>CAKKSZ020000014.1:0-564129 GCA_920104245.2 Rhodotorula babjevae | reverse complement strand
ACACAGCAGGCACTTCATGGGTCTCGAGAGAGGTACAGGGTGGCAGCACGAGAGGAGCTCTCGGCGAGGTGGTACAGGTCTTCCTCGCTGGGACGGCGCTCTCTCCTTCTCCTCCGCTCACTTCTGGCTCGTACGGGGAAACATGTATTTTCCACGAGTCGAAGCTACGGAAGAAAGGGGCAAGTTTGAGGAGAGCGAGACCAAACAGGGGGCGCGAGGAAGGGTCGTGGATGAAGTGAGAGAGCTCGGTACGGAGCAGCCGGGCAAGCGAGGGGACCTCGGTGGGTATCTTCTCGTCTTCAAGCGCGAGGACGCCGCCGGGAGGACCTTCTCTCCTCTCGGCGGCTGGCGCGGTGCTTGGACCTGGGGAACTAGGCGGGGTGAGCGGGCGGTCCGTGCTGCTCACCCTCAGGCTTTTCCCGCCTCGAGCGCGGCGTCGATGTTGTCCTGTGACGGGTAGCACAGGGCTTCCTCGTAGGCCATGAGCTGGTCGATCTCGCCGATCAGGTTGACCTGCTTCTCGGGCAAGGTGAGCCACTTCGGCCGGACGCCTCCGCGAGCGTGCGACGACTCGATGCCGACGAGGCGCCACTGGCGCCGGTAGTTGCGCTCGGCCATAGGGACCTCCTGAGCGTGTGCTGCAGGGCAGGAGTTGGCAATGTGCCCGCTCATGCCGCACTTGTCGCACGCTGCTGACGGGACCGTCGCCGTGCCCGGCTTGAGCGGGAACCTGGCTGAGAGCGGCGGCGACTCGCCCTGCGTCTTGATGAAGGCAGCGACGGCCTTGGCGTAGCCGTCACGCCCGGCCTGCGTGTCCGGGAAGGTCACCGGGCTCGCCTGCGCGACCGAGTAGCTGCGCCTGTTGGCGTTCGAGAGGCCCACCCAGTACGGCGGCATCCGGCCCTGCTGCGCGCTGGGGTGCTCGCTCGGAAGCGGCACAAAGACCTGCGTGCTGGTTGCGCGCTGCGGCTGGGCGGTGCCCTGGGTCGTGCTGCGGGTCGAGGCGGGAGCGGTCGTCATGAGCGAGCGCATCTCGGCGAGCGCCTCCTTGCGCTTGCGGAACACGTCCTTGGGCAGGCGCTGGATGGCGGCAAGGATCTGCTGCGGGTCCTCGTCCTTGCCTGGCTCAAGCTTGACGTCGAGCCAGTGAGGGAGCGCGCTCTTTGCCGCTGCCGCAAACGGCCAGCCGCCGGTGCCGAGCTTGCCGGGCACGTTGGCAAGGATGCTTGACAGCCTGGCTGCGTACATGACCGAGGGGGAGGATCGCGACGTCGTCGTCGTTCTTGTACTCCTTCAGCCAGTCGAAGCTGTTGGCGGCCTTGGTGAAGCGCTCGCTGACCTGCTGCACGGTCTCCTCAACGCGTGCGTGAGGAGGCGGCGCTTGGCGGCAGCAAGGTGGTTGTCCCACGAGGTGCGCTTGCCCGGGCCGTCCCACCACTGCGCGATCTGCGGGATTGAGGAGGCCGAGGCGGCGGCGGCGAGGAGCTTGTACGCGGTGACCTCCTTGACCTCCTTGTCGGACGGGTACTGCTTGACAAAGCTCGTCGCGTGCTGGTAGAGCGCCTCGATCTTGCGGACGAGGTCGTGCGGCTTGGCGCCCTTGGGGAGCGGCATGCTCGCGGCCTGGGAGAAGAGGCACGAGACCTCCTTCTGCGCGTTGAGGTCCGAGAGCCCGTCTTGGTACGGCAGCGGCGCCGGCGGCAAGCGTCGCAGCAAGTCGACCTGCCCCTTGGCGTAGGCCGACAGCTCCGTCACGGTCGCTCGAGCGGTGGTGAGCTTCGCCGGGGCGTTGAGGGCGCCTGGCTGCAAGAGCGCTTGGCTCCGCACCGTCACGGTCGCCGGGAGCAAGATGTTGGCTTGACCGGCGGCTACAACGATCTCGAGCTCGGTCGACGAGGCTGCGGCAGCTGCATCGAGGGCCTGGACGAGTGACTCGAGGCGAGTGCACTCCTCGGCGTGGGGGGACGCGCCGGGCGGGGCTTGGTTGTTGTTGGCCATGGGGATGGCTCGGTGTGGGTGTGTGTGGGTGTGGGTGGGTGTGGATGCGCAGGCGTGCGCGGGGTGCGAGCCAGAAGCTGAAGCAGATGAGGTGCCGAGGGAGGGGAGCCCTGGCTGAGCGAGAGCTCGAGAGGATGCGGCGCTGGTAGCTGTGCGCTTGGTCTGGGAAGACTGGCTAGCTGCGCTCGCAGGGTATGCGGTAGCGGTAGAGCCGGGCTGGGAGGCACCGGGGAGGGGGAAGATGGAGCGGCCGAGGGGAGGGCGCGCTTGGGCGGGCGCTGCAGTGGGGTGCTGAGCGGTGGACGAGTGGGGCTCGTGGATGCTAGCCAAGGTTGGCTGCTGCTCTTTGGGAGGAGCGGAGGAGGCTGCCTGGGAGGGCGAGCGCTGCTCGCGAGGACGGGAGAACGCTGATTGGCTGGCTCCGGCTGGGGGTTGCCAGAGGGCGGACGAGCGAGGGTTGGTGGTGGTGGGGGAGTGAGGTCGGAAGTCGTCTGCTGCGGGTGTGCTGCGCGATCGGCTGCTGGAGGTGATGGTGAGGTCGAAGGGCTAAGGGCGGGTGAGGCAGAGAGGTTGGTGAGGAGGGGGGTCGCGGTGGGTGGAGGAGGTCGGGCGGGAGGAGGTGGTGGTGTGGGCGGCGGTGCTGGTGCTCCTAGAGCAAGTTGGGTAGTGGTGGGAGGGTTCGGAGGGTGTAGTGGACCGCGCAGGGGGCATGCGCAGGAGGAGGGGAAAAAGTCGGAGGGGGGCGGCGGCGAGGGCTGGAGGGCGGTGCGCTGCAGTTGTCCAAGGACGCCACGTGAAGCAGGGGGACAGTAGCTGCAGGCACGCTCTCGCTAGACCTCAGGCGGGAGAGGGAGAGATAGGTTGCAGATCAAGAGAGAGAGAGCTACGCAAGGGGGAGGAGGGGAGGCGGCCCGCCGGCCTCAGCCGACGGCCTCGGCCCTCCGGGCACATACTCCCGCCGGCAAAGAGAGCGAGCGCCGGCAAGCGCAGAGGTAGAAAAAACTCGGGGAGGGCAAGAAAAACAAAGAGGGGGGGAGGGCGGGTGAAAGGGAAGAGAGACGCGCCGCTCGGTGTAGCCCCTCAGGGCATCAAGGGCTATCCAGCGAGCGCTGGGTCAGCCCAAGGCAAACCCATCTCACCCCCTACATAGAGGTCAGTCAAGGAGATGGTCCCCAGCAGCCCGGGGGGTCAGCCCAGCCAGGCATGTACAGGCCCATTTCTCCGGATCTGGCTCCGTAGAGACTCGTGAATATAGTTCACAATGTGTGCTGCACTATCAGTAGGCCAGGGTACCCCTTACCCATAGAGCCAGAGGTACGAAGGAGATGGTCCCCAGCAGCCAGGGGGGGTCAGCCGAGCCAGGCTGGTACAGGCCCAGTTCTCCAGATCTGGCTCTGTAGGGACCTGTGAATATTGTTCAGAATGTGTGCTGCGGAATCAGTAGGCCAGGGGACCCCTGACCCATAGAGCCAGAGGTACAAAGGCGATGATCCCCAGCAGCCAGGGGGGGTCAGCCCAGCCAGGCATGTACAGGCCCAGTTCTCCGGATCTGGCTCCGTAGAGACTCGTGAATATAGTTCACAATGTGTGCTGCGCAATCAGTAGGCCAGGGTACCCCTTACCCATAGAGCCAGAGGTACGAAGGAGATGGTCCCCAGCAGCCAAGGGGGGGTCAGCCGAGCCAGGCTGGTACAGGCCCAGTTCTCCAGATCTGGCTCTGTAGGGACCTGTAAATATAGTTCACAATGTGTGCTGCACAATCAGTAGGCCAGGGTACCCCTTACCCATAGAGCCAGAGGTACGAAGGAGATGGTCCCCAGCAGCCAGGGGGGGTCAGCCGAGCCAGGCTGGTACAGGCCCAGTTCTCCAGATCTGGCTCTGTAGGGACCTGTGAATATTGTTCAGAATGTGTGCTGCGGAATCAGTAGGCCAGGGGACCCCTGACCCATAGAGCCAGAGGTACAAAGGCGATGATCCCCAGCAGCCAGGGGGGGTCAGCCCAGCCAGGCATGTACAGGCCCAGTTCTCCGGATCTGGCTCCGTAGAGACTCGTGAATATAGTTCACAATGTGTGCTGCACAATCAGTAGGCCAGGGTACCCCTTACCCATAGAGCCAGAGGTACGAAGGAGATGGTCCCCAGCAGCCAAGGGGGGGTCAGCCGAGCCAGGCTGGTACAGGCCCAGTTCTCTGGATCTGGCTCCGTAGAGACTCGTGAATATAGTTCACAATGTGTGCTGCACAATCAGTAGGCCAGGGTACCCCTTACCCATAGAGCCAGAGGTACGAAGGAGATGGTCCCCAGCAGCCAGGGGGGGTGAGCCCAGCCAGGCATGTACAGGCCCAGTTCTCCGGATCTGGCTCCGTAGAGACTCGTGAATATAGTTCACAATGTGTGCTGCACTATCAGTAGGCCAGGGTACCCCTTACCCATAGAGCCAGAGGTACGAAGGAGATGGTCCCCAGCAGCCAAGGGGGGTCAGCCGAGCCAGGCTGGTACAGGCCCAGTTCTCTGGATCTGGCTCCGTAGAGACTCGTGAATATAGTTCACAATGTGTGCTGCACAATCAGTAGGCCAGGGTACCCCTTACCCATAGAGCCAGAGGTACGAAGGAGATGGTCCCCAGCAGCCAGGGGGGTGAGCCGAGCCAGGCTGGTACAGGCCCAGTTCTCCAGATCTGGCTCTGTAGGGACCTGTGAATATAGTTCAGAATGTGTGCTGCACCATCAGTAGGCCAGGGTACCCCTTACTTATAGAGCCAGAGGTAAGAAGGAGATGGTCCCCAGCAGCCAGGGGGGGTCAGCCGAGCCAGGCTGGTACAGGCCCAGTTCTCTGGATCTGGCTCCGTAGAGACTCGTGAATATAGTTCACAATGTGTGCTGCACAATCAGTAGGCCAGGGTACCCCTTACCCATAGAGCCAGAGGTACGAAGGAGATGGTCCCCAGCAGCCAGGGGGGGTGAGCCGAGCCAGGCTGGTACAGGCCCAGTTCTCCAGATCTGGCTCCGTAGAGACTCGTGAATATAGTTCACAATGTGTGCTGCACAATCAGTAGGCCAGGGTACCCCTTACCCATAGAGCCAGAGGTACGAAGGAGATGGTCCCCAGCAGCCAGGGGGGGTGAGCCCAGCCAGGCATGTACAGGCCCAGTTCTCCGGATCTGGCTCCGTAGAGACTCGTGAATATAGTTCACAATGTGTGCTGCACTATCAGTAGGCCAGGGTACCCCTTACCCATAGAGCCAGAGGTACGAAGGAGATGGTCCCCAGCAGCCAAGGGGGGGTCAGCCGAGCCAGGCTGGTACAGGCCCAGTTCTCTGGATCTGGCTCCGTAGAGACTCGTGAATATAGTTCACAATGTGTGCTGCACAATCAGTAGGCCAGGGTACCCCTTACCCATAGAGCCAGAGGTACGAAGGAGATGGTCCCCAGCAGCCAGGGGGGGTGAGCCGAGCCAGGCTGGTACAGGCCCAGTTCTCCAGATCTGGCTCTGTAGGGACCTGTGAATATAGTTCAGAATGTGTGCTGCACCATCAGTAGGCCAGGGTACCCCTTACTTATAGAGCCAGAGGTAAGAAGGAGATGGTCCCCAGCAGCCAGGGGGGGTCAGCCGAGCCAGGCTGGTACAGGCCCAGTTCTCTGGATCTGGCTCCGTAGAGACTCGTGAATATAGTTCACAATGTGTGCTGCACAATCAGTAGGCCAGGGTACCCCTTACCCATAGAGCCAGAGGTACGAAGGAGATGGTCCCCAGCAGCCAGGGGGGGTGAGCCGAGCCAGGCTGGTACAGGCCCAGTTCTCCAGATCTGGCTCTGTAGGGACCTGTGAATATAGTTCAGAATGTGTGCTGCACAATCAGTAGGCCAGGGGACCCCTTACTTATAGAGCCAGAGGTAAGAAGGAGATGGTCCCCAGCAGCCAGGGGGGGTCAGCCGAGCCAGGCTGGTACAGGCCCAATTCTCCAGATCTGGCTCTGTAGGGACCTGTGAATATAGTTCAGAATGTGTGCTGCACAACCAGTAGGCCAGGGGACCCCTTCCCCATAGAGCCAGAGATACGAAGGAGATGGTCCCCAGCAGCCAGGGGGGGTCAGTCCAGGCAGGCTGGTACAGGCCCACTTCTCCAGATCTGGCTCTGTAGGGACCTGTGAATATAGTTCAGAATGTGTGCTGCCCAATCAGTAGGCCAGGGGACCCCTTACCCATAGAGCCAGAGGTACAAAGGAGATGGTCCCCAGCAGCCCGGGGGGTCAGCCCAGCCAGGCTGGTACAAGCCCAGTTCTCCAGATCTGGCTCTGTAGGGACCTGTGATTATAGTTCAGAATGTGTGCTGCACAATCAGTAGGCCAGGGTACCCCTTACCCATAGAGCCAGAGGTACGAAGGAGATGGTCCCCAGCAGCCAGGGGGGGTCAGCCGAGCCAGGCTGGTACAGGCCCAGTTCTCCAGATCTGGCTCTGTAGGGACCTGTGAATATTGTTCAGAATGTGTGCTGCGGAATCAGTAGGCCAGGGGACCCCTGACCCATAGAGCCAGAGGTACAAAGGCGATGATCCCCAGCAGCCAGGGGGGGTCAGCCGAGCCAGGCTGGTACAGGCCCAGTTCTCCAGATCTGGCTCTGTAGGGACCTGTGAATATAGTTCAGAATGTGTGCTGCGCAATCAGTAGGCCAGGGTACCCCTTACCCATAGAGCCAGAGGTACGAAGGAGATGGTCCCCAGCAGCCAAGGGGGGGTCAGCCGAGCCAGGCTGGTACAGGCCCAGTTCTCCAGATCTGGCTCTGTAGGGACCTGTAAATATAGTTCACAATGTGTGCTGCACAATCAGTAGGCCAGGGTACCCCTTACCCATAGAGCCAGAGGTACGAAGGAGATGGTCCCCAGCAGCCAGGGGGGGTCAGCCGAGCCAGGCTGGTACAGGCCCAGTTCTCCAGATCTGGCTCTGTAGGGACCTGTGAATATTGTTCAGAATGTGTGCTGCGGAATCAGTAGGCCAGGGGACCCCTTACCCATAGAGCCAGAGGTACGAAGGAGATGGTCCCCAGCAGCCAGGGGGGGTGAGCCCAGCCAGGCATGTACAGGCCCAGTTCTCCGGATCTGGCTCCGTAGAGACTCGTGAATATAGTTCACAATGTGTGCTGCACTATCAGTAGGCCAGGGTACCCCTTACCCATAGAGCCAGAGGTACGAAGGAGATGGTCCCCAGCAGCCAAGGGGGGGTCAGCCGAGCCAGGCTGGTACAGGCCCAGTTCTCTGGATCTGGCTCCGTAGAGACTCGTGAATATAGTTCACAATGTGTGCTGCACAATCAGTAGGCCAGGGTACCCCTTACCCATAGAGCCAGAGGTACGAAGGAGATGGTCCCCAGCAGCCAGGGGGGGTGAGCCCAGCCAGGCATGTACAGGCCCAGTTCTCCGGATCTGGCTCCGTAGAGACTCGTGAATATAGTTCACAATGTGTGCTGCACTATCAGTAGGCCAGGGTACCCCTTACCCATAGAGCCAGAGGTACGAAGGAGATGGTCCCCAGCAGCCAAGGGGGGGTCAGCCAAGCCAGGCTGGTACAGGCCCAGTTCTCTGGATCTGGCTCCGTAGAGACTCGTGAATATAGTTCACAATGTGTGCTGCACAATCAGTAGGCCAGGGTACCCCTTACCCATAGAGCCAGAGGTACGAAGGAGATGGTCCCCAGCAGCCAGGGGGGGTCAGCCGAGCCAGGCTGGTACAGGCCCAGTTCTCCAGATCTGGCTCTGTAGGGACCTGTGAATATAGTTCAGAATGTGTGCTGCACAATCAGTAGGCCAGGGGACCCCTTACTTATAGAGCCAGAGGTAAGAAGGAGATGGTCCCCAGCAGCCAGGGGGGGTCAGCCGAGCCAGGCTGGTACAGGCCCAATTCTCCAGATCTGGCTCTGTAGGGACCTGTGAATATAGTTCAGAATGTGTGCTGCACAACCAATAGGCCAGGGGACCCCTTCCCCATAGAGCCAGAGATACGAAGGAGATGGTCCCCAGCAGCCAGGGGGGGTCAGTCCAGGCAGGCTGGTACAGGCCCACTTCTCCAGATCTGGCTCTGTAGGGACCTGTGAATATAGTTCAGAATGTGTGCTGCCCAATCAGTAGGCCAGGGGACCCCTTACCCATAGAGCCAGAGGTACAAAGGAGATGGTCCCCAGCAGCCCGGGGGGTCAGCCCAGCCAGGCTGGTACAGGCCCCGTTCTCCAGATCTGGCTCTGTAGGGACCTGTGATTATAGTTCAGAATGTGTGCTGCCCAATCAGTAGGCCAGGGGACCCCTGACCCATAGAGCCAGAGGTACAAAGGCGATGATCCCCAGCAGCCAGGGGGGGTCAGCCCAGCCAGGCTGGTACAGGCCCAGTTCTCCGGATCTGGCTCCGTAGAGACTTGTAAATATAGTTCACAATGTGTGCTGCCCAATCAGTAGGCCAGGGTACCCCTTACCCATAGAGCCAGAGGTACGAAGGAGATGGTCCCCAGCAGCCAGGGGGGGTCAGCCGAGCCAGGCTGGTACAGGCCCAGTTCTCCGGATCTGGCTCCGTAGAGACTCGTGAATATAGTTCACAATGTGTGCTGCACAATCAGTAGGCCAGGGTACCCCTTACCCATAGAGCCAGAGGTACGAAGGAGATGGTCCCCAGCAGCCAGGGGGGGTGAGCCCAGCCAGGCATGTACAGGCCCAGTTCTCCGGATCTGGCTCCGTAGAGACTCGTGAATATAGTTCACAATGTGTGCTGCACTATCAGTAGGCCAGGGTACCCCTTACCCATAGAGCCAGAGGTACGAAGGAGATGGTCCCCAGCAGCCAGGGGGGGTGAGCCCAGCCAGGCATGTACAGGCCCAGTTCTCCGGATCTGGCTCCGTAGAGACTCGTGAATATAGTTCACAATGTGTGCTGCACTATCAGTAGGCCAGGGTACCCCTTACCCATAGAGCCAGAGGTACGAAGGAGATGGTCCCCAGCAGCCAAGGGGGGTCAGCCGAGCCAGGCTGGTACAGGCCCAGTTCTCTGGATCTGGCTCCGTAGAGACTCGTGAATATAGTTCACAATGTGTGCTGCACAATCAGTAGGCCAGGGTACCCCTTACCCATAGAGCCAGAGGTACGAAGGAGATGGTCCCCAGCAGCCAGGGGGGGTGAGCCGAGCCAGGCTGGTACAGGCCCAGTTCTCCAGATCTGGCTCTGTAGGGACCTGTGAATATAGTTCAGAATGTGTGCTGCACCATCAGTAGGCCAGGGTACCCCTTACTTATAGAGCCAGAGGTAAGAAGGAGATGGTCCCCAGCAGCCAGGGGGGGTCAGCCGAGCCAGGCTGGTACAGGCCCAATTCTCCAGATCTGGCTCTGTAGGGACCTGTGAATATAGTTCAGAATGTGTGCTGCACAACCAGTAGGCCAGGGGACCCCTTCCCCATAGAGCCAGAGATACGAAGGAGATGGTCCCCAGCAGCCAGGGGGGGTCAGTCCAGGCAGGCTGGTACAGGCCCACTTCTCCAGATCTGGCTCTGTAGGGACCTGTGAATATAGTTCAGAATGTGTGCTGCCCAATCAGTAGGCCAGGGGACCCCTTACCCATAGAGCCAGAGGTACAAAGGAGATGGTCCCCAGCAGCCCGGGGGGTCAGCCCAGCCAGGCTGGTACAGGCCCAGTTCTCCAGATCTGGCTCTGTAGGGACCTGTGATTATAGTTCAGAATGTGTGCTGCCCAATCAGTAGGCCAGGGGACCCCTGACCCATAGAGCCAGAGGTACAAAGGCGATGATCCCCAGCAGCCAGGGGGGGTCAGCCCAGCCAGGCTGGGACAGGCCCAGTTCTCCGGATCTGGCTCCGTAGAGACTTGTAAATATAGTTCACAATGTGTGCTGCCCAATCAGTAGGCCAGGGTACCCCTTACCCATAGAGCCAGAGGTACGAAGGAGATGGTCCCCAGCAGCCAGGGGGGGTCAGCCGAGCCAGGCTGGTACAGGCCCAGTTCTCCGGATCTGGCTCCGTAGAGACTCGTGAATATAGTTCACAATGTGTGCTGCACAATCAGTAGGCCAGGGTACCCCTTACCCAGAGAGCCAGAGGTATGAAGGAGATGGTCCCCAGCAGCCAGGGGGGGTCAGCCGAGCCAGGCTGGTACAGGCCCAGTTCTCCAGATCTGGCTCTGTAGGGACCTGTGAATATTGTTCAGAATGTGTGCTGCGGAATCAGTAGGCCAGGGGACCCCTGACCCATAGAGCCAGAGGTACAAAGGCGATGATCCCCAGCAGCCAGGGGGGGTCAGCCCAGCCAGGCATGTACAGGCCCAGTTCTCCGGATCTGGCTCCGTAGAGACTCGTGAATATAGTTCACAATGTGTGCTGCACAACCAGTAGGCCAGGGGACCCCTTCCCCATAGAGCCAGAGATACGAAGGAGATGGTCCCCAGCAGCCAGGGGGGGTCAGTCCAGGCAGGCTGGTACAGGCCCACTTCTCCAGATCTGGCTCTGTAGGGACCTGTGAATATAGTTCAGAATGTGTGCTGCCCAATCAGTAGGCCAGGGGACCCCTTACCCATAGAGCCAGAGGTACAAAGGAGATGGTCCCCAGCAGCCCGGGGGGTCAGCCCAGCCAGGCTGGTACAGGCCCAGTTCTCCAGATCTGGCTCTGTAGGGACCTGTGATTATAGTTCAGAATGTGTGCTGCCCAATCAGTAGGCCAGGGGACCCCTGACCCATAGAGCCAGAGGTACAAAGGCGATGATCCCCAGCAGCCAGGGGGGGTCAGCCCAGCCAGGCTGGTACAGGCCCAGTTCTCCGGATCTGGCTCCGTAGAGACTTGTAAATATAGTTCACAATGTGTGCTGCCCAATCAGTAGGCCAGGGTACCCCTTACCCATAGAGCCAGAGGTACGAAGGAGATGGTCCCCAGCAGCCAGGGGGGGTCAGCCGAGCCAGGCTGGTACAGGCCCAGTTCTCCGGATCTGGCTCCGTAGAGACTCGTGAATATAGTTCACAATGTGTGCTGCACAATCAGTAGGCCAGGGTACCCCTTACCCAGAGAGCCAGAGGTATGAAGGAGATGGTCCCCAGCAGCCAGGGGGGGTCAGCCGAGCCAGGCTGGTACAGGCCCAGTTCTCCAGATCTGGCTCTGTAGGGACCTGTGAATATTGTTCAGAATGTGTGCTGCGGAATCAGTAGGCCAGGGGACCCCTGACCCATAGAGCCAGAGGTACAAAGGCGATGATCCCCAGCAGCCAGGGGGGGTCAGCCCAGCCAGGCATGTACAGGCCCAGTTCTCCGGATCTGGCTCCGTAGAGACTCGTGAATATAGTTCACAATGTGTGCTGCACAATCAGTAGGCCAGGGTACCCCTTACCCATAGAGCCAGAGGTATGAAGGAGATGGTCCCCAGCAGCCAGGGGGGGTCAGCCGAGCCAGGCTGGTACAGGCCCAGTTCTCCAGATCTGGCTCTGTAGGGACTCGTGAATATAGTTCACAATGTGTGCTGCACAATCAGTAGGCCAGGGTACCCCTTACCCATAGAGCCAGAGGTACAAAGGCAATGATCCCCAGCAGCCAGGGGGGGTCAGCCGAGCCAGGCTGGTACAGGCCCAGTTCTCTGGATCTGGCTCCGTAGAGACTCGTGAATATAGTTCACAATGTGTGCTGCACAATCAGTAGGCCAGGGTACCCCTTACCCATAGAGCCAGAGGTACGAAGGAGATGGTCCCCAGCAGCCAGGGGGGGTGAGCCGAGCCAGGCTGGTACAGGCCCAGTTCTCCAGATCTGGCTCTGTAGGGACCTGTGAATATAGTTCAGAATGTGTGCTGCACAACCAGTAGGCCAGGGGACCCCTTCCCCATAGAGCCAGAGATACGAAGGAGATGGTCCCCAGCAGCCAGGGGGGGTCAGTCCAGGCAGGCTGGTACAGGCCCACTTCTCCAGATCTGGCTCTGTAGGGACCTGTGAATATAGTTCAGAATGTGTGCTGCCCAATCAGTAGGCTAGGGGACCCCTTACCCATAGAGCCAGAGGTACAAAGGAGATGGTCCCCAGCAGCCCGGGGGGTCAGCCCAGCCAGGCTGGTACAGGCCCAGTTCTCCAGATCTGGCTCTGTAGGGACCTGTGAATATAGTTCAGAATGTGTGCTGCCCAATCAGTAGGCCAGGGGACCCCTGACCCATAGAGCCAGAGGTACAAAGGCGATGATCCCCAGCAGCCAGGGGGGGTCAGCCCAGCCAGGCTGGTACAGGCCCAGTTCTCCGGATCTGGCTCCGTAGAGACTTGTAAATATAGTTCACAATGTGTGCTGCCCAATCAGTAGGCCAGGGGACCCCTTACCCATAGAGCCAGAGGTACGAAGGAGATGGTCCCCAGCAGCCAGGGGGGGTCAGCCGAGCCAGGCTGGTACAGGCCCAGTTCTCCGGATCTGGCTCCGTAGAGACTCGTGAATATAGTTCACAATGTGTGCTGCACAATCAGTAGGCCAGGGTACCCCTTACCCATAGAGCCAGAGGTATGAAGGAGATGGTCCCCAGCAGCCAGGGGGGGTCAGCCGAGCCAGGCTGGTACAGGCCCAGTTCTCCAGATCTGGCTCTGTAGGGACTTGTGAATGTAGTTCACAATGTGTGCTGCACAATCAGTAGGCCAGGGTACCCCTTCCCCATAGAGCCAGAGGTACGAAGGAGATGGTCCCCAGCAGCCAGGGGGGGTCAGCCGAGCCAGGCTGGTACAGGCCCAGTTCTCCAGATCTGGCTCTGTAGGGACCTGTAAATATAGTTCAGAATGTGTGCTGCACAATCAGTAGGCCAGGGGACCCCTTACCCATAGAGCCAGAGGTACGAAGGAGATGGTCCCCAGCAGCCGGGGGGGTCAGCCGAGCCAGGCTGGTACAGGCCCAGTTCTCTGGATCTGGCTCCGTAGAGACTCGTGAATATAGTTCACAATGTGTGCTGCACAATCAGTAGGCCAGGGTACCCCTTACCCATAGAGCCAGAGGTACGAAGGAGATGGTCCCCAGCAGCCAGGGGGGGTCAGCCGAGCCAGGCTGGTACAGGCCCAGTTCTCCAGATCTGGCTCTGTAGGGACCTGTGAATATAGTTCAGAATGTGTGCTGCACAATCAGTAGGCCAGGGGACCCCTTACCTAAAGAGTCAGAGGTAAGAAGGAGATGGTCCCCAGCAGCCAGGGGGGGTCAGCCGAGCCAGGCTGGTACAGGCCCAATTCTTCAGATCTGGCTCTGTAGGGACCTGTGAATATAGTTCAGAATGTGTGCTGCACAACCAGTAGGCCAGGGGACCCCTGACCCATAGAGCCAGAGGTACAAAGGCGATGATCCCCAGCAGCCAGGGGGGGTCAGCCCAGCCAGGCTGGTACAGGCCCAGTTCTCCGGATCTGGCTCCGTAGAGACTTGTAAATATAGTTCACAATATGTGCTGCCCAATCAGTAGGCCAGGGTACCCCTTACCCATAGAGCCAGAGGTACGAAGGAGATGGTCCCCAGCAGCCAGGGGGGGTCAGCCGAGCCAGGCTGGTACAGGCCCAGTTCTCCAGCTCTGGCTCTGTAGGGACTCGTGAATATAGTTCACAATGTGTGCTGCACAATCAGTAGGCCAGGGTACCCCTTACCCATAGAGCCAGAGGTACAAAGGCGATGATCCCCAGCAGCCAGGGGGGGTCAGCCCAGCCAGGCATGTACAGGCCCAGTTCTCCGGATCTGGCTCCGTAGAGACTCGTGAATATAGTTCACAATGTGTGCTGCACAATCAGTAGGCCAGGGTACCCCTTACCCATAGAGCCAGAGGTACGAAGGAGATGGTCCCCAGCAGCCAGGGGGGGTCAGCCGAGCCAGGCTGGTACAGGCCCAGTTCTCTGGATCTGGCTCCGTAGAGACTCGTGAATATAGTTCACAATGTGTGCTGCACAATCAGTAGGCCAGGGTACCCCTTACACATAGAGCCAGAGGTACGAAGGAGATGGTCCCCAGCAGCCAGGGGGGGTCAGCCGAGCCAGGCTGGTACAGGCCCAGTTCTCCAGATCTGGCTCTGTAGGGACCTGTGAATATAGTTCAGAATGTGTGCTGCACAATCAGTAGGCCAGGGGACCCCTTACCTATAGAGCCAGAGGTAAGAAGGAGATGGTCCCCAGCAGCCAGGGGGGGTCAGCCGAGCCAGGCTGGTACAGGCCCAATTCTTCAGATCTGGCTCTGTAGGGACCTGTGAATATAGTTCAGAATGTGTGCTGCACAACCAGTAGGCCAGGGGACCCCTTCCCCATAGAGCCAGAGATACGAAGGAGATGGTCCCCAGCAGCCAGGGGGGGTCAGTCCAGGCAGGCTGGTACAGGCCCACTTCTCCAGATCTGGCTCTGTAGGGACTTGTGAATGTAGTTCACAATGTGTGCTGCACAATCAGTAGGCCAGGGTACCCCTTCCCCATAGAGCCAGAGGTACGAAGGAGATGGTCCCCAGCAGCCAGGGGGGGTCAGCCGAGCCAGGCTGGTACAGGCCCAGTTCTCCAGATCTGGCTCTGTAGGGACCTGTAAATATAGTTCAGAATGTGTGCTGCACAATCAGTAGGCCAGGGGACCCCTTACTTATAGAGCCAGAGGTACGAAGGAGATGGTCCCCAGCAGCCAGGGGGGGTCAGCCGAGCCAGGCTGGTACAGGCCCAATTCTCTGGATCTGGCTCTGTAGGGACCTGTGAATATAGTTCAGAATGTGTGCTGCACAATCAGTAGGCCAGGGTACCCCTTACCCATAGAGCCAGAGGTACAAAGGAGATGGTCCCCAGCAGCCCGGGGGGTCAGCCCAGCCAGGCTGGTACAGGCCCAGTTCTCCAGATCTGGCTCTGTAGGGACCTGTGAATATAGTTCAGAATGTGTGCTGCACAATCAGTAGGCCAGGGGACCCCTTACTTATAGAGCCAGAGGTAAGAAGGAGATGGTCCCCAGCAGCCAGGGGGGGTGAGCCCAGCCAGGCATGTACAGGCCCAGTTCTCCGGATCTGGCTCCGTAGAGACTCATGAATATAGTTCACAATGTGTGCTGCACTATCAGTAGGCCAGGGTACCCCTTACCCATAGAGCCAGAGGTACGAAGGAGATGGTCCCCAGCAGCCAAGGGGGGGTCAGCCGAGCCAGGCTGGTACAGGCCCAGTTCTCTGGATCTGGCTCTGTAGAGACTCGTGAATATAGTTCACAATGTGTGCTGCACAATCAGTAGGCCAGGGTACCCCTTAGGGGGGGGTCAGCCGAGCCAGGCTGGTACAGGCCGAATTCTCCAGATCTGGCTCTGTAGGGACCTGTGAATATAGTTCAGAATGTGTGCTGCGCAATCAGTAGGCCAGGAGACCCCTTACCCACAGAGCCAGAGATACGAAGGAGATGGTCCCCAGCAGCCAGGGGGGTCAGTCCAGGCAGGCTGGTACAGGCCCAGTTCTCCAGATCTGGCTCCGTAGAGACTTGTGAATATAGTTCACAATGTGTGCTGCACAATCAGTAGGCCAGGGTACCCCTTACCCATAGAGCCAGAGGTACGAAGGAGATGGTCCCCAGCAGCCAGGGGGGGTCAGCCGAGCCAGGCTGGTACAGGCCCAGTTCTCCAGATCTGGCTCTGTAGGGACCTGTAAATATAGTTCAGAATGTGTGCTGCACAATCAGTAGGCCAGGGGACCCCTTACTTATAGAGCCAGAGGTAAGGAGGAGATGGTCCCCAGCAGCCAGGGGGGGTCAGTCCAGGCAGGCTGGTACAGGCCCAGTTCTCCAGATCTGGCTCTGTAGGGACCTGTGAATATAGTTCAGAATGTGTGCTGCACAATCAGTAGGCCAGGAGACCCCTTACTTATAGAGCCAGAGGTAAGAAGGAGATGGTCCCCAGCAGCCAGGGGGGGTCAGCCGAGCCAGGCTGGTACAGGCCCAATTCTCCAGATCTGGCTCTGTAGGGACCTGTGAATATAGTTCAGAATGTGTGCTGCACAACCAGTAGGCCAGGGGACCCCTTCCCCATAGAGCCAGAGGTAAGAAGGAGATGGTCCCCAGCAGCCAGGGGGGGTCAGCCGAGCCAGGCTGGTACAGGGCCAATTCTCCAGATCTGGCTCTGTAGGGACCTGTGAATATAGTTCAGAATGTGTGCTGCACAACCAGTAGGCCAGGGGACCCCTTCCCCATAGAGCCAGAGATACGAAGGAGATGGTCCCCAGCAGCCAGGGGGGGTCAGTCCAGGCAGGCTGGTACAGGCCCAGTTCTCCAGATCTGGCTCTGTAGGGACCTGTGAATATAGTTCAGAATGTGTGCTGCACAATCAGTAGGCCAGGAGACCCCTTACCCACAGAGCCAGAGATACGAAGGAGATGGTCCCCAGCAGCCAGGGGGGGTCAGCCGAGCCAGGCTGGTACAGGCCCAGTTCTCCAGATCTGGCTCTGTAGGGACCTGTGAATATAGTTCAGAATGTGTGCTGCACAATCAGTAGGCCAGGGGACCCCTTACTTATAGAGCCAGAGGTAAGAAGGAGATGGTCCCCAGCAGCCAGGGGGGGTCAGCCGAGCCAGGCTGGTACAGGCCCAATTCTCCAGATCTGGCTCTGTAGGGACCTGTGAATATAGTTCAGAATGTGTGCTGCACAACCAGTAGGCCAGGGGACCCCTTACCCATAGAGCCAGAGATACGAAGGAGATGGTCCCCAGCAGCCAGGGGGGGTCAGCCGAGCCAGGCTGGTACAGGCCCAATTCTCCAGATCTGGCTCTGTAGGGACCTGTGAATGTAGTTCAGAATGTGTGCTGCACAATCAGTAGGCCAGGGGACCCCTTACCCATAGAGCCAGAGGTATGAAGGAGATGGTCCCCAGCAGCCAGGGGGGGTCAGTCCAGGCAGGCTGGTACAGGCCCAGTTCTCCAGATCTGGCTCTGTAGGGACCTGTGAATATAGTTCAGAATGTGTGCTGCCCAATCAGTAGGCCAGGGGACCCCTTACCCATAGAGCCAGAGGTAAGAAGGAGATGGTCCCCAGCAGCCAGGGGGGGTCAGCCGAGCCAGGCTGGTACAGGCCCAATTCTCCAGATCTGGCTCTGTAGGGACCTGTGAATATAGTTCAGAATGTGTGCTGCACAACCAGTAGGCCAGGGGACCCCTTCCCCATAGAGCCAGAGGTACAAAGGAGATGGTCCCCAGCAGCCCGGGGGGTCAGCCCAGCCAGGCTGGTACAAGCCCAGTTCTCCAGATCTGGCTCTGTAGGGACCTGTGAATATAGTTCAGAATGTGTGCTGCACAATCAGTAGGCCAGGGGACCCCTTACCTATAGAGCCAGAGGTAAGAAGGAGATGATCCCCAGCAGCCAGGGGGGGTCAGCCGAGCCAGGCTGGTACAGGCCCAATTCTCCAGATCTGGCTCTGTAGGGACCTGTGAATATAGTTCAGAATGTGTGCTGCACAATCAGTAGGCCAGGAGACCCCTTACCCACAGAGCCAGAGATACGAAGGAGATGGTCCCCAGCAGCCAGGGGGGGTCAGTCCAGGCAGGCTGGTACAGGCCCAGTTCTCCAGATCTGGCTCCGTAGAGACTTGTGAATATAGTTCACAATGTGTGCTGCACAATCAGTAGGCCAGGGTACCCCTTACCCATAGAGCCAGAGGTACGAAGGAGATGGTCCCCAGCAGCCAGGGGGGGTCAGCCGAGCCAGGCTGGTACAGGCCCAGTTCTCCAGATCTGGCTCTGTAGGGACCTGTGAATATAGTTCAGAATGTGTGCTGCACAATCAGTAGGCCAGGGGACCCCTTACTTATAGAGCCAGAGGTAAGAAGGAGATGGTCCCCAGCAGCCAGGGGGACCAGCCGAGCCAGGCTGGTACAGGCCCAATTCTCCAGATCTGGCTCTGTAGGGACCTGTGAATATAGTTCAGAATGTGTGCTGCACAACCAGTAGGCCAGGGGACCCCTTACCCACAGAGCCAGAGATACGAAGGAGATGGTCCCCAGCAGCCAGGGGGGGTCAGCCGAGCCAGGCTGGTACAGGCCCAGTTCTCCAGATCTGGCTCTGTAGGGACCTGTGAATATAGTTCAGAATGTGTGCTGCACAACCAGTAGGCCAGGGGACCCCTTACCCACAGAGCCAGAGATACGAAGGAGATGGTCCCCAGCAGCCAGGGGGGGTCAGCCGAGCCAGGCTGGTACAGGCCCAGTTCTCCAGATCTGGCTCTGTAGGGACCTGTGAATATAGTTCAGAATGTGTGCTGCACAATCAGTAGGCCAGGGGACCCCTTACTTATAGAGCCAGAGGTAAGAAGGAGATGGTCCCCAGCAGCCAGGGGGACCAGCCGAGCCAGGCTGGTACAGGCCCAATTCTCCAGATCTGGCTCTGTAGGGACCTGTGAATATAGTTCAGAATGTGTGCTGCACAACCAGTAGGCCAGGGGACCCCTTACCCACAGAGCCAGAGATACGAAGGAGATGGTCCCCAGCAGCCAGGGGGGGTCAGCCGAGCCAGGCTGGTACAGGCCCAGTTCTCCAGATCTGGCTCTGTAGGGACCTGTGAATATAGTTCAGAATGTGTGCTGCACAATCAGTAGGCCAGGGGACCCCTTACTTATAGAGCCAGAGGTAAGAAGGAGATGGTCCCCAGCAGCCAGGGGGGGTCAGCCGAGCCAGGCTGGTACAGGCCCAATTCTCCAGATCTGGCTCTGTAGGGACCTGTGAATATAGTTCAGAATGTGTGCTGCACAACCAGTAGGCCAGGGGACCCCTTCCCCATAGAGCCAGAGATACGAAGGAGATGGTCCCCAGCAGCCAGGGGGGGTCAGCCGAGCCAGGCTGGTACAGGCCCAATTCTCCAGATCTGGCTCTGTAGGGACCTGTGATTATAGTTCAGAATGTGTGCTGCCCAATCAGTAGGCCAGGGGACCCCTGACCCATAGAGCCAGAGGTAAGAAGGAGATGGTCCCCAGCAGCCAGGGGGGGTCAGCCGAGCCAGGCTGGTACAGGCCCAATTCTCCAGATCTGGCTCTGTAGGGACCTGTGAATATAGTTCAGAATGTGTGCTGCACAATCAGTAGGCCAGGAGACCCCTTACCCACAGAGCCAGAGATACGAAGGAGATGGTCCCCAGCAGCCAGGGGGGGTCAGCCGAGCCAGGCTGGTACAGGCCCAATTCTCCAGATCTGGCTCTGTAGGGACCTGTGAATATAGTTCAGAATGTGTGCTGCACAACCAGTAGGCCAGGGGACCCCTTCCCCATAGAGCCAGAGATACGAAGGAGATGGTCCCCAGCAGCCAGGGGGGGTCAGCCGAGCCAGGCTGGTACAGGCCCAATTCTCCAGATCTGGCTCTGTAGGGACCTGTGAATATAGTTCAGAATGTGTGCTGCACAATCAGTAGGCCAGGGGACCCCTTACTTATAGAGCCAGAGGTAAGAAGGAGATGGTCCCCAGCAGCCAGGGGGGGTCAGCCGAGCCAGGCTGGTACAGGCCCAATTCTCCAGATCTGGCTCTGTAGGGACCTGTGAATATAGTTCAGAATGTGTGCTGCACAACCAGTAGGCCAGGGGACCCCTTCCCCATAGAGCCAGAGATACGAAGGAGATGGTCCCCAGCAGCCAGGGGGGGTCAGTCCAGGCAGGCTGGTACAGGCCCAGTTCTCCAGATCTGGCTCTGTAGGGACCTGTGAATATAGTTCAGAATGTGTGCTGCCCATTCAGTAGGCCAGGGGACCCCTTACCCATAGAGCCAGAGGTACAAAGGAGATGGTCCCCAGCAGCCCGGGGGCCAGCCCAGCCAGGCTGGTACAGGCCCAGTTCTCCAGATCTGGCTCTGTAGGGACCTGTGAATATAGTTCACAATGTGTGCTGCACAATCAGTAGGCCAGGGTACCCCTTACCCATAGAGCCAGAGGTATGAAGGAGATGGTCCCCAGCAGCCAGGGGGGGTCAGTCCAGGCAGGCTGGTACAGGCCCAGTTCTCCAGATCTGGCTCTGTAGGGACCTGTGAATATAGTTCAGAATGTGTTCTGCCCAATCAGTAGGCCAGGGGACCCCTTACCCATAGAGCCAGAGGTACAAAGGAGATGGTCCCCAGCAGCCCGGGGGGTCAGCCCAGCCAGGCTGGTACAGGCCCAGTTCTCCAGATCTGGCTCTGTAGGGACCTGTGAATATAGTTCACAATGTGTGCTGCACAATCAGTAGGCCAGGGTACCCCTTACCCATAGAGCCAGAGGTATGAAGGAGATGGTCCCCAGCAGCCAGGGGGGTCAGCCAAGCCAGGCTGGTACAGGCCCAGTTCTCCAGATCTGGCTCTGTAGGGACTCGTGAATGTAGTTCAGAATGAATCCTGCACAATCAGTAGGCCAGGAGACCCCTTACCCACAGAGCCAGAGATACGAAGGAGATGGTCCCCAGCAGCCAGGGGGGGTCAGTCCAGGCAGGCTGGTACAGGCCCAGTTCTCCAGATCTGGCTCCGTAGAGACTTGTGAATATAGTTCACAATGTGTGCTGCACAATCAGTAGGCCAGGGTACCCCTTACCCATAGAGCCAGAGGTACGAAGGAGATGGTCCCCAGCAGCCAGGGGGGGTCAGTCCAGGCAGGCTGGTACAGGCCCAGTTCTCCAGATCTGGCTCCGTAGAGACCTGTGAATATAGTTCAGAATGAGTGCTGCACAATCAGTAGGCCAGGGGACCCCTTACTTATAGAGCCAGAGGTAAGAAGGAGATGGTCCCCAGCAGCCAGGGGGGGTCAGCCGAGCCAGGCTGGTACAGGCCCAATTCTCCAGATCTGGCTCTGTAGGGACCTGTGAATATAGTTCAGAATGTGTGCTGCACAACCAGTAGGCCAGGGGACCCCTTCCCCATAGAGCCAGAGATACGAAGGAGATGGTCCCCAGCAGCCAGGGGGGGTCAGTCCAGGCAGGCTGGTACAGGCCCAGTTCTCCAGATCTGGCTCTGTAGGGACCTGTGAATATAGTTCAGAATGTGTGCTGCACAACCAGTAGGCCAGGGGACCCCTTCCCCATAGAGCCAGAGATACGAAGGAGATGGTCCCCAGCAGCCAGGGGGGGTCAGTCCAGGCAGGCTGGTACAGGCCCAGTTCTCCAGATCTGGCTCCGTAGAGACTTGTGAATATAGTTCACAATGTGTGCTGCACAATCAGTAGGCCAGGGTACCCCTTACCCATAGAGCCAGAGGTACGAAGGAGATGGTCCCCAGCAGCCAGGGGGACCAGCCGAGCCAGGCTGGTACAGGCCCAATTCTCCAGATCTGGCTCTGTAGGGACCTGTGAATATAGTTCAGAATGTGTGCTGCACAACCAGTAGGCCAGGGGACCCCTTACCCACAGAGCCAGAGATACGAAGGAGATGGTCCCCAGCAGCCAGGGGGGGTCAGCCGAGCCAGGCTGGTACAGGCCCAGTTCTCCAGATCTGGCTCTGTAGGGACCTGTGAATATAGTTCAGAATGTGTGCTGCACAATCAGTAGGCCAGGGGACCCCTTACTTATAGAGCCAGAGGTAAGAAGGAGATGGTCCCCAGCAGCCAGGGGGGGTCAGCCGAGCCAGGCTGGTACAGGCCCAATTCTCCAGATCTGGCTCTGTAGGGACCTGTGAATATAGTTCAGAATGTGTGCTGCACAACCAGTAGGCCAGGGGACCCCTTCCCCATAGAGCCAGAGATACGAAGGAGATGGTCCCCAGCAGCCAGGGGGGGTCAGCCGAGCCAGGCTGGTACAGGCCCAATTCTCCAGATCTGGCTCTGTAGGGACCTGTGAATATAGTTCAGAATGTGTGCTGCACAATCAGTAGGCCAGGGGACCCCTTACTTATAGAGCCAGAGGTAAGAAGGAGATGGTCCCCAGCAGCCAGGGGGGGTCAGCCGAGCCAGGCTGGTACAGGCCCAATTCTCCAGATCTGGCTCTGTAGGGACCTGTGAATATAGTTCAGAATGTGTGCTGCACAACCAGTAGGCCAGGGGACCCCTTCCCCATAGAGCCAGAGATACGAAGGAGATGGTCCCCAGCAGCCAGGGGGGGTCAGTCCAGGCAGGCTGGTACAGGCCCAGTTCTCCAGATCTGGCTCTGTAGGGACCTGTGAATATAGTTCAGAATGTGTGCTGCCCATTCAGTAGGCCAGGGGACCCCTTACCCATAGAGCCAGAGGTACAAAGGAGATGGTCCCCAGCAGCCCGGGGGGTCAGCCCAGCCAGGCTGGTACAGGCCCAGTTCTCCAGATCTGGCTCTGTAGGGACCTGTGATTATAGTTCAGAATGTGTGCTGCCCAATCAGTAGGCCAGGGGACCCCTGACCCATAGAGCCAGAGGTAAGAAGGAGATGGTCCCCAGCAGCCAGGGGGGGTCAGCCGAGCCAGGCTGGTACAGGCCCAATTCTCCAGATCTGGCTCTGTAGGGACCTGTGAATATAGTTCAGAATGTGTGCTGCACAATCAGTAGGCCAGGAGACCCCTTACCCACAGAGCCAGAGATACGAAGGAGATGGTCCCCAGCAGCCAGGGGGGGTCAGCCGAGCCAGGCTGGTACAGGCCCAGTTCTCCAGATCTGGCTCTGTAGGGACCTGTGAATATAGTTCAGAATGTGTGCTGCACAATCAGTAGGCCAGGGGACCCCTTACTTATAGAGCCAGAGGTAAGAAGGAGATGGTCCCCAGCAGCCAGGGGGGGTCAGCCGAGCCAGGCTGGTACAGGCCCAGTTCTCCAGATCTGGCTCTGTAGGGACCTGTGAATATAGTTCAGAATGTGTGCTGCACAATCAGTAGGCCAGGGGACCCCTTACTTATAGAGCCAGAGGTAAGAAGGAGATGGTCCCCAGCAGCCAGGGGGACCAGCCGAGCCAGGCTGGTACAGGCCCAATTCTCCAGATCTGGCTCTGTAGGGACCTGTGAATATAGTTCAGAATGTGTGCTGCACAACCAGTAGGCCAGGGGACCCCTTACCCACAGAGCCAGAGATACGAAGGAGATGGTCCCCAGCAGCCAGGGGGGTCAGCCGAGCCAGGCTGGTACAGGCCCAATTCTCCAGATCTGGCTCTGTAGGGACCTGTGAATATAGTTCAGAATGTGTGCTGCACAACCAGTAGGCCAGGGGACCCCTTCCCCATAGAGCCAGAGATACGAAGGAGATGGTCCCCAGCAGCCAGGGGGGGTCAGCCGAGCCAGGCTGGTACAGGCCCAATTCTCCAGATCTGGCTCTGTAGGGACCTGTGAATATAGTTCAGAATGTGTGCTGCACAATCAGTAGGCCAGGGGACCCCTTACTTATAGAGCCAGAGGTAAGAAGGAGATGGTCCCCAGCAGCCAGGGGGGTCAGCTGAGCCAGGCTGGTACAGGCCCAATTCTCCAGATCTGGCTCTGTAGGGACCTGTGAATATAGTTCAGAATGTGTGCTGCACAACCAGTAGGCCAGGGGACCCCTTCCCCATAGAGCCAGAGATACGAAGGAGATGGTCCCCAGCAGCCAGGGGGGGTCAGCCGAGCCAGGCTGGTACAGGCCCAATTCTCCAGATCTGGCTCTGTAGGGACCTGTGAATATAGTTCAGAATGTGTGCTGCACAATCAGTAGGCCAGGGGACCCCTTACTTATAGAGCCAGAGGTAAGAAGGAGATGGTCCCCAGCAGCCAGGGGGGGTCAGCTGAGCCAGGCTGGTACAGGCCCAATTCTCCAGATCTGGCTCTGTAGGGACCTGTGAATATAGTTCAGAATGTGTGCTGCACAACCAGTAGGCCAGGGGACCCCTTCCCCATAGAGCCAGAGATACGAAGGAGATGGTCCCCAGCAGCCAGGGGGGGTCAGTCCAGGCAGGCTGGTACAGGCCCAGTTCTCCAGATCTGGCTCTGTAGGGACCTGTGAATATAGTTCAGAATGTGTGCTGCCCATTCAGTAGGCCAGGGGACCCCTTACCCATAGAGCCAGAGGTACAAAGGAGATGGTCCCCAGCAGCCCGGGGGCCAGCCCAGCCAGGCTGGTACAGGCCCAGTTCTCCAGATCTGGCTCTGTAGGGACCTGTGAATATAGTTCAGAATGTGTGCTGCACAATCAGTAGGCCAGGAGACCCCTTACCCACAGAGCCAGAGATACGAAGGAGATGGTCCCCAGCAGCCAGGGGGGGTCAGTCCAGGCAGGCTGGTACAGGCCCAGTTCTCCAGATCTGGCTCTGTAGGGACCTGTGAATATAGTTCAGAATGTGTTCTGCCCAATCAGTAGGCCAGGGGACCCCTTACCCATAGAGCCAGAGGTACAAAGGAGATGGTCCCCAGCAGCCCGGGGGGTCAGCCCAGCCAGGCTGGTACAGGCCCAGTTCTCCAGATCTGGCTCTGTAGGGACCTGTGAATATAGTTCACAATGTGTGCTGCACAATCAGTAGGCCAGGGTACCCCTTACCCATAGAGCCAGAGGTATGAAGGAGATGGTCCCCAGCAGCCAGGGGGGGTCAGCCAAGCCAGGCTGGTACAGGCCCAGTTCTCCAGATCTGGCTCTGTAGGGACTCGTGAATGTAGTTCAGAATGAATCCTGCACAATCAGTAGGCCAGGAGACCCCTTACCCACAGAGCCAGAGATACGAAGGAGATGGTCCCCAGCAGCCAGGGGGGGTCAGTCCAGGCAGGCTGGTACAGGCCCAGTTCTCCAGATCTGGCTCCGTAGAGACTTGTGAATATAGTTCACAATGTGTGCTGCACAATCAGTAGGCCAGGGTACCCCTTACCCATAGAGCCAGAGGTACGAAGGAGATGGTCCCCAGCAGCCAGGGGGGGTCAGTCCAGGCAGGCTGGTACAGGCCCAGTTCTCCAGATCTGGCTCCGTAGAGACCTGTGAATATAGTTCAGAATGAGTGCTGCACAATCAGTAGGCCAGGGGACCCCTTACTTATAGAGCCAGAGGTAAGAAGGAGATGGTCCCCAGCAGCCAGGGGGGGTCAGCCGAGCCAGGCTGGTACAGGCCCAATTCTCCAGATCTGGCTCTGTAGGGACCTGTGAATATAGTTCAGAATGTGTGCTGCACAACCAGTAGGCCAGGGGACCCCTTCCCCATAGAGCCAGAGATACGAAGGAGATGGTCCCCAGCAGCCAGGGGGGGTCAGTCCAGGCAGGCTGGTACAGGCCCAGTTCTCCAGATCTGGCTCTGTAGGGACCTGTGAATATAGTTCAGAATGTGTGCTGCACAACCAGTAGGCCAGGGGACCCCTTCCCCATAGAGCCAGAGATACGAAGGAGATGGTCCCCAGCAGCCAGGGGGGGTCAGTCCAGGCAGGCTGGTACAGGCCCAGTTCTCCAGATCTGGCTCCGTAGAGACTTGTGAATATAGTTCACAATGTGTGCTGCACAATCAGTAGGCCAGGGTACCCCTTACCCATAGAGCCAGAGGTACGAAGGAGATGGTCCCCAGCAGCCAGGGGGGGTCAGTCCAGGCAGGCTGCTACAGGCCCAGTTCTCCAGATCTGGCTCCGTAGAGACTTGTGAATATAGTTCACAATGTGTGCTGCACAATCAGTAGGCCAGGGTACCCCTTACCCATAGAGCCAGAGGTACGAAGGAGATGGTCCCCAGCAGCCAGGGGGGGTCAGTCCAGGCAGGCTGGTACAGGCCCAGTTCTCCAGATCTGGCTCCGTAGAGACCTGTGAATATAGTTCAGAATGAGTGCTGCACAATCAGTAGGCCAGGGGACCCCTTACTTATAGAGCCAGAGGTAAGAAGGAGATGGTCCCCAGCAGCCAGGGGGGGTCAGCCGAGCCAGGCTGGTACAGGCCCAATTCTCCAGATCTGGCTCTGTAGGGACCTGTGAATATAGTTCAGAATGTGTGCTGCACAACCAGTAGGCCAGGGGACCCCTTCCCCATAGAGCCAGAGATACGAAGGAGATGGTCCCCAGCAGCCAGGGGGGGTCAGTCCAGGCAGGCTGGTACAGGCCCAGTTCTCCAGATCTGGCTCTGTAGGGACCTGTGAATATAGTAGTCTGCCCTGTGACTCTCCTGCCCTGAGCTTGAGCATGCGTAGGCCCTTGACAAAAGTGGAACGGGCTTCAACAGGTGCATCTCAACGCAGTCCGCAAAGGTAATCAAACCTAAGGCAAGAGGGTGTCAGGCTCTAGGGCCTCCTTCCCGTTATCAACCCGGACTGTAACTCTCCTGCCCTGAGCTTGAGCATGTGTAGGCCCTTGACAAAACTGGAACAGGCTTCAACGGGTGCATCTCAATGCAGTCCCCAAACGTAATCAAACCTAAGGCAAGAGGGCATCAGGCTCTAGGGCCTCCTTCCCGTAATCAACCCGCCCTGTAACTCTCCTGCCCTGAGCTTGAGCATGCGTAGGCCCTTGACAAAAGTGGAACGGGCTTCAACAGGTGCATCTCAACGCAGTCCCTAAAGGTAATCAAACCTAAGGCGAGAGGGTGTCAGGCTCTAGGGCCTCCTTCCTGTAATCAACCCGCCCTGTAACTCTCCTGCCCTCAGCTTGAGCATGTGTAGGCCCTTGTCAAAACTGGAACGGGCTTCAACAGGTGCATCTGAACGCACTCCCCAAAGGTAATCAAACCTAAGGCAAGAGGGTGTCAGGCTCTAGGGCCTCCTTCCCGTAATCAACCCGCCCTGTAACTCTCCTGCCCTAAGCTTGAGCATGTGTAGGCCCTTGACAAAATTGGAACGGGCCTCAATGGGTGCATCTCAACGCAGTCCCCAAAGGTAATCAAACCTAAGGCAAGAGGGCGTCAGGCTCTAGGGCCTCTAGGGCCTCCTTCCTTTGCGCTCCTCGACGGTCTTGACTTGCTTGGCCGGCTCAGGGTGCAGCAGGTGTGTGTGGTATGAACAAGGAGCGTGTCCTGAGAGGGGGTGTCGGTCACCTTGGTGTAGCTCCCCCTCGTCCTCTCCCCCCTGTTTTCCTCTAGGCTCTCCTCAAACCCCAAGCCTCACTCACTTTGTGCACCCCTCCAGAAAGCCAGGCGCAACTGTAGGTGTTTGAACCGCTTGCCCTCCTCAGCGAGCCCCGACTTGCGCTCCTCGACAAGGCGATCTCTTGCCCGTATGCGCCTTGCACTTGACACCTCTCACAGCATTCCAGGACTTGCCGAACAACAGCCAGATTGACCTGAGAGGCGCTCACAATATGAGATTCCGGGTTCAGGTCGACTCGCTCACATTTGGGCCTCCTCCACGTGCACTCCAGTTCTACTCGCGGCGGGACCTGGGTTTTCAGGTGCACTGCTACGTCCACCCTTGCTCCAAGTCTGCTGCCATAGCCAGCAGGTCCTCGTCGTCACTTGCAATGCTTGAGCTGGCCACACTGGCCGCCTCGCTTGGCGTCGCGCGTCCACCCGCAGCCCCATCTCCGCCTCTCCGCCCGTTCCCAGCTCCTGGCAGCCCAGCCTCGTCACCTGCGACAAGCGTCGCTGCACGCTCGAGCGCAGCAGCGCTCAGCGACTGCTTGAGGCCGGATCGGCGATTGCGGGCCGTCTTGACGCGCTTCTGGAGCGGCGACTCGGTCGTCCTGGACGAGGTCGACCCGTCGGCGGCATCCTCGCGAGCGGCGCCTCCCGCCGGCGCACCGCCGCCGCCGCCGGCAGTTGACGCGCGCGGTCGCTTGCGCGGGCTGCGCGACGCGCCCGTGCCGCTCGGGGCACCGCCGGCCTCGGGCGTCGGCGCCGCGCTCGCGTCGCTCTCGCCGTCGGTCGCTCCTCCGCTCGCGCCTGCGCCGCCGCCGTAGAGGGACGCCGCGTCGTCGTCGTCCGTCTCGAGGAGCAGGTCGTCGACCTCCTTCATGGCGTCGCCCCAGTCGAGGTCGTCGAGGTGCAGGTCGTCGTCGTCGGGCGCGTCGAGTGCGGGATCGGCTGCAGCGTCGCCGGGCTCACGCGGGGCTAGTAGCTCTGCGAGGCCGTCGTCCTCGCCTGCGCTGAGCTCGGGGCGGACGGGCGAGCCGGGTGCCGAGCCGGCGGCGGCGGGCTCGGGGAGGAGGTACGCCTCCTCGGGTTGGCGCCTCCAGCTCGCGACGCTGTCGAGGAGCCACTGCGGGTAGACGATTTCGACCTTGGCGCCCTTTGCGCGAGCGCGCCGCGCCTGGTGGACCTTGGCGGTGCCCTCCTGGCTGGCGACGAGGTGCGTCGTCGCGCTCGAGAGGTCGGCCGAGCAGTGCGCGCCGAATGTCGTGGCGAGCTTCCAGTACTCGGACGACTCGGGCGACTGGCCGAGGGCGACGAGGCCGGAGAAGACGAGGTGGGTCGAGGCGAGGGTGCGGCGCTTGAGCGCGGGGATGATGGACTGCGGGCGACGGGAGCGAGGAGGAGGGCAGGCGGGCGAGCATCAGCGACGGCTCGGGAGAGGGCGAGAGGAGTGAAGGAGGGACGCACTGCGACGTCTGCCGAGCCCTTGGTCTCGTGCTCCTCGAAGAACCGATCGCGGACCGTTGCGAGAATCTGCAGGTCGACAAGTCGTAGGTCAGCAGCTGCCCAGCAGCGACGCGCAGCAGGACAGGAAGGTGACGAGACGCACGTCGTAGAGCCGGACCAGCTCGGTATCATCGTCCTTGAGCACCGCCTCCTCCTCCCACTCGTCCTCGTCCTCTCCCTCTCCCTCTCCCTGCGCCTCGTCCGCCGCGCCCGCCCCAGGCGGCGTCGCGCTCTTCTCGCTCGCGACCGGGCTCGGCTCGTGCGACCCTCCTCCAGCTCCAGCCGCCACGTGGCGCTCGTGCGCCTCGTGCGCCTCGCGCGCCGCCTTCTCGAGCGGGCGCGCCTCGATGACGTCGTGGATGGCGTGCTGCGCGGCGCTCGACGCCTCGGCGAGCGCGGGCGCGACGACGACGTCGATGTCGGTGGGCGGAGAGGGCTCGACGAGCAGGTCCGAGACGGTGGTGGGCTCCGAGGCGATGGCGTCGGGGAGGTGGGGCGGGGCGTGAGGAGGGGGCGAGTCGGTCGGGGTCGTCGTGCGCGTGGTGCGCGACGGCTCGCTCGGGTCGGGGGAGGGTGACGAGGAAGGGGCGGTCGTGGCGGCGACGGGCGCGGGCGGGGTCGACGAGGGAGGGGGGACGAGCTCCTTCTTCTTGGGCAGGAACGCCGCGTTGATGTCGCCGATGCCGACGAAGAACTCGTCTGCAGGGCACAGCGTCAGGGTGCTGCGAGGCGAGAGCGGAGAGAGAGAGACAGAGAGCGAGGCGAGACGCACAGGGAATGACCTTGACGAGGTGAGGGCTGCCGTCCCACACGTCTGCGCGGTCGTCGATGATGACGACCATGTTGGTGTCGCACGGGAACAGGCGCTGCAGGCTCTTCCTCGTCAAGCCTGCAGGAAGGACGCGCAGCGTCAGTCGACTGCGAGTGCGAGGGCGAGAAGGAGGGAGGAGGGACGCACTGCCGCTCTCGTCGCGGCTCAGGATCCTGCCGCCGAACAGGCCGCCGTCCGGGTCGATGACCTTGCACACCTCCTTGGCGTAGGCGCGCGTGCCCATCGTGTAGACGTGCATCTCGTAGATCTCGGACACGCGCTTGAGGAAGTCGGGCAGGCCGGGTCTGCGCACGAGGGACGGAGGGGCGCGCGGGTCGAGGGTCAGCTGTTGGCGCACAGCGTCGGCCAAAAGAGACAGAGGAGGAGACGCACCGCATCTTGATGTAGTACCAGCAGCCGTCGGCATCGTCATCGTCCTCGCTGCTCTCGTCGTCCGCCTCGTCCCCTCCCTCGTCGCCCGTCCTGCCCGCCTTTCGCCTCCCCTCGCGCTCCCTTTTGCGCCTCGCACTCGCCGCACTGCTCGCCGGCGCCTCGTCCGACAGCTTGAAGCGCTCGACGTCCTCGAGGGCCGCCGAGTTGGGGTTCTTGGGGTCCTGCTTCCACTCCCACACGGTCGGCTCGACGGTCGCGTGCACGATCGTCTGGTCGAGGTCGACGATGAGCGACAGCTTCTTGGCGGCGAGGAGGCGGTTGGTCGTCGCCGACTCGAGGCGGTGCGCTTCCTGTGGACGGGCCAGGAGGACAAGGTCAGCTGCGCTCGAGCGAGAAGGCGGTCGGCAGAGCAGGGCAGCGGGACGCACGTCGAGCGAGACGGTGAGGCCGCCGACGTCGTGGACCATGCTGATCGTCGCTCGGGACGTGTCGGAGAAGCCGGTGTAGTCGACGCTGTCCATGAGGGGGGCGGGAATCAGCACGAGCCGGCGAGAAAGCGGGAAGAGGGAAGAGAGAGGGCGCACGTCGTCAGGTCCTTACCGCAGAGGGCGCACAGGCCCTGGAGCTGGACGTCGTGGGTGCAGGGCTCCTTGATGTGGACGATAGGCTGGCTGCGAGGCGGGTACAGAGGGGGACGAGGTCAGCCGAGAGGGCTCAAGGAGGTGGGGCAGTCTCGCAGCCACGCTCTTCGCCGCTTGGAGGACGCAAGTCCAAGCGCACCTGTGGTCCCTGACCAAGTCGCCCGCGCGCACAGCCCACTGGACGACGTCGCCGGCGATGGGCGACTCCCACTGGCGGACCTGGCGGACGCGGTTGCCGTCCTCGTCGGGGAGGTGGGGCACGAACGAGTAGGTGAGGAGGGTGTGCGTCTTGTGGACTGTGGTGCCGACGGGCGAGTGGATGCGCTGGACGGTGACGGGGAAGGGGAGGGCGCGCGGGAGCGAGAGGGCGGTTGCGGGGAGCTCCATGCTCGGCGGCGCCTGGCGGGGCGGGCGGGTGCTGGAGGCCGCGCGCGAGGTCGAGTCGAGCCCGGTGTGAGGCCTGGTCGAGTCGGCAGTGGACCACAGCGAGTGGGGAGAGGAGGACAGGAGCAGAGCCGGACTTGGTCTCATCAACCGACCGAGGCGACGACCAACTCACCCACGAACCACTCACTGCAGCCACCTGCTACCTCGACTGCACTGCCAGTCACACCTCGAGCACGCACAGTGACCCCCAGCGCGACCGCCCCGCACCTCGCCCCGACCCTCCTCCTCGTCCTCCCCACCTCTGAGCGCGCTCCCTCCCCTCGCCCGACCCACCATGTCGATGCGCGGCCGCCTCGCCTCTCCCTTCCTCGCCATCGCCGTCGGCGTCGGCAGCGGCATCTGGATCTTCAGTGCGCCCGCCTCGCTCTCCTCGCCCTCCTCCCCCTCCTCGATCGCCGGCTGACCCTCGCTCGTTCGCCTCGCCGCAGAGCCCCTCCTCGAGTCGTACAAGGAGTGCGCTCCACCTCTCACACTTCCGCTCCCTCTCTCCCGCTGACCCTCATCGCACACAGCTCGACCCACGGCTCGTTCCGCCCCGAGGACGACGCGCACACGGCGCCCGTCCCTCCGCTGCCGGGCACCAACCTGCAGCCGGGCAAGACCAAGGACGGCGAGAACCTCCTCCCGCCACCTGCGCAGGAGGTGCCGATGGACGAGCCCGTGCGCAAGGTCTGAGGGCGAGTGAGAGGCAGGGGAGGGAGCGCGACGAGGTGGCGGACTGTACTGTGCGTTGTCCTGGCTCTCTCTCTCTACCTCCTGCTCCCTGCTGACCCTCTCCGCGGTACCACAGTGTAGCACTAGACCTGCATGCGCACCGAGACTGCAGCGCGGCAGCTATCGCCCGGGCAGTCGAGCGTGGCTTCCCCGCCGTTCACGACGCTCGCGAGGCCCGAGAGCGCTCTGCTGTGCCCCTAGCTCGCTATGCTCGCCGTCACGAACGAGGGGCGGCGCGCACGGAATGACTCTAGGATTACATCGAGAGGAGGGGCGCTGACTGGGGCAACGTGGAGGATGCTCGACGAGGCAGGACGAGGGAACGATGGAGAGGGGAGAAAGGGAGCAGACAAGTTGCGTTCGCGCCAGAACGAGAGAATGCGAGCCAGAGTCCAACGGGAGAGTCGGGAGCGAGCGCGGACGTGCGCACCCGCTCACTCGGCCTGGAGCGCGTCGTCCCTCTTCTTGAGCTCGAGCTCGCCGCCGACAGCCCGGCGCCACACGTCCTTGATGTCGTCGACCATGGTCTCAAAGTGGCTCGTCGCGTCGTACGAGCGCGTGACAAAGACGCCGTCGTGCGAGCCGGACGAGGCGGGCGAGTAGACGGGCGCGATCGAGATGAACCTGCACGAGGAGCGGGGCGGGAGCGAAGAAGGGCGCGCGTGGGCGAAGGTCAGCGGCTGCGACCATGACGTGTACGAGAAGAAGCAAGGGAGGGAGGACGCACTTGTCGTGGATGGGCCCGAGGAGCTTGAGGCCCGGCTCGAGTTCGGCCTCGGGGTTGCCCGTCTCGACGACGGTCGACACGATCGCGATGTAGACGTCCTTGGCGCACACGTTGTGGGTCGCCGACACCTCGGCGATGTAGATGTCGTGCTTGCGGCCGACCTGCTTCTGCGGGATGATGAGCTGCACCGAGTCGAGGTCGTCCGTGTTGGGGATCGGGTGCCGCAGGATGCAGATGGCGCGCACGACGTGGCCCTCGAGGAAGACCTTGTCCTCCTTGTCGGCGCCGCCCTTGCCCGACGCGTCGACAAAGTAGCTCGGGTCGCCAATCACCTTGTCGGCCTTGACCGTCTCGCCGCCCGACGTGACGCCGACAAACTTGCCGCGCTCGTCGTACTCGATCTTCTCGACCGGCTTGTCGAGCATGTACGTGCCGCCGTAGATGGCCGACAGGCGCGCAAAGCCCTGCGGCAGCTCGCCGAGGCCGTACAGCGGGTACAGGTAGGGCGACTTGCCGTAGCGCGCCATCGACGACGTGTACAGGATGATGCGCTCGTACGTCTCGCGCGCCGGCTGGTTCAGGTAGCTGCGAGGGCGGGTCGAGGTAGCGTGAGCGCGGCTCGAGGTGAAGAGCGAGAGGGACACGACGCACTCGTCGTCGAGGTAGAGCGCCATGGCGTGACCGACAAAGTCCTGCGTGCCGGCCTCGAGGCCAAACTTGTAGTAGACGTCTTTCATCGTGCTCTTGTCGAGGTTGAGGCCTGTGTGTGCGAGAGAGAGAGTCAGCCGAGCTGCTCTCCCGACGGCCGGGTCGACAGCGAGAACGAGGAAGCGGAACAGACCCTGGTGCGTCGATGGCTCGTCCTCCTTGTAGCCCTGGACCCACAGGAAGAAGTTGCGCGCGCGGCGCTTCTCAAAGAGGCCCATCAACGAGCTCGTGACGGCCTCGCGCTCGGTCGACGGCACCTTGGCGATACGGTTGTCGCGCAGCACGTACGAGCCGGCGATCTGCTTGAACTCGAGGTAGCGCGTCACGTCGGTGTGGACGAGCATCTTGGTCATCTCGCCGTTGGCCATCATGCTGTGGGGGGCGAGGGCGAGTCAGCTGCGGGCGCAAAGAGGAGGGGGCCGGCGGCAGGACGCACAACTTGGGGATGAGGTCGACAGCGTAGTCGCGGTCGCGGCCGAGGTCGGCAGGCGGCTCCGTGCCGCGGAACTTCTTGTAGAGCTGCGGGAGAGAGCGAAGGCCGGGCAGCGGTCAGGCGACATCCTCGAAGCTGAAGGTCGCAGAGCAGCGCACCTGGGTCAGGTTGAGACTGGCCGCCTCAGCACCGTAGTAGTCGTTGCTGCAGGACGCATAGAGAGAGCGTCAGCGTGCGCCGCAGCCACGGGAAGCGGCCCTTCTAGAGCCGCCTCTCGAGAGCGGGAAGACGACGCACCGGTCCATGTGCAGGACCTTCTTGCCCTCGACGGACAGGAGCCCGGAGAGGACACACTCGGTCAGGCCGGTGCCGAGGATGATCTGAGGTGTGCGAGGAGGGTCAGCGCGCGGGTCGTGGGGAGGAGGGTCGAGAGGGAGGAAGGCGCACGAAGTCGTAGTGCTCGTCCACTGGGGCGGGGGGTCCTGCGGTCAGCTCGATCGCACTAGGGATGCGAGGGAGGCACGCACTGGCTTGAGCGAGACGAGGTTGAGGTTGAGGGAGGTCGGGAGGTGTGGTCGCGGCGGGGGAGCGTGTCTGCGCGGCGGGCAGGCAAGGCGGAGGACGCAGGCGTGGTCAGCTTGGCTCAATGAGAAGCATGCACACCATCTTTGCCTCGCTTAGCCCGTCTCCCTGGGGCTGAGGCCACGAGTCGCTCGCGCCCTGATGACGGCGAGGGCGGGTGGCCACCACAAGGGGCGGAGGAGGGGCGGCGAGGCGAGGAGCTGCGGGGCTCACCTTGAGCGTGTAGTGCGGGTGCGGCGAGCGTGCAGCGAGTGCGAGGGAGAGTGCTCGAGGTGGGTCGGACCGGGAGCAGCTGGTGGAGCCTCGCGAGCCTCGAGCCGCGACAGCTCCGCGGCAGCCTCTTGCACGAGCGAGGAACATGCAGCATAGTCGCTACAACAAAGTTAAGCCAACGCCCGTCGCACCAGGGATCTACTCGGGTCCGGCCACCTTGCGCGGTTCCCGCTCGTCCGTCGAAGCGTCCCTCATCTCCTCCCACGACACAGCCTCGAGCGGCTCGCCCGTCGTCGACGAGACGGCAAAGAGGACGCCGAGCGAGTTGGCGGCGGTCGAGAGGAAGTCTGCGGACGAGGGCAGAGCGAGGCAGGGTCAGTGAGGAGGAATCCGGGAGATGTCGGCGAGAGGAGGGCACACAGGACCGCGAGTCACCGAGCGAGATCTGCAAGATGACGAGTCAGTACTGTGCGGGCGAGAGAGCTAGTCTGTGAGGCCAGCGACGCACAACTTTGGCGCGAACGACGTCGCCTGGTCGGTAGCACGACCAGATCTGCGGGGCCAGGCGGCATCTCGTCAGCTTCCGGCCTCTTGCGTAACAGAGAGCATAGTGAGCTCACCTTGACCGAGTCCTTGGCCGTCTGGCGCACGTCCTGGGCGCGGATGATGCCCGTAAAGTCGGGTCGGCAGGGTCGGCCGTCGACGGTCAGGAGCGAGAGGGTCGCCGCCTGGCGAGTGATGCGGGTGACAGTGCCGATGACCTGTGCAGGTGCAGGTGATGAGCTCGCAAGAAGGACCCGAGCAGCAGGGGAGACGAGCGAAGGACGGACAGTGGCATTCGGCTCGGGAATGGCCTGCGTCTCCTCCTTGCCCTTGACGCTGAGGACCTGCAGGGTGCGCGCACGCCTCGTCAGCTTTACCTCGTACGACCTAGCGAGAGAGAACTGGACGCACGCCTCCCTCGCGCGAGACCTGACCGACGAGAGCCGCGTAGACCTGGCCGCCGCGCGAGAAGGTGCCGGGCCCTGGTGCGAGCTGCGCGCCTGGCCCAGAGGTCGAGAGTGGCTGTCCGGGGATGACTAGCGAGGCCATGTCGAGCTGCGAGCTGTGTGGAACGGGGGGAACCTCTCTCCTGGACGATGATGAGCTTCCTCTCGGCTCGACCTCCCGACACCACCCTCGACTCGCCAAGACAGCATGTTTGCCGGTGAGTCGGCTCTCTCGATACTGCAGGAGTGCCCCCTACGCTCGACGGCGTGCGCAGCCTTCATCTTGTCGGCTCCCGACCTACCTCCTCGCCTCATCTCCTCGCTCTCGTCGACAACTACACAGCGGGTGCGAGTGGGTGTTGAGGCGCTTCGTGCAACCGTACTGACTCCTCGTTCCTCCACAGGTCAGCAACAGGGACCCTCTCCCGCGCAGCTCGCGCTCGCCAAGCTCCAGGCTCGCCAAACGCTCAAGAGCTTCCTCGTCACCATCGGCGTCCTCCGTGCCGGTCCGTCCAGCTCCTCGAACTGAGCATCATTACGGCAGGGAGGGCTAGGGTGGGCGGGCCAGTAGCGAGATCTGAAAGCTGACCTCTCGCCGTCCTTGATTCGTAGCTCCCTTCGCCGTCAACTTTGTCTTCTCGCTCTTTTGAAGAGCAAGTAGAGCACTCGCACCTCGCAATCGGACGTGTACATACCCGCACCATCGACAGTCGAGCCGTCAAGGAGAGGCTGTCGCCGAGATGCGAGCTTTCCTCGCTTCCGACGTCTCGCTCGTGCTGTGCCCACGCTCGCTCGCGCCCTCCCTCTCTCCGCGCAGCCGCCAGCGTCAGGCAGACATCGCCCGCGCACTGCTGGCCTTGCGCTCCCCGAGCCGCGACGCGCTTGCGCCCCGCACCGATCTCGACGCCGGTCAAGTCCTGCGCCGGGCGGCGCACGGGGTCCGCGCGCCTTGCCCTTCCCCGCCGCTGTCAGCGACCATCGACTACGCCATGCACGTCGACGATTCCTACGGCTTCTCGACGTCGGTGCGCGGGATGGAGCGATCCATCGCGAGATGCTGCATTTCGCCGCCTGGCCGAGCAAGCGATCGAGAGAGCTCAGCGTTACGAGGGCCGGGCGGTGCGTCGCGTGCGTGTCGCCGAGAGGGAGCGCGGATCGCTGCAGCCTGAGCGAGGCAGGTCTAGCTGTCGTAATGACGCATTACGAGAGGCACTGCGCTAGGTGCGAAACTGCAAGACGGTCCGTGAGCGGGACCGGGTCGGCGTGAGCCTCGAGCGTCGTTCTCCCACACCGGCTCGACCTGCTCCTCTCCTCCCTCACGCCACTCGAGCACTCGACGCTCGCCTGCGCGAGGCCAGCATGCATCAGCGGCACCCTCCAGCACCACAGCCGCACGACCGCGCGCGCCGCACCGCCGACCGCCCCAGCAGCTCCGCCTCCGCCTCCGCCGCGCCTGCACCGCCGCCCAACCTCGACGCCGAGCCCTCGCCCTCTTTCGCTCGCGATCGTGCGCCGCGCAGCACACGCGCAGCAGACAGTGGGACTAACGGTGAGTACTCTCCCCCTCTTTGCTCGACAGCTCGTCGCGGGGGATACGGCGGCGACGCGGGCCTATCGAGGCGGAGGTTCGAGGCACGCGCCTCGCGCGACCAGCTCTGGGCTTTCGCTGACCTTGCGCGCCGTTCCCTCCCTCCTGCAGCTGCCACGCTGTCGCCCTGGACTGGCGTCGGCTCGCCCGGCTCGAGCGACTTCGAGACGATCTCGGACGCCGAGGTCCCGCCGCCGACGTCGTCCCGCTCGCACGCGACGTCGAACGCGCCTCTCGTCCCGCCGCAGTCCAACCTTGCGCGCTCCCTGTCCCGTCGCAACCCTCGTACGAGCAGCACGATTGGCGGCGGCGACGGCTTCGACGGCAGCGTGGGCCCGAGCGCCGGCCGGGCGGCGTCCTCGATCGAGCGCAGCGACGACGACCACCGGCGCGGGATCGAGGGCGACGACGAGGACAGCAGCGCGCTCGAGGACGTCGACCGCGACGAGGGCGGGCGCGGGCGCGCGAGGACCCGGCGCGTGCGCGACCCCGAGCTGCAGAAGTCGATGCTGGAGGATGCGCTGCGGAGCAGCCTCGCGACGCTCCTGTCGCTCGCGCCCGCCCAGGCCACCATGTCGCAGTCGCCCGCGCTGTCGCACGTCTCGCTCGCGTCCCTGTTTCAGCCCATCGGCGCCGCCTCGTCGGCGTCGTCGTCGACTGCGGCCGGCCGCACGTCGCTCAACCCTCGCGCGCCCTACAACCCGAAGCGCCCGTCGCCTTTCTCGACGTCGCTCTTCGACGCGCTTGGCGAGGACGACGAGGACGACGACATGTCGGGTATCGGCGACAACGTCCTCGTCTCGTCGTCGCCGCCCGCTTCGTCATCTTCCGACGAGGACGAGGGCACGCAGCTCGCCCCGACCGTCGCGTACCGCTCGCGCGCCATCCCGATCGTCTCGGGCTCGTCGGTCGGCAGCGAGCCCTCGACATCGGCGGCGAGCTTCTCGCCGCTCGTCGCCTCGCGCCCACTCGGCGCCGCGCCCGGCCAGCCGAGCTCGAACTCGCCGCCGTACTACAGTCGCAGCCGGCGCGGCGCGGCGCCTGTCAGGCGGAGAGGGAGGGGCAGGGGTGGGAGCGCGAGCCCGGGGCCGGCGAGCGTCGAGGAGAGGAGGCGCGCGAGGGAGAGGGCGGCGGAGGAGGGCGTCGGGGCAGGCGTCACGAGCGACGGTGGCGGGCAGAGGGGTGCGCCGGCTCCCTTCTCTCTCTTTCTCTTCATGAAGCCCCTGCTGACGCCTCAATCTTGCAGACGAAGCGTTCCAGGACATGGTCGACGCCGCCCGCTTCTTTTCCGACCTCTCGCCTCGCGCTTCCCTGCGCGCACCCTACTCGTCCCTCCCCTCCTCCTACGAGACTGCCCGCCCTCGCCACCCTCCCGCAGCGACGACCACCTCGTCCTGGGCGCCCGACACGGCCTCGTCCGCGACGTCGACCCCGCCGTACTACTCGGGCGACGAGGACCCTGCGCTCGCGAGCGAGTCGCCGCCGCGCCTCGACCTGAGCAGCAGCGGCGCCGAGGGCGAGAGCGAGCGCTCGGCACTGCCTCATGCGCCGCTCGGCGACGAGCAGCTCGGCCGAGCGACAAAGCGCGAGCGGGACGAGGGGGACGAGGTGCCGCGGAAGAAGCAGGGGTGGTTTGGCTGGTGGCGCGCGTTCGGTACGACGGTCGAGCTCAAGGTGTGGCACCTCGTCGGCATTTGCGGCGTCCTGCTCGGCGTCGGCCTCGGCGCGAGGTGCGTCCCGCGCTCATCCTTCTTTCCCTCCCGGCCCTCTCGCTGATCTGCTCCTCGCCCGCTGTGCAGCTCCCTCCTCCACTCTCTCGCGCCGGCCTCGTGGCTCGCGTCGCGCCTCGACTTTGCGCACCGCGCGTACGCCGCGCCCTTCCTCTCGCCGTCGTCGCCTGCGGCTCTCGCCTCGACCGCGCAGTCGGAGCGCTCGAGCCCGTCGTCGTCGTCGCCGATGTCGAGTCTCTTTCTCTGAGCGTGTCCCCCTTCCTTGAGATCCTGCCCTCGTCTGTATAGTCCCCCTGCGCCCCGTGTTGGCCTCGGTCCGCCTACTCTGTCTTCGTCTTTCTTCGTTCTCGCTTCCTGAGCTTCTGCCTTCGTACCTTCGTCGACTCGTCAGTCCCTCGAGCTTGTCCTTTGTAGACCTCTCTCGCTTTCGCAACGCGCCCAGTTCGTTTCTCTCGGACCTTTGCGCGCGTTTTCCTCCGGCCCGACGGCCTCGGCGGGGAGCGAAGTTCGACGCAATCGGCGCGCGCACGCTTCTCTCCCTCGTTCTCTCCACTCTCTCGCGCTACGACGACCATGCCTGCTGCTGCACACTCTCTTGAAGGCAAGGTGGCCATCGTCACCGTGCGTCAGCCCTCCTCTGCAGCCTCGAGACCGTCACCGCGAGGTGCGCTGACCCCCACATCCGCAGGGTGGAGCCAGCGGGATTGGGCTCGCTACGGTCAAGGTGCGCACTCCTGGCCTCTCTGGACGCCCCGCAGGCATGCCCGAGCTGACGCAACCTCTCGCAGGCGTTCCTCGAGGCGGGCGCGGCGGGTGTCACCCTGGTCGACCTCAAGGAGGACGCCCTCTCGTCGGCCGTCACGTCGCTCAAGCTCAGCGAGGCAGACACAGCACGCGTCCTGACCGTCGCAGGAGACGTCGCAGACGAGGCGACGGCCGAGAAGTACGTCAAGGAGACGAGCGAGCGCTTCGGGCGGGTCGACGTGAGCGTGCAGTGCGCCGGCATCAGCTTGCCTACGACCAACGTGGTCGACCTCGACGTCGACGACTGGGACAAGACGATCAGGGTCAACCTTCGAGGCGGTGCGTGGGCTCTCTCTCGCTCCCCCTTGAGCCTCGCTGACGATCGTCTCGGTCGGCGCAGTCTTCCTCGGCGTCAAGCACAGCCTGAGGGCCATGCTCGCTTCTCCTTCTGGCGGCAAGGACTGCTCGGTGGTGCTCATGTGCTCGCAGCTCGGCCTCGAAGGCGCGTCCCTGCTCGATCCGCCTCGCCCGCCCCCCTTTCTCGTCGTCGCTGACCCTCGTTGCGTGCGCCCGCAGGCTACCCCGGCTCGTCTGCCTACGCTGCGTCCAAGTTCGCTCTGCGCGGCCTCATGGTGTCTGCAGCTGCCGAGGTGGGCCCGGCCGGCATCCGCATCAACGCCGTCGCGCCCGGACGTGAGCTCCTCTTTCCCGCTCTCGGCCCGCTCGCCGTCTCTCTCTACGCGCCCTTACCCTCTCCCTTACTCGCAGCCATCGACACGCCCATGCTCGCCGGCTTCTCTGCGCCTGACCACACGACCAAGGGCAATATTAAGCGCGCCGGCCAGGCGCACGAGATCGCCAACGCGGTCCTCTTTTTCGCGAGCGATGCGGGCTCGTACTGCTCGAGCACGACGCTTAAGGTCGATGGAGGGTGGAGCAAGTGGTGCTAGACGTAGAGCTGCAACGTTGACCGTGCTCGCGCTCCTTGAGAAGGTCGAAGACGAGCAAGAGCTGGCTTGTCGTCCTTGTTGTTCGCCTTGCTTTAGACGCGCAGGATCTCGCGAGCACGAAGAACAGACTCAAGGGCACGCTCTGGTAAAATGAGATTGCGATTACGTAGTTCCTTTGTGTGCACAGACCCTCTCCGGACCTTCCCCTTTTGCACCGCTCACTCCTCCTCCTCCTCGACCTGCTTGACCGCCTCATACCGTACTGCTTGCCACGCCGAGATCCCCGCCATGGTCATGCCGAGGAGCTCCTCGAAGCGGAACGGCGAGCGCAGGTGCCAGTCGCCGAAGATGCGGAAGAAGACGACCGGGATCGCCTCGAGGAGCTCGAATGCGAAGCGCAGCACGGCCGCCATGCGGTACATGCCGCCGTACGTTCCACGTCGGTAGTTGAGGTGGATCTGGGCAGCGGGATGAGGGGTCAGAGCGCTCGCTCGGCTGCTGGAGGAGGAGCGAGACGACGCACCTGCCCCACTTCCGAGACGATGGGCAGGGCCCGGTCGACGCTTACGATCCACGGATGGAGCAGCTTCCACAGCTGTGACGCCTCGTGGGTCTTAACGACGTCGACGGCTGGCGGGCTGGCGGTGACGAGGTGCGGGAGGGAGGGGCCCAAGCGGTAGATGACGGCGATGACGGCGACAGCCTGCAGGTTGCGATGTGTCAGTCGTGCTCAATGACATCAGCGTGAAGCTGGAGAAGTCTGTGCGAGCGCGAGAGGGCGCTCAAGAGGAGGAGGAAAAGAGGAGAGAAGGAGAGAGCGAGAGGACGCACGAGGAACCGCGCCGTCCAGCCGAAGCGCAAGTCCTCCCTCGCGCTCGCTCGCTCCGAGTGAGAGAGTCGGCGCCTCGTCATGCTCGTCGGGAAGAGCGAGAACGGGCCCGCCCAGGTGAACTCGAGGCGGAGGAGGAGCGACGACTTGAAGACGAGGTCGAGGCTCTCGCCCGCGCCGATCAGCCAGGCGACCCACATGCCGTCGAACGTGACGTTCTTATAGAGCTGGCCCGCAAGGCCAGCAACGACCGACCACGAGTCTTCGAGGACGGCGAGCGGGAGGCTGATGCCGGTCGACAGCGCCCGCCCGGACCAGTACGAGAGGTGGAGCCTGCGGACGACGAGATTGTCAGCGCTGCGGCGCAGCCTTGGTAGGTTTAAAGAATGACGCACGGTACGAGGGTAAAGGCGACGAGCATCTGGATGAGGCGCAGGAATGCGCGCAGGCCCGGGCGAGCATTGTCACGGACCGAGTGACCGACGGTGGAATCTGCGGCAGCAGCGCGACGTCAGCGTGCCGATCTCGACTGCAACCTCTCGCAGAGGAGAAGAGAGACGCACGAAAGATGTCGGCAAAGTCCTGGGCTTGGGCGCGCTCGTAGGCCGAGGCGTTCGAGCCGGCTCCCGTCGACAGGCCGTTGCCGACGACGCCGCCAATGCTGAGCTTGAGCGGCGACACTGGCGCCCAAGAGATATGCCAGCTGAACGCAAAATCTGTGCAGAGGAAGGAGAGGGTCAGTCACCGAGCCGGCGGGCTCGGCGTCGAGAAGGGGACCGTGCGCACCTTCCTCGTGAGCGGATTCCTTCTGCGGCAGCTCGATGCGGTCGAGCGGCCCGGTGTAGCCGAGCCGAGCCGTGATGAACGGCGAGTAGCGCCACCCCATGCGGGTCGCCGTCGCCTTGTCGCCGTCGCGCGCGTCGTCAAACTCGATCAGCGTCTCAAAGTGGCCGTCCTGGTCGAAAGAGCGGACGCAGTGCGACCCGCCGAAGCCACCGTAGTAGCAGGACTTTTGCTACGTGCGAGAGGCTGGTCAGGATCGCGCACAGGGAGAGAGGGAGAAGGAGAGAGCTGAACTTGCCCGAAAGCCGCTTCGCTCCTGCAGTTTCCCGAGGAACGAGCTGAGGTTGTACACGGGGAAGTCGTCGATGAGCGACACGGAGGTCTTGGTCTCGATGCTGAGGCTCGTCGAGTTGCCCTCGGCGTCGTCAGGAGCGGGCCCGCTGTCGAAGAGCTGCTTGAAGCAGGCCGAGTTGCCGAGAAAGTCACGGAAGATGCCGGTCTGGGGCACGTCGCTGTCGTCGACGTTGACCGGAGGAACAGGACCGACGAGCGAGTGCATGGACGTGTTGCGAGACGAGCGAAAGGTGTGGTAGTCGATCGACGAGTCGAGGCGGCTCGACGAGGGGAGCATGACGTAGGTCGACTGCAGGCGGGTGTGAGGCGTGCGCATGCGTGCTCTGTGGAGCGAGGTACGAGAAGTCAGCGATGAGCTGTGGGCTGGCAGGGAAGGAGAGGACGTGCAGGTGCTCCTTGGAGATGCGAACGCGAGGAGCGGCGTGCACGGCCCTCGAGCCGATCTTGACGTCGCGCAGAACGACATCCTCGTAGATCTTCTCCCATGGAGCGTCTGTGCATGCTCGAGGGTCAGCTCGGGGCCGGCAGCGCGAGCGAGAGCGAGGGAGAGGGCGCACCTGGGTCCGCGAGCTTCTCGCTCGTGCGCAGCCAGATCGCCGCCTTGAGGTTGAACGAGTCGACGCTGCCGACATCGCGACCGTAGAAGCTGCGCACGACGTCGGGCTCGAGGTCGCGGAGCTGGGCGGAATCTCCGGCGAGGACGGTCGGGTCGACGTGGTGCGCCTTGTGCGGGTGGGCGAGCTGCTCGTGCACCTGCCGCAGGACCTGGAAGGTGAGGTACGCGAGGAAGGCGAACAGCGCGAGGCCGCCGAGCGCACACAGGCCGACGCAGATGCGAAGTGGGGAGGAGCGATGAGCGCGAGCTGGGGCGGCGCGACGGCGCGCGAGCGAGGCGTGCTCCTCCTCGAACGGCGCAAGAGGCCGGTCGTCGGCGGTCATGGTGATGTGCGGGAGCGAGGAGAGGAGCGCAGGAGCGAGCCCATCGACAGCGAGCGCGCAGCGCGGGTGCCGACCGCTCTCGCGGCCCATCTGGGCGGCTCGGCCCTCGAGAGTTGTGGGGCGCGGTGCTGTTTTTGGGCGTCGCCGATCGACTCCCGCTCGCCCGCCCGGCCGAAGACGTGTCGATCCTGCGCACAACTCGCGAGCGCGGCGCTGCCGCACAGCCGGCACTGGCCGCCGCGAGGGGAAGAGGAGCTCAGGCTCGGGCACTCGCCCGACTCGATGCCGGCGCTCTCGAGACCGCGCACTGCAGACTGATCTTGGATTGCAGGCACCCTTCTCAAGCGTCGTTGGCCGTCACCTTGTGGAGCGACTCGGCGAGGTGGCGCACGTTGTGCTTGGTGACGCCGGCGACCGAGATGCGGCCGTCGCGCGTGAGGTAGATGTGGTGCTCCTTGGCGAGCTGGTCGACCTGCTCCGGCGAGATGCCCTGTCGATGGTGCAGCGAGAGCGTCGTCAGCGCTCGCTCTGTGGCTCGAGAGGGGCGCAGGTCGAGGAGGAGGACAAGGAGGACGTACGAGGTAGGCGAACATGCCGATCTGGTTCTTGATGTGGTCCCACTTCTTCTTGCTGCCGAGCTCCTGCAGGAGGTCAAACAGGGTCGAGCGCATGTCGATGATGCGGTCGGCCATGCCCTTGACCTCGGCGAGCCACTGCGCGTTGAGCTTCTTGTCGGTGAGGAGGGTCGACGCGACGCGGGCGCCGTGCACCGGCGGGTTCGAGTACATCGGGCGGACGAGGCTGCGCAGGCGCGAGAGCGCCAGGTCAGCATGTCGCTCAGGTCGAGCGAGTTGTGCACAGAGAGGAGCGAAAGAGCGGGGAGAGCGAGGACGCACATCTTGATCTGCGAGTCGACGCGCGCCTTCTCCTCCTTGTCGGCGCACACGACCGAGAACGTGCCGACGCGCTCGCCGTACAGGCCCATGTTCTTGGCGAACGACTGGCACAGGACGAGCTGGTGGCCCTCCTCGACAAAGTGGCGCAGCGCAAACGCGTCCTTGTCGACCGAGCCCGACGCGAACCCGAGGTAGGCGTTGTCGATGAGCGGGAAGTGGCCCTTGGACTTGATGACGTCCGAGATCTCGCGCCACTGGGCCTCGGTCGGGTCGATGCCGGTCGGGTTGTGCGCGCAGGCGTGGAGGAGCACGATCGACTTGTCGGGCATGGCCTGCGGGCGCGAGCAGAGGGGCAGGGTCAGGACCGGCTCGAGCGGGGCCGCAGGACGTCTCGAGAGCGCGGCGACGCACCTTGAGGTCCTTCTTCAGGCCCTCAAAGTCGAGGCCGACCGTCTTCTTGTCGTAGTACGAGTAGGTCTTGACCTCGAGGCCCGAGTCGCGGAAAATGGGGATGTGGTTGCCCCAGGTCGGGCTCGGGACGTAGATCTCCTTGGCGTGAGGGTAGTGGCGCGCGAGGAAGGCGCCGGCGATGCGGAGCGCGCCCGTGCCGGACAGCGACTGGGTGATGGCGACCTGCGCGAGCGGGACGAGGTCGAAGTCAGCGAGGTGCGTCGGGCCGCGGGCGGAGAAGGGCAGCGGCGACGTACACGGCCCTCGGACAACGGCTTCGAGTCGGCACCGTAGGCGAGAACGGCGGCGGCCTGCGTGAAGGCGCCGAGGCCGGTGATCGGGAGGTACTCCTTGTCGTTGCGCTCGCTGATGACCTTGTCCTCGGCCTGTGTGCGCAAGGCTCGTCAGCCCAAGGAGGTCCTGCTCGCAGAAGCGAGAGGCTCAGGACGCACGGCGAGGACCGAGGGGAGGACGTAGGGCTTGCCGTCGGCGTCGCGGTAGGCGCCGACACCGAGGTTGATCTTCTGCGGGCTCGAGTCCTTCTTGAACGCCTCGGTGATGCCTGCCGAGAGGGTCTAGCGTCAGCTCCGTGCAGCTAGAGAGGCGTGCGAGGGCGACGAGCGCACCGAGGATGGGGTCGGGCGGGCCGGCGGGGACGTTGGACCAGACCGAGACGGCGCGGGCGGTGGGCGCAGTGCGGAGCTGGCGGACGGCGATGCGGCTGCGGGAGAGCATCTGTGCAGGTCGTGCAGGTCGCAGAGAGAGCGGTTGGAGGAGTCGAGGACGACGGACGAGAGGGGCCGACGAGATGGTGGAGGGCGACGAGGGAGAGAGAGCGGGGGCTGCAGTCAGCGCAGGTGCGGGTGCTGACAAGGCACACGTGCGAGTCTCTACACGCACCTCGAGTCGCTTTTGAGAGGGTGGTGGTGACGAGGAGGGCGAGGCGAGGGACCGGCGTCGGCAAGAGCCGGACTTCGTCAGGCGGCGGCCACCGAATCGCTCCTTCTCGTCCATCACCACGAGCACAGTCTGGCTGGTGCTCTGCGCCTCGCCTCTGCACCTACGCTGCTGCTCCCGCTCGCCCGCCCCCTCCGACCTGCCCCGCTCTCCTTGTGCCCGCTGCGCCCCGCTCTCCACTTCGAGAGCCCCACGCTCGACCGCATGAAGCGAGGCGAGGACGGCGACGGCGGCGGCTCGAGCTTCGACTCTTCGGCGAGTCGGCGAGGACGAGCGCGCAGAGCAGCCCGACGCTCGCGGTCGTCCGTCCGTCCGCCCCTCCTCTCCGCCCTTTGTCTCCCGCTCCTGGCTGGGCTCGCTCTTGCTTGCGCTTCTCTCACTTGTCCGACATGAGCTCCAACGGCACCGCTCAGCATGCGCACTCGCCCATCGGCATGCTCCCTTTCGAGCTCCTCGCCGCCATCCTCGCCCACGTCGACGAGCCGTTCGGCCTCCTCTCGCCGCCCGAGAGGCGCGTGCGGCTCGTCACCCTCCTTGCCGCCTCGAGCGTCTCGAGGCTGTGGCACGATCTGAGTCAGCCGCTGTTGTCGTGGCAGCTCGAGCTCGCGGGTGGCACGAGCGGGACCGGCGGGACCGGGGTGCGCCGCGAGGAGGCTCTCTGGCGGCGTCCAAGGCCTCAGGGCATGCAGGTCAAGACGCTCTGGGTGAGCGCAAATCCGATTTTGTCGGCCACCGTCCTCGAAGGGCTGTCGGAGCTGTTCCCGCTCGTCGAGGAGGTCAAACTCGACGGCCGCGTCGGGGTCAACCTCGAATCCGTGTTCCACTTCAGCAGTGCGTCGATTCTAGTTCTCACATTGCCGCTGCTGACGAACCGTATTCTCACAGATCTGGGCACCCTGCTGCTCGACACCCTGGAACCCTTCTTGGAACCAGGCTCGCCCTCGTTCCCCCACGTCATAACCCTCAGCTTCCGCCGAGTCCGCTTAAATACCATCCTCTCGGCCGCGGCCTGCTCGACAAGCTTAAGGCGCGTTTCCCCGCGCTTCGCCACCTCGCCCTCCTCACCTGCACCCCGCACGAGGCGCACCCCCTCGCCTCGCCCTCGCCTCACATCCCGCAACTCTCGCCCGCCCTCCTCGCTCAGCTCGACGAGCTCCTCCTCGACGCCATCGACCACGAGCTCATCACGCCGACGCACGTCCCGTCGTTCGACCCGACGAGCGGGCCTCGCGTTGCGTGGCGCGTCGACGTCGGCACCTCGAGTCCGCCGGTGACCCTCCCTTTCCGGCACGCCGTCCTCCCCGTCGAGCACCTCGTGGTCACGGTGCAGCACAACGAGACGCTTCGACCGGACGAGCGCCGCCGCCGGCTCCTGCGCGACGTCGCCGAGGTCCTCGAGGGCACGGCGAGCGCACGGACCGTCGTCGTGCCCGCCGCGCTGTGGAAGCCAGCGCCGTCGACGGCGGCGGTGAGCGGCGGCTCGGTCGAGGACCGCATCGAGGAGCTGTGCGAGCGGCGCGGGATCGTGCTCGAGACGTACGAGCGGGCGCGGCTCGAGCGGGCGCCGAGGGTCAGCGGCGAGGTCAGGACGAGGCGGTCGGCGGCCGAGTAGCGCGTCGGGGAGCGTGTAACGATCTTTTGCGCTTCCTCGATGCCCTCTTGAGTGCTCTCGGAAGAGGAAGAGAGAGCGCCTCTGTTGAGTCGCGGCTCTCGGACCTCGCGACCGACCTTGCTCCTTCCTTCCCCCCCCTCCCACTCGCTCTCTCTCTCGCCGAGCGCACGCCTCCTTCTCGACTTCGAGTGCGTAGCTGCACTCGCCTTCTGCCCCTCTGCATCCGTAGCTCACGACTGCCCGTTCGCCCCTCGTCCACCCCCGCTCTCTCCCTCAGCCAACATCGCCCGCCTCGCCCACCCGCCATGCAGCAGACCTCGCAGCTCGCGGCCCGCCTCGACTCGCTCCCCAATGAGCTCCTCCTCAACATCCTCGCCCACCTCCCGCCGCCTCGCATCTCGCTCGGGAGCGCCTCGGCCCCCTCGCAGCGCAACGAGCTCTTTGCCGTGCAGCTCACCTCGAAGCGCCTCAAGGACCTCTGCACGCCCACCCTGTGGGAGCGCCTCGAGATGGACATCGGGCCGGCTGGGCGCGGCGAGACGAGTAGGGTCGTGGGGCAGCTGCGGGCGTCGCAGGAGCGGGCGCGCGCGTGCCGCAAGCTGCGGCTCGAGGCGTTCGACTGGGGCTTCCTGCCGCCCTTTGATGGGCCGGGCGAGCGGCTCTTGCCGAACGTCGAGGAGCTCGGCATGCGCGAGACGATGCCGATCACGCTCGACGTCGTCGCCCGATTTGAGCGTGCGTCCCTCTCTCTCGCGCTCTTCCTCGCTTCGCAGTCAAGCTGACGAGCACTGCACACAGAACTGCGCCACCTCAACATCGAGTACGCCGAGCTCCTGCCGCCGTCGAGCCAGGTCGTCTTCGCCAACCTCGAGCGCATGAGCCTCGCCGCCGTCACCGTCCGCCTTCCTCCCTCCCGCTCCGCCTCCTTCTTCGACACTTCCAACGTGCCTACCCTTCGCCAGGTCTCGCTCGGGCCGATGTTCGTCGACCGACCCACGCGCGACGACGAGGACGACGACAACGCCGCCGGCGCCGCCGTCTTCTCTCCGGCCCTCGTCCGCTCGCTCGACCAGCTCCACCTCGAGCTCGAGAGCGTGCACACCCACTGCGACGGCGTCGTACCCGTCGAGACGCTCGGGCCCGATGCGCCCGTCCTGTGGCACGCCGAGCTTGGCGCGAGAGCGCCTCCCTTCTTCGGCCTCTTCCCACCGGCCGTCCCGCTCGCCTTCCTCTACATCACCCTCTCCGATGACCGCTCCGACGGCACCACTGTGCCCCAGCTGCGCCGCCTCATCGCCGCGCACCCGTTCCTCCGCCTCGTCCTCGTCCCGCTCGAGTTCTGGCGCGCCGCGCCGCGCACGAGCCGCCCCGGAGCCGACGGGCCCGACGCGGCGTCGGCGTCGGCGTCGTTCGAGGCGGTCGTCGCCGAGTGCGCCGCGCGCGGGCTCGCCGTGCGGCCGTACGACGCGGGGAGGGAGCGCGAGGGGTTCGTGCCGCGCGAGGCGGTGCAGTTCTGGCGCGAAGAGGGGGTCGGGAGGACGTAGAGGGCGGGGAGGGCGGGGGAACGCTTGAGGTGGTGCTGTGCGTCGGCGAGTGAGAGTCGGGGGCGAGGAGAGCTCGAGAGTCGGAAGCGAGAGGAAGAGCGAGGAAGCGCAAGCGAGGCGAGCCTCTCGAGCCCCGCTTGAGGAACGACGAGGCGAGCACGGCACCGAGAACTGCATGGGTTACAACATGGACACGGGGCAGGAGCTCTCGAGAGGGGCTCGATCGACGCGGCGCTCTTGCCTCGGGCGTGAGCTCCCCTCGTGCGCCGCCGCCTCCTCAGAGTCGCACCGACCCGCGGGCGTACCGCCGGTTGACGCCGACCTGCGCGAGGGCGAGAGGGTCAGCTCGGCGCACAGGTGCAAGTCACGAGGGGACAGGGCGCACTTGGCAGGTGCAGAAGACGACGAAGGCGATGTAGACGAGCGAGCTGTGCGAAGGGGGGCGTGTCAGTGCGGGCTCGAGGGGAGGGAAGCGAGATGAGGAAAGAGGACGCACGCGAACCAGCAGTTGAGCGCGACGGCGTGACCGTCCTTGGGCGACTCCTTGTTGCCCATGAGGACCTCAACCTGTTGCGGAGGAGCAGAGGAGGAGAGCTCATCAGCAGGAGGTCGTCAGCGGTGGAGGAGAGGCGAGAGGAGCCAGCTCACGTTGGCCTCGAAGAAGAAGCCGAGGGTGCCGAGGATGCATGCTCCAAAGACGCTGAGGATGGCGCAGCAGCTGGCGAGGCCGGTGCCGACGATGGGACGCGACATTGCTCGAGGGGGAGATGAGGACGAGGGTGAGGGAGGGTGCGAGACGAGGGGATTACGGGTTGGGGAGGGGAGCAGATAGCGGGTACTGAGGGTGCGCTGAGCTGTGCTGAAGTGCGCCTGGAGCTCGTAGAGGAGGTTGTAGGGAGCAGAAGGGGGGGAGGACGACGTCGGCGAGGAGGCGCACCTCTCCGCCTCGAACGTCTGCACCACGCCCCAGTCTAGAGCACGGACATGCTCCGCACAGCCCGTATCGCCCGCCCCTGGGCCCTGCACACGACCCGCGCCACCCACTCGGCCGCGAGCGCGCTCCCTCCTCCTCCTCGACCTCTCCGACCTCGTCCTCCTCCCGTCCCGACCGACGACCTCTGCATCCCGCTCACCGCCCCCTACGCCCTCTCCGACTACCTCCCCGCCCCGGCCCACTCCCCCAGCCTCGACCGCGCAACCCTCACCAAGCTGCACCGCCTTGCGGCCCTCGAGCCGCCCGCGCCCGACGACGACGCCGCGTGGGCCGCCCTGCAAGACCTCGACGAGCTCGTCGCCATCGTCCAGGCCGTGCGCGACGTCGACACGAGCGCGCTCGGGCTCGCGCCGGGCACCATGGTCGACGCGAGGGTGCGCGCAGAGCCCCTCGCCGTCGACTGGTCCTCCACCTCCTCTTCGTCGGCGGCGGCGGACGAGCCGCCCGAGGCTCGGGGGCAGGCGCTCCTCGAGCTCGCGAGCCGCACCCAGGGCGCGTACTACGTCGCGCCGATGCCGGACAACGTGCGCACGCGGAAGCGCTCGTCGGCGTCTCCCGCGGCGGGCGAGGGCGCGGCACTGTCCGAGGACGAGTAGTGAGCGAGGTGCGTCCTTCTCGTCGTGCTCTCCTGCTCTACTTCGACTGACGCTCCGCCTCTCGCAGGCGTCGACCCGGCCAGGCGCCGTCGAGCGCGTCTCGACCTGTCGCTCCTCTCGCTCGATCTCGCCGCTCGCCGCACCATGATGGCGCAGGCGGCGCCGGCGCCTGGTTCACGACCGCGTTCGTCACGTCGGCAGCCCCGAGCGCGACATCGCCCTGCTGCCCATGGCGTGCGAGGACCAGGAGGTGGACGGTGAGCTCGGGAGCCGCTCGCGCGAGGAGGGTTGCCCAAGGTGCAGAGGCGCAGCGAGGAGGTCATCAACGAAGGTGAGTCGGTGTCTGCCCCTCTCGTCTTGCTGCGCCGAGCGACTCGCTCTCGACCCCAGAGGCGCAGCTAGGCATCGGCCAGCTCGACTGACTCTCGGCTTCTCCCTCCCAGCTCACACGACCTCGCCCGCCCGCAAGTGCGCCGGCTGGATCGTCAAGGACCTCGGTGCCGCGGCCACGACCGACGAGGGCAGCAAGTCGGCGGCCCGAGCGGCGCTAGGAGGTCGTCGCCTGCGCGCACGAGGAGGGTCTGTGCACTGCGTCGAGGTGTAGTCACTCTTCTTCTCGTCCCTCGCGCTCTGTTCTGCATCTTCGTCCCCTCCTGTCGCCGCTCGACTCTGCTTCAAATCCGAGACTCGCGAGCGCGGAGAGTCCGGAGGACGCCGGCGCCCGGTCCGCGCTCGTGCTCTGCTCCTCTCGTCCTCCTCGCTCTTCTAGTTAGCTTCTCGCTTGGTCTTTCCGCTCGCGCTCGCGACTCTCGGGCCTGCTCATCCGACACCAGCTCGTCGCACCGCCCCCTCGAGATCATGGGCCGCACCAAGAAGCGCAGCAAGGCCAAGTCGGCGACGGCGCCGGCGAGGACTCGGTGCGTCCTCCTCTCGCCTTCTCTCCTAGCATTCGAGGAACAGCTGGTGACTCTGAGCTCGCTGCAGCGTCGGGGACGGTCACGATGGTGCGAGCGGGTCGGCTCTCGAGGCTGCACGCCGCGAGAACGAGACGAGGTGCGTCCGCCTCTCGCCTCCTCTCTTCCCTTGAGAAACAGCTGCTGACCCTAAGTCTGCGACAGAGCCGAGGACGGTCAAGACGGTGCGAGCGCGCCTGCTGTCAAGATCGCGAGCGCCCAGAACGAGACGAGGTGCGTCCGTCTCTCCTCCCTCCCCTCCTCGCCTCGCTCAGCTCGAGCTGATGCTGCCTGCGCCCTCAGTATCGCCGCCCAGCTCCCGACAAAGGTCCTCGAGCGCATCATCGCCGAGCTGTGCCCCTCCACCTTCGGCTTCGACAACTTTCATTACGCGTGGGCTCGCTCCGGCTACGTCCTCTGCGGGCGCCAGGCGCTCAAGTTCGCTCTCGTGTGCAAGAGCTGGCGAGCTGTCGGGCTCGCTGCTTACTGGCGACACGCGGTCGTCCTGTGGCGACAGTCGCCCCCGGCACTGCAACTCGTCGCCTCGGGCCGGCAAAGTCTCGAGCTGAGCATCATCGCTCCCGAGACGAGCAACGAGCAGATGATGCGCCTGGGTACCGCAGCGGCGACGGCGAGCCTCGGCGAGCGCCTGCGAGCGCTGTTCCTCATGGAGGATCCGGCGGTCGACCTCCTCGCACGTGCGGTTCCGACGGGCGGCTTACCCTCTCTCGTCGAGCTCCACATCTGCCTCTTCAAGTTCAACAGCATGAAGCAGGCCTGCGAGCTCTTTGCGCACATGCCGAAGCTCGAGTACCTCATGTGCGCGGTTTTGTACGGCGGGTCGCCCTGCGGCGGCACCTCGGCGAGGCCGCTCATGCCGGCACCTCGTCGTCGCCTTACTCGCCTCACCCTTCGCCTGGAGCTCAAGATGCCCGAGGCGATCGAGCACGGCCGTGTCGAGGTGGAAGCCGTCGCAGACCTTCTTTACGTCGTCGACCTCTCGGCGCTGCGCGAGCTCAGGGTCGCCTACAACTTCTCGCACGCCGTGCCCTTTCAGCTCACGGCCCTCGCCCCCAAGCTCCGCATCCTCCGCCTCAGCGTCCCAGCACCCCTCTTCCCGTCCTTCCCCGGCGCCCTCACCTCGATGCTCGCCGACCTGCGCCACCTCGCCGCCCTCGACGTCGAGATCTGCACAAGCAACTTTGGCCGCGACGTTGGCACCATCTCGCCCTCGGACGCCGCCGACCTCCTCGCCGCCCTCCCCTTCTCACTTGAGGTCGCCCTCGTCGAGTTCGACTTCTCGCCGCCGGGCTCGTCCTCGCACCTCGCCGCCTTCCTCGAGCGTCGACTCGCGCTCGGCGTCCTCAAGCGGTGGACGAGCGTGCGAGGGACAAGGCCCGACGCGACGCTCAAAACGACGTGGAGGCGGTACGGCGGCGGCGGCAGTGGCAAGGAGTGCGGGGCGAGGTGGGAGGCGGACGACTTTGAGGAGACGGGCGCCTCGCCGAGGATCGTCTAGAGGTGTGCAGCGACAACGAGGAGGTTCAGTCATCGTCGTCGAGTCTTTGCGGGCGCGAGGGAGAGAGAGGAGAGCGGCTGAGCGACGAGCCAATCCGAGCGCGGAGGGGGCCTGAGCGCTCACGCGTTCGACCTTCCCAAGTTGCGCTTTCCGCTCTTGCTCTCTCGCACTTGGCCAAAAAGTCCTCGCAAGCAGTGCTCAAGTTACCCAAAGCGTATTCACGTCCCCTCTGCCCGCCCACCCTCACGACTGCCCCGTCGCCGTCGCCGTGCGCGCGCTCGCCGCCTTCTCGCGCAAGAACGCGAGAAACTCGGGCGCGACGAGCTCCGTATCCTCGGGCCCCGAGCTGTAGCTCCTTACCTCGAGTCCTCGGCGCGCGCACTCGCCCAGGATTGGCTCGCCGCCATCCCCGGGCGCCGACGAGGCAGCCGACAGGAACGGCTCCGAGACGAGGACGAGGCGCAGGTTGCGGTGCGCGTTGAGGACGCCATGCAGCCTGTCGCGAGCGGCGATGTACGACGGGGCGCTCGAGCGGCCCTCGTATAGGCGCACGTGGTGCGCGCGCTGCAGGACCGAGGGCAGGGCGGCCATCTCGGGGCCGGGCCGCTTGGCGCTGAGCCGCCACAGGACAGGGAGCGTGGACAGCAGATCGTCGAGGTTGCCCCAGCTCTTGAAGCCGTACGCAAGCGCGGCCTCGCCGTCGATGTCGATGCACTCGAGCTGGGAGAGGAGGTCGAGCGAGAACAGGTTGTGCAGGGTGTTGCCGCCCGTCTGCGGCGTGTCGACGATGCGGAGGTGACGCAGGGCGGGGAAGGAGGTGATGTTGAGCCGTGCGCCCCCGTCCAGGTCGGCCGCGCCCGCAACGTAGAGCGACTCGAGGAAGCCGAACTCGACGCCCGCGCTGGGCGCCCTGATGCCCGAGAGTACGACCGACAGGTGCTGGAGGACTGAAGGATATTCTGTGTAAGCTAAGGGAGGAGGAAGGAGCGTCATAAAGCGAGGAGGACACACCCTTGAACCCGGCGATGTGGTCCAAGATGACCCTGTCGCCGCGCCAAAAGACCCTGAGGCGCTTGACGTTGGGGAGCAGCGGCGCCCACCGGCGGATGCTGATAAAGAGGCGGCGCCTCCGGCATCTACTCGCGATGAGTGTGCGGCACGCCGCCGCCCGGTCGGTCGACGTTTGGACCTTGAAGCGGAGCTTTTCGAGTCCGCGACCGTAGTTGGCGGTCGCGCTGATCTTGAGGTCGCGGTGCAGGATGGGCTCGCACACAAGCTGCAGCTGCTTCGAGACGAGGCGGACGCGGAAGAGCGGGTTGTCCTCGCGGAGGTAGTCACCGCCGTCGACGTAGATCCAGGGCGGGTTGAGGTGGAGGAGGATCTCGATGAGGAGCTCGGTCGGGAGCCGGGCGATGTAGCACGGCTGCTCAGGCTCTTGCGTGCTGCTCATGGTGCGCTGTCCAGTCGGGAGAACGAGTCGAGGCGAGAGCGAGTGAGAGGAAGGAGGACAAGAGGCGAAAGTGGAGGCGGGTGACGAGACGCAGAGGGAGCGAGCGGCATCCACTCGGCCTCGAGAGCTGAGCGAGCCGGCTCCTGAGCACGCAGAAGCTGCACGTACGCGGCACTGAGCCCGCCGGCGAGCTCATCAAGAGACGACCGAGCGTCGACGAGGGAGCGAGAGGCTCGTGCGCAAGTCGCTCGTCTTCCTCTCGAGCTCTCAAAATCGCTCGACGACTTCCCAGGCTTCGTTACAGACCCTCGCTACCTCAGCGCACCCTTCTCGACTCTTCACGACCGCCGCGCCGCCGAACCCGCCGCCTCTTCGCGCAAGAACTCCATGAACTCGGGGACGACGCCGTCGTACTCGCGCGCCGGGTCGTGCTTCCTGAGCGCGATGCCGCGCCGCGCGCACTCGTCGACGAGGCCCTGCCACTCGCGCGCGACGTCCGGGTCGAGCGCGTCGCCGTGCGCCCAGAGCAACGGCGGGAGGAGGACGAGGCGCGGGGCGCGCTGCTCGGCGAGGATGCGGCGCAGCTTGACCCAGGGGCCGAGGCGCCAGCGCGGATCGTCGTGATACGAGTCTACATCGTCGACGATCAGGGTGCCCGTGACAATGCCGAGGATGTAGGTGAGGGGGATGGTCGACGAGCTGGGCGCCTCGTAGTCGAGGTAAAGCTCGACCGACCACAGGATCGGGAGACTCGCGTCGAGCGAGTTGAGGTCGACGGCGCTCGTCGACAGCTTTCTTGCATCGTCGAGGTTGAGCGCGAGGCAGGTGAGCTGCCCGAGGAAGGCGGACGAGATGGGCGGGGCTGTAGCGGCGTGGTTGACGACCTGGTCCGCGCGAGGCTGACGTGCCGCGCCGCCGGCCATACCGTCTCGGCCCAGTCAAGTACGCCTGACCCAGCGAGCTGGACGACGATGCGGTGCAGGACGAGTGTGGCGAGGTGCGGCAGCGCGCAAAGTTGGGCTCCGAGGGCGAGGTGGACGCCGGACAGATGCAGGCGGCGTAGATCTGGAGCAAACTAGGGTCAGCTAGCGTCTCGATCGTAAGTGTGCGCGACACGTGAGGACGCACGGCTCAAAGCGCCAACTGTGGCCAGATTGACCCAGGGCACGTGGATCAGAGTGAGGTCCTCGACGCCGGGCAAGAGCCGAAACCACTCGTCCATGTCGTTCGGGACCCGGGGCATCACGCCCTCAAGGACAAGGATACGGCATGTTCTCGTCTGTGCCGCTGACTTGCGTAGCGCGGACAGCATCTTGTTACGGGTGGACGGGCCGACCTCGAGCTGCCCGTAGAGCAGCCGGCGGCCGTCGGCGTGAAAGCGCTTGGACACGAGGCACACGGCGCGGAGCGCGCTGCGCCGGTCGCGGTCGGCCGGTGCGTAGGTCGGCGAGTCGAACCAGTGCGAGTCGCGGCGGATGGGGGTGTCGAGGTGGGCGAGGGTCGCGGCGAGGAGCTCGTTGGGGAGGCGGTCGAAGGGGAGAGGCTGCTCGTGCGCGTCGGTGCTGCTCATGGTGCGCTGTCGGGCTGGCTGGGCGGGGCAGCGAGCGCGAGGTGGGAGGAGGAAGAAGAGCGAAAGGAGCGAGAGGCGGACCTCGGCGAGCTCGAAAAGGCGCGTGCGCTCACACCGTCTCACCTTTTCCCCCGAAATTGCGGCTCGCTCTCTTCGCCTCGAGCCGCAGTGAGCGCACAGTCAGATAAAGCGGCACGTTGCACGCAAGCGAGACTGTTACAAAGCGCTCTCCCCTCCCCTCGCACGTCCCCCCTCCCTCCCTCAGCGGGCCCGCCCGCTCAGCGCCTCTTCTTGCTCGCGTACGTCTGGCGCAGCTGCGGACGTGTCGCAAGTGGGTCAGTGCGACGGCTCGGAGCTCAAGAGGTGAGAGCGAGCGCGCACCTTGGGCTTCTGGCCGGCGGACGGCATGGGCGTGTTGAAGTCGACGATGTCGTCCTCCTCCTCGCCGGCGCCGCCCTGCCCGCCCTCACCGCCGTCGTCCTGCACGAGCATCGTCTCGAGGCTCTCCTCGCCCGCCGCAGCGTCGTCGTCCTGGTCCATCGTCTCGGCCTCGCCGTCGTGCACGAGCGTCTCGTCCGGGTCGGCGGCGTCGTCAAAGAGGGGCGGCGCACGCGTGCGCTTGGTCGAGGTGGCGGTCGTGGGCACGGTGACCCTGTGCGGCTTGGCGGGCGCGACGGCGGCGGTCGAGGAGGTGTTGCCCGACGTGCGGCGCTTGGGCTTGGCCGGTGCGGCCGGGGCGGCGCGGGCTGCGGGCGTGACGACTGGCCCGGCAGATTGTCAGCAGGTAGAACAGGCCAATAGAGCGGCCAGGGAGAAGGCTGAGGACGCACAGGTGACCGCCTTGGGCTTCTTCTTGGGCTTGGTCGACGTCGCGCCCGGCGAGCCGTCCGAGCCGAGCACAGAGAGCGGCGACGACGTGACGACGGCCGAGATGCGCGCGCCGTTCTCGACGGCGGTCGTGTGAGCGCCCTGCGAGTGCGCAGCGTCAGAGGCGAGCTCGTGCGCGAGAGAGGACGAAGGGGTCCGAGCGCGCACCGGCGGGGAAGGGTCGCCGTTGGTCGACGACGAGGCGATGTGGGCGTTGAGGACGGGCCTCGACCTGCACAGGAGTAGCTTGCGAGTCAGCGAAAGAGGCAGACGCGTTGACATAGATGAGGAGAGACGCACTTGGCGACGGCGAGCTCGTTCAGGGCGCGGTTGTGCTTCTTGGTGAGCTCCTCGAGCTTGTTGTGCGTGCGCTTGAGCTCGTTCTGCGGGACAGACGACCCGTCAGCACTCGATGCAGGAGGTTCGGGGAGGGAGAGGAGGAGGGACGAGGAGACGCACGCCCTTGTTGATCAGCTCGGTCTGGCTGAGCTCCCTCCCCTGCTGCAGCGCCGCCGCCGCCGCCTGCTGCTTCTCCTTGGCCGCGCCCTCCATGAGCTCCTTCTCGCGCTCGGCAAAGCTGACCTCGGCGCGCGCCTCGCTCTCGCGCAGCGCGGTGACCTCGGCCTGGAGGTGGTCGACGAGCTCGAGCGAGGCGGCGTGGTCCGACTCGAGGCGCTCGTGGCTGTCGGTCAGAGTGCGGAGCTGCGTGCAAGAGCTGGGTCAGGCGACGAATGTGGGGAGAGAGAGCAGGAGAGGGGAGCGCACCGAGTCCTCGACCTCGCGCTTGGCCGTGATGGCGATCTCCTTCTCGTGCTCGAGACGCTCGACGTGCGCCTTGACGCTCGACACCTCCTCGACCTGGTCGTTGAGCTTGCGCTGCGGGAACATCGAGCGAGGAGTCAGCTCGACGATGAGCAGGACGAACGGAGAGACGGCGCACCTCGACCTCCTCGCGAGCGTGAACGGCCTCGGCGAGCGCAGATCTGCAGGTCACCGCACGTCAGCCATGTCCAGCATGCACGTAAGGAGGGCCAGACGCACTGCGTCTTGGCGAGCTCGGTAGAAAGCGGCGCCTTGACCTCCTCGACGCGCTTGACGTGCTCGGCCCTCTCGCGCTCGAGGTCCTCGTGCGCCTTCTTGAGCCGGTCGGCCGACCTGTGCGGGCGCGGTGCGCGTCAGCGGGTCGAGCGAGGAGAGCGAGGCGAAGGAGGAGAGAGACGCACTGCTGAATCTCGGCGTTGAGCTCGTCGCGGGCGGTCGAGAGGTCGGCGCCGAGCTGCTCGAGGGCGCGAGCGTCGTCGGCGTGCTTCTTCTCGAGCTCGCTGATGCTGCGTACAGAGCGGACAGAGCGTCAGCAGGCGCACCGAGGAGGGCATGGCGAGGCAGAGGGGCGCACCGGCTCGTCGACCGCTTGAGCTCCTCCTCGCGCCGGCCCACCTCCTCCTTGGCCCTGATCCACTCGTCCCTCAGCTTCTTCTCGCGCTCGAGCCCCTCGCCGACCTTGGCCGCGAGCGCCTCGTCCCGCTCCGCCGCGCCGACGAGCGCCCTGTCGAGCTCGTCGCGGTGCCGCGCCTGGTCGGCGCGCGACGCCTCGAGGAGCGCGAGCACGTGCGCCTCGCGCGCCGTCGCGGCGCTCTCGCGCGCGGTCAAGGCGCGCTGCGCGTCGTCGAGGGTCGTCTCGAGCTGCTGGACGCGCGAGCGCGCCTCGGCGAGCGAGCCGGCTTTGACCTCGAGGTCGTCGCGCAGGAGCGTGATGACGCTGCCGCCTGTCGGTGCAGCAGAGTCAGTGCATGCTCTCGCACTGCTCGAGAGGGAGAGGGTAGACGCACGGTTCGAGAGCTCGGCCTGCAGCTCCTTGAGGACGGCGAGCTTGGTCTCCTCGATGCGCTCGAGCCACAGCTCGTTCTTCTCGTCGAGGCAGTGCGCGCTCACAGCTGCGAGACGCCGAAGAGGTCCGTCAGTCCACGAGCCGGGCGAGGGACAGCAGGAGCAAGGAAGGTCGACGCACCCTCCTTGACGTCCTTGAGCTCCTCGCGCATCTCGACCGCCGACGCGACCGAGCCGAGCGACTGCCTGAGCTCGACGAACGACTCGCTCATGCCGTCCTTGACGTCCTCGAGCGCCTTGTGCGCCTCGCCCGCGCTGCAGAGGACCGCCGATCGTCAGCCCAAGTCAGCTTGAGAAGGCCGCTCGCGAGCGAGCGAGGGAGGCCAGGGGACGCACCTCGCGAGCGCCTCGTGGACGCGCGCGGCAAAGTCGTCCTTGAGCGCGCGCTTGCCCTCGACGGCCTTGGCGAGCTCGGCATCCCGGCGCGCGAGGCCGTCGCGCAAGCTGGCGAGCTCGGCGCGCGCGACGGCGAGCTCGGCGTCCTGCGCGCACGGGGAATCGGCGCACTGGTCAGCGCGCGCTCGACGAGCGCTCGAGAGCAGTCGCAGCGAGACAGGAGCACGGCGCACCTTCTGCACGACCTTGTCGTCGAGGTCGATGAGCGTGAGCATGGCCGACTTGGTGCGCGACTTGGTCTCGCCCGTCTTGCGCCGCTTGGGCTCGTGCACCTCCTCGATCGGCGCCGCCGCCGCCGCCGCCGTCTCGCCGCCCTTGGCCGACGACGAGCGGCTCCCACCGCCGCTGCCAGGGACGAGCGCCCTGCTCGCCGAGGCGGCTGCGCGCGGCGCCGGCGACTGCGGGTGCGGGTGCGAGTGCGTCTTGGGCGCGTGCGCGTGCGCGGCGCCGCCCGCCTCGCCCGGGTGCGGGCGCTTCTTGCCCTGCGCGTGCGGGTGCGGCGCGTGCTGGTGCAGCGCAAAGTGCGGCGGCGGGTCGTGCGCGCGAGTCGGGGCGGCGGCGGCGGTGGTGGTGGTAGGGCCGAAGCGGGAGGACGACGACGGGCCCGGGTCGGGCGCCGCGATCGTGCCCGACATGCTCGACCTCGCTGCGGGCGCGGCGGCGGCGCTCGGGCCTGGGTGGCGCGCCGCGGAGGACGAGGAAGAGGCGGTGGTGGCGGGGAGGGGCAGGCGCATGGCGGCGAGCGAGGGCGGGAGGTCGCGCGTCGTCGTCGTCGTCGCGGCGGAAGGCGGCGAGGCCGAGCTGCCCGTGCTCTTGCTCGGCGAGCGCTGCGCGAGCACGATGGCCTCCCCCTCCATCTCCTCGTCGTCCTCGTCATCAAGCGCCTCGGGCACCTCGCGCCGCGCCCTGCCACCGCCCGCGCCACCGCCCGCGCCCTGCACGCCGCGCCGCGCACCCAGCTCCGGCACCTTGAAGAACGCCGAGCGCGCGCCGCCCGCCGCCGCCGCCCCACTCGCGCCCGCTCCCCCGCCCGGCGGCGCCCTCGCGCGCGGCGCCGGGCCAAACTTGAACTGCTGCGCGGGGTCGGGCGCAGGCGGGAGGGCCTGGTCGGCCCAGGTGTGCGGCCGAGGCGGCGCAGGGGCGGGGTGCGAGGTCGGGGTGGGCGCGGGGGCGGCGGTGGCGGAGCTCGAGGAGGAGGAGGGCGCGTGCGAGGGCGGCGGGTCGCGCGAGGGGTCGGGGGCCATGGCTGTGCGTTGGAGGCGGTCGAGGAGGGCTGAGAGGAGGGGCAGCGTCGTCGGGGAGCGAGGTGGGTGAGGTGGAGGAGAGAGGAGAGAGGAGGAGGAGAAGAGGCGTGAGCGAGACGGGCTTGGCTTGGAGTAGAGGCGGGCACCACGCTCACCAGAGGGGCTCGCAGCTCTATCCAGACGACTCGCGCGATGCACGGAAAGCTACACAAGGAAGCCTGACCCGCGGCGACGGCGTCTGCAGCTCGCGAGCGCGCTTGCCCCGCCGTCGCCGACTCGGAATCGTCCGACGCTCGTCCGCCTCGCGCTCTGCCGCCTTCTCACCTTGGCCGTGGCGTGGACCGACTCGCGAGGACGTCGTCGTCATTGTAGAGGCAGTCGGGCAGACGGGGCGAGCACCGCGGGTCGAGAGGCAAGGTCGAGGTGCGGGACCGAGCTGGACCTCGCTCAGCGGATCGTCTCGTGCTGCGTGAACGCGACGGTGCGGAACGGCATGACGTCGTCGTCGAGGTCGAGTCTGCGCGCGCGCGAGAACGAGAACGGCGTGAGCCCCTCGTCGCGTCGAGCGCGAGGCGAGAGTAGGACGCACGGCCGCGGGGCAAAGACGCGGATGCCGCGCACGTGCGTGTCCTTGCCGTTCATGTGGTTCGAGATGATGGCGATCTGGAGCAGGTGGGCGCGGATCGGGTCGCTGCGGGGCCAGTGCGGGTGCGCGGCGAGTCAGTGCGTGCTCGGCGAGGGAGCGGAACGAGCGCGCGGGAGGACGCACTCCTTGAGGTTCGAGGGGTCCTCGCCCAGGCGGGCCGACGCGCTGAGGCGCAGGACCTGCCAGCCTTTGGGCTGGCCGAGCTCGACCCAGCGCACCTCGTGCAGGTCGCCGTGGTACGTCCCCGCGCGGATCGAGAGCTTGTGCGGCGTGTACGAGTCGTCCTGGCCAATGTCGGCGTAGATCCACACTTGCTGCGAGGGCGTTGCTCTTCCGTGTCAGCAGTGTCGAGAGAGTGTCGGGAGAGCGGCACAGGTGCGCACAGAGACGGGCTGCTTCTTGGGGAACTGGATGTTGACGAGGTGGGGCTGGGCGCCCTCGCTCCTGCAGGACCGGGGGACGAGCCGAGGTCAGCGCGCGCTTGCCCCAGAGAGCAGAGAGCACACGAACGCACTGCCAGAGGGTGCTCGTGTCTGGATCGCGGATGTGCTCGACGCCGTAGCCGGGCTTGGCCGACGAGACGGCCCACGAGGCGAGGGCACCGACGTCGCGCAGGTTGAACGAGTCTGTGGGTCCGAGGGGTCAGGAGAGCTCTCATCGGGAGTCGCTGGGTGCTCACCTGGCTCGGACATGCTGAGGGAGGCGACGAGCGGGTCAAGGTTGGACGAGAAGAGGAGAGACGAGCTCCTCGTCGCCTTCCTCGGCGCCCCATCATCTCTGAGCAGCCGCAGAGCTCACACAAGCTACCCGGCAGAGATGCTCGCACGCACCGTGCGCTCGCTCAAGCGCCCCTGCCCGCTGTGCTCGGCCAACCCCTCGTCCTCCTCCTCCTCATCTCGCCTCGCCTCGACCAAGGCCTCTGCCCGCCCTTCGTCCATTCCGGCCCCCGTGATCGACCTCGCCCACGTCATCAACAACCCCGACGCCGTCAAGCACAATCTGCGCGACCGCAAGTTCCCCTTCCCTGCCGACCAAGTCGACCGCCTCCGCGCCCTGCACCTCGAGGCCCTCACCCTCGCCAAGGACCTCCAGCGCGCGCGCGAGCGCCGCAACGCCGTCTCAAGCGCGCCCAAGAGCGACACACACGCGCGCAACGAGGCCGGCGAGGTCAAGAAGCTCGTCAAGGACCTCGAACCGCGCCTCGCGGCCCTCACCAAGCAGGTCCAGCAGCTCGCGCTCCAGCTGCCCAACGTGTCGCACGCCGACGTGTCCGTCGGCGACGAGACGCACGCGCGCCTCGTCAAGACGCTCGGGCCCACCCTCGCCTCTTCTTCGCCGCCGACCGAGCCCGAGCGGGACCACCTTGCCCTCTCGTCGCCGGCCCACCTCGGGTGGACCGACTTTGCCTCGGCGTCGCTGACGACGGGCGCGTCGTGGCCGCTCCTCCTCAACGAGGCGGCCCTCCTCGAACTCGCCCTCACCAACTACGCCATGTCGGTCGCGCTCGCGCACGGCTTCACGCCCTGTCTCACGCCCGACGTCGTGCGCTCCGACGTCGCCGAGCGCTGCGGCTTCCAGCCCCGCGACGGCGACGCGCAGCAGACCTACTTCCTCTCGGACGGCGACGGCGACTCGAACTCGACCCTGTGCCTCGCCGGCACCGCCGAGGTGCCCCTCGTCGCCATGTCGGCCGCGCAGACGTTCCGCGCCGCCGACCTCCCGCGCAAGCACGTCGCGCTCGGGCGCGCGTTCCGCGCCGAGGCGGGCGCGCGCGGCGCCGACAGCAGGGGCCTGTACCGCGTGCACCAGTTCTCCAAAGTCGAGATGGTCGTCGTCTGCGCCGAGGACGACAGCGACCGGCTCCTCGAGGAGCTGCGCGCGATCCAGGAGGAGATCCTGAGCGGGTTGGGCCTGTCGCTGCGGTTCGTCGCCCTCTCTCTCTGTCTCTCTTTCTTCCTTTTCGAGCGTCCGAGGCTGACCCTGCTGCACGCCCTCCCCCTTATCCCCCCGCAGCGTCCTCGACATGCCGACTGAGGAGCTCGGCGCGTCGGCGCACCGCAAGTACGACATCGAGGCGTGGATGCCCGGCCGCGGCAAGTGGGGCGAGGTGCGTTTCTCTCTCTGTCTCCTGCTCTCCTCGACCTCGGCTCACCCATGTGGACCCACATGCACCGCACAGCTCTCGTCGGCCTCGAACTGCACCGACTACCAGTCGCGCCGCCTCGGGATCCGGTACCGCCCGTCGACCGCTCCCTCCCCCTCTCCCTCCTCCTCCTCCTCCTCCTCCTCCCCAGCGCCGCACCCTCCCTCCCCGTCCCCGCCCAAGCTCGCCTACGCCCACACCCTCAACGGCACCGCCGCCGCCATCCCGCGCCTCATCGTCGCCCTCCTCGAGAACGGCGCCGTGCTCGACCCGGACTCGACCTCGGGCTCAGCCAAGAAGGTGCTCCGCGTCAGGCTCCCCGCCGTGCTGAGGCCGTTCTGGCTCGGGAGGACGACGGGATCGAGCGACGAGAGGATCGAGTGGGTCGAGGAGGGCGAGGCGCTCCGGGCGGCGGCGTGAGGAGGGCGGCGCACGAGCCTCTCGCTCGGGCGGGGAGAGAGGCGGACGTCGAGTGCCCTCTCTCGGTCTGCTACATAGATGCTCGAGCGCAATACATGGCACAGTGGGCTCTACTGGTACATTCGCGGCGCCGGAGCCCGGGCCGAGAGCGACTCGGCGAGAGACGAGGTGCGGGAAGGAAGGTCGTCGCGATGGTGGCGGATGCTGAGGGGACGGACGGACGGTCGAGAGAGAGCGAAGGAGGACGAGAACGAGGCGGCACGCTCACCGCGAGGTAAAGTAGCGGTCGCCAAAGTCTGCGCATGGGCGAGCGACAAAGGTCAGCGAACCGCTCGAGCCCACGAGGGAGAAGGGTGGGGACGCACCGCCGAGGCCGGGCACGATGTACTTCTGCTCGTTGAGCGCCTCGTCGACCCAGGCCGTGACGATCTTGACCTTGGGGTACGCGTCGTACATGGCGCGCAGGCCCTCGGGGCACGACACGAGGTTGAGGAAGATGATGCGCTCCTGGGGCACGCCGTGGTCGATCAGGACCTCGATGGCCTTGATCGCCGAGCCGCCGGTCGCTGTGGGACGGGTGCTGTGCGTCAGGGCGTACGAGCTGAATGAAGCGCGCCGGGAGAGGACCGGCGGGCAAGAGGAGAGCGCGCCGACGGACCGAGCATGGGGTCGAGGAGGAGGCAGTAGCGGTCGGCGATGTCCTCGGGGAGCTTGGCGTAGAACAGCTTGGCGAGCGCAGTCTCCTCGTCGCGCTGGATCAGGATCTTGCCTATCCGGACGGCGCTGCGAGCAGGAGAGCGAGGCGAGGCGAGGTCAGCGATGACTCGGCAGCGCGCACTCTCAGCAGGCGCGACGAGCTCGCCGCGCCACCGAGAGACGCAGCACGAGAGCAAGAGGCTGACGACGCACCGGCAGCACTCGCGCAGGCCCGCCTCCATGCTCTCGCCCGCGCGCATGATCGACACGCCGCAGATCTTGCCCTCGAACCCGACGCCATTGTACTCGAGGCCTGCGCGTCGAGACGCCAGTCAGCAGCTGACTCGGCAGGCGGGAGAGGAGTGGAGGGGGACGCGCCTGTCGGGGTGGTGACGGCTGCGGGTGGGGAGGAAGGTCGAGGAGGAGAGCGAGAGAGTCAGCGTCGTCGGCCGGCTCGCACGGAGCTAGCGCGAGAGGGAGGTGAGCGCACACTTCTCGAGGACAGGGAGGTGGTTCAGGCCTGCGAGCGGAACGAGGGAGACGAGGGTCAGCCGAGCTCGTTCGAGCTGGGTGCGAGTTGGTTGCGGGGACGACAGGGCGACGAGGGCGAGACGGCGAGCGCACCTTCCTCGACGAGGAGGCGGTTGACGCGGTCGGCGTAGAAGACAAAGGCGCCCCGGGACGTCTCCTTGTTGCGCAGGCCCGTGAGGAGGGCGGCGAGCTGGCCGGTGCGCGGCAGCGGGTGCGTGTTCGGAGGGAGGTCGCTCGGCTCCTGGGCGAGGTGGGTGGGCAGTTGGGGCTTCGACGGGCAGGCCATTGGATCAGGTGTGCTGGTCGGTGTCGAGCTGGGTGAGGTGGGGGGACGAGCAGCCAAGTCGCGAGGAGGAGGCGGTCCAGCTCCTCGGAGCTCTGAAGCGCGAAGCGGCTCACGCGCGCTCGCCCGCTCGCCCGCTCACCGCCTTCTATCTCTCGCCCGCCCGCTCCTCGAGTGCTGTGGGGAGAAACGGCTCGCACTGCACTGCGGGTGATCGCCGCTCGAGAGGCGGCGCTCGACTCGGCCGCTGCGCACGACCCGCTCCGCCGGCCGCCCCTCCTCCTGACAAGGTCGCCCCGCTCTCGACAGCCACGATAGGGATGAGAGAGGTCGCACGAGTTGCACAGCGAGCGACTCGGCTAGTCGAACGTGACCTTGCGACCCGTACTCGCGACGATGGCCTCGCTCGCGCGCTGCGCCATGGCGAGCGCCGCACCCGGCTTGGCCCGCTTGCCGCCCGGCAGCGCCTGCGGCTCCCGCTCCCTGCGCTCCCTCGGCTGCTTCTCCCTCCGCTGTCGCTGCGGCGGACCCTGCGCCGCCGCGTCGGCGACGGCCTCGGCCGCAAACGACCGCACGTCGCCGTCGTCCCACTCGCGCTCGCCGCGCTTGCGCCCGCCGCCTGCTCGCTCTGCGCGCTCGCCGTACCCATCGTCGGCGCCGGCGCCATCGTCGCCGTAAGCGGGCGCCTCGCGGCGCTGCCGCCCGTGCTGCTTGCTGACGGCGCGCGAGCCGAGCTGGCCGCGGCGGACGGCCTCGGGCGAGGCGTACTCGACGTTGAGCTTGCGGCCGTTGAGCTGGTGGTTGTGCAGGTTGAGGAGCGCGCGCGTCGACTGCGCCGCGAGGTGGAAGTCGACAAAGGCCCAGCTGTGGCGTGCGCGTAGAGCGAGGGAGAGAGGGAGAGGGGGAGGGGGAGGGGGAGGGAGAGTGGTCAGTTCGAGCGGAAAGGAGGACGAGAGGGCGGGCCGAGGCGGACGCACCCCTTGCACTTGCCCGTGTCCTCGAACGTGCCGATGCGGATCTTGCGGATGCCGGCGTCCTTGGCTTTGGCGAGGTCCTTGGGGCCCTTGGCCTTCTTGTCCTCGCGGCGCTTCTTCTTGTCGCCGGCGTCGCGCTCGCCGCCCTCCTTGTCCTCCTCGCTCGACTCGTCGTCGTCCGACTCGTCGTCGTCCCGATCCGTGTCGGCCTTGTCCTCCTCACCGCCCTCACCCTCATCCTCACCCTCCTCCTCCTCCTCCTCCTCGCCCTCCTCCGCCTTGCCCTTGCCCTTGCCGTTGCCGCCCTTCTTCCCCTTGCACGCCTTCTGGTCCTCCTTGCCCTTGGGCGCCCACTCGCTCGACCTGACCTGGTTCCGGTCAAACATGTCGCGGATGTCGTCGACCGTCGTCTCGAACCCGAGGTTGCCGAGGAACAGGGTCGGGCCCGCCGCGTTCTTCTGCCGCGAGAGGATCTTGCGCGCCGTGCGGTTGAGCGTCGGCGGCGCGGCGCCGGCGCCGGCGGTCGAAGACGTGGGTGCGGCACCGTCGACGGCGGCGGCGGCGGACGAGGCGGCGGCGGCGGCGCGCGGGTCCGGGCGCTCGAGCGCCGACGGGTCGAGCGACGCGAGGACGTCCTTGACGGCGCCACCGGGCGCAGCGCCCGCGCCCGGGGCCGGCGCCGGGCGGCCCGTGTAGTCGGACGAGGCCTTGATGAGGAGCTTGCGGCCGTCGAGGTTCTTCTCCGAGCACGCGACGGCCGCTTCCTGGTCCTCGACGGTCGGGAAGTCGAGGTAGGCAAAGCTGGAGAGCGGCGTCGACGGGATCAGCTCGTGCTCATGGACACACAGGGAGGGGGAGAGAGAGAGAGAGGGTCGACGCACCCGCGGTTGTTCTCGTGCGAGCGCTTGCCGCCGGGCATGTTGATGCGCACGACGTCCTTGAGGCCGTGGCCGGCAAACCACGCGAGGAGCTCGCGCGGGTGCGTCGCGTAGTTCATGTTGCCGACCCAGATGCCGTGCGCCGACCTGCCCGGCGTGTTGCCGACGAGCGTCGTCCCGATCGTGGTCGCGGTCGGGCCGCTCGAGGTCGGGGCGGGAGCAGAGGAGGGGGCGGGCGCATCTGGGTCGAGGCCGGCGGCTTCGGCGGCGAGCTTGCGCTTCTTGGCGAGGCGCTTCTCCTTGTGCGAGAGGGGCTTGGGCTCGTCGTCGTCGTCGGCGGCGGCGGCAGCGGCGGCGGGAGCAGGAGCGGACTCGTCCTCGTCCTCGACGGGTGCGGGCGCGTCGCGCTTCTTCGAGTGGGCGGCGCGAGTGGCAGCGGGGCCGGTGTTCGGCGCAGCGTCGTGCCTGCGGTTGTGGGTGCCGGCGAGGGCGGCGGTCGAGAGCTGGACGCGAGACGGGTGGACGAAGCGCTCTCCGACGAGCGGGACCGGGGCCGAGGGGGTGTCGTCGGTCGGGGGAGGGATGGCGAACGAGTACAGGCGCTCGTCGTCCATGGCTGCGCTCTGGGGTGGGTTGAGCAGGTTGAGCGAGGAGCGGGGGAAGCTCGAGCTCGAGAGGGCGCCTCGATCTCCGCGGAGTCCGGCCTCGAGTTTCCGCTCGCTCTCGCTGGGAGCTGCGCGGGCCTGCGAGAGCTACACGAGGCTCAGCCGAGCTGGAGTGAAGAGCTGCACAGCCCACAGCGAGTTGGAGCGCTCCCTCTCGATTTCGCCGACGTCGTCGTCCGCAGCGCTGGCCATGCTTCACGCTCAACCCTCGTCCCTCGTCGGCACTCTCGGATCGAGCACTTGCTGCACTCGCCCAGCACCACCACAGCAGCAGTGCATGCACCCGTAGCACTGCGCCCCTCGCCGCCCCGTCTCGAACCCACCCCACCCCACCTCGCCCTCCTCCCTCAACCTCGTCGGCCCACCATGAGCGCCCGCTTCCCTCGCCGCCCAAAGGGCCCGACCACCCTCCCGACCTCGACCGCCATCCTCTCGGGCCACCCTGCCGCCGCCCAAGACCCGGCCGCCTCGTCGAGCGCCGTCCGCACCGCCCCGCCCTCGGCCGGCGCCGACTCGACCCTCCACTCGCGCGGCGGCGCCCCCTTTGCCCTCCAGGGCGGCGTCGCGCCTCCGTCCTCGCTCGGCCTCGGCATCGCCGCCATGGACCTGAGCGTCCCGCCCCCGGTCATCGAGGTCGACGACCTCTCGACCCCGTCCCCGCCGCCGTCGAGCACGAGCAGCGCCGCGTCGAGCAACCGCGCAAAGCGGCAGCGCGCAGAGCTCGACAAGGGCTACGACGGCGAGACGCTCCAGGACAAGGTCCGCGCCCATTTCAACCTCGACGTGCCCGGCCACCGACACGCTGGACCGCGCGACTACCTCTCGGGTGCGTCTCCTCTCTCCCTCTCGTGCTCTCCTCTCCGAGCCTGGCTCATGATGCCCGCCCACAGGCCCCTCGGACGAGCTCGTCGAGCACCTCCCTCGCCCTTCGCCCCTCTCGAACGCCAACACGGCGCTCCCCTCGCCCGCCATCTCGAGCGCCTCGGTCTCGGACGCCGAGGACGCCCAGACGCTCGACGGCGACGTCTTCTTCCCCGGCACCGGCGCCGACGCCGACGCCGTCGACGGCACCAACGCCGAGCGCCTGCCCCTCATCGGCGACTCGACGCCGTCGCGCCCGCGCCCGCGCGCCTTCACCCTCTCGCACTCGGCGTTCGGCTCGTCGGGCACGTTCCCCTCGACGGCGCGCTCGGGCCCGCTCGCGCCCCCGACGCACCGCAGCCGGTTCAAGCTCTTCTTCCTGCAGCTCTTTGCCAACGCCGCCTCGGCCGGGTTCCTCATCTTCATCATCGTCTGGGCCCTCTCGTCGCGCCTCGTCGAGGCCACGAGGCGGTACGTCGGCGGGTTGAACGCGGACCGGCACCGCAGGGCGTGGGACACGGACGCGGCGCGCGACACGAGGCGCACCGAGCGCGTCACTAAGGACATCCGGTACTATGCGCTGCGGTGCGGGTTCGACGTCGTCGAGCAGACGGTCGAGACCAAGGACGGGTACCTCCTCAAGGCGTTCAAGGTCGTGTGCCTCAAGAAGGACGCAAAGGTGCACGCCGACGGGCGCAAGGGCTTCCCCGTCTTGATCCAGCACGGCCTGTTCCAGTCGTGCGGCAGCTTGTGCGTCCTGCACCCTCTCTCTCTCTCCCTCTCGACTTGGGCGTGGAGCTGACGGCCCGCCCGACGCTCGCAGCATCACGAGCGAGGAGCGCTCGCTCGCCTTCTGGCTCGCCGAGCACGGGTGCGTCTCCCTCCCCCTCGCCCTCCCCTGCCCGTCTTGAACCGCCGAGCCTGACGCCTCGCCCTGCCCTGCCTCGCAGCGACTACCAGGTCTACCTCGGTAACGCGCGAGGCGTCTTTGACATGGGCCACGCCTGGCTCAAGCGCAGCGACCCGCGCTTCTGGGGTGCGTCTCGGACGCTCCGCTCCTCTCCCTCGCCCGAGAGCCGAGCTCTGACATCCGCTCCTCCCTCCCACGTGTCGCGCAGACTACAACATCAAGGAGCTCGCGCTGTACGACCTGCCTGCGCTCGTCGACCACGTCCGGCGCGACACGGGCTACGACAAGGTGCGTGCGCTCTCGCTCCTGCGCCCCTCGCGCAGCATGCTGATCTCGAGCCCCACCCCCTCCTCCCCGCGCAGATCGCCTTCATCGGCCACTCGCAGGGCAACGCAACCATGTTCTGCTCGCTCGCGCAAGGCATGGTGCCCGAGCTGGGCGACAAGCTGAGCCTCTTTATCGCGCTCGCGCCCGCCGTCTATGCCGGCCCGCTCACGACGGGATTCCCCTTTACGGCGCTCAAGAACATGCGGTGGAAGACGTGGAGGAGGTGGTTCGGTGCGTCGTCGTGGCTCTCCCCTGGTCGAGCGTCGAGCGTCGAGCGTCGGCGCGGCGGGCTGACCTTGCTCGAGCATGGCCATGACGCACAGGCCTCCTCGACTTTATCCCGCTCATGCGCATCTCGTACGACTGGGTGCCCTCGCGCCTCTTTGGCCTCCTCGGCTACCAGATGTTCGCGTTCCTCTTCAGCTGGACCGACGCCAACTGGGTGCGCTCCCCTCCCCCCTCCCCCCCTCCCCCTCTCCCGCCCGCCCCTCCTCCTTTCCTCTCCCTCTCCGCGCCCTCGCACCCACACATGGACAGCTGACTCTCCTCGCACACACTCCCCTCGCAGCTCCTCGACCGCAAGGCCAAGATGTTCTGCTTCATGCCGTCGCCCGTCTCGAGCGCGTCCATCTTCTGGTGGACCGGGTACGCCGGCTTCTCGACGTGCGTCCTCGCGCTCTCTCTCTCTCTCTCTCTCTCTCTCTCTCTCTCTCTCTCTCTCTCTGTGTGCGCGCACGAGCGCACGAGCGAGTGGTTGACGAGGCCGCGATGTGCAGGCGCGGGTGCGTCCTCGACGACACGGCCGACAAGTGGTTCGACAAGCGGTTCCCGCCTCTCGCGATCCACCAGTGCGTCCCCTCCCTCCCTCTTTCCCTCTTGCTCGCCCTGCGCCGCACTGACTCGACCACCCCGCCTCACGCTGCAGCGGCGGCAAGGACTACCTCGTCCTCACCGAGCCGCTCCTCGAGCGCCTGCGCACAAAGGAGACGGACGTGCAGCTCATCCGCGTGCAGAAGATGGACGACGGCGAGCACTGCGACTTTTTCTGGTTCGCTGACTCTCTCTCTCTCTCCCCCTCGCTCGAGGTGGCGCGAGCGAGCTGACCCGGCCCTCCTCGGCTTCCTCCATTCCTCCTCCCTCCTCTCCTCACCTCTCACCCTCTCGCCTCTCTCTCGCTCGTCCACAGGCACGTCGACGCCGTCGAGCTGTGCTTCCACTCGTTCCTCGAGGACATTGAGCGCACTCGCCCTCGATACCCGGGCGAGCGCGCCCGGCGCTCGGGCTCGCCGCAGCCGCCCGCGCATGCGCCGCTCCCTTCCTCCTCGGCGGCGGCGGGAGGGCAGGAGGGCAGGCGGGCGGGGGCGGCCAAGGCGCGCGACGTGCGCAAGCTCGAGCGCGAGCGGCCGCTCGAGGGCGAGGACGCGGTGCAGCGGTGGGAGGGCGAGCGGAGGGACGTCGAGGTGCGCCAGACGGGCGAGGGGTACTGAGCGCGAGCGCGAGCGGACGAATTGGCTTGGTGCGCGAGAGAAAGGGGGCGCGCGGGATGGGAGGGAGGGAGGGATAGAGGCGCGCTCGCCGGCCGGACGGTTGCTGTAGATGGTCTCCCTCTTCGAGTCTCTCCTTGTGCACAAGACTCTCCGTGTGCTCTCGTACTCGTCTCGTTGGGCGAGCGAGAGTCCGTCGGCGCGACAGTTCGCGAGCGAGGGAAGCCTTCCTCGCGATGAGCTCTCGCACCCAGCCGTCGCCGCGCACCTTGTCCCGCTGCGCACGCACGCGCTCTCGACACCTCTCTGCACGATGGCTCTCGAGAGGCCCGCCGCGCCGCGCTCGGTGAAATGCGTTCGACTTTCCGTTCCGCTCTACAACCCGACCCCGACCCCGACGCGTCCGACCGCGCGCACGCAGCGCTTAGCGGGCCTCGGGCGACTTGGTGATGTAGTCGATCGCTGTGCGGCGAGGAGGAGGAGGAGGAGGGTGTGGTGGAGGGTCAGCTCCAGGCAGGAGGGGAGAGGGCGGGAGAGAGAGAGAGGGAGGGAGAGAGGGAGGGCGCACCCTCGCCGACGGTCGTGATGCGGTCGGCGTCCTCGTCGGGGATCTCGATGGCGAACTCCTCTGCGAGTGGGGAGGTGGCTCGAGGTCAGGCTCGAGGTCTCGAGTAGGAGCAGGACAGGAGGGAGGGCGCACCCTCGATGGCCATGACGACCTCGACGGCGTCGAGCGAGTCGAGGCCGAGGTTGTTGGTGAACGAGGCGGTCGGCGCGACCTGTGTGGGAGCAGGGCGTCACTCGTCTGAGTCTGGCTGTGCTCCCCGGAGCGAGGTGCGACGAGATGGCGGCGGGAGAGAGGAGAGGGGCAAATCCTCCGGGGGCGAGCGAGAGCAGCTCGGGCCTTACCTTGGAGGCGTCGACCTTCTCGAACGACTTGAGGACGTCCTCGATGCGGGCCTTGATGGTCTCGGGGGCGAGGGCCGACGCGGCGTAGGTGCGCTGCTGGACGAGGAGCGAGGGGGCGAACCGGACCGGGGCGAGCGCGGCCGGGGCGAGGGGGGCGCGGCGGGCGAGGGGGGCGACGAGCGAGCGGGTGGCCGAGCGGAACATGGCTTGTCGAGGGCTTGGGAGGGTGGGGACGAGAGCAGGAGGCGAGGCGAACGGAATCGGGCGGGAGAGCGAACCTCATCACCTTCGAGCCCACTCGAGCACAGCGAGGCCCAGATCCGACTCGGCCAAGGCAGAGCAATGCACCGCACCACCACGCCCAAGCCACCCTCGGACGCCCGCGCTGCCGCCGACCTCCTCCGCTCCGGTGCCGCTCTCTCTCCTCCGAGTCTCCGCTCGTCTCGACCTCGCCCTGCACCGGACTGACTGACTCGCCCGTGCCGTGCAGCCTTCCAAGCCGAGATCGACGCCATCCACCGCGCACCTCCCGGGCAGCCAAAGGGCGAGGTGTACAAGCCGCCCGTCGGCGCAGGAGGAGCGTGGGGAGCTGCCGCGACTCAGCCCAAGCGTGCGTCCCTTCGGTCCTCTAACTCACGGGCGACGAGCACAGAGCTCACGCCGGCCACGCCGCGACGCAGCGGGCAAGCTCGCGGACGGGACCGACTTGCTCCAGACGCTCGCCGCCTCGCTCGACAAGGTCCCGGCCTGAGCGTCGCCCTCTCGGTCGTAGCAGTGCCCCTTTGTTGTACTCTCCCTGGTCTCTCGACGTGCGCACCGCGAGAGAGGCTGTGGAGCGATACATCTAGGTTCCACGAGAGCGACGACGAGAGGAACGAAAAGGGAGAGAACGCGAGAGAGAGAGAGAGAGAAACTGCAACCGACGACGACGACGACGACCCCTGCCCCTAACCCCGAGAGCTCTATGCCCGCGCCTGCTCGACCCACGCCTCGAGGTTGCGCATCTCGCACCCCTCGCCGGCGACCGTCTCGCCGATGCGGAACACCTTTGCGTCGCCGCTCGCGCGCAAGAGCTGCGCCACCTCGTCGGCGCGCTCGGCCGCGACGACGACGGCCATGCCGATCCCGCAGTTGAACGTGCGCGCCATCTCGCGCGGGTCGACCCGCCCGAGCTTCATGAGCCAGCGGAACACGGGCAGGAACTCGAAGCTCGCCGCGTCGACCGTGCAGCCGACGCCCGCGGGCAGGACGCGCGGGATGTTCTCGGTGAAGCCGCCGCCGGTAATGTGCGACAGGCCCTTGATGAGCCCCTGGCGGATCGCGGGCAGGAGCTGCTTGACGTAGATGGTCGTCGGCGTGAGGAGCTCGTCGCCGAGCGTCGTGCCCGGGGCGTACGGCACCTCGGACGCGTACGTGTACCCGTGCGCCGTGACGATCTTGCGCACGAGCGAGAAGCCGTTCGAGTGGACGCCCGACGACGCGATGCCGAGCAGGACGTCGCCCGGCGCAATCGTCGGCTGCGGGAGAACCAGCTCTCGCTCGACGGCGCCGACGGCAAAGCCCGCCACGTCGTAGTCCTCTGCGCGCGAGCGAGCGGCGGCGTCAGTGATGGTCCTTCGACGGTGACGACGCAGGAGGAGAAAGGACGCACCGCCCTCGTACAGGGAAGGCATCTCGGCCGTCTCGCCGCCGACGAGCGCGCAGCCCGACTGGATGCAGCCCTCGGCGACGCCCTTGACGACGTCGGCCGCCGTCGGCACGTCGAGCTTGCCGCACGCGTAGTAGTCGAGGAAGAACAAGGGCTCGGCGCCCTGCACGACGAGGTCGTTGACCGACATGGCGACGAGGTCGATCCCGATCGTGTCGTGCTTGCCGTGCGTCTGGGCAATCTTGAGCTTGGTGCCGACGCCGTCGGTGCCGCCGACGAGGATCGGGTCCTTGAACCCGGCCGCCTTGAGGTCAAACAGGCCGCCGAACCCGCCAATGACCGAGTCGGTCCCGAGGCGCTTGGTCGCCTTGACCATGGGCTTGATGCGCTCGACGAGCGCGTTGCCGGCGTCGATCGAGACGCCTGCCGACGCGTACGTCATGCCCTCGGGCTGCTGCGCCTCCTCCTCGAGGAACGCCCTGCGCGCACGAGTCGCCCGTCGAGGTCAGCACCTCGTCGCGCTCGAGCCCAACACGACGACGACGACGACGACGACGCCGGAGAGAGGGACGCACTTGTAGGCAATGTCGCGGCGGTACGTCTTGCCCTCAAAGTGGACGCAGTCGACGCCCTTGTACGCGAGCGCCTGGGCCTCCTTGAGCGTCGGCGCCGTCGCCGTGACGGCGAGGACGCGCCCGCCGTTGGTCAGGATCTTGCCCTCGGGCGTCGCCTTGGTGCCGGCGTGGAAGACGTGGACGTCTGCGGCGGAGGAGGAGTGTGCGTCAGTGTGAGGTCGGCGCGGCGTGCGAGAAGGAGGGGACGCACTCTCGGGGAGCGGGTCGAACGTGATCTCGTCGCCCTTGGGGTACGAGCCCGGGTAGCCCTTTGCGGCGAGCACGACCGTGACGGCCGCCTCCTTCTTCATCTCGAACTTGACGCAGTCGAGGCGGCGCTCGACGCACGCGAGCATGAGCTCGGCGAGGTCCGTGTCGGCCGAGAGGAGCGCGACGAGCGACTGCGTCTCGGGGTCGCCGAACCGCACGTTGTACTCGAGGACCTTGGGGCCCTTGGGCGTGAGCATGATGCCCGTGAAGAGCATGCCGATGAAGGGGATGCCTGCGCGCGCGAGAGAGGGGCGAGGAGCGAGGTCAGCTCTGGCTCGACATGGCTCGAGGCGGGAACGGTGAGCGACGCACCGTCCTTGCGCATGCCGTCGATCGTCGGCTGGACGATGGTGCGCTGGATCTCGTCGACGATGGCCTTGGTCGCCGCCGGCGCGGGCGAGTAGGTGCCCATGCCGCCCGTGTTGGGCCCCGTGTCGCCCTCGCCGATGCGCTTGTGGTCCTGCGCCGGCGGGAGCGACAACGTCGTGTAGCCGTCCGAGAAGGTGAGGATCGACAGCTCCTGGCCCGTGAGGAACTCCTCGACGACGACCTCCTCGCCCGCCGCGCCAAACTCGCGGCTGACCATGATGTCGTTGAGGCCGGCGAGCGCCTTGTCCTTGGTCGAGGGGATGATGACGCCCTTGCCGGCGGCGAGGCCCGACGCCTTGAGGACGACGTCGTGCTCGACGCTCTTGACGTACTCGACGGCGGCGGCGTGGTCCTTGAAGTTGCGGTACTCGGCGGTCGGGATGGCGTGGCGCGCCATAAAGTCCTTCGAGAAGGCCTTGGAGCCCTCCATGGCGGCGGCGCGGACGTCGGGGCCAAAGAAGGGGATGCCGACTGCGCGGGGGAAGGAGAGGGGGGTCAGCTCTGTGGCAGGTCGACGAGGGGACGAGCAACGCACCCTTGCGGAAGACGCCCTCGACGCCATCGACGAGAGGCTGCTCAGGGCCGACGATGACGAGGTTGACCTGCGTGCGTGCGAAGAGGGAGCGTCAGCTGAACGGTCGAGAGAGCCGAGGCGGTGCCGTTCGACGAGGGGGCAGGCTCACGTTGCCCTGCTTGGCGAAGTCGACGAGGCCGTTAAAGTCGTCGACGGCAATGTTGACCGAGATGGTCTTCTCGCCGAACACGGTCCCGCCGTTGCCTGCAAAGGAGGCTCGATCAGCTCGAGGTCGTCGACTCAAGCTGGGCAAGAGGTGGGAGGAAGGAAGGAGGGGAGCGCACCGGGGGCGACAAAGACCTCGTCCACACGCGGGCTCTGTGCGAGCTTCCATGCGAGGGCGTGCTCGCGGCCGCCGTTGCCGATGAGGAGGATGCGGAGCTTCTGCGAGCGGGCGAGGAGCGATGAAGGCGGAGAGGTCAGGGTCAGGGTCGGCTGGCGGGACGGGCGAGAGAGGGAGGGAGGGGGCGGCGCACCTCGGGCTCGAACAGGGGAGCAGGCTGCGCCATGGTCAAGAGTCGGGCGAGGCTGCTATCGGTGAGCGGGAGCACGGGGTGGACCAAGGCGGATCTCTCGCTCGAGCTCGAGGCGAACCCCGCATTCCTTCTCATCTCCGTGCTGAGCTCTTGCCTTGCACTCGCTCGGGGCTGCACACCGCTGTGCTGCATTGCGCTCGACCCGGAGACGCTGACGCCGTCCCTCATCCGCGCGCCGCGCCCCCGCCTCCCCTCTGTCTCCTCGACCCCGCTCGGCGGACCACGCGCTCTCGACACGGTGCAGCTTGACGCTCCCTCGACGAGGACACTGTGCACAGCTTCGGAGAGCCGCCGACCGAGCGGCGCACTCGACGACCTCGGCGTGAGCCTGCGCCGAGTCTCCCGCTCGCCGTCGCTCTCGCTCTTAGGCTCGCGGTCGAGGCGTCCTCACGACCCGCCAGTCCATCTTTCACCATCTAGCTCATCAAGCTGTGCGACTTGAACTCTTCGCGTCGATTCGACCTCGTCGAGCTGCACCCGCTGTCGACGCCGCGGCGGCGCCCTTGCGACGCGCGACGTCCACCTCGCCCGGCTCCTGCACCTCGTGGGCGACGTCCCCTGTGTCGCTAGCTCCACCTCGACGATTTCGTACCTCTCGGACAGCCGACTTGTCAAGCGCGACTCGACGTCTTCCTCGCTCCCTTTGTGAGCCACTGGGCTTGCCAGAGAGAGAGCTGTGCCGCGACAGAGCAGCGAGGAGCCGGGCGAGAAGGCGACGTCCTCGTCGGCGTCTCGTTCAGCTGCCGCATCAGTAGCGTCGAGCTCTGTAGCCCCTGGTAGCTTCTTTGTAGCTGCAGCCGCTCTACCTCGTGAGCGCGAGACGAGCCGTCGTCGAAAAGGCGAGGTCTGACACGTGTCGCCAATCCGAAGCGAGCGCGCGAGGCGAGGCCAAAAGCTGTGGGCGCCTCGCCCTCTCCTCTCTTTCCCTCACGCACATCGTCAACTTTGCCGAGTCAGTCTTTTGCTCCACCGCCTTGCCTCCTCGAGGCCTGCACCCTTGGCCTGCACCTCCAGCCAGCCGCCCACGCCCGCTCGGCGACGAGCCGCCAGCCCGCCTCGACCAGCTCCGCAAACCTCGCCGACCAGCAACCCTCCTCGCTCATCAGCAACATGCGCTGACCGGTGCTCTCCCTCTCTGTCTCCCTCGCCTGCAGTATGCGTGACAAGTGGCGCAAGAAGCGCGTGCGTCTCCCTCTCCTCGGGCTGTCCTCGTGACCCGGCTTGCCCGACCTCGGTCCTGACCCTCCCCCTCCTCCACAGGTCCGTCGTTTGAAGCGCAAGCGCAGAAAGATGCGCGCTCGCTCGAAGGTGCGCACCTCGCCCTCTCCCTCGCACGGTCGTGCGCGCTCGCTCGCGGTGCCGTTCTCCCCCGCCAAGGCTCGTCGTCCTGACCCTTCTCCCTCGTCCTCGCGCGCAGTAATCGACTCGCCCGCGACTCGACTCTACCTCTCGACCGATGCACCCACCTTCCACCACCACCACCACCACCACCTTCTCCCCCTGACGGGTCCCCGACCTCAACCTCCCTCTCGACCTCCTCCCCACCGGCGAGGCCGCCCGGACGTGCGGCGTTCGACGAGGGACTGCTGCAACGTGGCTCTTCCTTTTTTGCCTGCCGGACAAAGGGCCCTCGCTGTGAGGCGGGGCCTGGAGACGGCGGGTCGGATCCCCATCTTGGTGCCCGTGCGTCGAACAAGAGAGCGAGAGCGAGCAGCAGCAGCGTCGCTGTCGAGACTCGGAGCGAGCGGTGAGCTACTAGGGCAGACTGGGAGACGGCCGAGAAAGCTTGCGGTGAGCGTGCTCCTCGAGCGCTCGAGCGCGCCGGCACCGCCCCGCCCGCCCTCTCGTGCTTTCGCTCGCTCTCGGCCGCGCCGCTCGTCGTTCCTCTGCTCGCTCGCGCCTTCCCTTCTGCGAGACTGTACTTTAGTCGGGCGTGAAGGACGGAGAAAGAGGGAGCGAGTTACATCTAGAGGGAGAGGGTCGACAGCGGGGAGGGGAGGGGAGGCGAGGGAGGATCTTCGGATTCAAGAGCTGGCACGAGTCAAGGTGGGGCGAGGGGAGCGTCGAGCGCTACACGCTCGCACGCATGGACTGACGAGGTCGACGGAGAGGGGAAAGGTGAGGGCGGAGGGACGACGCTCAGGGGGTCGTGCGCTTCGGGTCGCGCGGGAAGAGGGACGCGCGGCGGATGTTGTTGATCTGGAGGAAGAGCATCTGCAGGACGAGGAGAGAGAGGGAGGTGGTCAGCGACGAGGATGTGCGGGAGCGGGGAGAGAGAGTGGAGGAGGGGACGCACGACGACGCGCTCGAGGCCGATACCGCCGCCCTGTTCCGCAGCAACAAGGCGCTCGTCAGCTTCCGCCGAGCACAGCGACAACGTCCCTCGCGAGAGAGAGAGAGAGAGAGAGAGAGAGAGAGAGAGCGACGACGCACAGCGTGCGGCGGGCACCCGAGCTTGAACGCGTCGAGGTACGGCTTCATGTCGTCCGGGTTGATGCCGGCCTGCTTCATGCGCTCGACGAGCAGGGGCGCCTCGTGCACGCGCTGCGCGCCCGAGAGGATCTCCTCGCCGCGCATGAAAAAGTCGTACGAGTTGGACAGTTTCTGCGAGAGCGGGGACCGAGGCGAGAGGGAGGGAGGGTCAGTGCGCCGCCGAAGAAGGGGGGAGGGAAGCGCGAGGCGAGACGGACCGGGTCGCTCGGGTCGGGCATGGTGTAGAAGGGGCGGATCTCGAGCGGGAACTTGTCGATGATGTAGTAGTCGGTGCCGTATTTCTGCTTGATGATCTTGCCGAGCGCCTTCTCGCTCGAGGTCGACATGTCGTCGTAGTCGCCGATCGGCTGCGGGGGCGTCCCCTGCTGGACGCCCGCCTCCTGGAGGAGCTTGATGGCGTCGGTAAACTTGAGGACGAGCGTCTCGGGGAGCCACGTAAAGGGCTCGTGCGCGAACTGGCCGCGGACCGTGTCGATCTCGTGCGCGTACCGCTGCTGGAGGCCGGCAAAGATGTGCTTGAGCATGCCGTCGATCGTCTCCATCACCTCGTGGTAGTGCTCCTCGAACGCCATCTCGAGATCGAGGCCCATGAACTCGGTCAGGTGGCGGTGCGTGTTCGAGTCCTCGGCGCGGAAGACGGGGCCGATCTCGTACACCTTCTCCATGTCGGCCGCGATGCACATCTGCTTGTGCAGCTGCGGCGACTGGGCGAGGAACGCGATGCCTGCGAGGGTGGGGCGAGCGAGCGACGAGAGCGTCAGCGAGGGCTGTCGTAGACGAGCGAGCCAAGGAGGGACAGGGTCGACGCACTCTTGAAGTACGACACGCGGAACACGGACGCGCCCGACTCGGTCGCAGCGCTCTGGAGCTTGGGCGTGTGGATCTCGACAAAGCCCTGCTGGTTGAGAAACTCGCGGAACAGGTTGCCGACGCCCGACTGGATCTTGAAGATGGCCTGGTTGGTCGTCGTCTGCGCGAGCGGGCGAGCGAGGGCGAGAGTCAGCGAGAGGAGCAAGGGGAGCGAGAGGGAGGGGGAGGGGAGCGAGCGACGCACGCGCAGGTCGAGGACGCGGTTGTCGAGGCGCGTGTCGAGCGCGACGTTGACGCCCTCGGTCGCGTCCATCGGGCGCAGGGCGTCGTTCATGTTGAACGGCAGCATCGACGGCGCCTCCGAGATGGTGTGGATCTGCGACAGCCTCGGGCAGTCAGCTCTCTGCACGAGAGAGAGAGAGAGAGAAAGGGACTCGTCGACGCACCTTGCGGACCTTGAGCTCGACGTCGTGGATCGTGCACGACTTGATGGGCTCCTTGGCGCGCTGGACGACGGCCTCGACGAGCACGATCGACTCGTCGTTGACGCCCTCGACCCAGCGCACCATCTTCTTGGACACGAGCTCGGGCTCGACGACGACGAGGCCCTGGATCGTGTGGTCCTGCTGGCGGAGGACGACAAAGACCATCTTGGCGCCTGCGCGAGGTGTGCGACGAGGCACAGGACGAGGAGAGGGAGGGCGAGAACGCGGCGGCGGTCAGTCGCGGCGCGAGGACGTCTCGCCTCGAGGACGAGGAGCGCGACGCACCCTGGGCGCGAGTGCCCTGGAGGCGCGCACGGACAAAGACAGTCTCGCCCTCGAGCTCCGGCGTGATCTCTTCGAGCTTGGTGCGCTTGATGCCTGCGGACGAGTGAGGGCGCGAGGTCAGCGACGGCGGCTTGGCTCCGTGCACGAGCCAGCGGGAGAGGAGACGCACCCGAGCGGGTCGACGAGTTGTTGAGCGGGAGCTTGCCGTAGCTCTCGGGCGAGTAGTCCTGCGCGGGGCCGAAAGAGGGAGAGGGCGTGAGGGGGTCAGGTCCGGTCCGGGCGGTGCTACCTCGAGCGAGGACAGGGACGCACGTCCTCGAGCGCGGCCTTCTTGGCCTTCTCGGCAGCCTCCTTCTCGGCCGCCTTCTTGGCCGCCTCCTGCTTCTTCTTGTCCTTCTCCTCCTGCTTGAGGCGCTTCTTCATCTCGCTCTTGGACTCGGGCTCGCCATTGGCGCTGCGGGCGGGCGGGCGGGCGGGGGCGCATCGTGGTCAGCACGGCGGCAACGGTGACAGTGCGAGAGAGAGAAGAGGACGCACTTGAGGTGGACGGGCCCGCTGTCGGTGCTGTGGGTGCTGGCCGGGTGCCTTGCCGAGTCGAGCGACTTGCGCGAGCTCGAGACGGGCGAGGTCGGGCGCGAGTGGTGCGTGATCTTGTCGATGATGCCGTGGAGACCGCCAGTCATGGTGAGTGACGAGAAGGAGGACGAGGAGAGGTGGGTCGGCGAGAGGGAGAGGGAGGGGACGGGGAGAGGGAGGGAGCGGCGAGCGAGAAGGGCGCGAGGGCGGGCGGCTGCTGAGCGGGGTGTGAGCTGGGCACAGGTGCGCAGTGCGAGCATCCACGGACGGGAGGGACGAGCAAGAGCGAGAGCTGGCCTCCTCGTCCTCCCTCTTCCTCCTCCGACCTCGACCTCGGGCTTGACTTGGCACTCTCGCCTCTAGCTGCCCTCGCCCTGGGCTGAGCGCGCACACTGCCCGAGTCTCTCTGCGCTCTCGCACCCGCCTTCAGCCCGCTACGCTCGAGCTCCCTCGTCCCCCGCTCCCCCTCCAGCCGTGACCGACCTCGATGACGCCGTTTCCGCGCACAGGCCAGCGCTCGGGAGCCGGCTCACCCTGCCTCCCTGTCCTTCAATGGCACCGGTGGACGCGCACAAGAGGCGCACCGCGCGACGCCGCCGAGCGGGCGACTCGCTCCAAGCTGGCCGACTCGTCCCCCTTCGACGCCGGTATCGCCTCTCCGTCGCGCTCGAGCGGGCCCCTCTCCTGCTCAGGCGCATGCTCCTTGCTGGCTGCTGCTCTCACGCTGTCTCAGACCGAGCGGCAGCTCGAGGGCCGCACCCAAGAGGTCCCGGCCCTCCCCAGCGCTCTCGAGCGGGTCTCTCTTGGCCAACTTGCTCTTTTCGAGCTCCCTTGCGCCGGCAGCGTCACAAGCACTGCGTCTTCGTCGACCTCGTGCATGACGGGTGGACCGCTCATACAGCTCGTGACGGTGCGCGGGCGAGAGGCGGTTCCTCCTGCGCGAGGACGCGGCGAGAGCAGTTCCACCTCCCCAGTGGAACCCCGCGCAGCCGCCGGTCTGTAGAAAGAGTAGCCAGAACGGCTTTCACGAAGCGGTTCAGCCGGGCAGAGAGATGCCGGGTCCGCAGAGCGAGGAAAGCGAGCCAGGAGGAGGTCGCTTCGGCGGTCCCGCCGCAAGCCACACGCCGCGACCTCTCGACAGGCCGGTAGCGCAGCCTCTTCGTCTTTCAGACAGGCCACAAGGACCTGTGCGAGCTGCCGACCCGCCGCTCGCCGTTCCCGCCTCCCCCTCGTCCTCATCAACCTCCGCGACTCGGATGTCCTCCTTCCGGCGACGTACGGCCGTGCAGCCCCTGTCCGGCACCCGCCCCTCGCCGTACAACGCCGCCCCACTCGTCAGCACCGGCCTCACCGCGCTCGACGACCTCCTCGGCGGCGGCCTCCCGCTCTCGACCTCGCTCCTCGTCGAGGCCGACTCGCCCACCTCGTACGCCGACCTCGTCCTGCGGTACTGGGTCGCCCAAGGCCTCGAGTGCGCCCAGGACGTCCTCGTCGTCGCGAGCGGGCTCGACGGCGGGCCGGCCGGGCTCGTCGAGGCGCTCATGGGCGTCGACGGCGGCGGCGCGAGGGCGGCACGCAGCACCGAGGACGCGCTCGAGGACGAGGAGGAGCAGAGGAGCGACGAGGCGCTCAAGGACAAGATGAAGATTGCGTTCCGGTACGAGGGCATGAGGGCGCACCAGACGACGGTCGACGCTGCTCGAGGTGCGTCGCGCTCTTTCCTCACTCTCTTCGCTCGCCCTGCGCTCGTCGCCCAGGAGCTGACTTGACTCCTTCTTGGGCGCAGCTACCGCCGTCGACTCGGGCACGTACTGCTCCGTGTTCGACCTCACCTCGACCCGCCAGCTGTCGCCCTCGGACCGCACGCTCCTCCACCTCGTCGACGTCGACGAGCTCAGCGGCGCCTCGACGAGCACAGGCGGCAAGTACGAGCTCGTGTACGACCAGGTCGAGCGGCTTGTCGAGCAGGGCGGCTTCCGGTGCGCCCTCGTCCGCCTTTTTCGCTCTCCGCTCCTCCTCCTCCTGGCTGACTCTCGCTCGAGCAGATCTTCCTCGGACCCGTCAGCGCCGCGCAAGGCGCTTCGCATCGCTCTCGCCGGCTTTGGCGGGCCGTCGTGGGGCCCTGCGACCGCACCTGTGCGCTCCCCCTCGTCGATGAGCTCGACCTCGCCCGAGCGTGAGCTGACCTCGTCCTCCCGCTCGACAGGCCCTCTTCGCCTTCCTGCACCGCCTCCGCCACCTCTTGCGCCAGTCGCACGCCTCGTGCGTCCTCACCTTCCCCGCGCACCTGCACGCCACGTCGGCACCCACCGCCTCCCTCCCCTCGAGCACGACCCCGTCCTCGCCCCTCGTCTCGCGCCTCTCGCACGCCGTCGACGCCGTCCTCCGCCTCACGTCGTTCGCGTCCTCGCCGCTCCTCGCGCGCACCTTTCCCCGGCACGCCGGCCTCGTCTCGACGCCCAAACTGCCCCTCCTCCCGCCGGGCACCCTCGTGCCCCCGGGCAGCAAGCTCTCGGTCCTGCGCGCGCTCGGCGGCGGCGGCGACGCGAGGGACAACCTCGTCGGGTTTCGCGTCAAGCGCAGGAGGTTCGTCGTCGAGGTTGTGACGGACGATCCGGTCGGTGGGGAGGGCGACAAGGAGAAGGAGAAGGAGGAGAGAGAGAGGGAGAGGAGGCGGAGGAGGGTCGAGGAGGCGAATCGCAAGGAGAGGGAGATGGCCGAGGGGAGGAGCGGCGCAGAGGTCATGCTCGGCGTCGGCGAGCGCGTCGCGCAGGTGAGGATCGGCGGGCCCGAGGCGGATGAGCTCGGCGCGGCGGCGCAGGCTCGTCCTGCTGCGCCCGCCGACGGACCGAGCGCACGGGTACGAGGAGGAGGAGCGCCGGCGGGCGGAGCAGGACGGGCGCCGAAGAAGGTGTCGGTCGCGCGCATGGTGCACGAGCGCCCGGACCTCCTCGACTTCTGAGCTCTCGCGCTGCAACAGCTCGTCGTCTCTCTCCCTCTCTCTCTCTCTCTCTCGTCGTGACTCTCTAGCTTGGAGAGCGAGAGCGCGAGAGCGAGGAAGGAGGACGAGAACGTAGAAGTTGCAGAGACGCTCGGACCGCTCCTCGCAAACTCGCCGATCTCGAGTCGTGCCCGCCGCTCGCCCAGCTCACCCTGCTCACCCTCACCTCGACGATGACGACGACGCCGACTCGGCGAGGCTCCACGCCTTAAGCTCGCGCGCGTACCGGCGAAAGAGGGGCGGGACGACCTGGCGCGACATCTCGAGCTCGTCCTCGTCGTACCAGAGGAGGCATACGCCCTTCTGCGCACAGAGGACCTCGAGCCCTCGCCACGTACCGGCAGACGGCACGGCGGGGAGGCTCGACGCCTCGGCGTCCTCGAGGCGAACGACCTGGACGGGGATCAGGACGATAGGAGGCGGGTCGGCGCAGGCCGCCGGGTTATTGGCGATCGCCTTCTCGAGGCAGGAGAGGGTGAGACGACTCATGTCGGTCTGCCCGAACAGGTGAGGTCCAGTCCGGTACATGCTCACTCGGGGCAAGGTCGGCTCGTCGACCGGGAGGGCGACGACGACGGTAGGGCTGAGCCCGGCCACGACAGGTACGTCGCACAGCCCGTCGATGCGGATGACCTCGAGCTGCGCCAACATGGCGGGCGACAGCACGTCGTCGAGCTTGACGTCGATCCAGAAGGCGACGAGGGATGTCACTCGTGGGAGGCAGGCGGGCGTGAGCCAGAGTTTCACTAGGGCCGGCGACGATTTGCAGCGGGTGAGACGCAGTTTTTCGAGATGAGGTAGGAGCGGGAGCGCTTGGGCGTCCGGCTCGATCGCGAAAAGGTTTGTGAGCTCGAGGCGGCGCAGGTCTGTTCGGCGCAGCGGGGAGAGTGAGTACCCTTCTCGCGTGCTCTGAACGACCGGATAACGCACTCTGGAAGGATGTCACGGTCGACAACTCCAAAGTGGCCTTGTTGCCGCCCGACAACTCGAGGTCCTGCAGGTTGGGCAAGACGGCGCCGGTCGCGAGCACCGCCACCGCCCAGTCGACGCCAAGATGGCCGTTGTCGAAGAGCATACACGACGTCGTGTTCATGCCGAGTGCGCGTTGAGCGTGCAGCGGCACGATCTGGCTGCTCTTCGAGATGGCGACTCGACGCCAAAGGAGCGGCTGGGCGAGGGCGCGCAGACGACGCGAGGCGAGGCAGACGCTGCGCAGCGTCTGCTGGCGGAGCTTGTACCCCTGGTAGGTGTAGTCGTGTTGGGCGAGCTCGTCGAGGATGGCGAGGAGGACGTCGTCGATGAGGCAGGGGAGGAGGGCCGGACGCGAGGGGTCGAGGGCGCGGTGCGGTGCGGGTGCGGCGGTGTGTACGGTGCTGGGAGTGTGCTGGTCCATCTCGTGCTGCTGCAGGATGTGTGCGCGGCGAGGCGAGGTGAGGAGGAGAGCGAGAAGGGCGAGCGCAGCTCGGCGCCGGGTTGCTCGTGCGAGGCGCGTGCGGGCTGTCTCACCCTTTCTCTCTCGAGCGCAACGACCAGGACAGCAACGTCAGCTGCACAGGGTCGAAGCCGCGCTTACTGTCGAGCATCATGATGCCAGAGGGTGAGCGAGAGGGAGAAGCGAAAGTCGATGCCTCGCTCTGAGCGCTTGGACCTGTTCGACCTCTCAGCTCTCGCACAGCTGCGGCGGGCGCTCAGCCGCCTTTCTCGCCTCCGCAAGCTCTTGTGCTGTCGCCGACTAGGTCAATGCAAGAGCGCGAGAGAGGTCCGAGAACGAGAGCGTCGATTCCAGCGTCGCTCGACCTGCTGTCCTCGAGCCCGCCCGCCTCAAGACCCGCCCGCTGCGCCGCCGCTCGCCCGCCCCGCTCACCTCGCACTCAAATCGACGACGACGACCGAGCGCGGCTGCTCGCCTTGAGCTCCCTCGCGTACCGGCGAAAGTTGAGCGGAACAATCTCGCGCGACTCCTCGAGCTCGTACTCGTCGTACCACTCGAGACATACGCCCTTCTGCGCGCAGAGGGGTTCGAGTCCTGCCCAAGTGCCGGCGGTCGGCACAGGGACCGCGCTGGACGCCTCGGCCATCTCGAGCCCCACGACCTGGATGGGGATCATGACGACAGGAGGTCCGTCGGCACCCGCCGGCGGGTTGTTGGCGATCGCCTGCTCAAGGCCATGGAGCATGAGACGACGCAAGACGGGCTGCTTCAGGGCCCCAGTCGCCGTTCGGTACATGCTGAACCGAGGCAGGACGGGCCCGTGCGGCGGGGACGCGACGACGACGGCAGGGCTGAGCCCAGCCACGACAGGCACATGCGCCCCGACGTCGATGCGGATGACCTCGAGCTGCGCTAACAAGTCGGGCGACAGGGCGTGCTCGATGTTGAAGCTGATCAAGCTGACGACGATGGTCCTCAGTTGCGGGAGGTAGGCGGGCGCGAGCCAGCGCCTGATCGTGACGGGCGACGTGGTGCACTCAGCGAGACGGAGCACTTCGAGATGAGGAAGGGCCGGGAGCGTCTGGGCGTCCGACTCGATGGCGGGAAGGTTGGTGAGGTCGAGGCGGCGCAGATCTGCTCGGCGAGCAAGGTCAGTACGGTGCTCGCCTGCACTGAGAGAGTAGGAGAACGCACACTTGAAGTGTGCGACGGTCGACAGGTCCAAAGTGGCCTCGTCTCCACCGGACAACTCGAGCTCGTGCAGGTTGGGCAGGACGGCGGCGGTGGCGAGCACGGCCGGTGTCCACTCGACGCCGACACGTCCGCCGCCAAACAGGATGCACGAGGTCGTGTTGACGCCCAACTCGGACTGCGCCTGCAGCTGCGTGATCTGGCTGCTCTTCCAGATGACGACTTGGCGCCAAAGGATGGGCCGCGCGAGCGCGCACAGGCGACGCGAGGCCAAGCAGACGCTGCGCAGCGTCTCTTGCCGAACTCGGTACGTGCACGCGAGGTACTGCAGCTGGGCGAGCTCCTCGAGAATGGCGAGGAGGACGTCGTCGATGAGGCGGGGGAGGAGGGCCGGGCGCGAGGGGTCGAGGGCGTGGGGCGGGGCGGGTGCGGCGGTGTGCGAGGTGCTGGGAGTATGCTGGGCCATCTCGTGCTGCTGCTGGGCGGTCGAGCGGCGAGGCGGCGAGAGCAGAGGAGGGAGAAAAGGCGGCGGACGAAGCTCGGCGAGAAGTGGAGGCTCGAGCGAGGAGCGTGCGCAGGTCTCGCCTTTTCGCTCAAGGAGCGAGAGACCAGCAGCGAGCACATAGGGGAGCGCACAGAGGGAACACTGGCGCGTCGAACGAGAAGCGAGAGCGCGAACGAGGAGCAGAAGCAGAAGCCGCTCGGTCCCTCTCCTCTCCTCGCCTCCTCCTCGTCGCCGCCGCCACAGGGAAAGAGCGTGATGCATCGCCAGCTACGCCTTGCCCTTATCGCCCCACCCACTCGCGATCTTGATCGCGTTGGCGCCCGTCGACGCCTTGACGGCGCGCGCGACGAGCTTCTGCTGCTGCTGTTGCCGCTGCGCCTCCTGCTTGGCCGCGCCCGCGCTCGCGGCGCCGTCCTTCTGCTGCCTGCGGTCGCGCACCTTCTTCTTGGGCTTGTCGCCCGCCGCCGCGTCTGGTGCCGCCGCCGCCGCACCCTCGCCCTCGCCCGCCGGTGCGCCCTCGCGCGCCGCCTCGGCCGCCGCCTTCTTCTCCGCCGCGAGCTTCCACCGCCCCGTCTTGTCCCCACTCTCGCTCTCGCCCTCGCGCAGCCTTTTGTTCTTGCTCGCCTTCTCGCGCTCGGCCGTCAGCTTCTTGCGCTGCTCGTCGATCTTGAGCTTGCGCGCGGCCGAGTTGCCGCCGCCGCCGGCCGTCAGCTCGACGTTGATCTTGCGGTTCGAGAGCGAGGAGTGGTGCAGGCGCAGGGCCGACTGGAGCGCGGTGGCCGAGGTGAACTCGAGGAAGGCGCAGCCTTTCGAGGCGGGCGCGGGCGCGGGGGAGGTGGAGGAGGAGGGGGCGGATTTGGGCGTGAGGAGGCGGACGGCGGGGACTTCGCCTGTGAGCGATCATCACGCGCGAGTCAGTAGGTTGCCTCGAGGAGGGACAGCCATTGACAGCGAGAGAGAGAGCACACGCACCGCAGGGCTTGAAGTGCTCCTTGATCTCGTCGACCGTGACCTTGTACGGCATGTTGCCTGCGGACGCGCGGCGCGGGCAAGGTCAGCTCGCGCCCTCGCTCTCCGCCCTCACACTCGAGAGGAGAGGAAGGAAGGGAAGGAGGGCGACGCACCGACAAAGAGGAGCAAGCGGTGCGCGCCGTCTGCCCCACCTGCGCCCTTGGCCGCCTCGCGCGCCTCGCGGTCCCGCTGCGCCTGCGTCTTGCCCCGCTGCCGCTTCTTCTTCTTGGGCTCCTCTCCTGCGCCCGCCTTATCCTCGTCCTCCTTGGCCTCGCCCTCGCCGCCCTCGTCCTCGTCGCGCGCGCGTTTCTTCGACTTGGCCTTGGCGGCGGCGGCGGCGGGCGATTGGCGCTCGAGCTGGTCGAGCGAGAGCTCGGCGCCGTCGTCGATGGCCTGGACCTCGTCGTCGAACGAGGGGGCGGCCTTCTTCTTTGTGGCCTTTTGGGCGCGGAAGGCTTGGGCCTTCTTCTCCTTCTTGGTGAGCCTGCGCTCGGGGGCGGGGGCGTCGGACATGGCGGAGGGTGGTGGGCGGGTCGAGTGGAGGGGCGCAGGAGAGGCTTTGAGGAGAGCGAGGTGGTGAGTGGGGAAGAGGGAGACGAGGAAGCTTGGACGAGGAGGGGACCACCACACAGCGTCGCCCTCGGCACCTGCTGAGCCCAGCTTCGGTCTGAGTGCACAGTGAGCTCTGTACTGCAGTCTTGTGGACTCGAGCCAGCACTAGAGGCGAGTTGCGACGTGTCGAGCGAGTGAGGCGGTGCTCGTTCACCTCGTCCTCATCTCTCGTCCTCCCTCGACACCGCTGTCACGCCTGAGCTGAGCTGCCGACTGGCGCAGCACGCTCTCTACCCCTATGTTCACCTTCTGCATCCAAAAGGTGCGCCCCTCCCTCTCCTCCCACCTCCCCTGCTCCTCCTCCCTCGGCTCATCACTCGACTCGAGCTGACCCTCCCCACGACCCGCAAACAGGACACGATCCGCGTCGAGCCTCGAGACTTTAGCAAAGACCCGGTCGACGCTATCCGGGAAGAGATCCATCGCCGCTACGCCAACAGGGTGAGCTCGTCGTCTCCTGCTCCCTCTCTGCGACGCTCGGCAGGGCTCGCTTGTCGAGCCTGAGCTGTGCGTGCCTCCTGGTGTCGTCGGGAGACTCACGCACGCACCGCACGCAGGTCATCCCCAACGTCGGCCTGTGCATCTCGCTCCTCGACATCCTCACGGCGTCCGAGGGCGCGGTGCTGTACGGCGACGGCTGCTTCTACTACCGCTGTGCGCCTGCCCTCTCCCTCTCTCGCACGAGCTGTACGGCATGCTGACGCCGCCCCACGCCCGCAGGCGAGTTCCGCTTGATCATCTTCCGGCCCTACATCGGCGAGGCGCTCGTCGGCAAGGTCAAGTCGCAGAGCCCAGAAGGCATCGTCGGTGCGCCCCTCGTCTCTCGCGATTCGCAGCAGCACTTCCTGAGTCCTGCAGCTGACGGAGGGCCCGTGCGCACAGTGAGCGTCGGCTTCTTTGACGACATCCTCGTGCCGCCAAACCTGCTCCCCGACTGGTCCGCCTAGTGCGTCTCGCGCTCGCTCTCCTCTCTGCGTCTCTCGCTCTCGCTCACCTCAGCTGACCCGACCTCTCACCCCCTCTCTCTCTGCCTCGTCCTCCCCCTCCCTCTCGCAGCAACCACGACCGCCGCGCCTTCTTCTGGCTCCCCGCCGACGACACCACCCCCGTGCGCCCGACCGACCGCCAGCTCCTCCACCAGCCCGAGGACGCCAAGCTGTACATCGGGCGCAAGGACTGGATCCGGATCCGCATCGAGGAGGAGCACTGGGACGACACGAGCCCGACGAGCGGCAAGAGCAGGCCGCCCGTCGCGGCGGGGCCGACGGCGGCGCAGGGGGTGCAGGGCGAGCAGGGGCAGCCGACGGTCGAGCAGAGGACGAATGGCAAGAGCCCGTACTCGCTCATTGTGCGTCGTCTCGCTCGCTCTCCCTCGCACGAGCCGCTCGCCTTCTTCCCCCCCTCTCCCTCTCCCCCTTCGGCCTCCTCTCTCCTCGCGCTCCTCCTCCCCTCCTCCCTCAGCATGCACTGACGCCTCCTTCTCGCCTACCCGCAGGCCTCGATGGCAGAAGACGGCACGGGCGTCCTCGACTGGTGGGCCGAGGACGATGAGTAGACGAGCGTGCTCGCCGAGCTCAGGTGCGTCCGGGCGGTCGTCGAAGCGCCGGCCTATCCCTGATCCGATGTGGAGGTGGCCTCCGGCTGACAAGGGCGCACACCCCTCTTCAGCAGGTCGGCGTCACGAGGCGGTCAAGCTAGAGGAAGAGGAGGTCCGTGCGCCGAGGCCGAGGGCGCCAAGATCCAGGTGCGTCCGGGCTGTCGACTTAGCTGGCCCACCCGTACGGGTAGGGGCGGCGGTGACTGACAAGGACGCACACCTCAGACCCTGCAGATCGTCGAGACGATGGGGTGAAGGAGGAGGAGGGGCGCGGAAGGTCTTGTTGTATTGCTACCTCGGGTTTTCTCGCACTCTCTCGCACGTCGACGGCGCACAGAGAGACGCAGTGAGTAGTTGCGGCGGGACTGACGAACGACAGAGAGAGAAAGAGATGATCTACGGCAGGAGCAAAACAGCGAGCGAGCGACGCACGGGCCGCTCGGAGAAAGACGAAGGAAAGGAAGCCTCGACACCCAGACACGCCCTCGCGCGCACGGCTCACCTCCTCCGCGTCGCACCGCCGAGCGCGCCCACGCCAAACTCGCTCTTGGTCGGGCTCGGGCTCGCCGCAGGGCTCGCGTCCTCCCACCCCTCACGCTTGTCGCCGACGACCTTGCCCTCGCGCAGGCGCGCCAGGTCCTTGGCGATCGTCTCGCGGCGCTTCTTGCGCTGCGCGGCCGCCTCGGCGTCGCGCTGGTGCGGCGAGTAGGGGAGCGGCGGCGGGCGCGAGGCGAGCCAGGTCGCGCCGACGCCGACGCCGGTCGTCGAGGAGGACGAGGTCGGGCCGGGCGAGCTCGGCGTGCGGGAGTGGGAGGAGTGCGAGGCGACGAGAGGCGGGCGGCGAGAGGTCGAGGAGGCGCGAGAGGTGTCGGGGAGGAAGAGGGACGACGGGCGGCGGTTCTCGGTGTCGCTCGAGGACGATGGCGGCGGCGTCGGGGAGGCGGCGGCGGTGGCGGTGAGCTGGTCGAGAAGGCGCTGGACGGCGAGGTACTTCTGCGAGGAGGGGAGAGTGTGCGCAGGAGGTGTCAGTGCGGGGCGAGGGAGCGAGAGCAACAGAGGGTCCGAGCGGCGCACCTGTCGCCAGTCCTCAGCTCGCGCCTCCGTCTCGTCCAGCTGCCGCTTCTGCAGGTCGACCGCACTGCGCAGCTCGCCCGCCTCGCGCTGCGCCGCCTCGGCCTCGACCTCGCGCGCGTCCTGCCGCTCGCGGGCGAGCCGCTCGAGCTCGCCGACGTGCGCGGCGAGCTCGTCGTTGCGCACCTGCAGCTCGACGTGCGCCTCCATGTCGGCGCCGGGCAGCGCCGAGGTTGCCGACGTCGATGCGGACGCCGACGACGCTGAGAGAGACGAGGCGCGACTCGCGCCCGAGACGCTCCTCGACAGCGCCGCCGAGCCGGGACCGGCGACGTGCGGCACAGGGGTCGACGCCCGCGCCTGCAGCTCGGCGAGCCTCGTCTTGAGCGCGTCGGTGCCCGCATGGCGGTGCCGCTCGTACGTCGTGCGCTGCGCCTCGAGGCGCTCGTAGTGCTCGAGGCGCCGCTCGAGCCGCTCGACCTTGTCGCGCTGCTGCCCGAGGTCGGCCCTGACGCGCTCGAGCTCGGCACCGAGCGCGCGCTCGGCCGCCTCGCGCTCGCGCGCCGTCTGCGCCTGCGCGGCGACGTGCTCGGAGCGGTGCAGGGTCGCGAGCTCCTCGACGTCGCGGACGCGCTGCTCGGCCGCGTCGACGCGCTTGAGGGCGAGGTCGCGCTCGCTCTCGAGCGACGAGACGTGCTCGAGCGAGGCGAGCGCGGCGGCGTCTCGGGCGGCAGAGACGGACGCGAGCTCGGCCTGCGTGCTCGCGACCTGGCGCTCGAGCGACGCGACGGCCTCGTCCCGCGTGCCGGACGCGGCGTCCTGCGCCGCGAGGCGACGCTCGAGGGCGACACGTTCTGCATCGAGCTCGACGAGCCGAGCGTCCTTGGCCCGGAGCGCGTCCTGCGCGTCTCGCGCTGCAGAGCTCCTCGCCTCGAGCGCCACCGCCGCCGCATCGCGCGCCTCCTCGGCTGCGACGAGCCGCGTCTCGAGCGCCCGCACATCGACGTCCCTCGCCGCCTGCACCTCGTCGCACCGCGCCCGCGCCTGGGCGACCGCCGCGCGCAGCTCGTCCCGCTCTTGCCGCAGCGCGTCGAGCTCGCGCTGCAGGCTCGCGACGCTCGTCTCGAGGTCGGCGACGCGTGCGCGCAGGGCGTCGGCGGTCGAGGCGTCGTGCGCGAGCTGGGCGCGGAGCGAGGCGAGCTCGGCGGACGACGAGGCGGACGAGGAGGTGAGGTCGGCGAGAGAGGCTTGAGCGGCGGCGAGTTGCGCGGTGAGGGCGGCCTCCTGCAGGCGGACGAGGCAGTGGAACGTCAGTGATGTACTCGGCGAGGCTAGGCGAGACGAGAGCACAACCCAGCGAGACGCACCTTTTCCCTCCCCTCGTCCTCCTCGGCCAGCCTCCCGCCGACGCTCGCCCTCAGGTCCCTCGCACCCGTCCCGCCCGGCCGCCCGAGCCCAAGCGAGCCCATGCCGTCGCTCGCGCACCGCTGCCCCGGGGTCCCGAGCCTCAAGCTCCTGCTCCTGCTCGGGCTCAGCAGCTCGTCCCACCCCGCTGCAGCCGCACCCGCACCCGCGCCGAGCGCCGCGCCCGAGACCCTGCGCGCCGAGCGCTCGAGCTCCGGGCCCGTGAGGACGAGGCTGCGCGTCTTGTCGAGGAGGGCCCGGAGGCGCTCGAGCTCGGCGTCCTTCTCGGCGACGGCCTGGGCGGCCGAGCTCGCGCGCTCTTCGGCGAGGCCGAGGCGCGAGAGGAGGGCGTCGTCGGGTGCTGCTAACGTGGCGGAAGAGGCGGCAGAGGGGACCGACTCGAGCGAGGCGATTTGGCTGCGGAGCGAGGCGATCTGGGACGAGTACTGCGCGAGGAGCGTGTCCTTGTTGACGAGCTGCGCGTCGAGAGAGCGCAGGACGAGCGTCAGCAACGACCGACGGGGTCAGGCTGAGAAGGCCAAAGAGGGAGTCCAGGGGCGACGCACCACACCGCGCTCAGCCTTGGTGACGACCATCTTTGCGCGCCTCGCAAACTTGAGCGTGCTGAGCGTCTCCTGGGCCTGCTCCGGGTCCGGGCTGACGGTGCACACGACGGCGACGCGCGAGTTGCCCGAGAGGGCCGGCTGGAGGAGGCGCGTGAGCTTCGAGTCGCGGTACGGGATGTGCTGCGTCGAGGCCGACGACGACGAGGGGCCGTGGTGCGGGTCGGTGAGCTTGCCGATGACGGTGCCGAGGGTGAGGAGCCTGTGCGGGCGAGGCGAGGTGAGCGAGTCTCCAAGGAGCGAGACGACGAGCGTGCGACGCACGACTTGTTGATGAAGGCGCCCTCCTTGCGGCGCTCCTCCTGACCCGTCGCCGACTCGGACCCGGCGAGGTCGATCAGGTTCTGCGCAGTGGGAGTGATGAGGAGGCGTGAGCAGGTCTGTAGCGTGCGAGGAGTCGAGAGGCCGAGCGAGAGGGTGGCGACGCACGAGCCTCGACGTGCGCGCCGTGCCGTCCTTCTTGCTCATCGACTCGATCGTCTGTGCGCAGAACCAGGCCACCTATCAGTCACGTCGTGCATCTCGGCATAGACGCCCGTCGACCGAGAGTGAGAGAGCTCGCCGACGCACGACGATAAACACGCAGTGGCTCCTCGAGCTGCGCTCGTTCCAGTCGGTCGCGCCGACCCTGCGCCTCGCCTCGCCCTCGCGCAGCACATCGAGTACGTCCCCGGGGAGCGCCACCTCGCGCTCCGTCAGGCCCTTGACCGTGCCGTTCTCGACAATCTCGGGGCCCCTCGCTGCCGCCGCACCGCCGGGCGCGCCGCCGGGGCCCGGGGGAGCGGGCGCAGCGAGCAAGTCGCGCAGGGCCTCGTTGTAGATCTCGAGGAAGGCGACGCGGAGGGCGAAGCGGCGGCGCGAGCGCTGAGCGTGGATGAGGGCGAACAGCTCGTCGATGGCGAGCGGGATGATGCCCGGCTCGGCGGGCGAGCCCGACATGGTGAACGTCTTGCCGCTAGCCGTCTGGCCGTACCTGTGTGTGTGCGCGAGCGTGAGCACGGGCGCACGGGGTGCGAGGAGAGCGGCCGAGGACGCGAGGAGGAAGAGGGCGCACGCGAAGACGGTCCCGTTGAAGCCGGCGAGCGCGGCTCGGACGACAGGGCGCACCCTCGCGTCGTACAGGTCGCTCGTTGGGCTCGGGTGGAGGTGCAGGAGGTCGAACCGGAACTCGTAGTCGTTCGAGAGGGCGCGTGGCGCGTGATGGCCCGACGAGCCGAAGCGCTTGACGAGCGTCGGGTGCGACGCGGCGAGCGACAGGCACGACGTGGCGGGGTTGAACGTGTAGATAGGTGCGGTCGAGGAAGAGGAGGCAGAGCCGGGCTTGGGCGGCCGGACGCTGTCGGCGGGAAGGGGGGTCAGCAGGGGCACCGACGCCGAGTCGCAGGGAGAGCGAGGACGCACCGCAAGCACACGACGACGTTCTGCGCCTTGCCGTCCTTGTCGTCCTCCTCGGTCTCAGTCTCGGTCCCATCGTCGTCCTCCTCGTCGTCCTCCTCGTCTCGCGCGCAGTCGCTCCCCTCTCCCGCCCGCCCGGCCTTCTCCCCCGCCTCAGCGAACGCGCCCCGCACCCTCCTCGTCGGCGTCGCCGGCGGCCCAAACCCGGCCCTCCTGCGCGGCCGGTCCTCCTCCTCGTCGTCCTCGTCCTGCGCCGCGAGCCCTCCCGCAAACGAGCCCGACGGCGCGAGGCTCGACGCGCTGCTCGTGCGGGCGTGCGCGCTCGTGCTCGTGCTCACGCTGGTGGTGCTGCGGAGCGAGAACGAGCTCGACGAGGCAGGCGGGCGGGCGCTCGTGCGAGGCTGGGGCTTGGTGGGCGAGGGGGCGCGGCTCGAGGCGAGGGAGAAGGCCGACGACGAGGCGCGCTTGGTCGGCGAGGGGGCGCGCGTCGTGTCGGTTGAGCTTGTTGGTCCTGGCGAGGCGAACAGGGCGCTGCTCGGGCGCGAGGGAGGGCGGGAAGGCGCGTTGTTGACCGACTCGGGCTTGGAGGGGGAGGGCGGACGGGACGAGGCTCGCGAAGCGGGGCGGGTCGTGGTGAGGGGCCGCTTGGGCGTACTTGCGGTGGCCATGTCGACTGGGCTCAGCCTGGCCCTGTGGCCTCGGCGACGAGGGCGGCGGCGGGTCGAGAGACGAGGGGTGCGGGCGGACGAGAAGGGCGAGACGACGGCGGGGCGAGTTGCGGGTTGCTCGAGGGTGCTTTATGAGGGCTCTGGAGTAGACCTGGAGGGCAAGCAGGCTTGCCTGGGGTAGTTGCGGCGATGGCGAGATGGAGCGAGGCGATGCTCTCGTCCCCGCTCGTCCTCCGCCCCGACCACACCGCCGCTCTCGCTTGCCTGAGCTCCCAGCTGCTCAGAAGCACTGATGAGCCGCCCCTACTCGCACCAGGACCCGTCGCCCGAGCGCACGGGCGAGTGGGACTCGCCCTCGTCCCGCTCTCATCGCAACTCGCCAGCTCGCTCGACCTCGTCTCGCCGCCACGACCAGGGCACCCAGCTCGTGCACAGAAGCAGTCAGCCGGTCGTCCTTTCAACCTTGAAGCAACAGGTCCTCCCCGTTCGTCCACATCGCTCCCCTCCTCCTCCCTCTCCTTCTCGCCCCTCTGACCTCATCCTCGCCGCGCCGCCCTGCAGGAGGACGAGTACCTCGCGCACCTCTCCAGCATCATCCAGCGCGACTTCTTCCCGCACCTGCGCACCCTCGAGCAGCGCAACGACGTCCTCGACGCCTTCGACAGTCGCGACCCGCGCCGCATCGAGTCGTCGGTCCGCACCCTGCGCGAGCTCGCTGCGACGCCCACCCCGCGCCGCCGCGCCCGCGACAGCGCGACGCCGTACTCGACCCGCGAGTCGGCCCGCGGCGACCTCACGCCGACCCACTTTGACCGCACGCCCCTCACGTCCTTCTCCGGCGCGACCCCGTCCTCGTCGACCGCCTCCTCCTCCTCGCGCCGGCGCCGCGCCCCTCCTCCCCCTCGCGTCGACCCGCACATCTCGCTCGACGCCTTCCAAGCGCGCTACACCTCGCAGGACAACGCCTCGTTCCAGGACCTCCTCGCGTCCGACAATGCCCAGCGCCGCACGACGCACGCCTGGGCGTTCGACGCCGAGGTGCGCGCCAACCAGCGCGCCGTGCGCGGTCGCCAGGCGCGCGAGCGCCTCGTCGACGTCACGCGGCGCATGGTCGACGCGTCGGGCGACGGGAGCGTCAGGCTCGTCGAGGGCCCGGCGGGGCGGCCGGGCGAGCGCCGTCTCGTCGTCGATGGCGGCGTCGAGGTTGGCGCGGGAGAGCGCCTCCTCGTCACGGGGCGAGACGCCGCCGAGCGGCTCCTCATCACGGACGGCGCCGACGCGGGCAAGGGCGAGGGCAGAGGGCGGGAGCAGGACGGTGAGGGCGAGGAGGGCGCGCTCGTCGTGCGCGTCGACGAGGCGGCGCGCCAGTTTGTCGACTACGACAAGGCGACGGCCGACGAGGACGACGATGCGCGACCCGTCGATGCGCGCGAGCTCCAGGTACAGAGCGCCGCCTGGCCGTTCAAGGTGCGCGCTCTCTCTCTCTCTCGCTTCCTCTCCTCGGCAGAGCCGACCCTGACCTCGTCGCGCCGCGCCGCCGCCGCGCAGACCCGCAACTCGTTCATGTTCCCGCCCGACGCCGACCGCTCGAACCCCTCGTCGCTCACCGGCCCGCCCTCGGCGCGCACCGCCACCGCCGCCGCGTCTTCCTCTTCCGCCTCCTCGTCCCGCACCGCGCCCATCCTCGTCGGCGAGCCCAAGGGCGTGCGGCACGCCGCGACGCGCCTCGAGGCGCTCGAGCGCGGCGAGGGCGCGTCGTCGTCCAGGTCTGACCGGTCGAGCTTTGGCGTCGGCGCGAGCGAGGCGAGCCTGAGCCCGAGTCGGAGCAGGATCGGGGCTGCGATCGCGGGCACGCCCTGTGCGTCTCTCTCTCCTCCCTCTCTCCTCACTCTCTCCTCCCTCTCTCCTCCCTCTCTCCTCTCCAGCACTCTCTCTCGGGCTCTCTGCATCGTGCCGAGCTGACAACCCCACCTCGACGCGCCCGCAGACCCAACCCCGCCCCAGTCGGCCACCCCGCGCGTCGGCGGCTTCTCGTTCGTCGACGCGCTCCCGACGCTCCCCTCGGCGGCCCTCCCGCCTCACGCGCTGCAGGAGCTCATGACCTGGGGCACGATCGAGGCGACGCCTGTCGTGCTGCGCGCGGCCGAGGCGGACTCGGCGGGCGGGGCGGCGGGCGGGGCGGCGGGAGGGGGAGGGGGAGGGGGAGGGGGCATGGGCGGGCCCAGCGCGGTGGGCCCGTTCAGGGTGCGCGAAGCCGACAGGAGGGAGGAGCTCGCGCACCGCATGGCGCGCAGGGCGAAGCGCAGCCTGGCCGAGAGCGGCGCGAGCCCGAGGGGGGGACTCGCGCTCGGCGGGCCGGGCGCGGGCGGGCTCAGGCGCGAGGCAGTCGAGGCGTCGGTCCGGGGGAGCACGCCCGGAGGAGGAGCGCGAGGAGGAGGGGGGACGCCGAGCGCGAGCGCGCGCGCCGACGCCCTGTCGCCGGCGGCGCGGTCGCTCCTCGGGCGGACCAAGCCGGGGCGGGCGCTCGAAGCGGGCCTGGGGCGCACCGAGGCGTGGCGTGAGGAGGGCGAGGAGCGGAGGAGGATCGAGCGGGCGAAGCAGAGGGCGAGGGAGGTCGAGAGTCGGGAGAGGTTGAGGAGGGAGAGGTGGTCGGTGCGTCGTCCTGTCCTCGCTCACAGGCTCTGTCGGCGAGGGTGCGCTCTCGACAGAGCGCACTCTTGTCGTACGTAGCTGTTGTACCCGGACTAACGCTAAGGGCGCTCTCCTCGCAGCCATCGCCGTCGGTCCATCTCGGCTTCGACCCCGACCTCCCTGACCGTCGATGATGCTCCTCGCCCTTCTCTGCAACCACGTTCCCTTTCCTCTGCACCTCGCCACCATCCGCACCTCTTACTCGCTCGCCGCGACGCGTCGCCATTGACGGCCCCGAGCACGCGCCCGCACGCACCTCCTCGTCGCGCTCGCACCCCGCCGGTTGTCCGAGGTCGACATTCAAGGTCGAGGCCTGCAATCTTGCCGCCGTTCTCCTTCCGAGCGCCATTGATCGTGTGCGAGGTGCGAGAGGGACGGAGTTGCGGGCCATTGGCGCGGGCTGTCCGGCTCTCGTCGACGACGCTCGAGCCTCTCGTTCTCCTGTCCTCGCGCTCGTCTTTCTTCGCCTCAGCTTCCTCTCCTCTCTTCTCCTCACCTGCCTCTTCTGCGCCTCTCACCTTCTTGCCTCGCGACCATGCGCGGCATCCTCGCGCTCCTCGCCTCGAGTGCGCTCGTCGGCCTAGCCGCCGCCGCTCTCGATCACTCGACCGTCTCGATGCACCGCCTCGACCGCCGCGCCGGCAGCACCGCCCTCAAGTGCAAGAACGGGTGCGTCGTCCTTCCCATCCTCAACCTCCTCGGAGCCGCAGCTGACCGCCTCGTCGCCTCGCGCAGCTTCTCGCTCGACTCGACCAAGACGCAGTGCATCTGCCGCCCGCCCAAGCTTCTCAACGTCGACCGCACCAAGTGCCTCGACAGCTGCTCGAGCGGGACCTACCCGGCGGGCGACGGCACGTGCGCGAGGTGCCCGGCGGCGTTTGCCACCCGTGATGGCGATGACGTCGGGGCGGACGTGAAGGAGGACGGGCGAGAAGGCGGCCATGCCCGAGGGGTAGAGGATGGTCCTGGACGACGAGAGCGCGTCAGCTGAGGCTCGACGGGGCGCGCAGAAGAACGGGGCGCGCAGAAGAGGGAGATCGAGGCGCACGGGTGCCCGATGATGCTCGAGAGTACATGCTCGGCACGAGTGGTAGTCGGCTTGGTCTCGCTGCACAGGAGGGCAAGAAGCGAGGTCAGCGGGATACCGGACGCTGATAAGAGGGCGAAGAGGAGGAGAGAGCGAGCGCACCGAGAGTAGACGTCCTTGCTCGGTCTCGATGCATCCCACTCGTCGTCGTACCGCGGCTGGACGCCGTCGAGCTCTGGGGCCGGGTGCCGGAACGTTGTCGAGAGCGAGAGGCTGGCGGCCACCTCGGCGGTCGCGAGCTCCGAGTCTTAATGGATGGCGCGGGTCGCGAGCGCAGATCCTGGTGGAGGAGCCATCTGGTGCAGCTGTGCAGGAAGCAGGAGACCAGCGTGTCGTTGAGAGGGAGAGCGAGGAGGGCGAGCTCCCCCGAGGCGACGAGGAGATCCGCCGAACGAGCCGAAAGGGTCTCAGCCGTCTCCAAGCTCCAAGGGGTTCGCGCCTTGCACGGACGACGACAATGCGCTCTTCCTCGCCTTTCCACGGCCTGCGCGAGCCGCTCAGCAGCGGCAGCAAGGTGCGCACAGCGAGCTGGAGGCGCGAGCCGACAGCCACCGACTCGGACGGCGCCGCGAGCGAAAGAAACAGCGTCAAGTCGAGTTCCGCGCGACGCGGAACGAGGTCGAGGCACGACACAGACTCGTCATTCTCAGGCAAGCGTCTGCAAAAGCACCCAGGGCACCCACTGAGCCCCTCCCCGTCGTCCCCACCCCGCCCCGAGCCGCTACTCGGACTCGTCCTCGCGCCCGGACCCCTCCTCCCCCTCGGACCCCTCCTCGCCCTCCTCCTCCTCGTCCTCGTCCTCGAGCCCGCGCCTGCTGATCTCGTCGTTGATCGCCTGCTCCGCGAGGCGGGTCCACTTCTCGCGCGCGGCGAGGTCGTCGTACAGGGCGTTGGCGGCGTCGAGTTCGCGCGTAAGGGCGGGCAAGGGCAAGAGGTTGTCGGGCTTGAGCGCGAGCTTGCGGCGCGCGAGGGCGAGCGGGGCGATGTAGATCGTGGGCTTGGATGGGCTGCGGGCGAGCGAGAGAAGGCGGGAGGAGGAGGAGGAAGGTCAGGGCTCGAGCGCGGTCGAGGGCGAGAACGAGGAAAATGAGGGACGCACGGCTTGGTGCCGGGCAGGATCGCCCAGGCCACCTGCTTGTCCTTGAGCTTGTGCACAACCTGCACAGAAAGTGAGAGCGTCAGCACGAGCACTTGTACAGAGGGAGGAAGAGCGAGAGGAAGGAGGGGACGCACGACCGCAGGCCACGCCAGCTGCCCATCGTGCCAGCTGTACACGCGCCGCCCGGGCCAGAACGGGTCGTCGTCCTCGTCGTCCGAGCTCTCGGCGGCAGCAGTAGCGACGCGCGCCGACGAGCGCGAGCCGTCGACCTTGGGCTTGGACCTCGAGGCGGTCGAGGCGCGCGTCTTGCCCTTGCTGCCCTTGTCCTTGGCGCTGCCCTTGGTCGACGACGTGCCCTTGCGCTTCTTGAGCTGCGGGGCGGACGAGGACGAGGCGCCGGCGTGCGGCGTAGCATCGGCGACGGCCGGCGCGGGGCGGCGCTTCGAGGGGACGACGGCAGCAGAGGGCCTCCTGCTCCTGCCCCTGCCCGCGCTCGTCGAGGGCACGGTGTCGTCATCGTCACCGTCGTCGGTCAAGGCGGCGCGAGGAGCGGCCGACTTGCCCTGGTGGCTCGGCTTGGAGCGCGAGGCCTTGGACGAGGCGGACGGCGAGGCGCGGCGGTGCGAGCTCGAGGGGCCCGCGACGGCGCGGTCGTCCTCGGACGACGACGTACGACGCTCTGCCCGACGCCGAGCACCCTTGGGGCCGCCCTTGGACGCCGCGCGGTTACCGCGGCGGCTCGAGGTCTGCGGCGCCTCGCTCTCGTCCTCGGCCGCGTCGGCGCGGTCCATCTGCTGCCGCTGGCCCGACGAGAAGATGGGCACGAGCTCCTGACCCTTGGGCTTGGGCTTGAGCTTGCTCCGAGACGCGGCCGCCGGCGCTGGCGCCGGGGCGAGGCGGTCGTGCTCGCGCTCGTCGGACGCGGCCGTCTCGGCGCGGACGAGGAGGCCTTGCGGCGCCTTCTCGCCGTGACGCGGCTTGCTCGACGTCATATGCGGCGTCGAGGCGGGCTTGGACCTGGGCTTGGCCCGGGACGAGCGCGAGGTCGACGCCGCCGCCGGCGCACGAGGCTCGAGCGCCTCGTCGTCGAGCTCGACAGGCTCGCCGCCGTGCGAGAGCGAGCGCTTGGGCGGGTACGGGAGGGCAGCGCGGCGCGGCGAGCGGGCGGGGGTCGAGCTGCGCGAGCCCGAAGGGGAGCGAGCGCGCGCTTTGCCCTTGTCCTGGCGCTTGACCGGCGGCGCCTCGTCGAGCTCCTGGTGCGCCGACCTGCCCGCGCCGCCGTTCTTGTCGCGCAGCGGCTTCTTGCCCGCAGTCGCCGCCGCCGCGCTGCCGCTCGAGGTCGGCGCCTCGTCGCCCTCCTCGACGAGCTGCTGCGCGAGCTGGTTCGCGCTCGAGAGCGGCGACTCGCCGAGGCCGTCGAGCTCGTTGTCGTCGTCGGCGGCAGTGGCCATCGCGGAGCGGGACATGCGCTTGTGGGCGAGGTCGGGCGGCGGGGACGAGGCCGACCTGGGCGAGGGGAGCGAGGCAGCGCTCGCGTCGTCGGGCTCGGCGGCGCGCGAGAGGGTGCGGCCCTTGTCGCCGTGGCGAGGGGCGGGCGAGCCGAAGGAGGCGGCCTAGGGATTGGGGGCGAGGTGAGCGGGAAGAGGAGCGCTGCGAGCGAGCGTGCAAGGGCGTCAGTCCCCGGCATGCACGCGATACGTCCCACGCTGCGCGCCTGTACAGCGCAAGAGGAGCAGTAGATGGGCGGTCGACCGAAACGCACCCGTCGACCGAGTCCTGCTGTCTCTGCCCTTTCTCGACCTCGCGCTCGACGACCTCGACGAACCCCTCGAGCCAGCTCGCGACCTCCTGCTCGCCGTGCCACGGCCCCTCTCCCTCACAAAGGCCCTGCTGCTGCTGCTGGAGCGCGCTCAACACCTGGACGACGCCGTCGACGCCCCGACGCGTGACGTCGCCAGCCCAGGCCTCGGTCGCGAGCGGCTTGAGCGCAAAGGCGAGGGCGGCGTCGCGCACAAAGGCGAAGGTGAGGGTGCCGGGGAAGTCGGGCAAGATGGCGCAGAAGAAGGTCTCAAGGATCGGTTCGGGCGAGGAGGTGGGCGAGACCGAGAGGGCGAGGCGCGGGGCGAGGACGGAGAGGGCGGCGAGCGAGGTCGAGATGGAGAGGGAGACGGACGACTCGGTGTGGTGGTCGGGCGTGGGCGGTGCCGGTGCAGGAGCTGATGCAGTGCTCATGGCCCTCGCGGTAGTAGGCGGGGAGCGAGAGGGAGGGGAAGGAGCGAGAGAGGGCGGGGGGGCGAGGGGGAGCGAGCAGTTGCCCGCGCCGATGTGCGGGCAGCGACGGTGCTCGAGGGTGTTGTAAGGCGTCGGCCGAGCAATACGCACGAGCGCACGACCCAATGAAGGGAGAGAGGCGCGAGGAGGGACGCGAGCCAGCTGCACCGCCTCGTCTCTCGCATCCGCTGACCTCTCGCGCTGCGACGGCAACTGCAGCTGCGGCTGAAGCTGTAGAGCGAGATGACCAGATAGCTCAGCGCCTCGGCGACTCGCCCCGCCTATCTTCTGCTCGCTCTGAACGCCCCTCGCCCACACCTCGCAGCAGAAGCAGGGACGGACGAGAAGGAGAACGGGTTGCAGAACATCTACATACCGAAGGAGCTGCGCGTGCCGAGCGTCCTGGTGCCGCCGACCCCGAAACTCGGCAGCCTCGCGCGAGGGAACTTGGCCTTGAGCCGACGGGCCCAGGTCGGCAGCGCCGGCGCGACGGGCGGCGCAGGGGCGACGCCGCCGGGCGGGACGAACGGCGCCGAGGTAAGGGGCTTGTCGGTGGGCGAGCGAGGGAAGGACGAGGTAGCGCGGAGGTTGCGGTGAGGAAGAGGGGCAGGACGCGAGGGCAGAGGGGCGGCGGCGGACGAGGACGAGTCGGCGGGGCTCTGCTCCTCGTCGGCAGCGTCGGCGTCGTCGTCCACGTCCATGAGAGACTGCGAGTCCGAGTCTACGTTTACAGAGTCGGCGAGAGAGGAGGACGTGGGTGAGGCCGAGAGAAATCCGACGCACCCTGTCGCACCTTTTTGCGCTGCTTCTTGCTCGTCTTCTTCGACGTCGTGGACGCGGCCTTGCTGCTGACGCGGCTCTTGGTCGATGGTGGACGGTACGACGCCGCCGCAGGGGTGCCTGAGCCGGATGAGGACGAGGGCGGAGCTGCAGACGACGACGGACGGGCGTCAGGAGGGGCAGCGCAGCGTCGAGACGGGGGCGAGAGAGAGAGAGAGAGAGGGTGACGCACTGTCGCGCTTGCTGCCGGTCTTGGGCGTCGTGTGCTGCGGGGTGGAGGACGGCGTCGGCGCAAAAAGAGGAACCGAGAGCGGCTTGGTGTCCATGAGCTCGTCGGCGTCGTCAAAGACCCAGCCGCCGATGCTGAACGCGCTCGGCGGGACGTAGCGGCCGTCGAGGGTGAGGTACGGGACGAAAGGAAGGTCGGGCGTCGCGAGGGCGAGTTGGCCTGCGAGAGGAAGGAGACAATGTCAGCCGAGGGCTCGACGACGAGTAAGGAACGAGGGGGTGAAAGAGGAGAGAGGCGACGCACTTTGCCAGATAGTGACGTCGCACCGGGCGAAGAGCTCGAACTCGTCCTTCGTCTTGAGGACGGTGACCTTGCCCTTGTCGTTGACCTTGCAGAGCCCGGCCGACGACAGCTGCAGCTCGGGGTGCTTCTCGGCGAGGTGCAGGCAGAACGACTCGAGTGCGACGGGCGAGCTCGTGAGGCAGTACTCGGCGGCGCCGGCGGTGTCCTTCCACGAGTAGAACACGTTAACGCGGACGTAGTGCTGGTTGACCGGCTCGGCCTCGTGCTCGTCCTCGTCAGGCGGGGTGTACCAGCGGAAGGTGATGATCGAGCACCGGATGCCCTCGTCGGGCGCGATGAGCGTATGGCGCGAGAGCTGAAGGTCGGCGTCAAGGTCGGCGAAATCGTACGCGAACTCGACGTAGTGGGCGTGAGCTGCGGTGCGCGCGAGTCGAGGTGAGAGGCCGAACGAGAAGGGTAGGATGGGGAGGGAGAGAGAGAGAGGGAAAGACGCACGGTCCAGCTCGAGGGCGGCATGGCAATCGGCCACGTCGGGAGGCATGTCGGCGCCAAGATCCGGCGAGTCGCCGTTGAAGACAACGAGGTAGTCGAGCGTGACGGTGACGGCAGCACCTCGCTGATGGCTGCGAACGGCAAGGAGAGAGATGAGGGCGCGAAGACGAGCAGGAGACGGGCCGAGCGGGGCGCACCTGCCGAGGTCGCGAACGTCGACGTCGCTGTCGACCTTGGCATGCTTCGAGTTGCGCTTGAGGTTCTTGAGCACCGGGCTGAACGTGTGCACGAGGCGCTTGCGGATGGCCGTGCTCGCGGCACTGTCGTACCCGCTGCGGACGCCGAGAGGGGAACGTGAGCGTCGACCGCGGTGGGAGGGAGGACAAAGGGGGGCCACGCACGGCGCAGGAGCCCAGTCGGTGACGAGGACGGCGTTATCGATGTTGGTGGCGGCGGTGAGCGGAAGAGGACGAGGGAGGAGCGGCGGACGGCTCGGAGAGCGGCTTTCGGGCGTGCCAAAGGAAATTTGGAGCTGACGAGGGCTGTCCGGGACGACGTCGTTAAAGTCGTCGAGGAGAAACGGACCTGCGCGCACAAGAGAGCCGTCAGGAGAGCAGGCAAGGCGCGAGAGCGGGGCGAAACGGGCGCACCTGCACCCTCGGAGACGGCGATCGAGCGGGCCCAAGCGGCGCTGTTCGGCACCATGGCGGCTGAAGGACGGAGAGTCAGGCATGGTTCTCGGGCTCGACTGCGGACTGACGAAGTGCAGGGCGGCGCACTAATGTCCTTGTCGGCCTTGGCGTCGCCGGTGAGGAGGCCCTTGACGGTGCCGAGAAGGCGCAGGTCGACCGACTCGAACGTGTGCGAGTGCGGGCCGGCGTGAGCGTAGAGGCGACCGACGGAATCGTGTGCCCAGAGCACGAGCGAGTCGGCGTTGGCGGGCGAGAGACGAGCGTCGGCGACCTTGAGGCGGATGAGAGCGCTCGCGACGAAGCGGAGGAGCCAAAGGGTGCGGTCTGCGAGAGGGCGGGGACTGGATCAGCCTGAGGCTACAGCTTGGAGGCAGAGTAGAGGGGAGGAACGCGCGCTTGTCGTAGACCTGAGCTGCCGACGCGAGGAGGGCGAGGGCGGCGAGGAGGCGGTGACAGTCGACCTCGGCGACGGGGTGGTGCTCGAAACAGGCGGGGCGCAAAGTGAGCGACTCGAGGCGGTCGATAAAGTCGTCCATGCTGGTGGCTTGACGAGGGTGCAGAGGTGGAGGGCGAGACGGCGAGGCGAGGACGAGGAGGAGGAGCAGGGCGGTGGCGGCGGTGCAAGAGCTGCTGCGAGCGCGTCACAAGGCGGACGCCAAGCTCGACCTCGAGGAGAAGGACGAGGCCCCGCTCGAGAGGAGGCACAGGAGAGAAGGAGGAACCGTGCGGGCGGGGAACGAGACCACCGAGGAGGGTCGCGCGGCGTTCGCCTCGACGCTCTTCGCTCCTGCTCCCACCACAGCGCCAGTGCGACCGCCTCGCACAGCAGCGCCAGCACCACCAGCACCTCGCGCTTTCCACCCGCACCCGCACCGCCCCACTCGCGTCACCTCGAACCCGCACGCACCCCGGCCAGCCTCGACCCGCCGCAGCAAGGCGAGGTTGGCCAGCTCGACTCGCAGGAGACCAAGGTGCGTCCACCCCGAACCTGGGCGGTGCCGCGAGCGGGAAACTGACGCTCGCTGCCCCTCGAGCAGCACCTTCGCCACCGCACGCGCCCACCTCGGCAAGCCGCAGCTCGTCCGCCGTGCGTCCGTCTCCCCTCCGAGCGCAGAGCGGCGAGCGCGGGAAGCTGACTGTGGACGCACATGCTCCTGCAGGGCCATGACAGCGGACGGGTTGTGGCTCCGCACGCGCAGCGAGGCGGGCAAGCAGCAGAAGGAGCGAGGGCACAACGAGGTGATGGGCGCGTTCAACGAGATGCGGCGAGCGCTCGCGCACATCGCGAGCAAGACCAAGTCGGACCAGCGTGAGTCCTACCTTGCACTACGGCGGTCGAGGAGCGAGGAGCAGGCGCGCGAGGTCGAAGATGGTGATCAAACTGACCCCGCCTCCCCTCCACTCCTCCTCCGCCGCCCTCGCTCGCTACAGCCCGCGTCATCATCCGCGACACGACGGGCGTCTTCTTCAAATGGCATACAAAGCTGCTCGAGCGCATCGCCCGCAACCCCGCATGGCGAGAGGAGCTCAAGCGTGCCGAGCTCGACCTCCTGAACCAGCAGGCCGCCCTCTTCTCGGCGGCGTTCCCGGCGGGCTACTACCTGTTCGACGTCCCCGACGGCAAGTGGCGCCCCGACGCCAAGCTCGGCGAGTGCAGGCGGCGCAGGGCTCGGCGACAGCGCGGGCGAGGGCGCAAGAAGAAGCAGCAGCCGCTCCCGGGCTCGACGACTCGGCCGGCGCAAGTGCCGATCATGGGCTGTCTGTCGACGATGGCGGTGCGTGATCTGCTCTCGTTCTCGCAGCTTGGAGAGCGACAGGAGCTGACGCCGTCAGCGGTCCCGCTGCAGCCTCTCGCGCGCCACTACGTCGTCGGCGGCGGCGACAAGGACGGCGAGGCCGACTGCGAGATCGGCGCAGCGCTCGTCGAAGGGCGCGAGCGGCGGCAGGCGGCGGCGCAGGACAACAAGACGCTCGACGTTCCGGCGCCGGGCGACAACCTGTCGACGCGCGAGCGCCTCATCCAGACGCTCGCCGCGGTCGAGCCGAACCAGATCATCGTCGTGACGCTCGACGGCGACGACGTGTCGCTCAACACGGCCCTTGAGCGCGGCTGGACGCTCGTGCCGTCCTGGACGGGCAAGGCCGACCTCTCGTTTCCGCCGCCGGCGCCGCTTCCTCCTCCTCACCCGGCGCCTCCTGTACCACCACCTGTCGCGGGCGTCGTCGCTCCTCCCGTACCACCACCCGGCGCCGGCGTCGCCGCCGCTGTTGTACCACCAGCAGGGCCACAAGGTCCTCCTCCTCTTCCTCCTCCTCCTCCTCCTGGGCAGCAGCCCGCCCCTGGCGCCGGCGCCGCTCGCGCCGCGGCCGCCGCTCGAGCCGCAGCCCGGCCTCGCCGCCGGCTCGGACCGCCTCGTTTCCTCGTCGTCGCCGCCGAGGGCATCGACGCTCTGCCCGGGTTCGGCTCGAACCGCGACGAGCGCGTCAAGCAGACCATGACGGTGGGCTGCGACTACACCAAGGGCATCTCGGGCGCCGGTCAGGGCGCCGTGCGCGCCGGCCTCCTGCGCGAGTCGCTCGGCGTCGAGTGGGCCGTGCCCAACGCGCTTACGGTCCGCGACGCGCTCCGTCGAGACGTCGAGCGGCTCACCGAGCGCGACGCCGCCGCCGTCGCCTGGCGCAAACAGCACCGCCTCAAGAAGGTGTCGAGCGCGACGGCGGCCGAGCTCGTCCCGAACCAGCTCGTCTTCGAGCTCATCCTCGGCTACGAGGCGGCGAGCGGGCGCAAGGTGCCGCGCTTCGAGGTCGACAAGCTGCGGTACGACCTGTCGCAGCCGCTCCCCGAGGTCAAGGTCGTCGAGGCGCGCATGCTCCCAGGTCGCCCTCCTCGCGCCGCTCGTCCCGAGGACAAGAAGGTCTGGTTCGGCCGGGTCCCGCCGCCGGTGCCGAGCACGCGCGCCGCCAAGATCCTCGCTCAAGTCGTCGGCAACCAGAAGAGCAACCCGCTCCCGTTCGACCCGCGCCGCACCAACCCGCTCCGCATGAACCGCGAGAAGATCCACGACGTCGACCCTCGGCGGCTCGAGCAGGAGACGCCGGCGCCGGCTCGAGCACGCGTCGTGCGGCACCACCCGACGAGCCACCGCAGCAAGGCGCACGCGAGCGGGCCGTCGCAGGTCCTCCAGATGCTCGAGCACGGGACCGAGCCGCGTCCTCCTGCACGGCCGCTCGAGGCCGCCGACGCCGACGGTGACGAGAAGGCCGAGGACAACGACCAAGACGCCGTCGAGGGCGACCAAGGCGCCGCGCAAGACGGCGACGAGGAGGACGAGCAGAGCAACGTCAACGGCGCCGACTCGCACGACACGACGAGCACAAGCAAGAGCACGAGCAAGCGCCTCGACAGCTTTTACATGGGCATCTCGACCGAGCTCATCGAGGCGCGCGCCATCGAGCGGTGCCTCGACCGGTCGGTCGTGCACCAAGTCGAGCGGCCCGCGCCCGGCCCGCCTCGGTCGAGCTCGACGAGGTCGACAACGTCGGGCGCGAGCAGACGCACGGCGCGCAACGTCAAAACGTTCGGCTGGCGAGCCACCGCCGCCGCTCGTCCCGCCGCCGGTGCGCCCGGCGCTCGTCTTCCCGCGGCCGCTCCTGTCGCCGCCGTTCCTCCGCCCGGCGCTCCTCCTCCCGCCGCCGCTCCTCCTCCTCCCGGTCCCGCCGGCGGCCCTCCTCCTGCGCCGCGAGCGACAGTCGCCGTCAACGAGCGCGCGTACCCGGTCGCCGACCTGCTCGCCGTCGTCTACTTTGTCGTCCAGGTCTCGATCGTCGGCATCATGGCGGCGTGGGTCGAGCTCGTGCGGCGGCGGGTCGCCCAGGGCGAGGTCGGCTACCGCGAGCTCTCGGTGACGATGACCCAGCGGAACGAGCTCGCGAGGACCCTGGGCCACGTCGCGTACCAGGCGCACGTCGGTCCCGTCCAAGCCGGCGTGGCGACGCCCAACATCAAGCTCGAGATCCAGGTGCGCTTGCCTCTCCCTTCCTCGTCTTTGCCGGGAGCGCGAGCGTCGACTGACTCGAACGCTGGTCGTGCTCGCAGAACCTCGTCGCCGACGTGTACGCCGAGACGCTGTACGACCGACCGCCGGCGATGCCGGTCTCGTTCTGGACGCCGATCTTCGTGCCGTACCAGACGTCGGTGCGCGAGACGACGGCTCGGCGCCTTCCTGCCGAGTGGGCCAAGCTCGGGTCCTTCTTCGGCGAGGACGTCGTCGGTCGGGCCCAAGTCGTCGTCGGGCTCGGGTTCTGGTCGTCGCAGGCGCCGCTCGTCGACGTCAACGTCATCAACGCGGCGAGTACGGCACTCGGCACCCTCGCGCGCGACGCCCGCAGCAGGCTCGACGCCGGCGTCTCGTCGTGGTGCAGCGGCGTCCTCTCGTCGAGCGAGTTTGACGCCGCGCGTGCTGCGCTCGGGTCTGCCGGCGCGCCGCAGACGGCGCAGGTCGAGTCGCCGTGGAACGACAAGGAGTACGGCAATCTGGGCGAGATCTTGTTCGCCGCCGGCCTCCACCTGCAGCAGGTCTTGTCGGTCATCCAGCTCGTGGGCGACGTGCTCAAGGCGCTCCTCGCGTGGCGTGACCGCGCCGTCCAGATCGCGATCGAGGTGGCCTCGTCGGCCAAGAAGGCGCCGACGTTCGAGGGTCAGACGCTCGAGCAGATCGTCAAGGACAAGGACGTCGCCTCGGCGCTGTTACCACTGTCGTTCGCCCTGAGGCAGAGCCTCGGCTTTGACGACGTCGTTCCGGTGCGTGCGCCGTCTCCTCCTCTGCAGGTCCTGCGCGTCGGCAACAGCAGCTGACGCAGGGCAGCCTCGTGCAGACCTTCAAGCCGACGTGCGTCGAGACGAACGCCATCGAGCTAGCGCGCCTCATGGGCTCGAGCTGCGCCGACCTCGTGTTCGACGGCGCCGAGCGCCTCGGCACGTCGATCCTGTCGGCTCTCGGGCCGTCGATCCGGTTCGACAGTCGGGCGCCGTGCAGGACGCCGGTCGAACACATCGAGCCGATCCTCAAGCTCTTTGACGCGCTCGACGACGCCGGCGAGCCGCTCGACTGGCCGGCAGGCTCGAAGACGCGGCCTGGTCGACCTCGCGCCGTCCTCGTCGACGACAAGAACGCCATCGTGCGCGAGCGCTTGCGCAAGGGCCTCGTCGTCGACCTGTCGATCTCGAGGGGGCGGCGCGACGACCTCTCGGCGACCTACGGCGCGCTGCAGGACGTCTTCGGCATCAGCACCGCCCTCTCGAAATTCGTCGAGAACTCGTCGTCGTCGTCGGACCTGCTCAACCTCATGTTCAGCCGGCACCGGTTCGACTCGGCGTTCGTGCCGACGGGCCACTTCATGTTCTCGGCCTTCCAGGTCGGCTTCTACGGCATCTCGATCGACCGAGTGCGCGCCAACGTCGTCAAGCAGGAACCCGGGCTTGTCGGCACCTGTGCGTCCTCCTCGCTGTCTCCCGATCGTCGTCGTCGTCATCATCGTCGAGCGAGTCGCTGACCCTGCGCCGCCTCCCCGCAACAGCCATCGGGATCCTGTGGTCGGCCGAGTCGCAGCGTGCAAACTGGACGTCGCTTAACACGACGCCGGCATGGCTCGCACGAGCGGCAGACGGCACCGTCGCGCGCGAGTTTGTCGTCGTCTCGGGCCAGGTCGTCGAGCGCCCGATCCTCCCTCTCGCCGAGCTCAACGCCGAGGTGAGGGTCGGCGGCGCCAGGGGCTCGGCCTCGGTCCTGCTCGGCCGCGCTCAAGCCGCCGCACAGCGCGCCGACGCCGGTCGCCGCCTCGCCGACGCTCGTCGCCGCCTCGCCAACAACGTCGAGCACGAGGCGCGCAGGTCAGCGCGCATCGACAAGGCCGTCGCCCGGGCCGATCGACAAGGCGGTGCGCAGCAGTCGCTCGTCGACGACCAGGCGGCGCAGCACGGGCGCGAGGAGACGGCCCGAGCGGCTCTCGCCGCCGCCGCCGCGCCGACGTGCCCGCTCGCCCTCCTCGCCGGCCATGTGCGCAAGGGCACGTGGCAGTCGCCGGGCTCGATGCGCGACGGCGTCCCCAAGCGGTGGCGCGAAGTGCGCGGCGACAAGGGCATCAAGGTGCTCCAGGACTGGCTCGCCGGCACGCCGCTCTCCAAGCTCGACCTCGTCGGCGTCGACCCGGGCGAGATCCTCGCCATCGCCTACTACGTCTCGGTCGGCGACCCGGCGGCTCGAGCGCGGTGGGACGCCGACGTCGACGCCGTGCAGGCCGCGTACGTCAGCGGCGCACAGGCGGCGAGACCGGCGGGCGACGTGCCGTGCAAGGTGCTCGCGCTCATGGTCAAGCGCGGGTTCCTGTCGTCGCCGACGATCGCGGCAGCGTGGCGCGCGAGGCTGCGAGAGTGGGCGCAGGGCCTCGTCGCGCGCGGCCGGAGCGTGACGGCTCTGCGGGCTCAAGGCGACGCCGTCGACCCGCGCAGCGAGGCGAGCGGGTCGTACAGCCGCAACGCGCTCCTCGAGCTGCAGCGGCGGGCGTCGCAGGAGGCGAGCGCGTACTACACCGAGTTCATGCGCGAGATCATCGTCGACGACGACGAGGCGACTCGGCTCGGGCGCGCCAAGTTCCCGGTGGACGACCTCGTCGCCGTCGAGCGCCTCGACGTCCTGCGCCACATCAGCACCCGGCGACAACGGCTCGTCGCGACGGCCGAGCTGCGGCGCAAGAGCCACTACCGCCAGGCGGCGTCCGACCTCGCCGACAAGTTCCTCGGCGGCGAGCTGTACAAGGGCAAGCTGTACCCGGCCGACAAGAAGCTCGCCATCTTCGTCGGCGCGGGCATCTACGCGCGCTCGGGCCAGCAGCAGGGCGCGCAGATCGGGGCGCCGCTCCTGCGGGCCGTCGAGGCCGAGATCAGGTCGCGCCCGACGACGGTCCCAGGGCAGGAGATCGACTGCGAGATCTTCGTCACGCCCGAAGATTTCACGTCCCAGTGCTGCGCCAACCCCGACTGCGTCGACAAGGACGACAAGCGCTCAAGGTGCGCTCGCAGTTCCTCTCCTCGCACACAACCGTGGCAACGCGCGCGAAACTAACTCGTGCCTCTCGCCCTCTTCCTCTTCCTCTTCCTCTCCCTCTTCCTCTCCCTCCTCCTCTTCCTCTCCCTCTTCCTCTCCCCCTCTCCCTCCCTCTCCCTCTCCCTCTCGGTCTCGGTCTCGGTGTCGCTCTCCTCGCGCCGCACGGACCCCCCTCGCGCCCTCTCGCCGCCGTCATCGTCGCTCGCGCTCTTCCTCTCGTTCTCGCTCGCTCGCTCACAGAGTCACGCACGCGTCGCTCGACATCGGCGGGAAGGACTCGCGGCTGTGTTGGTGCGCGAGGTGCAAGGCCCTCAGGGGGAGGGACGATGGAGCGGGCAGCAACATGGTGGCGATGGGGCTGTCGCTGTGGAGGGAGGGGAGGAGGAGATGGTCGACGTCGGCGTCGAGGTGAGGCGCCCTCTTTTTCTCGCACCGGGACAAGGACCGTGTGCTGGGGCCTTGCGAGGCCCGCGCCAGCTCACCTCTGTAGCTGTGGCTAGTATGTGAACGGCGTTCGCTAAGTGCTCTGGGTGGTGCGCAGCCCTGCTCTCCCTCTTTCCGCCTGGGGAAGCTTCAGCTGACGTATCTCGTGCTCCTCCTGCAGCGCCAACGGCTCGTTCCTGAGCGCTGGGTCGTGCGTGACGACCTGCCCGGTCGGGACTTGGGCTGACGACGCGCCGAACAGTGCGTCCCTCTCCCTCTCTCTCGCCCTTCTGGATCTCAAGCTGACTCAAGATCGACGCAGAGAACCGCTGCCGCAAGTGCGCCGACCCTCTTGCGGCATCGTGCTCGGACCGCGGTGCGACCTCGACGGCTTGGTGCGCTTCTCTCCTCGATCGTCCTCCCTGCAACTCGCTCGAGCTGACGATCGTCGCCATGACAGCTCGACTGGCTACCTCCTCAAGGGCAAGTGTGTCGCCATCACCGAGATCCCGAGCGGGTACTTTGCCGACCAAGCCTGTGCGTCCTCCCTCTCCTTCCCTCCACGACGACCGACCCTAACCTTCCTCTCCCTCACAGCTCATGTCGCCGAGAAGTGCGACGCCAACGTCACGTCCTGCAAGTGCCGCGGCGTCGGCTGCGCGCTCACCTGGTGCGTCTCGCGCACGGACCTTCTCAAGCGGACGCTCGAGCCTGACTCTCCTTCCTCTTCTCGCGCGCAGCGGCAAGAACAAGAAGAAGGACCAGTACCTCCTCACGCCCAAGGGCACCTGCGACATGCACTGCCCCAAGTCGTGGTACGGCAACAAGGCGCTCGGCGTCTGCCTCGCGTGCGACTCGACCATGCTGACCTGCGACCAGGGCGGCGCCATCACGTGGTGCGCACTCGCTCTCTCGCTCCTCCCAAGCTCTTCGAGACTGACCGCCCTGACTCGCTCGCAGCGCCAAGGACAGCGCGGGCACGCAGCTCTACCTCACGCCGACGAGGAGGTGCGTCCTCTCGTGGAAGGGCCCGCCAGGCTACTACGCCGACTCGAGTGCGTCGCTCTCTCTATCACTCTCTCCGCCCTCGTCGCCGCCGAGCTGACGCTGTCTTTCGACCCGCAGGCTCGGCGACGTTCAAGAAGTGCGCCGGCGGCGCGACCTCCTGCACCGGGCCCGACGAGTGCGACGCTCGGTCGTGGTGCGTCTCGATTCTCATCTCCTCCTGCTTCTGAGCGGCAGCTGACGTGCGACTCGCAGTGACGTGGACGCCGCCGGCGAGCCGCTCTTCTTCCGTCAGTGCGGGTGGCAGAAGCTGCGCCGCCGCAACGGCGGCAACGGCGGTGGAGGGTCCTGCGTCCGCGTCGACGAGTGCCACGAGCGTCAGTGGGCCGATCTCGGTGAGCCCTTGGACCTCTCTCGGCGAGGCCGCACGGACCGCTCGAGCCGACTCTGACGCTGCTCGCCCTCCTCTCTCGCAGCGAGCCACACGTGTCGCGATTGCGACGGCGGCGTCGAGTCGTGCTCGGGCAACGGCCAAGGTCAAGCCACCGGCTGCAGCTGGAACTCGTACTTGACCGTCGACGGCAACTGCGTCAGCAAGGCCTCGTGCGTCCAGAGCGGCGCTTTCTACGCCTCGGCTGGTGCGTCCTCTCTCTCTCTCTCTCTGCGAGCGACGTCCCTCGCTCGGCTGCCCTGACTGATGTTCGGCTGCCTCGGTGCAGACGGCAACGTGTGCCGAGCCTGCGACCCCGGCGTCGCCTCGTGCACCGCCAACGGCATCGGCGGCGCGACCTCCTGCGGCATCGACGCTGACGGCTCGCAGCTCTTCCTCAACGAGGGCTCCTGTATCCCGAGCGCAGCATGCCCGGCTGGTACTTTCGCCGACCAAGGTGCGTCCCGTCCTCGCGCTTTGACCCTTCTTCGTCGACCTTCCCAAGTTGACCTCGGCCCTCTTTCCGCTACTCGGCAGGCGCCAAGACCTGCGCATCCTGCGTCGCTCGCTTCGGCGAGGACACGGCTACCTGCTCGTCCGACGAGGCGACGTCCTGCACGACCGGCGTGCGGCTGAACGCTGCCCGGCCGGGGTCACGGTCCTTGTCGGTGCGTCGTTGGCTCCTCGCTCTGGCACCTTCTCCTCCAGCTGACGATCCTCGTTGACCACGCAGGAGACGAGTGCCTCGTGTGCAGCGACCACTTCCCCGGCTCGTCCACCTGCGACGCCTCCGGACCAACGAGCTGGTGCGACTCTCCGCCTCCCTCATCTTCCTCCATCATCAGCTGACGGTCGCCTTTATCCACAGTGCTCGAGACGAAGAGGGCGAGGCGCTGTACCTGAGCAACGGGCGATGGTGAGCTCTTCCTTCCTGTCGGCTTCGCGCCCGCACCAGCTCACGACCTCGTCTTCCCCTGCAGCGTCACGGTCGACAAGTGCTCGAGCGGGACGTACGGCAACGATGGTGCGTGCCTCCTCTCATCGTCCTTGAGCGCGCCGTCGCTGACTCCTCGCTCTCGCAGGAACCGGCTCGTGCGAGTCGTGCGCCTTGTCGTTCGGCTACCTCACCGAGACGTGCAGCTGGCAGGGCGCCCTCACGTGCATCGACGACAGCATCCTGTACGAGCGCGACTGCTTCGACGAGTGCCCCGCGGGCACGATCCGCGAGGGTGCGTGCACGGTCCCCTCCTCCGCGTCGTCGATCCAGGTTCGCGCACTGACGCTCAGCCCGTCCTCGCTCGCAGGCTCTACCTGCACTACATGCCCTGCTGTCGGCGACAGTTGCGACCTTGCGACGGCTCAACGCTGGTTCGTCGCCGTCGCCTTCTCGACCTTCTCATGTCGTGCAGCTTTGACGCCGTCCTCATTCTGCAGCGGCCTCCTCCTCGACGAGGCGACATCGACCTGCGTCGCTTCATGCCGCCTCTTGGCCGACGCCGTCACCCCTGCGACCTACGAGTCCTGTGCGTCCGCCCCCTTCTCGCCGCGCTCGGTCCCGCCGCGACTGACTTTCCTCCGGCTGAGCGTGCAGCTGGCGTCTGCAAGTTGTGCGGCGGCCTCGAGGTCCTGCTCTGCAGCGCAGAAGGCGCACAGCTGTGCCGTGCGCCCTACGTGATCGCGTCCGGCGGCGCAAAGTGCATCACGGCGCAGCAATGCATCGACGACACGCCGTCCTCGTTCCCTCAATACGGGCCCGGCTGGTGGGGCACCGACGACCAGTACGGGACGTGCCGGCGGTGCCCGTCGTTCGGCTACCGCACGCCGGACAAGACTGGCTGCGTCTACTGAGCCTCGCCCCTCTCTCCTTCGTCGCGCTCGAGCCTCTTCCCCTCTTCTCGACCTTCTCCCTCTGTCGTTCCACGGGCCTTGTCCTTGTCATACACGCTCCGCGAGTTGAGCAGCACCGTCTTCTCGCGTGATCTGCGCGAGCAAGTCGAGGAACGAGAGCCTGGGTCGGATAAAAATGATCGCGAGCTCGCGTGGCTTGCTCGGACATTGATCGGGCCTCCCCCTCGCTGCGGAAATCCGTCCTCTGCGGTCGTCCAGAACCTCGCAAATGAGTGTACGCGCGCGCTCGTGCGCTCGTGCGGTCCACAAGCTCGGGGAAACGTGAGCGGGGCCCGCTCGCCAAGTGCCGCCGCTCTCTCGCTCCCCTTCTCCCACCGCCCTGCCTCGACAGCGCCCTCTCGCCTGCTGCTACCGACGCGCACTGCGAGCTACAGATCTACCGAGACGATGCGCCGCTCCTCTGCCATGTTTGCCGTCGCGCTCGCGACGCTCGTCGCCGCCGGATCCGCTGCGCCGGCCTCGTGTCCGCCCCGCCGCTTCCTCAACGAGGGTGCGTCTCTCTAGTCAACGGCTCCTCCGAACACGAAGAAGCTGACGAGCTTATGCGAGCCGCAGCGTCGGGGACGTGCACGCCTTGTCCGCCACGAGCGCTGAGCTGCTGGAGCGCGACGGCGGCCTCGTCCTGGTGCGGCCTCTCTCTCGCGCTCTCTCTCGCCGCGAGAGCTTCTCGCTGAAGTGAACTACCTTTACAGTGACAAGGGCTACTTCCTGACGGCCGAGAGCACGTGCGTCAAGGCGCGCGAGTGCCCGAGCAAGACGGTCGCCGACAAAAGCAGTGCGTCGCTCTGCTCCTTAGCCCGCAGCAGTCGTCGCTGATGCTCGTCCCGCTCCCTCACAGCACGCAAGTGCACGCCGTGCTTCCACGCCGGCGCCACTGCTTGCTCGGACCCGACGCCGAGCGGTACCACCTCGTGGTGAGCTCTCTCGCCGCTCGCTTCGACTTGTTCTCCTGCATCATCAGCGCACTCACCTTGTTCCTCACTCTTAGGGGATCAAGCATTGACGGCGCACAGCTCCACCTGTCCGACGGCGGGTGCGCCTCGGGTCCCGCATGCTCGACCGGGTCGTTCCTCGACGAGAGTGCGCTCCTTTCCTCCTCACCCGACGCTCGTCCAGCCGCTGAACAAGCTCTGACGCTACAGAGACGCAGACGTGTTCGTCGTGCGACGAGCTTCTCGCAGGTCGTACGTCGTGCAGCGTCGAGCTCGCACGCACCTGGTGCGCCTTGACATCCTCGCCGCGCACGGTCCCCTTCCCCTCGCTGACATCCCCGCGCTCACTCTCCCTCTGCAGCGGCCTCTTCTTCGACGAGCTCTCGTCCCAGTGCGTCAGCGAGTGCAGGAAGTTCTCGGACGGCAAGACCTTGCCGGCGACGTTCCTCGACTCGAGCGGTGCGTCCGAGCGCCTTCTTCCTCCCCCATCTCGTCTATCTCGAAAAGCTGACCGTCCTTCGCCTTCGCAGACCTCGTCTGCAAGCCCTGTGGCGGCCTCGAGATCGACTCGTGCGACCGCCTCGGCGTCACCGGCTGCCGCGCGCCGTTCGCGCTCACCTGGGCGTCCGACTGCGTCTCGCGCGAGGCATGCCACGCGCTCGGCCCGAGCTACTACGTCTCGAACTTCTCGGTGCCGAGGCAGGGCGTGGCTCCGTACGAGACCGGCTACTGCGCGTCGTGCGGCTCGGGCGTAGCCAACGCGCAGAGGACGGGCTGCGCCGAGTGAGGGAGGGAGGGCGGCGGCGGCGCTTGTTGTACTTTCTCCTTGTCGCTCCTAAGGTTTGTACGCTCTTTAGACGTCTCTGCAACGCGGCGTCGTTGCACACTCTGTCGCACGAGCAGAGCTGGCGAGCCTCGAGAGCGGCGCGACGTTGACCTCGATTGACCTTCCCCACACGTGCTCGAGCCCCCTCTCGCGGCCTCTCCTCCTCGCGCTCTCTCGTCGTCACTCCGAACGCTCTCTGTCGTCCACACCCTCCGCGTCGCTCACTAACAGCTCTACAGAGTCGAGCTGATCACAGCCCCGACGGCACACCGGCTCACCCGCTCGACCCCTTGGCCGTCCCCGCCGGCTCGCGGCGCCCGCTCTCCCTCAGTGTCGCGCCCGCCCGTGCCTCGCCAAGCGCCCGAGCGACGAGCGTGTCCTGCTGACCTTCCGGCTTGATCATCACCTGAGGCGTCGCTCATGTCCCGCGACAGCTCGAGCGGGGCGCGACGGACTGCCGCTCTCGCCGAAGCTCGTCTCGCTCGTCGCGCTCGAGAGCACTGATCAAGCTGCGAGTGTCTATGACAACAAAGAGAGAAAGAGAGCACTGCCAAGCCCGAAGAGAGAGCACCCGCCGAACGCGCCGCCCGCGCACAAGCCCCCTCAGCCGAACGCACCCAGCGCGGCGAGCTGCGCCACGCGCTGCATCTCGGCCTCGCGCTCCGCCTGCTGCTGCACCTTCTCCCGTACACCTCCTCCCTTGTCGGCGCCGCCGCGGCACCCGCACGCACTCGAGCAGTGGCACCCCTCGTCCGCCTCGGCGCCCTCCCCCTCCCCCGGGCCGCACGCATCGTCGAGCGGCTCCGTGAGCCACACGGCCGAGCAGTCTGCGCGGCGCTCGGGGGCGTGCTCCTCCTGGGCGCGCTCGCGCTGGGCGAGCGGCGCGAGGCCGAGCTCGAGGGCGAGGGCGGCGGCGGCGCGCTCGAACGAGGTGTCGGGGTCGGGCGGCGCCGGCGTGGAGGCGGAGGGAGGGGCGTCGAGCTCGAGGTCGAGGAGGGCGGGGTAGAGCGTGCGCAGCGAGGGGAGGGGCGTGACGGTGCCCGGCGTGGCCGAGGTCGAGGTGGGGAGCGCGCCGGCCGAGGACGACGACGACGACGAGGGGAGCGCGCCGCCGTGCGCCCACAGCGAAGGCAGCTCGATGCCCGACATGGGCATGGGCATCGGCGCCTGCGCCTGCGCACCGCCCGACCCGCAGCACGCCTTGCGCGGCGCCTCCTCCTTCTTCTCGCCGCAGCACCCTCCTCCTCCTCCTCCTCCCACCTCCTCGCCCGCGACCCTCGCCCTCTTCCCGCCCTCCTCGCACCCTTTGCCCGTCCCGCACCTGCACCCGCCGCCGCCGCACGCGCCCGCCCGGGGCCGCTTCCTCGCGTGCGGGTCGTGCACGGCGCAGCCGACGCACGCGCACGTCGGGCCGCAGAAGCACGCGTGGGTGCCGTGCGTCGCGGGGAGGAGGAAGAGGGCGTCGGCGAGGGTCGTGGCGAGGTTGAGGGAGGGCGAGCGCGAGGGGGTGGGCGCGGCGAGGTGCGCGGCGGAGGGAGGGGGAGGCGAGGGCGTCGAGACGGGGATGTCGTGCGAGAAGTCGATCGGGGGACGACGAGCCGGCGGGGCGGGCTCGTCAAAGTAGTCGATGTCGACGAGGCGCGACGACAACGAGCAGCACCCGCCGCCGGACGAGGTCGACGCGACGGGCGCGCCGTCGGGCTCGCCGGACGGGAACGGCTTGGGCGCCGAGCGCTTGACGACCGAGCAGCAGGTGCACTTGCCGCCGCGGAGGCAATTGCACGGGTTGAGGAGGCGCGTCACTGCGTGTCGAGGGGGCGGGGTGCGTCAGCTTGGCGGCGATGAGGAGGGGAGAGGGAGAGAGCGGGCGCACCGCCCGAGGGCTCGGTCGTCGTGAGGCTGCTGCCGTCTTCAGGCTCGGGCGTCGCGACTGCATCGACGAGGCCGTTCGGGAGCAAGCGCGGCGAAGCTTTCTCTGCGGGCGCGGGAAGCGAGGGTCAGCGCGAGGTGAGCGGCACGAGGCGGCAAGTGAGAGGGAGGAGGCGCACGCTCGGCGTCGCGCGCGGCACAGTCGCAGCGGCCGTGGACCGACTTGGTCTTGCGCAGTTGACGACAGTGGGTGCACTGCGAGGTCGGGCGGCCCTTCTCTGCGCGTTCGGGCGTGCTTGATCAGCTCCGGGGTCGCGCGGAGAGAGGGCGGGACGCGGCGAGGACGCACTCTTGATCTCGGTGAGCGGGCGAGCCGTGTGGGTGCACTTTGAGCTGCGGTGGCCCTTTATGCACGACTGGCAGGCGTACTTTGTGCCGTCGATGAGGACCATGGCCGTCGTCAAGCCGGGGAGGGCGGAGGCGGTGCCGGCTCGACGAGGACGAGGTGCGGCGCGGTGCGAGTTGGACGGGGACGTGTGCCGAGGTGCTGCAAGTCGAGGCGAGGCCCTAGCTGGGACCAGGCGCGCACCCGAGCGTCGAGGTGGGAGCTGAGAGCGGAGCGCGGGGCGATGAGCGAGGACGACGCGGCTCTCTCTCGCTCGTTGCACTCTTGCTAGAGCTTGTGAATCCAGTGGTGCATGCTCCTGCACCGCTACGCTCTGCCCACCACCCGCCTCCTCCTCTCGACCGCCCTGCGCCCCTCGTCCCCTTTCCCCGCCGCGGCCCTCCACCTCGCGCGCAACATGGCGGCCTCGTCCCTCAAGACCCCCTGGGACCCAAAGACCACCCCGTACCCGCACACCCGCCGTGCCGACACGGTCGAGACGTTCAAGAGCGCAACTCGCGGCGACGTCGTCGTGCCCGACCCGTACGCCTGGCTGCACCACCCCGACTCGGAGGAGACGACCGCCTGGGTCGACGAGCAGACAAAGTTCACCCAGAAGTACCTCGACCAGTACAAGGACGCCAAGCGCTTCAAGGAGGAGCTCACCCGGAACTGGGACTTCCCGCGCTGTCCGTCCCCTCTCTCCTGCTCCTTCTCGAGTGGGGCGTCTCTCTGACTCTGCGCTCTCCTCGACACAGTCTCGTGCCCTGCGCTCAAGGGTGACGGCAACTACTACTTTACGTACAACAGCGGCCTGCAGCCGGTGCGTATCGCCCCTCTCGCTCCTTCGCAGCTCTCGAGAAGCGCTCTCGCTGACTCGCGGAACCCGCCTCTCTCTATCGACGCTCGCAGCAACCCTCGATCTACCGCTTCCCCAAGGGCCAGGAGCTGACGCCGCCCAAGGCGGGCGAGGCTGGCGGCGAGCTCTTCTTTGACGTGCGTCCCTCGCCTCCTTTCCCACCTGCTCGCTCTCTCGGGGACGCTCCTGACTCGACCAGGACACCCCGCGCAGCCCAACCTCCTGTCGACCGACGGCTCGGTCTCGCGTGCGACGAGCGCCTTTTCCGAGGACGGCACGTACTTCGCGTACGCCCTCTCGCGGTCCGTGCGTCGACCTCTTCTCTCTCGCCCTTCTCGTCCGGCCCGAGCCTGACCTTTCCCCTCCCTCTCGCTCACAGGGCTCGGACTGGAACACGATCTACGTCCGCCCGACCTCTGCGCCGCACGACCCGTCGCTGGAGGTCGGCACGGACGCCGGCCGGCTCGAGCGCGACGTCCTGCGCTTCGTCAAGTTCAGCGGCATCGGCTGGTCGCGCGACTCGAAGGGCTTCTTCTACCAGCGCTTTCCCGAGCGGGCGGGCCACGGCAAGGACACGGACGACAAGGCTGGGACCGAGACGGACAAGGACGTGGATGCGGCGGTTTACTACCACCGCGTCGGGACGAGCCAGAGCGAGGATGTGCTCGTGTACCAGGACGACAAGAACCGCGAGTGGATGTTCAGCGCCGACATGACCGAGGAGTGAGTCTCCTGTCCCTCTCGCTGTGGTCGTCGTCGTCGTCGTGGTCGAGAGCGCGAGGCTGACCCTCTCACCCCTCCTTCTCCCTCTCTCTCCCTCTCCCTCCTCTCGCTCCCACCTCGCAGCGGCCGCTACATCGTCATGACCCAGTCGCGCGACACGGCGCGCTCGAACCTCCTCTGGATCGCCGACCTTCACGCGCCCGAGAACAAGGAGATCGGCGCCGGGCTCAAGTGGACCAAGGTCGTCGATGAGTGGGGCAGCTCGTGGTCCGACGTCGCCAACGACGGCTCCAAGTTGTGCGTCGGCCCGCTCCCTCGCCCGCTTGAGCTCGTCGGCTGCGTGCACGGGACCCTCGCTCTCCGCCCGCAGCTCGATCGCTGACTTTTGCCCCTTTGCCCCCTCTCCCTCCCTCCCCGCCGCAACCACAGCTACTTCTACACCAACGCGCACGACTCGCCCAACTACAAGATCGTCACGTACGACCTCGAGCACCCCGAGCAGGGCTTCACCGACCTCGTCGCGCACGACCCCACCTCGCCGCTCACGTCGCTCCACATCGGCGCCAACGACCAGCTCGTTCTCCTGTACTCGGTCGACGTCAAGGACGAGCTGTACCTGCACGAGCTCCAGACGGGCAAGCGCGTCAAGCGCCTCGGCGCGGCGCTCCTCGGCTCGGTCGACCAGATCGCCGGCCGCCGCAAGGACGGCGAGATGTGGTTCAGCATGACGTCGTTCACGAGCCCGGGCACGGTGTACCGCTACGACTTTGCGCAGGGCACGGCGGCGAGCGAGGAGGTGTACCGCGAGGCCAAGGTCGAGGGGATCAAGCCGGACGACTTTGTCAGCGAGCAGGTCTTTTACACGTCCAAGGACGGGACGCGCGTGCCCATGTTCATCACGAGGCCCAAGGAGTGCGTCGACAAGTCCTCTCTGTCGTGGGCGGCGCGCGCGAGCCGTTCGAGAAGCTGATCCTCCCTCGTACCTCCTCCTTTCTCGACTCCCCCGACCCGCAGCGTCGCGCGTGACGGCACAGCGCCCGCGATATGCTACGGATATGGCGGGTTTTCAGCCAGCATGACGCCCTTCTTCTCGCCGTGCGTCCCTCCTCCGTCGCCTGCCCCTTTTCGTGCCCCCCTCCCCTCCCCGCTCTCCCCTCTCTTCCCTCCCCGCTCTCCCTTCTCCCATCTGGTCACACCCGCACGCTCTCTGGAGCATCCTGTCGAGCCGTCGCCGTCGAGCAGGAGCGCTGACGCCTTCTCGCGTGCGCAGGGCCCTCCTCACCTGGATCAAGCACTACAAGGGCGTCTTCGCTGTCGCCAACATCCGCGGCGGTGCCGAGTATGGCGAGGACTGGCATCTCGCTGGCACCAAGGAGCGCAAGCAGAACGTGTTCGACGACTTCCAGTGGGCGGCCACGTACCTCGTTTCGGAGAAGTTTGCCGCCGAGGGCAAGGTCGCCATCAACGGCGGGTCTAACGGCGGCCTGCTCGTCGGTGCGTGCGTCAACCAGGCGCCCGAGCTCTTCGGTGCGGCGATTGCAGACGTCGGCGTGCTCGACATGCTCCGGTTCGACGTGCGTCCTCGGCTTCCTCCTTCTCCTCCTCCCCTTCCTCCCCTGCCCTTTCCGTCCGCCGCGCCCTACCACACACGTGCATCAGCAGCATCCTGCGACCCTGCGCCGTCTCGCCGAGGACGCCAAAGTCGGCCGAACGACCCACTGACGCCGTCCTTCTCCCCTCCTCCTCCTCTTCTTCCTCCTCGCTCTCCGCACGCAGCGCTTTACCGTGGGCAAATTCTGGGGAAGCGATTACGGTCTTGCGACGGATCCGGTCGCGTTTGATTACCTGTACGCCTACTCGCCGCTGCACAACGTCGACTCGACCAAGGTCTACCCGCCGACGATGCTCCTCACGGCCGACCACGACGACCGCGTCGTCCCGCTGCACTCGTTCAAGCACGCCGCCGAGCTCCAGCACCAGCTGCCGGACAACCCGAACCCGCTCCTGATCCGGATCGACACGAAGAGCGGCCACGGCGCCGGGAAGAGCACGGAGAAGAAGATCGAGGAGGCGGTGGCCAAGTATGGGTTCGTGAGCCAGGCGATGGGACTGCAGTGGTACGACTAGAGCGGCGGCGACGGCGGTGCAACAAGGAGCTCACTTTTTAGTCGAGTCGGCGAGCGAGGGGTCCGAGCGAGGGGTCCGAGAGCGACTCGGCCGGGCGAGCTCTGCCTCTCCTTCTCTCTCTTCCATGTCGCGCTCTCGAGCTCTCCTTCTCGAGTGGTCGCCGAGAGAGAGGAAGTGCGAGTGCCCGAGTTGCATGTGCGAGCGAGGGAGGGAGGGAGGGAGGATCTACAGCTGCTTGCTCGCGCTGCGGTACTGCGCCGCCGTGACCGTCGTCGGCCTGCGCATGAGGCGGAAGAACATGAAGGCCGTCGCGAGCGAGAGGGCGAACCTGTAGCGAGGAGCGACGGGCGAAAGGAAGAGCGGGAGGGTCAGCTCGGCGCGTGAGGCGGAAGGGAGAGGGGCAGGCGCACCAGGTGCCGGCGTAGGTCAGGTGCATGTTGCGCAGCTCGATGTTGGCCGCCCGACCGACGGGCACGCCCTCGCGCAGGAAGAGCTCGACCTTGCCCGGGTTGTCCTCTGCGAGCGTGCGCTCCCGAGGTCAGCGCCGCTCTCGCTCGCCGCCGAAAGAGAGAGAGGGTCGAGGGACGCACCGTAGATCTGGTCGACGAGGACGGGCTCGGCGCCGGTGAAGCGCGCAATCTCGGCAATGTCGGAGAAGGTCCACTGGCGCTTCTCGGGCTCGTTGACGGTCGTGAACGAGTTGCGCGGCTCTTGCTCGCGCAGCATGCCGACGAGGGCGACGGGCTCGTTGGTCTGTGTGCGTGCGCGGGTCAGCTCGGCCGTGCAGGAGGAGAGAGGGAGATGGAGACGCACGAGGCTCGCTGGTCGGCTCTCTGCCTCCTTGTGCTCGCGCTTGACGAACCCGCGGTTGACGATGATCGTGTCCTGGCCCTCGCCGCGCACGAGCGGCGTAAAGACGTGGTACCCGAGCTGGCCGTCGCGCGTCTTGGGGCCCAGCTCGATCGCGTGCTCGTGGTCGAGCGTGCCCGTGACAAACACCTTGCGCCAGGCAAACTCGGGGATGGCGGCCGTGCTGCACGGAGGGGGAGACTCAGCTGACGAGTCTCTTGAGCGAGAGCGAGGTCCTGGACGCACTCGATGCGTGCGGGGAGGCGGACCGGGTCCTGGTGGAGCTTGCGGTCGAGCTGGTCGATGAGGTCGAGCTTCCACTGGAGGCGCTTGACCTGCCAGCAGCCGAGGCCAAAGGTAAAGATGGGCATGAGCCCGACGAGGAGCAGGAACGGCCTCGCGCGCAACCGGTCGCGCGCCGTCTGCGAGAAGGGGATGGACGAGGCATGGCGGGCGTGGTGGGGGAAGGCCGGGGCGAGCTGCGCGGGTCGGTGGGTCAGCTTCAGTGGCTCCAGTGAGCGCCTTCGAGTAGCTGCGCACCTGCAACGAGGGCCCTGTTCGCCAGAGAGAGGCACAAGGCGAGGTGGGCGGTGCAGGCGAAGGTCGAGGGCGCACGCTCGCGCGCAGGCTGGCTCGGGCGGTCGCGGTAAAGAGGCTCATGGTGTGCAGCTGTGTGCGCGTGCACAGATCGAGCTTGTGCGCGATTGTGGCGAGGTCGGGGAGTGTCTCCTCCGCTCGCATCGCTCACGTCCTCATCGGCTCGCAGCCACAGCTCGACAACGCTCGCTCAGAAGGTGGTGGGACAAGGTCTGAGTGCACAGAACACATGCCTGCTACACGTATGTGTGACTGGAACTGCCTGCGGTGGAGATTCGCCGCTCGTCCTCCTCCTCCTCCCGCTCACCGCCTCCTCCGCCGACTCGCCCGTCCCTATCACCTCGCACGCACTTCGTCCAGATCTGGCTGCGCGACGGCTCAGGGTGCACCTGCTTGCGCACCTTTGACCGCCCGACCGAGCTGAGAGAGCGCCGTCGCGAGCAGCTCGTGAGCCGGGACCGTCTACAAGAGAGGTCCGTCAGGCTCGCTCCGTGCGCAGAGGCGATTCTGGCGACCTGCGGGACGTCGCGCCAGGTTCGGCTCAAACGGGAGAGCGTGGGAGAGCGTGCGCGGGCGTTATCTCGCAGTTCCTCTCCACCTCCCGCCCTCACGAGTCGTCGAATCCCCCTCGTTCTACGGCTTGCCGAGGACGATGCTGCATCGCAGAAAGTTTGCGCTCAAGCCCCCGTCCGCGGCGATCACGAGACACGGCGAAATCGCCGGATCAGGGCGGAGCTGCGGGCGCGGCCTGTGCGATCGCTCCTCCTCGCCCTTGGGAAGCTGGCTCTCGTCCGTGCCAAGTCGCAGCTCCACATCCTTGTCGCCTGCCAGCACCATCTTTTCCTTCGCTTTGCCGGCCGGGTTGCCGTCGACTGGCCAGGCTCGTGTGCGGATTGCGGAGCAGTGCGGAGCTCACGTGCGGAGGAAGACTTTCGCTCGTCGACAAGATAAGCGCCGTCCTTTCGTGGCGACCGAGCAGAGTCGCCCAGAGAGGGAGAGGCAGCTGCTCGCGGTGACGACGAAGGAGCTGCTTCCGGCAGAGGGGCGCGGGAAAATCGACCTTCTCACGCGCGCGGACCCTCGAAGTTGGTAGTTACCCGGCCCGCTCGCGTCGTCTGCCAGGGAGATCACGCGCTACCGCAACAGCGCGACTCGCGACGTCGAAGCTCGCAAGCCTCAAAGGGCTCTCGACCAACGAGCGCCGCAGTGTGCCTCTCTCCAAGTCACCCGGCTGGGAAGGTCGAAAACCGACCGGGTTCGAGAATCGCGCCCCCATTTCTTGGCGTCTCGCCAAGCAGACGCTGCACGCGGTGCAAAAAGATACGGACGTGGGGCCCGCGCCCCTGGACGCTGGAGCTGCCCTGTCGCCGGTCCGCCCAAGCCCATCTCTCCGCCCTCCGCTCCCCTCTTCTCACTCCCTCTCCCTTCACCGTCTCCCGCTCTCACACCCTCGCCTCCCACCTCTCGACACACACCTCCCCGCTCGACGACCCGCAAGATGTCGTTTGACCACGAGAAGTCGCTGTCCTCTAAGGACGGCGAGCACTCGGCCTACGTCTCGACGGAGCCGGCTCACGCCTCCTCGTCGCCTCAGCTCTACGACCCGTCCAAGGAGAGCCTCGCGACTCGTCTCGGCGTCAACTGGGAGTCGTTCAAGCGCGCTCCTGGCTCCACCGGGTGCGTTCGCCCCCTCGTCCTCCTCGCTGCCCACTCGACCGGTCTCGCTGACGCTCCCTCCCTCGTCTGCAGCGGTCTCGCCCTCGAGGGCGGCAGCGTCGACCCGCTCAAGGCGCACGACAACCCGCTCCTCCAGCAGAAGATGAAGCCGCGCCACCTGCAGATGATTGCCGTCGGCGGCTCGATCGGCACTGGTCTCTTCATCGGTTCGGGCCAGGCGCTGCGCAACGGCGGTCCGGCAGGCATCCTCATCGCGTGGGCCATCATCGGCGTCATGCTCATCAACGTTACCCAGGCCCTCGGCGAGATGTGCATCCTGTACCCGGTCTCGGGCGGATTCTACACCCTCGCCGTCCGCTTCATCGACCCGGGCATGGGCATGGCTCTCGGTGCGTCTACCTTCCCTGCACCTTCTCACGAGGCGCTCATGCTGACCCCGTGTCGTTCGTGCGCAGGCTGGAACTACTTTGCGCAGTGGGCCGTCGTCCTTCCCCTCGAGATCACCGCCGCCGGCATCACCGTCCAGTACTGGGAAGGCGCACAAAGCGTACCCATCGCAGCCTGGATCACGATCGTGCGTCCCTCCTCGCTCTGCCCTCGTCGCCTCGAGCCGTCCTGACGCGCGCTCGCACCTCCCTTTTCGACCTTCTCAAATCGCCCTCCTCGACCTCGTCTGCCTCGACCTCGACCTCCTCCTCCCTGCGCCCTCGTCCCGCTCGCAGTTCTGGTTCGCCATCATCGCCGTCAACGTCTTCGGAACCCTGGGCTACGCCGAGGAGGAGTTCTGGTCCTCGTGCCTCAAGCTCGCGGTCGTCGTCATCTTCATCATCATCGGCATCGTTTTGAACGTCGGCGGCGGCAAGGGCACCTACAGCGAGTACGTCGGTGGCCGCTACTGGCAGGACCCGGGTGCGTCGCCTCTCCCTCGCTCGGGCGCTCGAGCCTCCCCCCTTTCTCGAGCTCCCTCCTGCCTCTTTCTCGCGCACCTAGCTGACGTGCTCTTTCGCTACTAGGCGCGTTCGCCAACGGCTTCAAGGGTGTCTGCGCCGTATTCGTCACCGCCGCCTTCTCGTTCGCCGGTACCGAGCTCGTCGGCCTCGCCGCGACCGAGACGCCCAACCCGCGCAAGACCCTCCCCTCGGCCGTCAAGAACACCTTCTGGCGTATCGTGCGTCCCACTCGCAGCTCTCGACGACGTTCTGAGCCGTCGCTGACCCTTAGCTCCTGAACGAGCAGACCCTCATCTACATGACCTCGCTCTGCATCATCGGCCTCAACCTCCCGTACAACCAGGAGCGCCTCCTCGGTGGCAGTGACGGTGCTGGAACGTCGCCGTTCGTCATCATGGCCAACCTCGCCGGCCTGAACGGTCTCGACCACCTCGTGCGTCTTCCTCCTCCTCGTCCCTCCTCGACCCCTCCCCGGCTCTCGAGCTGACTCCCTCTTTCCCTCTCTCTCCCAGATCAACATCACGATCTGCATCTCGGTCCTCTCGATCGGCCTGTCGTGCGTTTACGCCGGCTCGCGCGTCCTCACCGCCATGGCCGAGACGGGCTTCGCGCCCAAGGTCTTCACCTACGTCGACAAGTCGGGCCGCCCTCTGTGGTCGGTCATCCTCGTCCTCATGTTCGGCCCGATCGCCTACGTCAACGTCGTCTCGGCCGGCGACACCGTCTTCAACTGGCTCCTCGCCCTCTCGGGCCTGTCGACCCTCTTCACCTGGGGCTCGATCTGCATGTGCCACATCCGCTTCCGCAAGGCGTGGAAGGTGCAGGGCCACCACATCGACGAGCTCCCGTACCGCGCCATCGGTGGCGTCGTCGGCTCGTGGATCGGCTTCACCCTCGTCGTCCTCGTCCTCATGTACGTCTCCCTCTCTCTTCCTCCTCTCCTCCTCGTACCGCTACTGACTAGCCTCTACCTATAGCGCCAACTTCTACATCGCCGTTTGGCCACTCTTCCGTCTTATTCCTTCATCTCTGCGTCGTCGAGCACGTCCTAACACGTCTTTGCCGTCTACAGGGTGGTGCTCCCGAGGACCCCGGCGCGCGTGCCGAGGCCTTCTTCCTCTCGTACCTCGTGCGTCCCTCTCTTCCAGCGCGCCTCGGCGAATCGAGCTGACTCCTCGCGCCCACAGGCCGCGCCCGTCTTCCTCGCCTTCTGGCTCGGCTGCTTCCTCATCAAGCGCACGACCCCCTTCAAGGCGCACGAGATCGACCTCGACGTGCGTCCCTCCTGTCTCCTCCTCCTCGAGCGAGCACGCGTGGCTGACGTTCCTCTTCCCGCTCGCAGACTGGCCGCAAGGCTTGGTTCACGGCCGAGGAGATGAACCAGTACCGCGCCGAGCGTCGCGCCGCGCCTTTCCACATCCGCATGTACCGTATCCTCTTCAGCTCGTGATCCCCCCCCCCGACTCTCCTTCCCTCTCTCGCATTCGCAACTCGAGGCGAAAAGGCTGGGTCTCGGCGGCGCTGTGTGGCCGGTCGACGGGCGTGTTTCCACTCTCTCTCCCTCTCTCTCCCTTTCTCTAGCAGTACTTGACACTCTCGCAACGCGCTTCTTGGTCACGAGCCTCCTTGTAGACGTACGAGCGAGAGCGAGAGGGCCTTACGCCACGCCGTGGTCGCGAGCAGCTGCAAGAGGTCCGTGTTCGGCTCGGGGGGCGTCACACCTCTTCCTTGGGATGCGCGCGCAGTCGAGCCTCTGTGCACCATCGCCTGGGTGGCTGTGCGCGCTTCGGTAACGGTCAAGGAGGCCGTAAGCGAGAGCGAGAGCTTCATCAGTTCGGCGAACAATGCGAGGGGGCTCGCTTCGCTCTCAAGGCCTCTACCGCCCGAACTGGTCCAGTCAGATGCTGTGAGACCTTCCCTAGCCCCGCACGGCATAAGCATGAGCACGCACAGCGCGAGGTGGTGGCGTCGGGTCGCCCGGAGCTCGCGAGCCGGCTCCTCGTCCTCGCCGCCATCTCTCCCTGCGCTCCTCTACCACCACCGGCGCCCAAGACGCACCTCGCCGCTATGCCTGTGCCCACCACCGAAGTCCCCGAGCTATCCTTCGAGACGTGCGCCCTCTCCTCCTCCCTCCCCCGCGCTCGTGTGGGGAAGCTGACCTCGCCGCTCCCACAGGCAGCAGGTGCACGCAGGACAGCGCCCCGACCCTACGACAAGGTCGGTTGGCGTCCCCATCTATGCCTCGACCGCATTTGCCTTCGACAACGAGCAGGTGCGCCGCCCTTCTCCTCCTCCTCCCCCTCCCCGCCCCGCGCAAGCTGACTCTCGCCCTCTCGCAGCACGTCGAGGACCTGTGCACTTTCCAGAAGAAGGGCTACCACTACAGCCGCGTCGCCAACCCGACCAACTCGGTGCTCGAGGAGCGCATCGCCAAGCTCGAGGGCGGCGTCGGAGCAGTGGCGGTCGCGAGCGGGCAGGCGGCGACGGTGCGTCCTTTCTCCTTCTCCTGCCCTTGGCGACGGACCGAAGACTCTTAAGTGATGACGACTACTCAAGGGACGCACGCCCTTCGAGGCGAGAGCGCCCGTAGCTGACCTTCGACCTCCTCGACCTCCTCGACCTCGCAGCTCGCCGCAATCATTGCACTCGCTCGCTCGGGCGACAACTTCGTCGTCAGCACCAAGATGTACGGCGGAACATGGTATCAGTTCAAGCACTTTATGCCTCGCCTGGGCATCACGGGCAAGTTCGTCACCTCGAGCGACCCGGAGGACTTTGCGGCGCAGATCGACGAGAACACCAAGGGCATCGTGGTCGAGAGCATCGCCAACCCGACACTCGACCTGTTCGACCTGCCTGCGCTCGCTGACGTCGCGCACAAGGCCGGCGTCCCCCTCATCGTCGACAACACGTTCGGCGCGGCGGGCTACTTGATCCGGCCGGCTGACCATGTGCGTCCTCGCGCCTGTCCCCCTCAGTCCTCTCCATCCTCTCTCAGCATCTCGATGCTCTCCTTCCCGCCCTTCCTCGCGCTCCTCTCGCTCACGCGCCGTCCCCCTTGTACCCCGCTCGAGCCTCCTCCCCTCTCCATGCTGACGAGCCTCTCTCCTCGCAGGGCGCCGACATCATCCTGCACTCGGCGACCAAGTGGATCGGCGGCCACGGCGCAGCACTCGGCGGCCTCGTCGTCGACGTCGGCAACTTTGACTGGGCGAGCAACCCACGATTTCCCGAGTTCTCGCAGCCCTTCCCCGGCTACCAGTGCGTCCTCCTTCCGCGCTCGACTCACACTCGACTCGTACTGACGCTCCTCTCGTGCTGCAGCGGCATGGTCCTGACAGAGGTGCGTCCGCCGCTCGGTCCTCCTCGAGAACCAGGCTGACCCCGAGGTTGGAGCGCGCAGCAATTCGGCCGCGCCGCCTTTGCCGCCAAGATGAAGCTCGAGACGGTGCGTCCTACCTCGCTCACGTCGACGCAGCTTACAGCGACGCTGACCGAGCCTGTCGCCGATGCAGATGCGCGAGATGGGCGCGACCTTGTCGCCGTTCGCGACGCACTCGCTCCTGCAGGGCCTCGAGACGCTCACGCTCCGCGTCGACAAGCAGACAGAGAGTGCGCTCAAGCTTGCACAGCGGCTCGAGGCGCACGAGGCGACGCTCTGGGTGTCGCGTGCGTCCCTCTCCCTCCCTCTTTCCTCTCCCTCCCTCTTTCCTCTCCCTCCCTCTCTCCTCGTGCTCGCTCTCTCTTGGTCGACTAGCACGATCTTCAGCATCCTGACCTCCTCTCCTCGTGCGCGCAGACCCTGGCCTCGCCTCGCACCCCTCGCACGCCCTCTTCAAGCGCTTCCTCCCCCGCGGCAGCGGCGGCATGCTCTGCTTCGCCCTCAAGCCCACCCCGTCACGCTCCTCGACCGCCATCGCGCGCGCCTTCATCGACGCGACGCAGCTCGCCATCCACGCGCCGAATGTCGGCGACGTGCGCACGCTCGTGCTGCACCCGCAGAGCACGACACACCGCCAGCTGACGCCCGAGGAGGCGAGGGAGAATGGGAGCACGCCCGACTTGATTCGGGTGAGCGTCGGGATCGAGGACGTCGACGACATTATCGCAGGTGCGCTCTCTCTCTCTCTCCTTCCCTTCCTCGTCCTCGTCGGCGAGCGCGACGAGATGGCGACTGACTCAGCCCTCCTCCCACTGCCTCTCTCGCGCGACAGACTTTGCGCAGGCCATCGAGGCGGTGACCAAGAGCGCGACGTAGCTCGTCGAGTGCATCGCAAGCTCTATCTGCAGCACCCTCGCGGGCGCGCCCCTCGAGAGAAGCTCCGCTCGGACCGCTCGGACCGCTCGCTCGCCGGCTCAAGCAGCGAGCACCTCCGGCCCGCCGATCGGGTCCACCTCGCGCCCGTACCACCTCGCCCACACGTCGCCATGGCTCCTCGTGATGCCCCGCCACGCCGCGAGCCCAAACACCTCCTCGTGCAGGTCCCCCTTCCTGACCTCGCTCACCTTGTCCTCGGGCGACTGTGCGCCGGGCGTGCGCTGTGCCTCGTCGAGGAGCGCGGGGTGGATGTCGGCCGGCGAGAGGATGGGGACGAGGGCGTCGAGGCGCGGGCAGAAGAAGAAGGGGATCGAGAGGCGCGAGGTCGGGGAGCGGGTCGGGAGAACGCGGTGCGTGGTGGCGGCGTAGAGGCCGGCCGAGAAGCGCTCGCTGCAGTTGGAAGAAGCGCGAGTTAGTCGAGCGTCCTCCTCGCTGCGCCTGGGACAGGAGAGGAGAGAGAGAGAGCGCGACGCACACGACCTGCCCGACATTGACGACGAGCGCGTACTCTCTCGGCTCGACGCCGACCCACTCGCCGTCCCACAGCTGCACCTGGAGCCCGCCCGTCGCGTCCTGCGCGAGCAGCGTCAGCCCGCCGCCGTCCTTGTGCGCCCCGACGCCGAGCCCGCCCTCCTCGTCGTCGCCCTCGCGCACAGGCGGGTACCGCACGACCTTCATGCGCGAGTAGGCCGGCTCGCCCTCTGCGCCCGGGCGCGTCGAGAAGAGGTCGGTGAGGCGGGCGGGGTGGGGCGTGAGCGACGAGGCGAGGAGGGCGAGGACGACGTGCGAGATGGTGCTGCAGAGGCGGTGCCAGTGCCGCAGGGCGGGCTCGAGCGAGGGGACGAAGGAGGGGTACTGGTTCGGGCCGTAGAGGGTGCGCTGCGAGAGCGAGGGGCGGGTGAGCGGGTCAGGGGTGCGGGCAGGAGGGAGAGCAGGACGACTCGACGCACCTCGATCCGCGTCCCCGGCGGCAGCGGCGGGTACTCGACCGCCGGCTCCGTGTCCGGCCCGAGGTCAATCTGCTCCCTCAGGTCGTGCCGCCCCTGCGTCACCTCGACGCCGTACGCCGAGTAACCCCTAAAGTGCCTCGAGCGCGCCATGCCGATCCCCTCGACCTTGGTCGCCTCGTCGTGCGCGAAGAAGTCGCCCGACGCGGCAAAGGCGGCGTCCCACGAGGCGCGCCAGTCGGGCACGACGGCGTCGATCGAGTCGAGGTAGAGAAAGCCGGTCGTGAGGAGGGCGTGCCGGAGCTGGCGGATGAACTCGGGCGGGTCGGCGTGCGCGGTCGCGTAGGAGAGGATCGGGAGGGACATGGTGGAGCTGGCAGTGATGCGGCGGGAGCGGCGTGCGGTCGTGTGCGAGGGCGAGCTGTCGGCGGGGAGGAGGTGGAGGAGGGGGAGGAGCAGAAAGTGGGGAAGAGCTCGGCGAGCGCCTTAGGAAGACGGTCGTGGTGCTCCTTGTCGGTGTCGAGCCCTGCGAGTGAGTAGGAGACGGGAGAGCGACGCCAGGAGGCGAGAGCGAGACGACAGAGGCCAGCACCTCAACTCGACCCCACCTCGCGTGATCGGCAAGCTCGGCACGGAGAGGTCGGCAAGAAGTACAGGTTGCAGGCTGCGCATCTATTTCTTCGGCTTCTTCGCTGCAAGGAGGGTCCGCAGAGTCAGCTCCTGCGTGCGTGGCTGCGCAGGAAAGAGAAGGGAGAGCGACGCACTGCCGTACTTGCTCCTCGAGACGGCCCGGCCAGCAACTCCTCCCAGGTCGAGCGCGCCGCGCACGATCTTGTACCTGCACGGGCAGGGAGTCAGCGCTGTAGATCTCGGGAGCAAAGCAGCTGAGCTGGACGCACTTGGCGCCGGGCAAGTCCTGGGTGCGGCCGCCGCGGACGAGGACGACCGAGTGCTCCTGAAGGTTGTGGCCCTCGCCGGGGATGTAGGCGATGACAGCGCGGCCGGTGCTGAGCTTGACCTTGGCGACCTTGCGCACGGCACTGTTGGGCTTGCGGGGCTTGACGGTGTAGACCTTGCTGCAGACGCCCTTCTTCTGGTAGCAGCCCTCGAGCGCGGGCGTCTTGTTCTGCCGCCGGACGGGCTTGCGTGCGCCGCGGGTGACCTGGTTGAGCGTGGCCTGGGCCGGGCTCGAGGTCGAGAAGAGCCGCGGCGAGCCGAGTCGAGGGAGAGGCGACGAGGAGGAGGAAGAGGCGAGGACGAGGCGAGAGGTGGACGCGAGGGGTGCGGCGCGGGCGAGTGCTGGTCGGGCGGACAGGCTGACGCGGGCCAGGGAGCTCGCAAGCGACTGCATGGCTCTGGGCGGTGTCGTTGGTGAGGAAGACGGGCAGGAGGACGAGAGCGAGATGGTGAGCACAGCCTCGCTCCCCTCTCGACCGCAACACCGCTGAGCGACGCTGTAGGGCTCTCCAGCTGTCGAGCAGACTACCCTCGGCACGCTCCAGGTGCAAGCAACAACGCCCGAGCCGCCGTCGTCTATCGACCTCGTCCTCGCCCGCCTCCACCTCGACGACTTCCTCGACAGCAAGCACCCGCACGAGCAGGCGCATATGGCCCGCCCACCGATCGACAAGCTCCCGCCAGAGCTACTCGCCCGCATCGTCGACCTCGCCGTCGAGGGGTGGCCGTCGACCGTCCGCCTGCGCGCCGCGACCTTGCGCAACCTCGCCCTCGTCGCACAAGCCTGGGTCGAGCCCGCACAGCGCGCACTCGAGGCCAAGGTCCACATCGACTCGTACGCCCGAGCGCGCGCCTTTCTCGAGCGACCTCGCACGGCTGCACGGCCCCTCGTCCTCGACGAGTTGGTCTTGTTCTACGACTTTGCGCCGCAAGACGACGACTTCTACCCTGTCACCGACTTCCAGGTCCTCGAGCTGTGTCGCATGCGCGGCGATGACACCGCCCAGATCCGCTCGCTCCACCTGCGGTCGACGCTCTTCATGGCGTCGTTCGAACTCAACTTGCTGCGCCTGCCCGCGTTTCGAGGTGAGCTTCGCGCCACTCCAGCTCGTCTCGGCCATGCCGCTCTCATGCTGAGCGACGGCTCGATGCGCAGCCCTGCGGCACCTGCGGCTCAACCTCCCGCTCGAGGTGCCCGCCGACTTTCGCCCGCTCCCCCTGCGGCTCGAGCGCCTCTCCCTCTCGGCCATGGTCGACCAGCCCGCCTCGCTCTTTCGGCCCCTCCTCGAGTCGTCGCAGGACACCCTCACCGCCCTCGACCTGTTCGTCATCAAGAGCGGCTCGCCCCTCCACGAGCGCCTCGTCGACGCCTTCCCTTCGCTCCCCAACCGCCTGCGCCAAATCTCGATCTCGACGCACTGGACCCCCCTCCCCGTGTCGCTCGTCGCCCTCGTCGCGTCATGCACCAGCCTGTGCACCCTCGCGCTCGACGGCGTCCCCCTCGAGCAGGTCCTCGACGTCGTCCTCCCTCGCCTCTCGACTACCTCGCTCGTCGCCCTCGACCTCACCCTCCCCACTTCCTTCGCCTCGCCCTCGTCCTCACTCGGCATCGCCGCCCTCGTCGACCGCATCCTGCGCCTCGACGCTCTGCGCAGCGTGCGTTTCCTCACGGCGACGCGCCGCATCGAGAGCGCGAGCGACGAGGGGCCGAGCCGGCGAGAGTGGCGGCACGAGGGGCGGGCGCAGCACTGCGTGTGCGTCTACGAGGCGACCGCACGTGAGCTCATCCCTGTCTCCATTCGCGCTCGATCGCGTCGCTCCCTCGTCGAGCGAAGCGCTCACTCGCCTCGTCGCCTTCCGCAGGTCGTCCGCTCCCATGAGGCGTGCTCTTCCTCGAGCTCTCGATCAATGCGGCGCGTTCTTCGGCACCACGCGCTTCTCTGATCGTGCAGGCTCGACCGGGTCGACCTCGAATGAGTGGCGAGAGCGGGTCGAGCGTTGAGCGAGGCCCGTGCGTCCCCTCCTCCTCCTCCCTCTCCCTCTCGCTCCGCCGCTCGCCGCCGCTTAAGCCCACCCTCGTCGGCTCTCTCCGCCTTCTCGCAGCAAGAAAAGATTGTGTGCGCACGACGAGAGCGAGCGAGCCAAGTGCGCCGGCGTCGCCCCCGCCTCCGCTCGCGCCCCTCCCCGCCTTCACCGCCTCGTCCTCGTTCTTCCTTCGACCCGGCGTCCGCCCGCGCCGCCGCCTCACAAATTGCGCACCTCGGTCGCTCTCGTGGTCGCTCATCGAGGACCCTCGATCCGGCTTTCGGCAACTGGGCCTCGTCGTCGTCGCGCGGTTTCCCTTTCCTCCCCTTCGCTCACTCGTCCAGCTCGACCTTGCGCCGCCCTCCCTCGACCCGCCGAGCGAGCTTCTCTGTCCTTCTCGCTCCTCTATCAGCACTAGCCACTCCGCCCTCGGCCCCGCCCCGCCCAGCGACCCGACACCCGCCTCGCCTCCTCCTCGAGCTCGCCCGCAGCACCTCCTCCACCGCCTCGCCTCGCCCATCATGCCCTACAAGCGCGTCGAGTACCGCGACCTCGACATGTTCTACGTCCTCAACCCGGACCCGGGCTCGTTCGCGCGCGCGACGCACGAGAACTTGCCGCCGTCGAACCCGCTCAAGCCGGGCCTGCCCGTCCTCGTCTTCATCCATGCCGGTCCGCTCCTCCCTCTCTCCTCTCCTGGGAGCTAGTCTCGCTGACGGGAGGACTCGCGCCCGCAGCGGGCTCGAACCTGACGAGCTGGCGCGCCCAGATCGGCGACGCGCGGCTCAGCAACAGCTTCAACCTCGTCGCCGTCAACTGCCGCTTCCACGGCTTCACCAAGGGCGGCGAGAGGACGTCGCACACGCTCGAGAACTCGGCAGAGTGCGTCATGGCGACGTTGGTGCGTCCTCGTCTCCCTTCGCTCTCTTCCTCCTCGACGAGGTCGGGTAGAGCAGCGTTGACGGAGAAGCCTTCGCGCACAGGACGAGATGGACTTCGCGAGTTACAGCATCTATGGCGAGGGCGTGCACGGCTCGGTCATCGCGACGTGGATCGCCATCAAGCGGCCCGACAAGGTCTCGTCGCTCCTCATCGCCTCGCCCGGCTTCATGTCCGAGTGCGTCCTCTCTCTCCCCCTCTCCCTCTCCTCGTGCCTCTCACTGACGCTCGTCTCACGCCGACCGCAGACCCCCTCACGTCGTCGCCATGCTCCGCGACGTGCACGACGCCTTGATGGAGAACAAGAACGGCCGCGGCGACGGCTCGGGCACGTTCCCGCCCGACGCGCTCGAGGGCATCTGCGCCTACTTTGCCGGCGGCAGCGAGCGCCTGCGCGAGGCGAGGGAGAGGATGAAGGTGCACTTCCAGGAGCGGTACGGGAGGGGAGAGGGCGCGAGCGCGCATGACGTCTCCTGGTTGTTCCGCGCTGTGCGTGCTCTCTCCTTCTCTTCTCTCTCGACGTCTATCACGTGCGTCGAGCTGATGGCGGAGCGCGAGCACGCAGGTCTACGACCGCACGCCGATCCCGCAAGACCTGCTCGCGTCGATTCGGTGCCCGGTCCTCATCCTGCGCGGCGGCGACGACCACATCGTGTGCCCGCTCGAGGCGTGCGAGATGTGGCAGCGGTGCGCTCACCTTCCTCTCAACTCTCCACGTACGAGCTCGTCCCGCAGCGCTGACGCACGGACCCCCTCCTCTCCAACCTCTCCCGCCTTCTCCTCACCCTCTCTCGCTTCCTCTCCCACCTCTCTCGCCTTCGTACCGACCTCGCCCGCCCTCCTTGCCTCCCTCGCTCTCGTTCCACCGCTCGCAGCTCGTTCGTCAACGCCCGAGGCCCCGTCCAGATCCACGCCATCTCGTCCGCGCCCGGCCTCATCTCGCTCTCCGACTCGAACATCGTCAACCGGATAATTCTCCAGTTCGTCCAGCGGTCGATCGTGGCGGGCAAGTAGGGCGTCGGGTCCTGCGTCGTGCGAGGAGGGGGCTCGAGGGCTGAGGGGGTTCGCGAGCAGGGCTCGAGGGCTGCGCCGGCGTGCGCTCTTCCACTGTTGTACATCCGTGACTGGCCTCGACTATCTTCAGCACTGCAATATGGCTTCCTGACGAGCACGAGCGAGAGCGCGAGGAGGAAGAACCTGCCCCGGCGACCTTCTCAAGTTGCCCTCGCCCGACCCCTGCTCGACTCGCTCCTCCCGCCTGCCGCAGCTCTCGCACACCTCCTTCACCTTCGCCCTCGCATCCCTTTCATCTGCTCTCCGCCGTGCAGCGCCTGAGCAAGGGACGGCGGGGACCCAGACCGGCGTCGGCGAGGAGGCCTGAGCGCGCGTTCACCGCTGGCTCTTCCTCCCTTCCACCGGCCCCGCGCTTTGCCTTAGCGCCTGCGGCTCTCCCGGTCTTCCTCTCTTCATGCTCCTCGCTCGGCGCATACACGTCGGAGGCTCGTCGAGGCGTGGCCATGCTTGCGAGGCCGGTCGACCAGCTTTTGACTCTCTCTTCCCTGCTCACGCTTGCTCTCCTCGACATCTCCTCCGCCCTCTCGCACAGTCGAACTCCCTCCTTCGTCTCTGCATCGACCTTGTCAGCGATTCACGACTCTGCGCTGCCGCACTGCGGCTCGACATGCCTTTCTCCAGGTTCGACGACGTCGAGCTGTGCGTCCTCTCGACCCGGGGTCCGCTCGCACAAGGCTCTCGAGCTGACAGGCCTGTCTTGACAGCGACATCTTCTGGTACCTCAATCCCGACCCGGCAGAACTCGCCGCCGCCGCGCCCGATCGCCTTCCCGCCGCTCAGCCGCTCAAGCCAGGTCTCCCGGCGCTCGTCCTTCTCCATGTCGGTGCGCACGCCCTACTCCTCACATCGTCGACCGTAGTACGGCTGACGAGGAGGTCTACGCAGCCGGCGGGACGGCAGTAGGCTTTGCGCGGCAGCTCGCCGACCCTCGCCTGCGCGAGCGGTTCAACCTCGTCGCGATCGATTGCCCGCTGCATGGCTTCTCGCGCTCGACGTTCAGAACCGAGCACACCCTCGAGGACAGCGCCGATGTCGTCATCCGGGTCCTGGTGCGAGGCCTCCCTCTCTGCGCTCGAACCTCTCCTCGGGCGGTGCTGACGTGTCGCTCGACTACAACGCGCAGGACGAGCTGCAGCTCTCGAGCTACAGCATCTACGGCGAGGGTCCGCATGGCGCCAACATCGCGGCGTGGATCGCTGCGAAGCGAGTCGAGCAGGTCGAGGGCCTCGTCCTCGCCTCGCCCGGCTGGTCCGTCGAGTGCGTCCCACTTTCCCTGTCCCGCCTCGCTGCGCCGACCGCTGACCTGCCTCGCTCGGCTCACTCTCGCAGGCCCGCAGACGTCGCCGCCTCGCTGCACGAGATCAAGGAGGCCATGAGCGAGAACGCGCTCGACGAGCGGGGCGACCGTAGCGGCACGTTCCCCGCCGACGCGCTTGAGGAGATCACGATCTACTTCCTCGGCAGCACGGAGCGACTTCGGGACGACCGCAAGATGCTGGGCGAGTACTTTCAGCAGCGGTGTGCGTGTCTCCCTCGCCCTCGAGTCCCCTTCCCCAAAGCTCCTCCTTGTTCGCTCGCTTACGCTGCTCGGCCCCGCGCGCCTCACAGACGGCACCGGCCACCCCTCGTACGAGTTCCGCTTCCTGTTCTCGTTCATCTACGGAGGGCAAGCGGATCCCGGTCGACCAGCTCGAGAAGGTCCGTGCGCCGGTCCTGTGCCTGCGCGGCGGCGCCGACGGCATCGTGTGCCCCGAGGCGGCGTGCGAGGAGTGGGTTGGGTGCGTCAGAGTCTCTCTCTCATCTCGGACGAGACGCTGTGTACGAGGCTGACGCCCTCACCTCGCTCGACAACAGCGCCTTCCCAAACGCCCGGAACGGCGCGCAGACCGTCACGGTCGCCGACGCGCACAATATCTTGAGCATGGCCGAGGGCGGCATCGTTGCGCGGATCGTGAGCCAGTTCTTGCACCGCTCGCTGGCCGAGGCGGCGAGGCTGTAGCTCGGACCCCTCGCACGCCCTCTCCTCCTTCTCTTCCCTCTCCGCTCCTAGCCACACGCGTAGTTGCTCTTCTCCTCGTACGTAAACCTGCAGTAGATCGCGCTACAGAGCCGTGGAGCTTCCCCTCAAGTTGTCCCGCCTCGCAGTCTTCGTTCGGGAAGGCAGCTCGACAGCTCTCTCAGCTTGCGAGAGGCACGACGAACGAGCACAGATACAACAGCAGACTATGAGCAAAGTACGAGAGGCGAGAAAGACGCAGGAGGGGAGAGGCGGAAAGCTACAAAGTCCATCGAGAGCCAGCTCTCGAGCGCTCAGACCCTCTCGTCCGCCGCGGGCCCGCCGACGCCCGCCTGCTCGTCGCTGCCGCCGCCGCTCTCGGCTCGGCGAGCTTGACGACCCTTCTTCTTCGGCGCGTGGAGGTCGCGCTGGCAGAGCGGGCACTGCGCACGTGTTCGACGCGGACCAGCGAGTCAGCGATCCTCCCCGAAGAGGTCACGACGCGCAGAGCGGGAACGGCACGACGCACGCGACCCGAGACGGCGAGCCAGTCGCCGAGGCACTCTGCATGGAAGGCGTGCGCGCAGGGGAGGAGGGCGAGGCGCTCGGGGCGCCAGGTGGCGGCCTCGGGGGACGAGAGGAGGGGAGGCGGCTCGTACTCTGCGAGCGAGGCGCGTGCGGGCCAGGGTCAGCGTCGTGTCCAGTGGAGAGGCGTGAAGGAGCGCGGTGAGGAAAGGAGGACGAGGGGACGTGCGACAGGAGAGGAGGGAGAGAGAACGAGGACGAGCAAGACGCACCGCACAGACAAATCGCGCACGCCGCCTGCGACTCGGGCAACCTCAGCCCCTCGACGCCCTCGGGCAGCGGCGCCCGCTCGCCCTGCTGCACGTCGGTGCTCCCGCTCGATGCTGCGCCGCCGCCTGCTGCATCGCCCGAGGGTCGACTTTTGGCGCGGCGACGCCAGAGGCGCCAAAGTTGGCGGCGAGGAGCGGCTGATGCGGCGGCCGAGGGTGCGGGCGAGGGTGCGGGCGAAGAGGAAGAGGGTGCTGCAGAGGGCGAGGGCGCTGCAGGATCGGCGAGGGTCGGCGCGGCGGCGGAGGAGGTCTGTGCGGTGCTCGGCGGGGACGGCGGGTAGGGCTCGTCGGGGAGGACGCCGCTGCGGACGAGCGTGTGCGTCAGCCTTTGTCCCTGAACCGCATCCCGGAGCCAGCTCTGAAGAGGAAGAGCCCGAGACTGGGCAGGCGGCGAGACGCACATGAAGACGCGCTGCGGCAGGCTCGCGATGTCCTCCTTCTTGAGCGGGCCGACCTCGTTCTTCTTCTGGCCGAGGCCGAACCAGCGCGCGCCGATCTGTGCGGACAAGGTTCTCGCCTCAGCCTCAGAAGCATCTCGAGGATGCCGTGGAGGCGAGGTAGGAACGAGCACGCACGAGGACAAACGGCAGGAAGAAGATGACGAGCGTGGCCCAGACGAGGATCTCGGCGACGTACAGCCAGCTGAAGACGAGCGCAGCGACGGCCCCGCGGTACAGCGTCGGCGAGTCGGCCGGGCACGACGTGCTCGTGATGACCCACCAGTTGCCCAACACGAAGACGACGACCGAGTAGATCGAGATGAGGTCGGCGAGGCGCCGCACGCGGTGATCGATAGCGAGGGTGCCGACGTGGCGCGACTGGGCGAGCGCGGCGCGCACGGCGTCCGGGTTGCGGCGGTCGGGTCGAGGCGGCGCGAGGGTGAGCCAGAAGTAGGCTGCGGGCGCGCGCGCGGTAGGTCAGCTCGGCCTGGGGACGGATCGAGAATGTGCACGACGCACGAGGGTAGGCGCAGACGATGCGGACGATGACCATGACCAGGTAGGGACCGAGCGGGACGTCGCACTGGTCGTGGTACGAGGTGCCGCAGATGACGGTGAAGGCGACGACCTGGGCGAGCCCGACGATGCCGAAGAAGGCGAGTCGAGCGCGCCGAAGACCCTCTGCAGTGCGAGGAAGTCATCGTTAGCGAGGGAGGTCCGCTCGGGGTACGGAAGGCTTGCACCGCCCCCTCCTCGGTGGTCGGCGGGGGAGGAGAGGGGACGCACGAAGCTCGCCCGTCGCAGCCCACAGGCGCCGCAGGACGCTGAGCCGCACTGCAGCCGCCGGTGGCACCGTGTCATCGCTCACGGCGACCCCGATCTGCTCGTCGTCGTGCTGCCGCGGTGGAAAGGTGTGGGGCGATGAGGACGCGGTCGAGGGCAGGGGCGAGCCCAAGGCGAGCGGCGGCAGTGTTGGCGGGTCGGTAGAGGTTCTCGTGAGCTGCGGCGCAGAGCTGGACATCGCCAGAGCGGTCGGTGAAGAGGGAGAGCGGCGGGAGGAGGTGCCGACCTCCTCCCGGCCGACGTTGACAAGGGTGAGTCCGCCGCGCTCAAACACTCTCGAGCAGGCTGCAGGCTCGACAGAAGCGCCCGTGAAGCTATCATCGAGCGGCTAAGGAGCCCCCACCATCCCTCTACCTTGACGCCGCACCTTGTGCTCCTCACCTCCGTCCTCGCTCGCGGCCCGAGTGTTCGAACTCGCTCACGCCGACGCACGCTTGCAAGGACCCACTCACCGGCAGAGAGCGCTCGACACGGACAACTGGAATGCACAGCTCAAGCTACGGCTCGCTACCTCCTCACCCGCTCAGGCCCGCCGCTCCTCCTTCTCCTCCTCGCGCGCCCGCCTCGCCGCCTTGAGCTCGCGCGCATACCGCAAGAACTCGGGCGGGACGAGGTCGTGCGGGTAGTCGTCCTCGTACCAGATGATGCGCGCGCCCTTGGTCGCGAGCTGCGCCTCGAGGCCCTGCAGCTCGGCGACGACGTCGGGCGAGGCGGCCGTGCGCGTGAGGAGCGACTTGGGGAGGACGAGGACCGAGGGCGAGACGGAGACGCCGATCGAGGTGCCGTGCGCTATCTCGTCGAGGTCCTTTACCATGGCTTCTGCCTCGTGGGAGGCCGAGAGCGAGAAGAGCGTGTGCCGAGGCAGGCTGAACGGGGCGGACCATTGGCGATGCACGAGGATCGGCGGCGCGACGCTGTTGGCGAGCTCGACCGAGGACACGAGGTAGGGTACACGGTGCAGCTCTTCCCAATGAGTGCGCACGACGTCGAGCTGGGCGAGGATGGCAGGAGCCACGAGCTCGTCGAGGAGCGCCCAACGTGCGCCGACAGCCAGGATAACCTCGACGTGGAGCACGCGAAGTGCAGGCATGTGCTCGGGGCAAATCCAGGTGCGCACGTCCTCGGCTGTTGTCGCGATCGAGCTGAGGCTGAGCTGCTCGACGTGCGGAAGGACGGGTAGGGGTCCGGGCGGCAGGTGAATGCGGTCGAGAGCGAGTCGGCGCATGTCTGTTGCAGGTAGGGCATCAGCTTCAGAACTCCTCAAGGAGAAGAAGAGGCAAGGGGCCGCACGCTCATGAGGCAGAAGCAGTCGAGGATCGAGAAGCGGGCCCTTGCGCCCGACGATGCAGAGCTCGACAATGTTGCAGAGGGCGTCTGCCACTGCGCGCACTCTGCCAGGGGCCACTGAGAGGTCGTACGCGTCCGACTCGACGGCGTAGTAGCGCGTGTACTGGCCGAGCGACGCGGCAGCGCCGGTGCTAAGGATGCCCTCGAGCTGCTTGCCGCTGCTGAGGACGACGCGCCGCCAAAGTACAGGTTGCGCAATCTTGCGCAGGCGACGTGAGGTAAGGCACGCCATGACAAGCGCGCGCTGCACCTCCTTGTTCTCAGACGGGCTTGTGCCGCTGCCGCGAGGCCTGGATGAGGCGAGCTCGTCGAAGATGGCGAGGAGGATCTCGTCGGGAACGCGGTCGGCCATGATGTGCGACAGGTAGTAGAAGAGCTGGGCTGCAAGGGGAGGGAGTGCAGGGAGAGCGTCAGCTTGAGAGCACGGTGGAGGTGCGAGAGGAGGACGAGGGAGGGAGGGCTCACCTCGAGAAGAGTCAGGATCGAGTTGACTGCTTGACGACGGGCAAGCTAGAGGTCTGCGAGGACAGGGAAGCCAGTCAGCACGAGTCCTGCGTAGCTGCACGACCTGCCGCGAGCCTCCCCCGCACACGAGCGAGCCGGCGTCCTCGCCCACGTCGACGGCACCGCTCCCACCTCGAGGAGACCGGCGGGCGGGTGGACTCGCGAGAGGTAAAGAGTGAAGACGCACTGGAGGCAAAGTATGGCACGCAGAGCGAGGCTTGAGGTCGTGAACCTCGGTCGAATTGGCGGCGAGAGATGAAGACGGCGAGGCGAGTGACGGAGACTCGGGGCTCGGCTGCGCGGTGCGAGTGGCTTGGCGGGAGCTGGCCGAGGAGCTGCAGCAGGCGCAGAGGCTCTACAGCGTCGGGAGCTGTGCTGGGCGTTGTTCAGGGAAGCGAGGGGAGGAGCCACCGAGCCGACCTCGCTCGAGCGTGCTCTTGGCTGGCGCAGGTCTCCTGCTACCGCGAGGGAGGCCATCTAAGCTACTCACGAGCACACTGTAGCGCGGTGGAGGCCTTTCGTGCGCAACCCCTGACCTCGCTCCCCGCTCGCTCCCCTCGAACTTGTCAGCTGCAGGACGACGCTCTCCTCGCTCACACGGTCCCACGCCAAGCTCGTCGTGCGCCACACCTCGACTGCAGCGCGCGAGCTACACCGCGCCGCGCCCTCGACCCGCTCAGTGCTGACCCTCCTGCGCCTCCTCCTCGCGCGCTCGCCGCTCCGCCTTGAGCTCGCGCGCGTACCGCAGGAACTCGGGCGGGACGAGGTCGTGCGGGTAGTCGGACTCGTACCAGATGATGCGCGCACCCTTGGTCGCGAGCTGCGCCTCGACGCCCTGCAGGTCGGCGAGGAGGTCGGGCCAGGCGGCCATGCACTTGAGGAGCGCCCTGGGGACGACGAGGACCGAGGGCGAGGTGGCGACTGAGGGGCCGTGAGCAATGATGACGAGGCGTTGAACCATGGCTCGCGCGTCGTCGGCGGGCGAGAGCGAAAAGATCGTGTACCGCGAGACGACGCAAGTCCGGCGCTTGGCGTCCTCTACGAGGACGGGCGGCACCGCGATCCGGGCGAGGTCGACCATAGGGACCAAAGCACGATTATGGTGCAGATCTGTTGAGGTGGTGCGCACGACGTCGAGCTGGGCGAGAACCGCGTCGTCGACGAGCTGATGGAGGTAAACCTGCCCCGGTCCCGCCGACATGCCCACGACCCGGAGGACACGAAGAGCAGGCATGGACGAGGAGCAGATCCAGCTGCGCGTCGTCTCGAGCGCCTGCTTGACGAACCGCATGCTCAGCTGCTCTAGGCGCGGGAGCGACGGTACGGGTTGTTGACCGAGATCCACACCGACGAGAGCGAGGCGGCGCAGGTCTGCGGGGTAGCGTGCTTCAGTTGTGGGTCCCAGCCGACCATGAGGAGAGGAGACGACGCACGCTCGTGCGGCAGAAGGAGTCCAGGGTTGAGCGTTGGGCCGGGGATGCCGTTGACGAGGAGCTCGGCGATGCGGGGCAGGACGTCTGCCACGCCGAGGACCTGGCCGTAGTCGTGTGCGCGGTCGTACGCGGCTTGGGCGGCGTAGTAGCGCGTAAAGCGCCCGAGCGACGCGGCCGTTCCGTTGCGGACCCGCCCGAGCTGGATGCTGTTGGCGAAATTGACCCGCCGCCAGAGCACGGGCTGGGCGATGATGCGCAGACGGCGCGACGCGAGGCACATCATGGCGAGGGCACGCCGAACGTCCCTGTTCTCGATCGGAGCCGTGCCGTCGCCGCCGACCCTGGACGCGGCGAGCTCCTCGACGATGGCGAGGACGAGCTCGTCGGGTAGGCGGTCGAGCATGATCTAGACGAGCAGGTGCGGTGCTTGGGCTGTAGGGCGGACAGGAAAGAGGAGCGCGTCAGCTCGAGAGCGAGTAGATCCGGGCGCGAGGTCGAGACGAGGAGGAGAGGGCGCACCTGGACGGGACCGTGACGGCGGGAGCGCGGGCTCGATAGATGAAGCTGACAGGTAGATGTCTGTGGGAGAGCGAGCTAGTCAGTACTGGTGCTTGTGCGCTGCTCGCTCTGAGTCGGTCGACGAGCTGCCGGCTGAGGCGACTCGTGCCCGCGTCCGTGGGCGTCCACGCGTGTCGAAGAGGGGCGCAGTGCCGGAAGAGAAAGCTTAGACTGACTGAAGAGCTAGGGGTAGAGCTCTAGAGGCTGCTGCGGATGCGGAAATGGCCCGCGACGAAGAGAGCGATGAGGAGGAGGAGATGGGCGACGGCGACTCGGGGAGAGCGGCTGGTTGGCTTGATGCGAGCTTGAGTGACAAGCGAGTGGCACTGTCGGCCTGACTGGCTCTGCAGAGCTGTGCGGCGTGATGGCCTGTGTCGAGTGACGCCGAGGAGGATCGCGTCTCGCTCTCTGCTCTCTCCCTCCCTCACACCAGCTCAGACCGCATCAGCTGCCACTCAGAGCCACCAAGACGAGCCCACACGAGCCCGCCATGGACTCTGCGGCGCCCTCGTCCCTCGCGCACGACCTCGAGGTCTTGTTCCACCTCGTCTCGCGCTTCGTCGTCTGGGCATTCCACACCGGCATCGCATGGGTGCGCACAGCCTCTCCAGAACTCCTACACGCACTGGGTGCCCCGCTGACCCTGCCCCGCCGCGCAACAGTCGACTCGGGTCCTCGCGTTCGCGACCCTCACCGTCCCGACCGCCCTCTTCTCGCTCCTGCACTACTCGGCGTCCCTCACCTTCCACCTCACCTTCGTCAAGATCCTCGGCTTCGTCGCCATCCTCGTCACCGCCGCGAGCTGGTTCTACAAGATCCGCTACCTCAACCGCTACACCCAGCTGCGCGACTTGCCCGGCGGCAGCCGCATCAAGGGCGACGAGGGCTTTGACCTGTGCGTCCTCTCCCACTTGCTCTCTTCCGGAAGCACACCAACACGCCTTCGAGGGCGCCGGTGTGCTGCTCGCGCGCTCGGCCAAACCCCCGCACCGAGGTGACGCGAGCGGGTCCTTGTGGGGGACAGGCGGAGCGAGCACCGGACGAGGGCACCGAGGCTTACCCTCCTCGAGCTCACTCGACTGACGAGGACGATGTGCGCCCGCAGACATCCCGACATTGCGACCGACCAGGCCCCGAACGGCTTCCACAACTACCTCGACGAGTTCTGTGCGTCGCCCTCTCCCTCGCCTCGCTCCAGTCGGAAGCTGACCGCCTCTCTCGCTCCTGCAGTGTCGGCCATCAAGGTCTTCGGCTACCTCGAGAAGCCTGTGCGTCTCGCTGTCACTCTCTCGCAGCACGGGCCCGCAGCACGGGCCCGACCTGACGCTCGCGCCTCCTGCAGGTCTTCCATGAGCTCGCTCGGCACCTCCAGACTCGCCGCCTCGTCGCCGGCGACACGCTCGACCTCGCCAAGGACAAGTCGTTCTACATCGTCGTCGACGGCAGCGTCGAGGTGTACGCGCGCAACCCCTCGGACAAGACGGGCGGCTCGGTCTCGCCGGCCGACGACGGCTACACGACCGACGACGACGAGGGCAAAGGGTGGCAGCTCCTCAACAACGTCGAGAGCGGCGGGACCCTGTCGAGCCTGTTCACGATCCTGAGCCTCTTCACCGAGGACGTCAAGCTGCGGTACGAGGAGGACGGCCAGCTCGACGACTCGTCCGACGACGGCATGGACTCGCACCACCGCCGCGATGCCGACGTCGCCGCGTTCGACCTCGACTTTGACAAGGTCAAGCGCTCGGGACCGCACCACCCCGAGTCGCCCGCCGTGCGCCAGTCCGACACCGAGGACGCCGACGAAGAGGACGCCGCCGCGACCGAGCGCGAGCGCGAGCACGACTCGGACGCGCTCGACTCGTCGATCAAGCCGTCCGACTCGCGCTCGAACGCGACGACGCCCTCGGGCATCCGCTCGCCCGCGAGCGAGCAGGGCTCGTTCTTCCTCCCGAGCGCGACCGGCGCGACGACGACCGCCGCGACGTCCCCGCCGGCGAGCACGACAAGCCGCTCGTCGCGCACCTCGCGCCGCACGCTCCCGACACTGTCGACGCTCGGCGGCACGAGCGGCGGCGGGAGCACGCGCCGCCCGTCGCTGTCGCGCCCGAGCGCGGTCCCGCACCGCCCCTCGCTCGCGGCGCGGCACCCGCCGTACGCCGCGCGCAAGCAGTCGTCGCGCACGTTCGGCGCCGGGCTCGGTGGCGGCAAGGTCGGCGGCGAGGGCGTCGGGCAGGGCGAGGCGACCATCGCGAGGGCGGCGACCGACACGACGCTCGCCGTCATCCCGGCCGAGGCGTTCAGGAGGCTCACCAAGAAGTTCCCCAACGCGGCGGCGTGAGTCCTGCTCGCTCTTGCTGTCGTGGCTGAGGGCGGCCGCGAGCTGCGCTCGAGCCGGCCTCTACGTCGTCGCCGTTGAGAGACGAGCGCGCGCTGACTCGGACACCCGCCTGCAGGCACATCGTCCAGGTCATCCTCACCCGGCTCCAGCGCGTCACCTTCCTCACGGCGCACAAGTACCTCGGCCTCACGCGCGAGGTCATCCGCACCGAGCAGGCCATTAACGACCTCGCGTGCTACCCTCTCCCCTCGGCCTTCTGGGAGTCGGGCGGCATCCAGCGCCTGCGCGCCCGCTTCGTCCCCGAGACCAAGCTCAACGGTCCCGGCGCCGACGGCGACAGCGGCGACGAGGGCGAGAACGACGACTACTTCTCGCTCGGGCGCCGGCTCAGCAGCGCGGGCCCGAGCGGCAAGCGCGCCGGCGGGCGCAGCGGCGGCGGCGGCGGCGGCGGTGCGCCGGGCGTCAAGGGTCGTCGAGCAGGCGGCGGCGGCGCAGGGCGGCGCTCCAACGTCCCACTCGAGACGCCGTACGCCGGCCCGCGCATGGGCGACGTCTTCTGGTCCGACGACGACTCGTCGCAGCGCGACGAGGGCGTCCGCCTGCGCTTCCGCACGACGACGCCTGGGCTCGTCGCTGCGTCGTCGTCGGGCTCGGCGGCGGCGGCGAGTCGGCGCGCCGTCAGCGGGCCCGCAGCGTCGGCCAAGGCGGCGGTCGGGCCGGGCCCGACCTTGACGCGCAAGGCGGGCGACCTCCTCACGATGAGCGCCGTCACGGACGGCCTGCGCGGCGTCGGGAGCCCCGTCGTGCAGACGCCGAGGCTCGAGCGCCTCAAGTCGACGGCGGTCGGCGGCGGCGGTGGAGCGGGAGGAGGAGCAGGAGGCGGCACGACGAGCTCGGGCGAGGGCACCGAGTTCGACCTGCGCGGCGCCGTCATGGAGTCGATCTCGAAGGCCATCGGGCTCGTCCAGCCGCACGTCGCCGCGTCGTCGGTCGAGGCGTCGCCGCTCGTGCGCGCGACCGAGCACCACTCGCGCCCGAGCGGCCTGCGCGACCAGGCCGCGTTCAACTCGTCGTTCGGCTCGCTGTCGTTCCTCGGCCTGCAAGGGCTCCACGACGACGAGTCGTCCGTCTCGTCGGCGTCGGCGTCGGCGCTGTCGGCTCTCGGCGCGCACGGCAGTCACGGCGGCGCGCAGAGCTTTGCGAGCATGGACCTCGAGAACGAGGTCGAGATCCTCTACTTCCCCAAGGGGAGCGTCCTCGTCAAGGAGGGCGAGCGCAACGCCGGCCTGTACTTCGTCATCGAGGGCTTCCTCGACGTCAGCATGCCCGAGGCCGAGTCGACCCTGTCGTCCAAGGGCCGCACCGCCGAGCAGCGCCGCGACGAAGCCAACAAGGCGGCGTCGGCGGGCGTCAAGAAGGGCCCGACGACGACGAGCCAGCCCATGGGCGGCGGCAAGTCGAGCTCGACGACTCGCTCGGGCGGCGGCGTCGGCGCGACGGGCCCGACCACGACGCGCAAGCAGGCTCCCACCGCCTCGACCGCCCCTCCTCCACCGCCTCCCAAGGCCAAGTCGATCCCGCTCTTCACGGTTCGCCCCGGCGGCATCGCCGGCTACTTATCGTCGCTGTCGGGCTTCCCCTCGTACGTCGACATCGTCGCCAAGACCGAGTGCTACGTCGGCTTCCTGCCCGCCAAGGCGCTCGAGCGCATCATGGACCGCAAGCCCATCGTCCTCCTCACGCTCGCCAAGCGCCTCATCAGCCTCTTGTCGCCGCTCGGTGCGTGCACGGACCCTCTCTTCCTCCTCGCCCTCTCGAGCTCGCCCTGACCTTGTCGCTCCCCCGTCACAGTCCTCCACATCGACAGTGCGCTCGACTGGATGCACGTCAGCGCCGGCCAGGTCATCTACCGCCAAGACGACGACGCCGACTCGTTCTACATCGTGCGTCCCTCTCGCCGCGCTCGAGCCCCTTCCTCGCCCTTCCTGATCTTTTCTCTCCCTTCCCTCGACAGGTCATCAACGGCCGTCTGCGCTCGATCGTTGACCGTCAAGGCGGCGGCGTCTCGATCCAGGCCGAGCACGGTCAAGGCGAGTCGGTCGGCGAGCTCGACTGCATCACGGCCTCGCCGCGCCCGTCGACGCTGCACGCCATCCGCGACACCGAGCTTGCGCGCATGCCCATGACGCTCTTCAATGCGATCTCGGTCCGCCACCCGCTCGTCACGATCCAGATCAGCCGCATCATCGCCGCGCGGCTGAGGAGCCAGGTCGCGCGCGAGGCGAGGATGGTCGGCGGTCTGCCCAAGGAGCTCGGCGCACCCGGCATGGGCGACGGCAGCATGGGCAAGAACAACTTCAACCTCAAGGTGCGTCGGCAACGTCCTCGCTCTGTGCGCGCTCGTCGCGCTCGGGCCGCGACGGGCGCGCTTCGAAGTGGCGCTGGTGCCTGACGCTCGCGCTCTCTACAGACCGTCGCCATCATCCCGACCAACCGCCACGTGCCCATCTCCGAGTTTGCGATCAAGCTGCACCAGGCGCTCGAGTCGATCGGCGCGCCGACCTCGTACCTCAACCAGGCGACCGTCATGCAGGTCCTCGGCCGGCACGCCTTCAGCCGCATGGGCCAGCTCAAGCTCGCCGGCTGGCTCGCCGAGACCGAGCAGAAGTACCGCATCATCCTTTACGTCGCCGACACGGCCGTCTCGGCGCCGTGGACCCAGACGTGCATCCGCCAGGCCGACTGCATCATGGTCGTCGCCGACGGCGGCGCCGACCCAGAGCTCGGCGAGCACGAGAAGCTCCTCGTCGGCATGAAGACGACGGCGCGCAAAGAGCTCGTCCTCCTGCACGCCGAGCGCAACGTCGTCCCGGGAACGACCCGTCGCTGGCTCAAGGTGCGTCTGGCGCCCCATGCCCTTCCTCCCAGTGCCCAAACTGACTCGCGTCTCGACGGCCTGCTTGCAGAACCGTCCCTGGGTCCACGCGCACCACCACGTCGAGATGCTCGGCGCGACGCCCGAGGTCGACCGCTCATCCGTCGACGACCCGGCTGCCGTCGTCGCCCTGCGCAAGATCGCCGCCCGCGTCGAGCTGCAGATCAACAAGTACAAGAAGGTCGGCCCTCGCCCTGCGCCGTCTCGCGCGCCCGCCCAGAGCGACTTTGCGCGCCTCGCGCGCCGCCTGTGCGGCAAGTCGATTGGGCTCGTCCTCGGCGGCGGCGGCGCTCGCGGCATCTCGCACCTCGGCGCGCTCCAGGCGCTGCAGGAGCGCAGCATCCCGATCGACATGGTCGGCGGCACGTCGATCGGCGCGTTCGTCGGCGGGCTGTACGCGCGCGAGGGCGACCTCGTCTCGGCGTACGGGCGCGCTAAGCGCTTCAGCGGGCGCATGTCGACGCTTTGGCGCATCCTCACCGACTTGACGTACCCTGTCGTCGCCTACACGACTGGTGCGTTCTCTCTCCTCTCTCGCTCGTCGTCGTCGCCGGTCCTGACCTGGCTCTCCCTCCCTTCTCTAGGTCACGAGTTCAACCGCGGCATCTACAAGTCGTTCTACGGCACTCACATCGAGGATATGTGCGTCTCTGCGCCACCTCGTCGAGCTCGTCGAAGCCGTGCTGACCCTCGCCGTCGTCGTCAACTGCAGGTGGATCCCCTTCTTCTGCAACACGACCAACATCACGCACTCGCGCATGGACGTCCACACGTCGGGCTACGCCTGGCGCTACGTCCGGGCGTCGATGTCGCTCGCGGGCCTCCTCCCGCCGCTGTGCGACGAGGGCGACATGCTCGTCGACGGCGGCTACGTCGACAACCTGCCCGTCTCGGTCATGCTCGCCCAGGGCGCGGCGAGCGTCTTTGCGGTCGATGTCGGCAGCGTCGACGACACGAGCCCGCGCAACTATGGCGAGAGCGTCAGCGGGTGGTGGCTCCTCATCCAGCGGTGGAACCCGTTCGGCAAGGCGCCCAACGTGCCGAGCATCACCGAGATCCAGGCTCGCCTCACCTAGTGCGTCTCTCCTCTCCCTCTCTCTCTCTCTTGGTCGCCGACTGCGTCGAGGCCGACGAGGTCTGAGCACGACCTGGAGCTGACCCGCCTCCTCTCTCCCCCGCTGCAGCGTCTCGTCGGTCAAGACGCTCGAGGAGGCCAAGGCGACACCGGGCGTCCTCTACATGCGCATGCCCGTCACCCAGTTCGGCACGATGGAGTTCAAGCGCTTCCCCGAGATCCTCGGCGCCGGCCTCGAGTTTGCCAACGAGCTCCTCGACGAGTGGCGCGACAAGGGCGAGCTCCCGACCGGCATGGAGGGCGACGGCGAGCCCGTCAAGAAGCAGAAGCGCGGCCAGAGCATCCGGAGGAACTCGATCTAGTCGTGCGGCGAGACGCTGCCGCTGTTGTACCGCTCCCTTTTCCCTCGTAGATACCTCTCGCTCTCGCTCTTGGCCACCCACCACTCGCACCCTCGCAAGGCACACCCTCTCTCAGTCTCTCTCTCGCGCAGACCAGCAGGAGAAGGAGACGGCATCGTCGTTGCAGAGCGCGCTCGGCTCAGTCGAACGTGATCTTCTTGCCCTGGGGCTTGAGCGCCGACACCTGCTTGAGCGCCTCGGCCTGCTTGCGCTTGGCCTCCCACGACGGGTGCATCTTCTCGGCGGGCTTGCCGCCCGCCGCTGCGGGCCTCGGCGCGCCAGAAGCGGCGCCAGAAGCGGCGCCAGTCGCGGTCGAGGTCGACGAGGAGGAGGGGCCCGTGCGCGCCTTCCACCCGAGGTCGGCCTGGGGCGGCTCAAACTCGCGCCGCTTGCGCTCGGGCGCGTCTGCGGGCGCTGCGGGCGCGTCGCCGCGGGCGGCGGCAGCGGCGCGACGGGCCGAGCGCGCCGCCTTGTCGTCCTTGATCTTGGCGAGCGGGACGAGCGTGCCGCCCGTTTGCTTGACGACGTGGTTGGCGGCCGTGCCGTACTTCTTCTCCCAGATGCTGTGAGCGAGCGCGGACTCGGCGTCAGTCCCGTCCTGGTGCGCGAGATCGAGGGGGAGAGGGGAAGAGGGACGCACGCCTGCCTCGCGCGCTGTCCTCGACGGTTCTTGCGCCCGCCCGCCTCCTTGCGGTCCTCGCGCTCGGCGTCCTTGACCCACTTGGCGTCCTCGCCGTCCGAGTCCGAGTACGAGACGTAACCCGCGTTGAGCGAGGGCAGGAACGACGACGACGTGATGGGCTTGGACGGCGCGAGCGCGCGCTGCTTCTTGGCCGTCGGGGGAGGAGAGGGCGAGAGCGAGGGCTGGCGGCGCTTGAGGGGCTTCTTGGAGAGGGAGGGGTCGGCGATGAGGTCGTCGTCGTCCGAGTCCGAGCCGGACCACTCGCCTTCGCTCCCGACGCCCTCCTCGAGCGCCGCCATCTCGCGCCGGATCGCCTCCTCGTCGTCGCCCTCGTCATCGCTGCCCGCGACAGGTCCCTCGTCGTCCGACAAGCCCGCCGCCGGCCCCTCGTCCTCGCTGCTCGCCGCGCCGTCCTCGCCCTCCTCATCCTCGCCGCCGGCCTCGCCGCCCTCCTCGCCGCCGAGGAACGCCGCCTCGATCGCCGCCTGCCGGCCCGGGTCCATCGTGATACCCTTCTTGGGCACCTCGTCCTTGCCGCCCTTGCCCTTGCCCATAACGTCGACGTCCTCGCCGAGGCGCTTGCGCACCGCGCGGCTCACCTCGTCCCAGCTGTCGCCGATCGCCTTGTGCGCGAGGACGCGGTTGCGCGCCTTGGAGGCGGCGCTCTGCGGGTCGAGCTCGGCCCAGGGGGACTTGGGGGGCGGGAGCGAGGCGAGGAGGAGAGGGAGGAGGGGAGAGGCGCGCAGCGAGTGGAGCTTGGAGAGGCGGGTTGTGAGGAGGTGAGAGGGGATGAGGTCGAGGTCGAGGGCCTGTGGGATGCTCAAGGGGGTAAGTGAGGTGCTGATCGAGCGATAGAGGGACTGGACGCACCTTGAGGGCGGCAAGTTGCGCCTCGAGGTCGGCGAGGAGAGCGGCGTCGACTTGGGTGCCCTCTTTCGGCTCCCTGCACGGCACGCTCGCCCGAGTCAGCTCGACACTCGGAGGAAGAGGTAGTGAAGGTATCGGACCGAGTCTGCTTGAGCTTGCGGGTGAGCTTCTGCAGCTCGAACGTCTTGGCCTTCTTGACGGCCTTGTGGACGAGGCGCACGGCGTGGTGCTGCGCGGATTCGAGCTCGTCAGCGTTGCCAGAGCACGGCAGGAGTGAGCGGGCGCACCATGTAGGCCTTGAGTGCCGCCTCTGTCGCGGCTGGGTCTTGTTCGCTCCCATCGCCATCAGCTTGAGGTCGGCGGCGTTTGTGCGGCTGCAACAGGACAGGGTGAGCTGAGGTCTCGCACAGAATGCAGTAGAGAGCGCACCTGCTTGTTCTGCGAGTCGGCTGGTCGCTTGCGGGTGTTGGTCGCCATGTCGTCGGGTGGTGAGCTCGAGAGCTCGGAGGCGGTGGAGACTCGCTCGTCTCTCGGCCTCACAACCCTCTTCTCGCTGTGGAAGGTCAAGGTGCAGTGCAGAGCAAAGAACAGCAGCTACGCAGTCTGCCAGGAGGACTCCGTCCCTCGTGCGCGACGTCCTCGCCTCGTTCTCCTGCTCCTCGCTCCGCCCCGGGCCGTGCCGCGACGAACTCGAATCGGCGGGGGGTGCAGCTGGCGGCCGAGCTTGAGCTCTCCTGTCCGTGGCACGAGCCTTTCCGGCCCGGCGCCGGGGCCCTCGTCTCCGCGGAGCGCGCGCCGGGTCGACGGACGCCGAGGTCTCTCGCCTCGTTCTCCCTCTCGCTCTTGCTCTTCACCCGCCTACGAGAGCAGCGACGACCAGCCTCGCGCACCATGTCGACCTCGAGCACCTCGAGCACCACACCCGCCGCGCGGCCGCAGCTCCCCGCCGCCGCGCTCCTCCCGGCAACCTCGTCCGCGGCCAACTCGCTCCCCGACGAGCTCGTCGACAAGATCTTCGTCAGCCTCATCAGCACCAGCACCAAGCAGCATCCGCTCTACTACGTGTGCCTCGCGTCGCGCAAGTTCTACCGCCTTGCTCGGGCGCACCTGTGGGAGGTCGTCGCGCTCGAGGTCGACAAGGAGGACGGCGGCGCGACGTTCGTCGACATGGCGCAGCGGTTCGGCCACTACACGCGCGGGCTGTACCTCGTCTTTACCAAGAAGGCAGACGGCCAGGCGTACTCGGCGTACACGCCCGCGCTCGAGCACGTGGCCGGCGCGCGCAGCGTCCAAGTCGTCCAGGACGCCGAGAGCGAGGCGCAGCACTTCCAGCACCACGACCTCTTTGCCAACACCGAGCTGGCCAGTGGGTCACCTTCCTCCACCCTCCCTGCAGCCTCGCGACTTCTCGCTGACGCCTCGTCCGCGCAGACCTCGAGCACCTCGGCGTCCTGCATGTTCCTCGCGCCACCGGCCTGCCTCGAATCAGCTACCTCCGCAGCATCACGTCCCTGGACCTTACCGGGTCGGGCCAGACCGCCGTCCTTGGGCGCCTGTACGAGACGCCCGGCCTCATGCCGAGCCTGCGCGCTCTCGCCGCCGACACGTGGTATATCCCGCGGGTCGGCGACTCGGACTACCTGTTCGCCCAGCTCGATATGTTCCAGGTGGAGACCTCGTGCGGCTGGCTCGTCAGCTCGCCGCGCGACAAGGTGCCCCTCCTCGCCGACTTCACCCTCTCGGCGGGCAACGGTTCCAGGACCACCACGTTCGACGCCCTCGCTCGCCACGTCACGATCAGCTGCATCTTCAGCGGCCACCCTCTCGTCGGCAATTCGAGGATCTCGAGGTCGCTCGACGAGCTCACGTCGTGCGTCGAGCAGGGCACGGTCAAGTCGCTCTGGCTGCCACACGACCCGGCCACGATTGGCTCGCCCGAGGGCGACGCCGACGTCGAGGCGGCATGGAGCCGGCTCTGCACGGCGGCGAGGGCGACGCATCTGCCTGGTCGGCTCATCGGCGAATCGCAGGAGGCGAGCGTGCTCCCCGGCGGTCGGCTCGACTTTGGCTTTTGGCAGTACGCGAAGCGGCTCAGGGCGGCGGGCGAGGTGTAGATTTCTCTCCGAGCTCAGTGGTTGTCGACGATGTCTCTTGGAGTGCCAGCTTGTGCACCCTCGTGACTTGTCTCTGCGGCGAGAAGAGAGAGGAAGCCCGACGCTCATTTTGACCTTCTCAAGTCGAGCGATGACCTCCTCCTGCTTCGGCGACACGCCGGTCCGCCTCTCCGCTCGATCGTGCTCAGCTGATGCGGACAGGAGGCTCGGGCGCGCACTGTCCGAGGAGATCGAGAAGCAGCCCGGTGCGGGGGCTTGGTCGGGGGCGCGTGCGCCGTCGCCGCCGACTGTCCCATTTCTTCGCTCACGCCGAGATCTCGGCTCGCTCCTCCCGCCGCCTCGCTCGCTCGCATCTTTTGTCTTCTCACGCTCACTCTCGAGTGGCTCGTTCTGCACGAGCTCGTCGACGCACGCCCCCGCCACGATGCACGACGGCGCCGTTCCCGACGAGCTCCTCCTCCTCATCTTCGAAGCGATCGCGGCGCCTGCGCACACGGCGGCCGAGTACAACGAGAAGCAGAAGACGCTCAGCATCCTCTCGAGGGTCGCTCGTCGGTACGCGCAGCTCGCACGGCCGCTCCTCTGGGAGGACTTGCGCTCCTCGACGCGCACGCACCTCGAGCGCCTCACGCAGATCGAGGACCGCCACGCGCTCGCACGGGCGACCAAGCTCTTCAGCGTGTCGACCGCGAGCGCGAGGAGGGACGAGGGCGAGCCTGTCTCGCCGAACGAGGGCGCCGAGGCGGCGAGTTCGTTTCCGGCGGTCGAGGAGATTCGCATCGAGTGCGTGCGGTCGTCGCTCGACTTGACGCTCCTAGGCGTCCATGTCGGTGCGTCGTCAGCTCCTGTTCTTCCTGAGGCCGAGCGTCTCTCTACTGAGCCGCCAGCGCCTCTGACGCTCGGACCCTCTCGCAGGCCTTCGCCGACTCGCGCTCACGAACGTCGACCTTGGCGACGCGTCGCCCGTGCACCTCCCTCAGCTCGAGCAGATCTGCCTCGACCGCACCATCATCCCGTCGTCGCTCCTCAACGCGTGGCTCGACCCCTCGTACCTGCCCTCGCTCAAGGCCGTGCGCCTCGTCGCCCTCTACTCGGCCCTGCACGCCGGCGCGCCCTCCCTCGCCCTCTCCCGCCCCTTCCTAAACCAAATCGACTTCATCCAGACGCCGGGCATGTCGCTCGACGTCATGCGCGAGCACCACGCGAGCGTCGACCCGCCCTTCCTCTTCGCCTCGAGCCTCGTGTCGCTCCTCCCGCGGCACCTCATCCTCGCCGCGCACCAGTTCGACGGCGCCGCGAGGGCGACGACGATGCTGCGCAAGGTCGGCGCGCAGCTCGAGCGCGCGGCGGCCGAGGAAGAGCGCGACGAGGCGCAGCGGCACCCGCACGAGCGTGTCATCCTCCTCCCGCGCTCGCTCGAGGGCCTCGCCGCCGCCGACGCTCGCGTGGCCGAGGCCGTCGCAGCGTTCCTCGCGACGTGCGGCGCGAGGCGCACGGAGGTGCTGTGGCACGGCGAGGCGGACGGGCGGGAGAGCGAGCGCGACCTGGTGTGCGGCGAGTTCTGGCGCTGGGCGCGCGAGCTCAAGGAGAGGCGGGCCACGGAGCTGTAGCATGAGAGCTGTACTGAGTCTGTGCATCTACACGAGCACGAGGCAACGTGAGAAAAGCAGAGGCGCAGCAGAGAGAGCGAGAGACCGTCTCGAGGGGGTCCGTGCGTCGGCCAGTCGAGAGTAGAATACGAGGCGTTGCAGTGCGGCGACGAGTACAACAAAGACAGAGCGTGCTCGGCGACTCCTCCTCATGCTCCCGCTCACCCGAGCAGGATGCGCAGCTCCTCCTTGCGCTGCGCCTGCAGCTCGAGCTTGGTGAGCGTGCGGCCGATGCTCATCCTGCGTGAGTCGAGGAAGGCGTCAGCGTTAGCGTCGCTGCGATGAGGACGACGATGAAGGAGAGGAAAGAGTGTGGGACGCACGACGCGAGCTCCATCTTGCGCTTCTGAATCTTGAGCATGTTGGTCTCGATCGAGTCCTGCATGACGAAGCGGACCGTCTGCACGCTGTGCGTCTGCCCGAGGCGGTAGATGCGGTCGACGGCTTGGTTCTGCGAGTGAGAAAGAACCGTCGAGTCAGTGAGGGCGCGAAAGGGAAGGGAGAGGAGGAGAGGCGCACCTCGACGGCCGGGTTCCAGAACGGCTCCATGAGGTAGACGCGACGACCAGCCGTCAGGTTGAGCCTGTCGCACGAGGAACTCGTCAGCGACGGACCGAGAAGGTGAGAGTGAGAGGGGGAGGAGCGCACCCGACGCCGCCGGCGCGGAGCGAGACGAGCAGGACCTCGCACTTGGGGTCGACCTTGAACGCCGACATGGCCGCCGAGCGCTGATCGCGATTCATGCCGCCGTCGAGGCGGTCGTACTGGATGTGATTGTCCTCGAGAGCGTCGCCGAGGCGGTCGAGGAGGGTCGTCCACTGCGAGAAGACGACCGACTTGACGATCTCGCCCTGGACCGGCTGGAACCCGATCGTCGTGCCCGGCTCGGGCACGTACTCGGGGTTGTAGTTCTCGGCGTGCGGGTTGACCTGCGAGAAGGGGAGGAGGTCGACGAGGAGGGCGCTGAGAGAGGGAAGGGAAGGCGGGCGGAGGAGGCCCGTGCGTCAGCGAGGGACCCTCGACGAGACGAGGACGAGGGGAGGAGGACGCACCGGGTCTTGGTGCTGTGCTCAAAGAGCCGAGTCGCCTTGGCCTTGCGGCCCCTCTTGCCCTTGCCGCTCGCCGACAGGCCCTCGTCGGCCGAGCGCTCGAGCGCCTTCTGGTACTCGCGCGGCCCGATCTCGATGGCGTCGAGCGCGGGCAGGATCTCCTTGGCGCACACCTGGCAGACAACCTTCTCCTCGCTCTTGACGTCGGGCCAGTCGGGGCAGACGCGCGACTTGAAGCACGGCGCGCAGTAGACGTGCTGGCACCGAGTGACGACGGCCGAGACGTCGTCCTGCGCCGCGCCGCCGCTGTCGTCCTCGGTCGAGTTGGCGACCGACGTCGCGCCCGTCTGCGTCTTGGTCTTGGTCGTGCGGGCGCGCTTGGCGGGAGGCTTGCGGCCGGGCTTGACGTCCTCGTCGGCGGCGCCGTTGAGGTCCTCGACGTTGGCGCGCGAGAAGGCCTGCATGGCGCAGCCGCACTCGGAGCAGTCGCCGCCGCCGGCATCGCGCATAAGGGCGAGGAGCTGGATCGCGCGCGACTTGGAGATGCCGTGCGCCTCGATCGTCGCGACGAGGTCGCCGCCGTTGGCGCCCGAGCGGTCCTCGGTGTCCTGGAGCAGCGCCGGGTGGACGCAGATCTGGCGCAGCTTGAGGAGTTCCTGGAGGATCGAGCAGAAGTTCTTCATGACCGAGTCGTTGGCCTCCATCTGGGCGAAGTCGTGCTTGTACCGCTGGTGCCGGCTCGCGTAGAAGGCGCGCTCGGGCTCGGTGAACTTGAGGTGCACGAGCGCGTTGTTGATCGGCGGGAGCGACAGGATGGGCTTGCCCTGCGTGTCCTTGGTGTCCTTGGTGCGGCGCAGGGCGATGTAGCGCATGATGGCCTGGAGCCGCTCGGTGCCGAGCTCGTCGCCCTTCTGCGCGAGGACGCCGATGTACTGGTTCCACACGTGGCGGTCGAGGAACGGCTCGAGGCGGAGGAAGCGCACGAGCGAGAAGATGTCGTTGAGCGAGTTCTGGAGGGGCGTGCCGCTCAGGCAGATGCGCCGAGAGGTCGACAGCTCGCACGCTGCCCGCGCCTGGATCGTCTTGTGCTCCTTGATGATGCTGCGCGAGGGCAGGGCGAGGCGTCAGGAGGGCTCGTGAGGGAGGGAGGCGAGGAAGAGAGCGCGAGGGAGGAGAGGCAGGAAGGGGGACGCACTGCGCCTCGTCGAGCACGACGCGGAACCACTGGATCGCCTGGAGCGGGCTGACGCCCAAGCCCTCGACGCGCTTGCGCTTGCGCTTGTTCTTAGCCTTGGCCTTGGCCGCCGCCGCCTTCTTGTCCTTCTCCTCGTCGACGACCTCGCCCGGCGGGCGCTCGAGGACCGACCCGTCGGCGGCGAACCCAAACACCTGCATGATGCCGTCCTCCTCCTCCTGCGCCTTCTGCGCCTGCTTCTCCTCCTCGTCCTCGCGCTCCTCCTCGGCGCGCACCTGCTTCGAGAACTCGGTCCCGACCGTCGAGAACGTCGTGATGACGACGTCGTGGTCGGCGAGGCGCGCGACGTCGCTGCTGCGCTGCGCGCCGTGGTAGATGTAGATCTTGAGCGGCGGCGAGCGCGCGCGCTTCTTGCCCTTGGCCGCCCGGCTGCTGCTGCCGGCCGACGGCTCGGGCGTCGAGTCGTCGCTAATGCTGTCCGAGTCGTCCTCATGGTGGTCGTCGTCATCCTCGTCGTCGTCGTCCTCGTCATCGCTCTCGACGACGCGCATCTTGCGGCGAACCGCCTTGCCCGCCCTCGACGAGCGCTCGACGACGATGTTCTTGCCGCCGTCCTCGTCGACCTTGATGTCGGCGCCGCCTGCGGCGGCGCCGTCCTGCTCGACGTCGACGTGCGCCGTGTGCTCCTCGAACTGGCTCTCCCAGTTCTGTACGGTCGAGAGCGGGCACACGATGAGGGTCGCGCGCGAGCGCACCTCGAGCTTGTCGAACCGCGACTGGAGCGCCTCCTCGCGCTTCTTCTCGCGGCGCTGCTTGGCCTGCTTCTTCTTCGACAGCGGCTTGCCGGTCGTCTGGGGCGTCCACCCGCCGTGCTCGGCCGGGTCCGTCGTGACGCCCCACAGCTGCGACTTGAACTGGCCGACGTCGACGGTGCGGCCGGCGCCGGCGAGGTCGGCCGCCTTGAGCTTCTCCTCGAAGCGCGGGTCGAGCTTGTCCTTGGTCGGCGCGTCCTTGGCCCAGTCGCGCGCCTCGGGCAGGGTCGTGCACACGAGCGAGATGATGACGATCGTCTTGCCGAGGCCCATGTCGTCGGCGAGGATGGCGCTGCGGGCGAGGGACAGGAGCGTCAGCCAGGACCGAGGCAGGCGAAGAGGCGAGAGGACGAGAGACGGACCCTCGAGCTTGAGGAGGAGGCTTGACGCCCTCGATCTGCAGGTCGGTCACGACGCTCTTCCAGCCCTTGGGCCGGCCGTACGGGTCCGAGATGCGCTCCCACAGGGCGACCATGGTCGGCTTGTCGCCGCGCTTGTCGCGGTCGGGCACGTCGACGAGCGTCTCGCGGTCGAGGAGGAACGCGAGCGCCTGCTTCTGGTGCGGGTAGAGCTTGGTCGCGACGATCGGTGCTGCGCGAGGGAGGAGAAAGGGCGTCAGCACGAGCTGCAGGACAAGAGGGAGAGTGAGAGAAAGAAGGACGTGACGCACGAGGCGTGACCTCGTCCATCTCGACGCCGCTCTTGAGGTCCATGAGCACGTTCTGCACCTGCTCGCGCTGCGCGTCGACCGTCTTGACGACGCGCTGCGCGTCGGCGCCGACGCCGCCGCCGTACATGCCGCTGACGAGCGCCTGGCGCCTGCGCTCGGCGTCTGCGCCGCGCGCGCCGACGCCCGGCGCCGGGTTGTGCGGGTTGGCGTAGCGCGCGCCGTGGTGCTCCGAGGGGTTGTAGTGCACTGGGTGCGAGAGCCACAGGGGCGGGTGGGCCGACTCGAGGGCGGTCGCGACGAGCGGGACGTCGAGCGGGCGCGCGAAGAGGAGGAGGCGGAGGCGCATCATGACGGGCTGCGGGGGCGCGACGAGCTCGAGCGAGTCAGTCACGGCGATCGTCGAGGAAGGGAGCGAGGCGAGGAGGAGGAGGAGAGAGAGACGCACGTTGCTCTGGCCCATGCGCTCGACGAACGCCTCGCAGTACAGCTTGCCGTTGCCGCCCTCGGTGATGCCCGTGCCGTGCCAGCCCTCGCCGAGGAGCGGGCCGAGGACGTCGGCCGCCTTGTAGTCGACAAAGCCAAACATCTCGTGGCGCATGGGCGTGTACAGGCGCAGCATCTCGCGCCACTGGCCCTGGTTGTAGGTCGGCTGGTCGCGCCGGATGTGGACGGGGAGCGGGCAGTTGAACGCCTTCATGGCGCGCTCGTACTCGGCCTGCATGGCGATGAGCTGCTCGGCGGGGACGGGCGAGCCGTCGGCGTACTTGGTCGGCGGCGGCGGCGGCGCGACGATCTCGGTCACGCGGTTGAGGACCAACCCGAACGTGAAGATGTCGCCGAGGCAGACGGGCGACTCGTCGATGACGACGTCGTCGTCGTCCGACACGGGCGCAGGCTTGGGCTCGAGCACCTCGAGCTCGCCGTCGTCCTCGGTGAGGTCGAGGACCTGGTCGACGGCGCGGCCCTTGCCCTTGGCGCCGTGCGGGCTGTGCGGCGCGGCGGCGGGCGGGGCTCGACTGGCGCCGGCGAGGTGGGACGAGGGCAGACGAGCGCTGGCGGCCGACGAGATGACGGGGATGCGGGCAGCGGAGGACGAGGACGAGGTCGACTGGGCAGGGATGGTAGGATAAGGCGTGTAGGTGAGGCGGGACGAGCCTGCGACTGGCGCGGCGAGCTGCTGCTTGGGCGATGCTGCAGCGTAGGCGGAGAACCCGCCGGGCGTGCCCGACAGTCCTGCGGCGAACCCTGCGCCCGCTGCGCCTCCTCCTGGTGCCGACGAGAGGGGCGAGCGGGAGGCGCCGACCACGGCCGCCCAGTCCTGCGCCGCCTCACTCTCGCCGCTAGCTCCTGCGTGCGCGCCTGCTGGCCCGCGCGCCCTCGCTGCAGCGTGCCCGTGGCGCTGAGCCGCCCCATGTCGATGAGGTCCGACTCGGCCGCCGGCACCCCTCGTCGACTCGCCCGGTGTGTGACGGGCAGGCGCAGGCGGGAGCTGAGGCTCTGGCGAGTCCTCGGTGAGGTCGAGCGTGTCGCCCTGGGGGCGAGGTGGGCGGCTCGAGGTCGGGGCGGTGCTGGTCGTGGTTGTCGTTGTGGTTGGCAGAGGCGGGGCGAGGAGGGGCTGGTCGACCTCGGTGAAGCCGTTGGCAAAGTCCATGCGCTGCTGTGGTGCGCTCGAGTGCAGGCTGGCCCTGGTCGAGTCGTCGGGTGAGGAGCGAGCGAAGGCGGTCGAGGCGATCGAGGTCGAGGAGAGGCGCGACGACGAGGAGAGCCGACACGCTCTCTGCCTCCTTACTAGAGCTGCTGCGGGTGTTCAGGAGAGTCCAAGTGCACAGATTACGGCGGCGCAAGCGAGCCCGCGCACTCGTAGCGAGCCCCCACCGCTCTCGGACCTCCGCCGCCGCCGCTCACCTCAGCAGGATCCTCGCTCGAGCGCTCTCGAGACGACGCTCGAGGGAGCAAAGGCAAGTACCAACAACAGCTACAGAGAGGGAGAGAGAGCCCGCACCCGCCTCGTCAGAGCCCAGCCGCCGCCGCCTCCATCTCGTCAATCCTCCTCTGCCTCTCCTCCTCCTCCATCTCCTCCCGCACGCGCCTCAGCTCCTCCTCCTCGGCGTCGCTCTCGCCCCGCCCCTCGTCCATGATGGCCGCCCCGCGCGCCTCGTCGTGCTTGCCCTTCTTGCGCTTCTTGCTCGAGCCGGCCCCGTGCGCCGCGTGCGCGTCATCGGCCTCCTCCTTCTTGCCCTTGCGCTTGCGCCCGAGGCCAGAGCCTGACGCGGCGGCGTCGGCGAGCGACGGGTCGGCCTCGAGCTCGGCCCGCTTGCGGTTGATGGCGTCCATCGGGTCCTCGGGGACGGGGCCCGACAGGTCCTGCCCGGTCGCTTTGGCGTACGCCTCGACGTCTGCGGAAGCCGCCGACATGCACGAATCAGTCACTGCACACTAGAGAGTGTGGAGCGAGCGGGACGCGGACGAGGGCGACGCACCGATCGACTTGCGCTTCATGATGAGCGACGTAATGTAGGCCGGGTCGAGGCGGTCCTCCTTGTTGAACTTGTTGCGCACCTCGCGCCGGGTGCGCGTCGGGAACAGCGCCGCGATCATCTCAAAGTCGGTGCCAAACTGCGACACGGCCTGCGCGCAATGTCGAGCTTCTACGTCAGCGACCGCGCCGAGACGGCGAGGAGCAGAACGAGGAGGCACGAGCGGGCGACGCACGTCGAAAAACATCTCGGTCTCGTCCTTGGTCCACCGCGCGGCCGTCTTGCGCTTGCCGTACGAGTTCGAGTTGACGAACCGGTCCTGCGCCGACTCCTCGATGACCTCGCGCGGGCCGAGGTGCTCGTCCTGCTCGGGCGAGGGAGGGTGCACGCTCTGGGTCAGTCCTGCTTCACGCACGGAGAGAGAGAGAGAGAGAGAGAGAGAGAGAGAGAGAGAGAGAGCGGGAGAGGGACGCACCCCGCCACGGTCGACCTGCAGGCTCGACTCGTCGAGCACGAGCTGCCCGTCGAGCAGGCGCATCTGCGGCGCATACTGCGTCTCGACAAAGTCGTCGGCGCGCTCGCCCTCGCCGTCCTCGTCCTCGTCGCCCTCGCCGTCTGCGGCGGCGGCGGCGGCGGCGCCCGATCCGGACGGCCCCGCCTGAGGCTCGTCCTCGTCCTCCTCCATCTCGGGCAGGCCCGCCAGGTTGGCGCGCGGCGCCGGCGTCGCGCTCGCCTCCTTGCCCTCGACCGCCGCACCCGCACCCGCACCCGCACCCGCCGCACCGGCGCCGTCCTGCTCGCGCTCGTCGCCGCTGTCCTCGAGCTGGCCCTTGGCGCGCAGCTTCATCTTGCGGCGCTTCTCCTTGCGCGCGCTCTTGGCGTCGAGCTTGCGCTGCTCGAAGAAGAGGGTGCGCTCCGAGGGGCGGCCGATCGTGAACTTGGGGCGCACCGACGCGAGGTCGGCCATGAGCGTCTCGGACGGGTCGACGGTCGGGAGCGGCGGCGGCGAGGCGGCCTTGACCTTGACCGACGCGCCCTTCTTGGCGCCCTTCTTCTTCTTCTTGCTGCCCTTGGCCGACGCCTTCGACGCAGGGTCGAAGCCGTCCGACTCGTCTTCATCGTCGACGGCCTCGAGCCCATCGTGCGCCTCGTCCTCGTCCTCCTCCTCGCCGTCCTGCTCCTCGCCGTCCTGCTCCTGCTCCTCGTCCGACCCAAACAGCGCCCGGTCCGCCTTGCCCTTCTTCGGCCCGACCCTCCCCTTCTCCTGCCGCCGCTTGGCCCGCTTGCGCACCCTCGCGTCGATCGCGTCCTGCGCCGACTCGTCCTCGTCCGCGTCCTCGTCCTGCTCCTCCTCGCCGCTCGCCGCCGCACGCGCCCGCTCGCCCGCGGTCGCCGACGGCTCGAGCTCGTCGTCGCGGTCCGAGGCGGCGGGCGAGGCGGCGCGCGCGGCGGCTTTGCCCCTGGGCGCGGCGGCGGCCGCCTTGGGCTTGGCCCGCGTCGCGGCGGCCTTGAGCTTGGCCGGGGCGGCCGCCTTGTCGACGCCGGCGGCGGCGGCGCCGCGGCCCTTGCCCTTCTTCGGCGCCGGCGCCGGCGCCGCCTCGTCGTCCTCGACCGCGCTGTTCTGCTCAGCCGCATCTTCGACCGCCTTCTCCTTGCCCTTGCCCTTGACGGCCTGCTGCGCCGCCTTGGGCAGGCGTGTGCGAGCCGCCGCTTTGGTCGCGCCGGGAGCTGCGGCGGCGGCGGGCTCGACCTGGTCGTCTGCCGCAGCCTCGTCGGCGTCGACGCGCTCGAACGAGGCGCCTGCGCCGTCTGCAGCGCGCCGACGAGGCGGGCGCGAGCCGTCGGCGGCGGAGGCGGTGGCCGAGGTCGAGGCGGCGGGCGCGCGCTCGGTCGGCTCGTCGGGCGGGGCCGACGGCGCGCCGATGCTCTTGCCCTTGGCCCTGCCCTTGCCCTTCGGCGAGCCTGGCGCCGTCGCCTCGACCGCCGCACCTGGGAGCGGCGCCGACGAGCGCACAGGGCTCAGCGACTCGCGCAGCTCGCGCTCGCGCTGCCGCTTGGGGCTCTCGGTCGGCGGGGCGGTGCCGACCGCGAAGGCGGTGCCGCGCGCGCGGGGCGAGTTCGGGGCGAAGGTCGCTGCGGCGGGGCGCTGGGGCGAGGAGGACGAGGTGGACGCGGCGGGAGGCTGGAAGAGGGAGCTGTTGCCGACGCGCTGAGGGGAGGACGAGGGCGGGAGGGGGAGGGTGGCGGTCGTGCGCTGCGGCGACTTGCGCTGGGTCGGCTGCGAGGGCGCGAACGAGGTGGCCTGGGTAGAAGCCGAGGGGTCGGAGGGCGAGAAGCCGAACGCGGTCGACGACGCGAGGGAGGAGGCGGGCTGCGACGACTGGGTCGGGGCGGCGGTCGGGTCGGCTGGAGCGAAGAGGGAAGCTTGTGGACGCTTTGGCGAGGCGCTAGGCCCGGCTGCAGGGGCGCTTGAGGCGGGACCCGAGGCGGTGGGGGCCTGCGAGTCGGCGACCTCCTCGACCGCGTCCTCGTCGAGCGCGGGGAGGGGCACATGGGCGGATCGAGGTGTCGGGCCGGCGGTAGAGCTTGCAGTCGAGCCCTCGCGGTGTGTACGGGTCGAGGAGGGAATGGGCGCGGCGGGGGCTTTGCGCTTCGGGGCGAAGCGGTGCCCAGACTTGTCTGCGGCGCGAGGGGGAGCGGGTCAGCTGGCGTGTAGCTCGTAGGACTAGATCTGGACGCACTGACGCGACCGGCGGTCGACATGGCTGCGGAGTGGTGAAGCGAGCCGACTCGAGGAGGACGAGAGCTTGTTGACAACGACGACGACCCGCTCACTCTCTCTGAGCAGGGTTCAGGCTGCTCTGCACGTGCTGTAGACTACTCTAGCCACGGACGTGCGGCTCTGCGCTTCACGGCGAGCGATGCCGCATCCTTCTCCTCCTCCCTCGCCTCGTCGGCTTGATGAGGACATTCTCGCTCGAGTCTACCTCCGAGTGCCTCGCTGTAGCGCGCGGCATCACTGCTTATCCCCGCTGCGTCTGTGCACCCCTTCGAGCCAAGTCCTCGGTGCGTTGCCGTCGACCTGCCCTCGCATTCTTCCCCGCCTGATGATCCTCTCGCCCACAGCCATCAGCTCTCCTCTGCGAGCCTCGGCTCGACCGATGCGTAAACGCTGCACTCGGTCGTCGGCTGCCGCGAGGATCGACCACTCAGCCCCGCACGTACAAACTTGCGCACGACGGTCCTCGGTCTTCGCGGCTCAGCCGCTTGGACGGGGCTCGCTGCTTCTTCGGTTCCGCCTCTTGCTCTCGCTCCGCACCGTCCTGTGCGCTCTGCTCTTTGGCGCAGCATGGAGCCGCCGTCTCGCTCGCCGAAGGAGGTGCTGCACTCGCAGCTCGACCGCCTGTACGACTGGCTCCTCGCGTGGTCCCTTCCCCCCGTCATCAGGACAGCAGTCACCAACTCGCAGGTCGCCTTCAAGCGCTCGGTCCACTGGGACGCTCTCCTGCCGCACGAGCGCGCCAAGGTTGTCGACCTCGTCCTCTCGTCGTACGTCGAGCTCTGGACTCGTCGGCCGCAGGACGCTTTCGACTGGTCGAGCGTGCGTCCGACTCTCCTTCCTCGCTTCATCTGCTGCGCCTCGTAATGACAACTCCATCGACGTGCTGCTCGCAGATCAAGTACCGGGACCTGCTCAAGATGGTCGGCGTGAGGGCCGGCACTGTAGCTGACAGGAAGCGGGTGCGTCCGTCTCTCTCCCCCCACAAGCTCCGCAGGCCTCGTCTGACTCTCTCACACGCCTGCAGATGCGCTACGAGCAAGCGCGGCACGTGTACGACGCGGTCCTGGCGAGCATCGACCGGGTCGAGCGTGAGTGCTGGGGCCGACCGGACGCGCTCGCCTCCTTCGCGAGGTGGCGAGACGAGCTGTGCAGCGGCTCGGGCATAACGATCGTCAAGCTGCAGCGCATCGAGCGCGTCGCACCGGGCGCCGTGCTACGCCTCCTCAACGCCGCGGTCGACCAGGTCGAGGCGCAGCTGCGCACGGGCCGCCTTCCTGGGGCTTACCTCGTGCGTCTCCTCATTCTCCTCTCCTTCCTCACGCATCCTTTCTCACTCCACAAGCTTCGACTCGGAGCCTGACGCATTCGCCCGTCGCAGCCGTCCGGCGACGAGCTCTTCGTCCTCGCACGCACCCCGACCCAGAGCGCCTCGAAGCGCTTCGCCGACTTCCTCCTCTACCTCGCCGACCTCGACAAGCTGTACCGCTCGCGCGCCGTCGCCAACTACCAGCCGGACGAGGCGCACCTCCTGCAGCTCGACGTCGCGCGCGCGACGCTCCAGTTCGTCGAGCACGAAGGTCACTTTGCGCGGCTCTTGCCCGGGCAGCAGCTCGAGGCGCTCGACCGAGGGCGAGGCGTCCTCTTCTCGGCGTGCGCGGAGCTGAGGCGCTTGGGCCGGTTACCAGATCCGGCTGCGCGAGTGCGTCCTCACAGCTCTCCTCTGCCCCTTCTCCCCCCCTCGCGACTGGCCGAGCTGACCCGAGCACGCCTCGTCCTCCTCGCAGATCGGTCAACTTAATGACGCAATCGGCTGGCCGGGCGTCCCTCAAGAGCAGGTGCGCCGCTTCCCCTTCCTCTCCCTCTTCCGCGCCCTCCTCCTCGAGAAACTCTCGGCTGACCCTCGCTTCCTCCGGAGCCGCAGCAGCCCATCCCCTCCTACTTCCCGCTCGTACCTGCAGCACCTCCCTCCCACTCGCCTACCGCCCACTCGCCTCCCGCGCCGCAGCACTTCCACCACCACCACCACCTTCCCACCTCACCCTCGTCCTCGACGCCCACGGCGTACAGCTTCAGCCCGACCTCGAGCGCGAGCACAAGCAGCCCCGCCTACTTCTCCCCGACGCTGCCGCAGGCGCGCTCACCGGGCGTGCCGCCGAGCTGGCTCGCGGCGCCGAGCGGCGCGCCGCACGGACCTCCTGCGCCGGCGCCGGCGCCGCAGTCGAGGACGTGGCCGGCCGAGTCGTCCCGCGCGGCGGTGGCATGTGCACAGGAGGAGGAGGAGAGGGCTCGAGCGCAGGCGTCGGCGAGGAGGAGGCGGTAGAGCGAGGGCGAGGGTGCAACCACTTCTGTCTTCCTACGAGCTCGGATGTCGCCGAGACGAGGCCGCTCGCCTCTCGCGCCGTTCCAGAGAGCGCAGCAAGCTTCTCGAGCTGTCAGAGACGAGCGCGATGCAGCACAGCCGCCCTCGAGCTTTCTGAGCAGGCGACCTTCTCAAACTCGCTCGCTCGCTCGCGCAGCCGCAGGAACGAGGTCACCGATAAGATAGCACTCTAGACACAGTACTGCCGCCCATGCCCGCCCTACGTCCCGCTGCCCGCCGCCGGGCCCGCTCGCTCGCGCAAGAACTGCTCAAGCTCGGGCACGGACCCCTCGCCCTCGCGCTCGTCGTACGTCCTCAGCGCGACGCCGCGCCGCGCGCACTCGTCGACGACGGCGCGCTGCCGCTGTGCGGCCTGCTGCACGGCCCTGTGGCTCGCGGGTCGTGTCGAGCCGAGGTGCGGCTGCGGCGCAGGCGGCGACCAGAAGGCGAGGGGGACGAGGAGGAGCTCGAGGTTGGGGAGGCGGGCGAGGATGTCGAGGATCTTGTCGAAGTGGCCAGGTCGAGGGGTACGGGTGCCGATGACGAGGCGGACGAGGGTGTGGCGGGGCAGGGCGGCGCGCTCGCGCCGCGAGGCGAAGCGGTCGAGGTCGCGGTTGATGTTGACGCGCGAGAGGATGGGGAGCGTGTCGGGGAGGTTGTCGAGCGGAATGAGGAGGCGCGCATCGGCGTCTTCATAAATGTCCTCGCCGACCTCGAGGCAGTCGAGCTGCGGGAGGAGGTCGGTCGCCCAGTGCTCTTTGCGGTAGAGCCACTCGAAGGTCCGGCAGTTGACGATGGACAGGCGGCGCAAGGCGGGAAAGGTCGACCTGCTCAGGATCCAGGGCTCGGTGAGGGTGACGCCCGAGAGCGTGAGCGACGTGAGAGACGGGAACGAGGTGGTGCGTCTCGAGACGAGGGTGAGCTCGGCATTGGTGACCGTCAGGTGGCGGAGCTCTGCACGTTTGGTCGAGTCAGTGACTTGCTTGAGGGCTGAAGGAGAAAGAAGAGAGGGTCTAGACGCACCTGCGAAGCTCGTGAAGCCGTTGAGCGTGACGCGCTCAGTGCCCGACAGGACGACCTCCACGACGCTGGGCAACGCCATCTCCCACTGCGCACTACGATCTCGCAGATCGCACAGGACGCGCGCCGACGAGCCCTCGACGACGAGCTTGCGACACGCGCGCTCGTGCGCCGCCGTCGCCCTGAGGACGTGCGGGAGGGGCCGCTCGTCAGGCGTGCGGTCCTCCTCGAAGAGCTCGCGCACGATAGGGGCGCAGAGCATGTACATGATCCTGCACGTGAGGCGTACGACGAGGAGGTCTTTGTGCGGCGCGCGGCGCGGGACGTCGTTTGCGAGGATGAGCGTGTCCGAGACGAACTGCCACAGGATGTTCTCGACGACCTCGTATGGGACCCGGTCGAAGGGAAAGGTTCCATCTTCTGGCGGCGTGCTCTTGGCCCAGAAGTCGACGTCCTGCGACACGCAGTCGCTCATGACGGCGCGAGCCCGGCGGCGGCGAGCGAGATGCGGACGAGGATCAGCTGCAAGCAGGTTCGAGGAGGGGGTCAGCGTCATCGTCGAGGTCACGCACAGGGCTGTACGAAGCTGAATGAGGGGCAGCACGCACTGGCTGAGAGTAGTCGGTCGCTGAACCTCGAGCCGGGGTGGTCGAGGAGGACGAGGTGATCAAGGACGAGGGCGGCTCGGCGCGCTCCACAGGATCAGGCTGTGAGCCGATACGCTTGATCTGGTGCTGCTCTGCTGGCGGTAGAGCTAGTTGTCGATGGGCGTCGGCGACGCGAGTCGGGAGGTGAGGCGCGATGGGTTGCTCGCTCGCGACTGCGGCGGGCGGCGTGCGGCGGGTGGTGCGGCTGCGCAGAGCCCTGAGAGGTAGAGCCTGGCCGGCTCGGAGGCTCTCTCGTGGTGGGACGAGGTGCGGGTGGAGGGTGACGCTGCCTCGCCTCCTCCTCATCTCCTCGGCGCTCTCGCTGCTGCCGCAACCCCTGTGACCGGTCCAGACAGCCAGGATCTGTGCATGATACCCCGTTCGACTTGGCCGACCGCCGCCAGCGACCCCTCGTGCTAGACCGACTCTCTCTCGCCTTGGTCCCGCCCGCCCGCCGCTCGCACGATCCCATGACCGAGAGCACGGATAGATTGCACCACAAGAAGCAGCACCCCTCCTCCTCATCGTCGCCCTCACCGCCCCGCCGTCCCCGCCTCCCTCGCCGCCTCCTCCCGCTCGCGCAGGAACGCCTCAAACTCGGGCACGAGCCCCTCCTCCTTGCCCGCGCGGCGCTCGTACGTCCTCAGCGCGATGCCGCGCCGCGCGCACTCGTCGAGGATGGCTTGCTGCGCCTGGGACGCCGGCGCTGGGTGCGCGAGAGGAGGCCACAGGTCGTGCGGGACGAGGAGGAGTTGGAGGTTCGGGAGGGCGGCGAGGATGTCGAGGATCTTGGCGAGGCGCTCGGGACGAGCAGGAGGGAGACGTTCCCATCCAGTGGAGGAGTCCGGCGTGTCGTCGTCGACCGTGAGGCGCACGAACGCGTGGCGGCGCAGGACGGCGCGCGCGCGCGGAAACGTGACGCGCACGAGGGCGCGGTCGACGTCGACGCGCCACACGACGGGGAGCGCGTCGGGGAGGTCGGCGAGCGGGAGGATGAGGCCCACGTTGGCGTCGGCGCGGCGGCTCTCGCCAATGTCGAGGAGCTCGAGCTGGGGGACGAGGTCGGTCGTCCAGCGCTGCGTGCGGTCAGGCGGACGGGGCACGCCGCAGTCGGCGATGGAGAGGCGACGCAGGGCGGGCATCGCGTGGCGCCCGAGGAACCAGGGCTCGGAGAGGGTGACGGAGGACAAGACGAGGGTGACGAGGTGGAGGAACCTGGGGTCGCGCGAGAAGGTAGCGAGGTCGGCGTGGGCGAGGCTGAGGTGGCGGAGCTCTACAAGGTTGAACATTAGCCTCTCGCTCGACGGTTGTGAAAGGAGACCGGGAGGACGCACTTTTGAAGCGCGTGAGGCTGTCGAGGTCGAGCTTGATGCGCTGCGTGCTCGAGAGGACGACCTCCTCGACGTTGACCAGGACGGCCGTCCACCAGGTGATGTCCTGCAGGAACTGCTGCAGTACCCGCCTCGACGCGTCGTCGAACACGAGCTTGCGCACGCTGCGAGCCCGCGGCGCCGACGAGATGACGACGCTCAGGAACGGCTGAGCGGGGACCTCGTCCTGCGTGTGCGCGTCGGGGCCCTCGAAGATCACGCGGCGGCGACTGAGCAGACGGGCGCAGAGCATGTTGAAGAGGCGGCACGTCTGGCGCAGCGCGAGGAGAGGATTGACGCCGCGCGGGGCCTGGGCGTTGAGCTGCGACAGGATGTTCTGGACGACCTCGGTCGGGAGGCGGTCAAAAGGGCAGGTTCCGTCTCCCGGCGGCGTGCTCTTGGCCCAGAAGTCGACGTCCTGCGAGACGAGGTCGCCCATGAAGACGCGAGCCCGACGGCGGCGAGCGAGACGAGGATGAGGATCAGCTGCGAGCGGGTCCGCAAGCACGTCAGCGTCATCTCCAGGTGGACAGGGAGAGCTCGACGAAGCTCAAAGCGGAGCAGGACGCACCTGCTCAAAGTTGTCGGTCGCTAAACCTCGAGGTGGAGCAGTCGGGCAAGACGACGAGACCGAGAGCGGGGCGGGCTTGACGCGCTCGACAGGATCAGGCTGTGAGCTTGTGCACTAGTTCTTGTGCGACCTTGCAGGCAGAAGAGGTGGTTGCTGGTGGGCGACGGCGGCGCGAACCGGGACGAGGCGCGACGAGGTGGGAGAGGGCACTCGCAGCCTGGGCGGGAGGCGGAAGGAGGTGGCTGCCGTTCTCGAGAGCTCTTGTGTAGAGCGTACAGCTGGCTGGCAAGCTCGCTCGAGGTGGGAGGAGGAGCCGGTTGTTGGTGACGCTGCTCGTCCTCATCTCGACCCTGCTCTTCCTCGTCCCGCTCGACTCCGACTCGAGTGCGCGCTCGAGATTCGCCCACCCTGGCCCGTACACTGCCCGCCACCACGACGGCAAAGGTCCTGCGCTGCCGCATGCCACCCGCCTCGTCCTCTCCTCGGCCTCTCGCTCCCCACCCTGGACCGCCCTCAGGCTCGTCCCACCGCGACTCGGTCTTCTCGAGCTCGCCCACCTCGATCACAAAGCCACAGCCAGCACACTTCCACCCCTCGCCCTCGTCGTCCCTCTCGCGCGCCTCCCCCCTCGTCCTCGACTCGCTCACCCGCCCGACCCTCCCCTCGGCCTCCATCTCCGACTCGCACGCCTCGTTCGTCGACCTCCTCCGCCCAGACGGCTCGCCCTACTCGCCCCCTCGCCCCGCCGCCGCACCCCCAGCACATGCCTCGAGCGGCGACTCGGCGACCGGCCCCACCTCGTCGTCCTCGGCGCGGCGTGGGTCCGCCTCGAGCAGGAGCAGCGCCCCGCGCGTCCGAGGATCGAGCATCACGAGCCTGCACGACCTCATGGACCGCGCGGCGGCCGACGCGCCCCCGAGGAGGCGCAGCAGCCTGCCGCACGGCGGGCAGGGGCCGACGCCGAGGTCCCGGCGGGCGAGCGACGTCGCGCGCGCGGCACAGCAGGACCAGGAGCAGGGCGACGGCGAGCTCTCCGAGCTGAGCTGGGGCGGGTGGTGGCCTTTTGCCGTCGTCGAGCCCGAGGCGGCCCCGAGGGGCGTCCCCGCCGCGCTCAGGGACGCCGCCGCGGCGCCGCTCCCGCCCACCCCGCCCGCCAAGGACGCGCACGACGCCTCACGCGGCTTCCTGTCGCTCTTCGCGGGCAAGCAGGCCGTGTCGGACGCGCAGGCGCAGGCCGACGCTCAGGCCGCCCAGGACCGCCTCGAGGCCGAGCTCCTCGATGCCAGCCTCGACGAGCTCAGCATCGCGGCGTCGCGCTCGGCCGACTCGCTCGTGCTCGACGCCGACGAGTTCTCGCCGGCGTCGCCGCCCAAGCAGACGATCGCGCAGCGGCGCCTCGTCGACAAGTCGCTCCCGCCGTCGCCTGCCGCCGCCGGCTCGTCGACGTCGACCTCGCCGTCCAAGTCGTTCCTGCCCTCGTTTTCGAGCATCACGGGCGCGGCCGACTCGGCGTCGGCGTCGATCGCGTCGACGACGAGCCGCATGGCGGGCTCGACGACGTCGCTCCTGGACTCGCTCACGCTCCCCAACCCGTTCAACTCGTCGCCGGCCTCGTTCTTCACCTCGGCCGCCAAGTCGCCCTCGCTCAAGTCGCCCCCTGCCTCGCCGTTCAGCTCGATCCAGCCCCAGCAGCACCGCCACTACAGCACCAAGCGGCACCCGGCCAAGGACGACGGCCCGACGGCCAAGCCCTCGGACGTCGAGAACCTCGTCGACGCCGACGACCGCGAGGCGATCCAGGAGGAGGTCGAGGAGAACGCCGAGACGTTCTCGATCCTCAAGGACAAGTACCGCGCGCCGCGGCTCCCGCTCGTCTTCTGCCACGGCCTGTTCGGGTTCGACTCGATCGGGCTCGCGGGCGTCAAGCCCCTGTCGTTCAGCTACTGGATCGGCGTCGAGGAGGCGCTGCAGGCCATGGGCGCAGAGGTCATGATTGGTCGCGTGCCGGCGAGCGCCTCGATCGAGGAGAGGGCAAAGGTCCTGTGCCAGCTCATCGGCGAGCGCTTCCCCGGCCGCGAGGTCAATCTCATCGGACACTCGATGGTGCGTCTCTGCGTACTCCTCGTCCTCCTCTCCCTCTTCGCGAGTCGAGCTGACGTCTGCGAGCACCCCCTGTGCACAGGGCGGGCTCGACGGCCGGTTCCTCATCTCGCGCCTCAAGCCGACCAACTTCAAGGTGCGGTCCCTGACGACCATCTCGACGCCGCACCGCGGTTCGTCGTTCGCCGACTACCTCCTCGAGGACATCCTCGGCGCCCAGCGCGTCCCGAGCTTCCTCGGCATGATGAAGGTGCTTGGCGTGCCCGGCGGCGGAGAGGCGTTCAACGACTTGACGACGTGCGTCTGCCTCTCCCTCTCTCTCTCTCTTTATCGTCTCCTCGCTCGTCGCCGTACCCGCACTGACCCTCTCGACCGCCCTCCCCGCCCCGCTCGCAGCACTAAGATGGCGCGCTTCAACGCCGAGACGCCCGACGACCCCGACGTCAAGTACGTCAGCTACGGCGCCGAGTTTACGCCGAGCTGGAGCAACGCGTTCCGGATCCCGTGGGGCATCGTGTCGGAGCGAGAGGGTGCGTCTCGGGCGCTCGGGCCTCTTGCTCTTCCTGGCTCGCCGCTCGGCCGGCGGTCTCCTCTTCGCGAGGTGGCGCCGGTCGTCGATGTCGTCCGAGCCGTCGAGAAGGGCTGCAGCTGACGCGCCCGACGCCCTGCAGGACCCAACGACGGCCTCGTGTCGGTCGAGTCGGCCAAGTGGGGCGACTACCGCGCGACGCTGCACAACGTCAACCACCTCGACGTGCGTCGGCTCTCTGTCCTCCTCTCATGAGCTGCCTGCGCCTCTCGAAGCGCAGCGGCTCTGCGTGTTGGTGCGCGTGAAGCTGACCCCTCGCACGTCGTCCTCGCCCGCAGCTCATCGGCTGGGTCGGCAAGGTGCGCTACTCGTTCGCGGCGTGGTCCGGGCACGAGATCAAGTTCCGGCCTATCTCGATGTTCTGCACCATCGCCGAGCAGCTCGCCGACGAGGGCTTGTAGAGGAGGCACGAGGGGAGGAGCGGCGGGAGGAGGAGGAGCGGCGAGGAGGAGCGAGGAGTAGACGAGGTGGTTGTTGTGCTCGTAGGCTGTATCCTTGTACACTGCACGCTCTCTGCATCTGCGTCTCGTTGCTCGGAGAGAGCGTGAGCGGGCGAGCGAGCTGACTTCGTGCAGGGGGAGCGCACGAGCCTGGCGGCCGTCACCGCTCTCTCGCTGCAGCATTTTGTTCGCTGGTAGCGGGGGACATGGTACAGGCTCACAAGCACATAGGCCAAGCACGCATGGGACCAGGGAGCGTCGCCGTCGTGGCTCCTGTGGCGTCGTCGCTTCCCAGCTTCGTCCTCCTCGCTCACTCGCCCACTCGCGCTCCTTCCGCCAGTCGAGCACTCGAGACTGCTCAGAGCACCTCGACCATGGCCGCCAGCACGACGCCGCACGGCCCCGAGCAGCGCGCGGTCGACAAACGCGCCTCCCCACCTGGTCGACCCTCGTCACTCGACAGCTCCATCGCCTCGCCCTGAGCGTGCGCCACCAGCAAGATAGCCTCACGTCGCATCAACAACCGCCCTAAGTCCGACTGCAACGCACCAGGGTGAGGCGGCGACATGGCTCGTCGTCGCTCCCCCCGGACTCGAGTCGCTCGACGCGGGTTACCGGTCGTCGCCCTCCAGCACCAGGATCAGCTCGCAGGTGCGCACTCCCAGGCCCTGCACCAGAGTCCACAGCTGACCCTGAGCCACCTGGCAGGCTCTCCCGAGCCCTCGTCGCTCTCCCCTTCCCTCCCCGGCCTTCGCCCCGTCTCCGGCTCAGCTCGCCTCGCCGCCCGCCGCGCACCAGCCCTCAGCCAAGCCATGGTCGCCGCGCCCGAGACCCTCCACGCCAACCCGCACGCCGCCAGCCCCGCCAACCAGGGCCAGCAGCAGCCTTCGTCGGCCGACTCGATCAAGCAGCAGCGCGAGGCCGCCGCTCTCCCGGGCCAGCAGGGCTCGCAGGCCATGAACGGCGACCGCCAGGGTGCGTCTCACTCTCTCTCAGGGCTCTCTACCCCTGCCTCGTACCTCGGCGGCGCGACCCGAGCGAGCGCGGCCGCCCAGCTCGAGCGGAGCTCGGCGCCGTGCGCCCCCCTCGCCTCGCGGGCCGCAGAGAACTTTTCCTGCGCGCCTGGCGCCCTGCCCGGTGCGCTCGAGGGGTGCGTCGGGTGCGCATGGGCTGTGTGGAGCTCGTCGCGAGGCGCTGGGGGCGGCGCGGGGCGTGGGGCTGGGTCCGGCGGGCGAGGCGCATGAAGCCGGGCGGGACGAGGCGAGGGGTGGTCTCGCCGGCTCGGGCGCGTGTGGCGCTCGCCAGGGGGCGTCTCTGTGCTCGTAGGAGCTGTGGCGTGTGTGCGGCGCGGCCGTGCGGCGAGTCGAGACGAGGTCGACGCACGAGCACCTCCCGCACGACGAGGACGAGACGACCTCGACATCATCCCGCGCTTGCTCCAGGACTCGCTGCTGACTCTCCTCACTCCCGCAACAGCCAACGGCTCGTCTCCCGTCAACGGCGCGAGCGCCGAGGGCGCCAACGTCAACCTGCCGCCGGCCGAGGTCGCGCGCAACATCCCGTGCCGCTTCTTCCCGCTCGGCCAGTGCAAGTACGGCGAGCACTGCATCTTCTCGCACGGCATCCCGGGCGTGTCGGGCTCGCCGGGCGTCCCGGCGTCGCCATCGGTCGCGGCCCAGATCGCCCCGAGCCAGTCGGGCTCGCCGGCGCCGACGGTCCAGGCGCACGAGCAGCCGCAGCACCACCAGCAGCAGCCCCAGCACCACCAGCAGCACGCCATGCCGCCCGTCATGCCCATGGGCATGGAGTACGGCATGCCCATGTACTACTCGGAGCAGCAGCTCGAGTACGGCTACCCGCAACCGCCATTCCAGCACGGCGGGTACTACTTCCCGCCGCCGCCGCCGTTCGGCGCCTACCCGCCGCACGGCTACCAGCAGCAGCCGTTCCCGCCTCAGCCCTACTACGCCGTCCCGCCGCCGCCGCACGCCCCGCAGCAGCCGCAGCAGATGATGCCCCTCCCCGCCGCCGCCGCCGAGGTCGCGCCCGTCCCTGCGCCCTCTGCTTCGCCGCCCGCACCCGTCGTCGCACCATCGGCCGAGGCGCGCTCGGCACAGGCGTCGCCGGCGTCGCAGTCGCCCGCCGCCGCTGTTCCTGCGCCGACGGCGTCGTCGCCCGTCGAGAACGGCTCGGCGCCCGCAGCGGCCGACGCGGCGCCTGCCACTTCGTCGTCGTCGCCTGCGGCTGAGGAGAGCCCGGCCGCCGCGTCGCCGTCGGCTGCCCAGGGCGCCGAGGCTGCGGCCATCCCGCGCGCCGCGCCGTCGCTCCACACGTTCTTCCAGACGTCGGGCCCGTCGCCTGCCGCACCCGCGCCTGCCGCCTCGGCCTCGTCGACCTCGCCTCCTCCTGTGGCGCCCGTCGCCTCGGCGCCCGTCCCTGCCCCGACCGCCGCCCTCCCCGCGGGCGTCGTTCCGCCGCCCGTCATCGCCGCCGCCGCCCCGCCGCCCATGCTCAACGGCGGCTACCCGAAGCCGCCCCTCGCGCGCGGCCCGCACGCCCCGCGCCGCTCGATCCCGGGCCCGCCAGGCCCGAACGGCTTCCCCGTCGGCGTCGTCGGCGCCGGTCCGGGCGGCCCCGCCGGCAAGCGCCGCTCGTTCGGCGGGCAGCGCCCGCCGTGCTCGTTCTTCGAGGCCAACCGGTGCCGCAACGGCGACGAGTGCCCGTTCGCGCACCTCCTGCCCGACGGCTCGGACGCGCGCGGGCTCGGGCGCGGCATGATCGGCGCCGACGGGCGCACGGACCACCCCGAGGCGAGCGGCGGCATGCCTCCTGCGTGGCTCGCGAGCCAGAAGGCCATGAAGCAGCAGCAGAACCTCAAGCGGCACCAGGTGCACCACCACCAGTCGCCCGCGGCCGTCCAGCAGGCCCAGGCGGCGGCCGTCCACGCGCACCTGCAGCAGGCCCAGGTCCAGCAGGTCCAGCAGCAGCAGCAGCAGGTCCAGCAGCAGGCCCAGGCCGCCGCTCTGCAGCAGCTCGACCCGGCCCAGCTCGCCCAGCGCCAGCTCGAGAACGGCGCCGTCTTTAACGGCGGCTACTCGTACCGCGAGCGCATGGCCGGCCAGCAGCAGCAGCGTCGCTTCGCCGAGGAGGCGCGTCAGGCGCAGCACGCCCAGCAGCAGGCGCAGCAGGCGTCGGGCGCGAGCGTTCCCGCCGACGCTCAGGCCGCCGGCGCCGCCGCCTCGGGCCCTCAGCAGCAGCAGGGCCAGCAGCAGCGCGCCTTTGTGCCCGGCGGCCCGCGCAACGGCTCGCTCCCGCCTGGCAGCGCCGCGCCGCAGCTCGTCGCCGCCATCAACGGCTTGACGCGCCACATCCCGCCTGCGCGCCACAACAACCACCACGGCGCGCACGCTCAGGCGCACAAGCAGTCGCCGCACGCGCACGCCGCCGCGCCTGCCGCGCAGGGCCAGCAGCAGCAGCCCGCCATCAACGGCAACGGCGTCGCTCAGCAGCAGCAGCAGTCGCAGCAGCAGAACGGCTCGGCCTCGCAGCGCCTCCCGAGCGGCGACGACTTCCCCGCGCTCTCGCCCGCCGGTCCGCTCTCGCCGGCGCACGAGAAGGACGGGTTCGCCGCTGCCGCCGCCGCCGCCGTCGCCGCCTCGACCCCTGCGCCCTCCCCGCCCAAGGCCGCCGACAACGCCAAGCCGGCGCCTGCGTCTGCGCCCGCGCCTGCTGATGCCGAGTCGTCGACGTCGTCGGCTGCTCCGGCCAAGGCGCCGACGTCGCCCAAGGCGTCGGACGAGGCCGACGGCTTCGTCATGGTCTCGCACGCCGACGCGACCGAGCCCGCCTCCTCGACCGCCGCCGCCGCTCCCGCGCCGGCTGCCGCGCCCGCTTCGGCGCCGAAGAAGCTCATGGGCGGCTGGGCGTCGGCCGCCGCGAGGGGCGCGAGCGTCGTCCTCCCCGAGAAGCCCAAGGCGCCGCGCGCCTTCTCGCCCGCCGCCAAGGCTGCCGCCGCCGCCGCTGCCTCATCGGCGCCGGCGAGCGAGAACGGCGACGCTCCCGCCGAGGGCAAGGCGTCGACGGGCAAGGACGCGTCGTCGTCGTCGGCGTCGAGCAAGGGCCCGACCAAGGACGAGGACGGGTTCGTGCGCAAGGAGGGCAAGAAGAAGCCGCACTACGGGCAGGGCGGGCACCGCGGCGAGCACCAGCAGGGCGGCAAGGGCGTCAAGGCCAACAGCGGCGCGCAGCAGGTCGCCGTCAAGGCGTAGAGCTCGTCGTCGTCTCGCCCTCTCGTCCTCTCGCCCTCGTCGACGGTGCTCGTTGGCCTACTCGACCTCGCCTTCCTCGTCTCGTTCGCCTCGCTTCTTCCCCTATTCGACCTCGCGCCTCTCTCTTCGTCGTTCTCCTTCCCTCTGTGCCTATTCCCCTCCTCGCCTCGACCCGCTTCCCTCCTTCTCTTTCCCTCCTCCATGTCTTTACCACTACTTTGCCCCCTTCCACCATTGTCTCCCTAGCATCAGCACCCACTCCTTCTCCATCCTACTGACCCACCGACCCGAAAAGAGCCCTCGCGCTCGTCTCGAGCCTCTTCTCCTTCCTCCTCGTCCTTCCTCCGTCTCGTTCCCCTTTCCCTTGCTTGCCACACCTCTTCCTCCTCCTCTTCATCTCATCTTCTCACTCGTTGTGTTCTCGTGGAGCGTGTCCTTGTTGAGCGGCGCGCTCGTTGGTGGAGGAGGCGAGGAGGTTGTCGGCGGGAGGTGGAACATCGACGCTTTGTTCAGCCTCACCGTCACTTCTGCCGCCCAGCGAGAGCCCTTTGACAAGCTCCAGAGTACATCCGCACGTCCTCGAGAGCAGGCGCGGGCGTCGACAAAGGTGAGACGGTGTGAGCGCACGCGCCTTTTCGAGCTCGCCGGGGTCCGCCTCTCGCTCCTCTCGCTCTTCCTCCTCCCGCCTCGCGCTCGCTGCCCCGCCCAGCCAGCCCGACTGCACACCATGAGCAGCACCGACACGCTCAGCCAGCCTCGCCCCTTCGACCGCCTCCCCAACGAGCTGCTCGCCGCCACGCTCGCCTACCTCGACACCCCAATCCGCCGCGACTCGTCCTTCTTCAGCTCAGCATTCGACGCGCCGACCGACCGCAGCCGGCGTCGTACGCTCCGCGCCGTGTGTCTCGTGTCGAAGCGCTTCCACGCCGACGGCCGCAGGCTCCTGTGCGGGCAGCTCAAGGTCAGCCGGCGCAACCACGACGAGGTCCTTTCTGCGCTGCGCGAGTCAGCGGCGCAGGCGAGGGTATGTCGCATCCTCGTCCTCGAGGGCTGGATCTCTAGCTTCTTTGCGCCGCTCGACACGGACGGCTGGTTCCAGCTTCTGCCGGGCGTCGAGGACCTCACCCTCGCCCACTCGCCCCGGGTCGATCTTGCCGCGGTGGCCACCCTGTGCAGTACGTTCGCACGCTCCGCACGCGTTTCAGCTCAGGCCGCCAGCTGACCCTCGCTCCCTTCAGATCTACGTCGCCTACACCTACACGACGTCCGCCTCGTTCTCGGACCCCGCCTTTGCACATTACCGCACCTCGCCTCGATCATCCTGGACGACACGGTCATTCAGCTCGATGGGTCGAGCCCGCCTGACTGGGCCGAGACGATTTGGCCGACCGCGCGGCACGTCGCCCTCGTACGGTGCCCGATGGCCGACGACGACGGCACGTCGTGGACTCGACGCCGGCCACTCTCGTGCGCCTTCCTCGAGCAACTCGCCTGCCTCACGCTCAACCTCCTCGATATGGACTACCTTGCTCGGGGCGCCCTGGACCTCGACTCGCTCGGCGCGCACCTCCCGATCCTGTGGGCGGTCGAGCTGTACGAGGACTATGACGCGCCGAGCTCGTCGGGCGTCCCCCTCACCTACATCCTCGGCATGGCCACGGACGTTCCTCTCGACGAGGAAGAGGCCTCGCCTCCCGTCGGGCCGCGTTGGCGCCTCGAGCCCTTCGTCAGGCTGCGCCGCATCCTCGCCGAGCAGCGCGCGCCGCGCCTCGTCCTCCTCCCGCCGTTGCTCTGGGCGCACGGCGACGCGCTCGACCCGGACGTCGCGCGCGAGTGGCAAGGCGTCGTCGACGAGTGCGCGCGACGCGGCATCGCGCTCAGGAAGCACGACCCGGCGCGCGAGTACGACGGCGTCGTGCCCGAGTTCATGGAGTTCTTGCGCGAGGAGGCGGCGGGGCGGCGTTCGTGACGAGTTCAGCAGGGTGCGCAGAGTGTGAGAGGAACTGTAACGAAGGGTTGTACTTGTCGAGCGAGTTTTAGAGCTCGGGAGGAAGACGGGCACCTTGCGCACGAGCCTCTCGCTCACACACCGCCTCTCGGTCGTCTCTCGCTGTGTCTTTTCCAGGGCACTCCTTGACAAGGGTGTATAGCTGGACTGCTCACTCGTCGATTCACTGAGCACGTCGCCTGATGAATGCCGCTCGCTCCTTCTGCGGCTCGTCCAGGGCGTCCACCTCCCCCTCCGACCTCGCGCATGGCGGCGAGCCGATCCTCGCCGACTTCGAGCGTCGAGGAGTCGAGGTCAGGAGCTGCAGCTCGGCGCCCGAGGACGAGGACGAGGAGCTCGTAGCGCCCGAGTTTGTCGCGTTTGTGCGCGAGAAGGCGGCGACCACGCGCACGGCAACGGCGGCGGGGCAGTCGTGAGGGAGGGCAGGCAGAGGAGCCTTGGATACGCTTGTGCACTTCGAGTACTGCTCGCGAGTACCCTGTGGCAAAGTGCGAGAGAGCGAGAGCCGAAAGTGCGACTTGAGAAGGTTAAGTGCGCGAGCGCTCAGGCCTCCTCCTCGCTCGAGCCCGCTCGTCGCTCGGCAGCTGCTCTTTCTCTCCTTCGCGCTCGCAGAAGCTCCACGACGATAAGTACGTCTCCTCGTTGCCGCTGCGCCGCTCTACACGATCCTCGGCGAGGCGGCCGACTCAAGCTCCTCAAAGTCCACCGTCTCCCACCTCGCCTCGTCGCCCTCGCCGCCGCCGCCGCCGTACCGCCTCCACTCGTCTTGAGCGTCGCGTCGGGCCTGGTACCCCGCGCGCTCGTCCACCGCTTGAGGACGCCGAGGGCGAGGCGGCGCTCGAGGAAGGCGGTGAGGTGCGCGGAGGAGGCGGGCAGCGAGAAGTCGAACTCGATGAGGGCGACCTCGAGCGAGAGGGGGAGGGCGGCGAGGAGGGAAGAGGCGTCCGAGGGCGAGATGAGGCCGATATCGCGGCCGAAGGGCAGGTATATCTCGACATCGATGGCGACGAGGCCGGGCAAGTCGACGAGCATCGAGGTCAGGGCGGTGGGGAAGGAAGGGAAGAGAACGGCTGGGGCGACGAGGCGCAGGATACGCAGGTTGGGGAGGAGGGGCGCGAGATGACAGGGGACGGCGTGCGAGACGTTGTAGTAGAGCTTGAGCTCGCGCAAGGATGAGAGGTCGGCGACGTAGAGGAGGTCGGCGACTGCATCCAGCTCGACGCGGGCGTGCACGATCGACTCGAGCGTCTCGGGCTCGAGCCTCAGTTCGAGGCGAGCGAGACGCCGGCGAGGAGCCGGCATGCGCGGCCTCGGCGAGGGCGTCCTGGCCGCCCGGTACTCGAAGAAGCAGCTGAAGCACTCGAGCTTCGGCATGTGCGCGAACGTCTCGTAGGCCCGCTTGAGGTGGGCGTAGTCGGACTCGTAGATGTAGATGTGCAACTCGACGAGCGACGAAAACCCGCTGGTGGGGATTGACCTCGGGAACAGCTCGAGCGCCGGCGGGTTCCAGAGGATGAGCGCTCGAAGCCGCTGGCCGACAGGCGACCTGAGCGCAGCGCCCCATGCCCTCAGGAGCTGCTTTTCGCCCACCTTAGGACCGATGACGGTGAGCTCGGAGACGAGTCCTTGCCGGGTCCGAGCGGCGAGCTGCGGCGCCGGGGCAGGCTGTCCCCAGCGGAACAGGACGTGCCTCCAGTATCGAGCGAGCCCGACGTCTCGCCAGGTCGTGCACACGAGGGCGAAGTTGAGCGCCCTCTGCGTGCCGACGACGTACTTCTCGTGCGAGAACAGGCCGAAGCCGAACGTGGACGGGCACAGGGCGTCGATGATGCGCTGGATGACCTTGTGCGGGAGCTTGGCGGCGAGGCTGCGGGCGCAAGGAGCGTCAGCTCGAGCTTCTGAAGACGAGGGCGCGAAAGGAGAAGAAGCCGCACGGACCTCGTCTCGTGCTGGCGGCGCGCAACCTCGACGCTCGTCTCGTTCGCTCCATCTTGACCATCCTCGACGCTGGAGCAGGCCTCAAGTCAGCAGCTGCTCGTCGAGGGCGAGGAGATGAGGCGGGAGGAGGACGCACCGAGTCCTTGCCGACGCCGACTTGGCCTTGCTGCGCTTCTTGGTGCGGCCCATGATCTCGACCCGGCGGTGCGACGAGTAGGCTTGAAGATGAGGAAGCTCAAGAGCCGAGCGCGAGCGAGAAGCGCAAGCGAGAAGCAGCGAGGAGGACGAGAGGAGACGAGGACAAAGGCGCGAGCGCGGACCGGGCGCCGGCGTCCTGCGGATTCTCCGGCGACCGAGGAGTCTCAGCTTTAGAAGCAGAGGCGAGCGTCGAGACGACGACGAGAAGACGACGCAAGAGAAGACGGGCGGTGAAGGAGAACACGAAGAATGACAACACCTCGACGCAGTGCACGGACCCCCCTCGAGCGACGACTCGCTCGCGCCGCTCAGGCCGCCGTCTTGCTGCCCTCGTCGGTCGCGGCGGCGGCGTTGAGGTCCTCGACGATCCAGCCGGCGCATTTGCGGGCGAGCGAGGTCGTGTGAGCTGCGAGACAAGGAGGAAGAGTCAGCGCCGACCGTCAACGCTCAGCTGCGCCCGACAGCTCGAGAGCGAGTCGCCCGAGCGCAGCACGACGAGAGGGAAGACGCCGACTCACCCTCGTTGAGGACGAACGCGTGCGGCATCCCCTCGCTGCACCTCTGCCTCCTCGCACGGCCCTCCTCGCCACCGACCCGCTCGAGCACCTCGTCAATCTCGCGCACCGCCTCCTCCGTGACCCACCCATCGACGCCCTCAGCCGCCCAGTATACCCACATCCGCTCGCCGTACCGCTCGAGCGCCTCGACGTCGACGTCTCGCACGCGCTCGAGCTCCTCGCGCGCCATGCTCAGCGCGGCGACGACCGTCTCGGGGCTGCCGACGAGCGCCGTCGTGACCTGTGCGCCGGGCCCGCTCTGCCCCGTCATGAGGGCGACGATGCGCGAGAGGAGCGCGCGCGGGAGGTACGAGAGGGCCGAGGTCGAGAGGAAGACGGGGCGGAGCGCCCAGGAGGAGAAGAGGGGCGAGAGGCGCCGACCGTTGGGCGTGAGGGCCATGTGCGAGAGGGTCGGGAAGAGGGCGTGCAGAGACGAGATGTGCTGAGGGAGGGCCTTGAGCATCTGCGCGGAGAGGTCGAGGACGAGTCAGTCTCGGGTGGGCGAGGCGGGCTCGAGCGAGCTCGATAACAAGGTAAGGCGCGAGAGAGCGTGAGGCGCACCTGCAGACCGATCCACGCGCCGATCGAATGCCCGAGGACGACGAGCTTGGGGCCGTCCTCCCTCCCGATGCCGTCCTCCTGGACGATGCCCTCGACGAACGTGCACTTGTCCTTGACCTGGTCGTCAAGGCTCGGGAGCCCTCGCGGGTTGAAGCCGCGGTCCTCGTCGAACCCGGGCGTGTGGCGCAGGTGCCCGACGGCGTACAGCTTGGTCTGGTTGCGCAGCTCGCCCGGGAGCGAGTCGCGCAGCGAGGCGAGGAAGTGGCGGTAAAAGTCGACGAGCCCGGGGTTGCCCGGGATGAAGAGGAGGACGAGCTTGAGCGGGAGGGCGGGCGAGATCGGGGGGAAGGTGAGGACGTCGGCGGGGTGGTGGAACGAGTCGGCGAGGGGACCGTATCGGCGGCTGAGGGTGGGCTCGGGAGGGGGAGGGGGAGGGGCGGTGAAGGCGGGGGAGGATCGTCTCGTCGGTGGGGACGACTGGCGGCGCGTCCTCGACTGCGCTCGGGACGGGCGCAGGCGCCGGTGAGGTCGACGAGGTGCTTGGCGGCGGCGGCGAAGGGTTGAGGGAGGCGACGGCCCTCGACGTGGCCCTCGAGCGCTTCTGGCTCGAGGTGCGGGTGACCGAGTCGAGTTCTGGCGCGTCGTTGTAGTGGCTCGAGGTGCTACCCGTGCTCTTGTGGCCCTTGCGCGACGTGGGAACGGCGAGGTGGGCGGGCTGGGGGTCGTCCGAGGCGGGGGCGGCGCTGTTGGCTGCGCGCGGCGGTGGAGGTGGCGGCGGGAGCTTGTTGAGGTAGCTCGACATGGCTCTGACTAGTCTCAGCTTGGTAGCGGTGGACGGAGGAGACCAAGAGCGAGCTGCGAACTGATGAGGCGAGGTGGGGGGACCACAGCTCGCTCGCTCGCACAGGCGGACTCGCTACAAGTGTGGAGTGGTCGCACTGCATCTTGGCTACCCTATAAGTCCGCTTCCGCGGCCCCTGAGGTTGAGCGGTGTCGCCTCTCCCCCTCGAGCCGGACCTCCGCCTTTCTCGCTCCTGCACCTCGCTCGCTCCCGCGCAACTCACCCAGCCGGCTAGCAGCAGAGTTTTCAGAAACCGCACGACCATGCTCGACCGCCTCCCGTACGAGCTCACCCGCCGCATCCTCGACGAGGCGCACCCTCCCCTCGCCTCCTCGTCATCCGACTCGCCCTCGACCTCCGACAGCCGCACCCGCCTGCGCTTCCTCGCTAACGTCGAGCGCACGTGCAAGAGCGTCCAGGTCGCCGCCCACGACCTCCTGTGGCACTCGGTCTGGATCCAGCCGGCCTTCGCGTTGGCCAAGCAGCTCGACCGCATCCTCGACCAGAACCGCGACGAGTGCTCTCTCGTGCGCGTCCTCAACTTTGCGCACCACGACAAGCGCACGACCGGCCGCAAGTCGCGCGTCAAGCTCGCGTCCGTCATGCAGGCTCTGGGCAAGATGGACAACGTCGTCGAGATTTCGCTCCGTCAGCGCGTCGAGAATGGTACCGTCGACTTTGCCGAGCTCCTCAAGCGCCAGTGTGCGTCTCAGCCCTTTCTCCTCATCCTCAAACGAGCGACAAGCAGAGCTGACTCGTCGCCCCGCAGGCCTGCGCACGCTCATTATCGAGGGCGACAACCTCAAGCTGCTCGACGGCCCCCAGTTCCTCGACTCGCTCGCGCTGCCCATGCTCCGTCATCTCGCCCTCGAGGGCGTCAACCTGTCTTCGAGGCTCAGCGACAACCTCTTGACGAGGCGCCACTTCCCCGTGCTCGAGACGGTCAGCATCCAGCGCGTCCTCGTCGACTACGCATCCGCATTCCCCGAGATCGAGCTGGAGCTCCTACAGCAGCTCGAGTCGGTCAACGTCGCGCTCGACGAGTGGCCCCTGTGCCAGCCCGTCCTCGGCGGCATGGCCGAGCGCGTGCTCGTGCACCTCGATGGTCGCATCTCGGCCAACATTGACCGTGGCGCTTGGCCGGTCGGCGCCGCGTGGTCGCAGTCTTCGTCATACCTCGGCGTCAAGAACCTCGTCCTCATGACGGAAGAAACCGTGCTCTACGACAGCGCGCCGTCCGAGCTCTTGCCCCTCACTGTGCGCGCCGCGTCCGTCCTCCTTCAGGGCGGCGGCGTCTCGACCCTCTTCCGGCCCGTCACGCTCCGCAACGACATGCCCACGACACGAGCGCCGGCCGGCAGGCATGCGCCGCAGCGTGTCACGCAGGCCGAGCAGCTGTGGAGGTCCCTCCGGAGCGAGTGCTACAGCCACAAGGTCGACATCCACTATCTCGACTACGTCACCGAGTTTGACTTGTGGCCGACCTGGGCGCAAGGTAACCCGTCGCTGCGTAGGATGGTCGCCGTCACGCAGGAGCGCGACCTGCGCCGCGAGAAGGAGGCTCGGCGGGCGCGCGACGGTCGGACCTGATGCGCGATGCGTCCTTCCCTACTCTCAGCTTCTTGCCCTCGAGTGTAATCAGATACGTGCTTGCCGTCGATCGAGCTGAGCAGAGCTGCCGCGAGAGAGATGCGAAAGGTGAGCCGCCTCGAGGAGGGTCCGTGCGGATCGGCTAGCCGAGACGCGCGCTGTCCTCGGGCGCACCTAGCAGACCACTCTGAGATACTCGTGCGCAAGCCGCAGGGAGAGCGTGAGCTGTACGCTTGCCTTTGCGCACCGCGCTCTGACTTGGTCGGCGGGCGAGTCGGAGCTGAGCCGGCCCGATCGGCCGTCTGCCTCTCTCGCTCCTCCTCCTCACTCGCTCTCGCCTCAACAGCCGGCCAGAGCTCGCAGCACCCACCACTCGACTCGACAGCCATGCTCGCCACCCTCCCCGTCGAGCTCGTGCGCCGCACCCTCGCCCTCGCCGCTCCCACCCCCGCACGCTCCCCCTCGTTCGACACCGAGCTCGCCCACCGCCAGCGCTTCCTCTGCGCCCTCCAGCGCGTCTGCAAGGTCTTCCAGGGTGCTGCGCGCGAGCTCGTGTGGGGCACAGTGCGGTACAATCCCAAGGCGCCGTGCCAGTTCGAGCACCTCCTCAAGACGACGGGCGACGAGGGCTCGCTCGTGCGCCACTTCGAGTTCGAGCGCTTCCAGAACACCGTCGTCGAGGACAAGGGTGTGCGCAAGCGTGTACCGATCACCAAGGCCGTGCGCAAGACGCCCGGGCTCGTAAGCATCTCGATCCACCAGAACGTCGAGGGCGGCGCACTCGACTTGGGCGTCCTCAGCGAGCTCGAGAGTGCGTCTCTTCCCTTCGCCTGTCTCTCCGAGCTGCTGAGCTGACCTGTCCGCCGTCGCAGACCTCAAGTCGCTCCACATCCAGGGCACCCAGTTCGACCTGATCCTCGACGGCTCGACGACGCCCACCTCGCTCGCCTTCCCCAGCCTCACCCACCTCGTCCTCCTCAACGGCGTCACCATTCCCCCGACGTTCTGGGACGCCCTCCTGACGACCAACCCCGTCCCGGCGCTCAAGACGCTGTGCGTCTCGCGCCTCGTCGTCAAAGGCGTCGGGCCACGCTTCCCCTCTTTCCCCCTCGCCTTCCTCAGCCAGCTCGACGTCCTCCAGGTCGGCCTCTGGGACTACAGCATCCACCCGCAGGACCTCTACCGCGCGCCCTCGCGGCCGCACACCGTCGTCCGCATCGACGAGCCCTCGGCGCGCACGGTCCTCGCCGCGCTCGCCGACGACGAGCAGCGCGGCCTCGCGCGCGCCTACCCGGCCCTCTCGGCGCACTGCCTCCTCATCGGCCCGGACGAGATCGAGCTCGACTTTCCCGGCGAGGGCATCTCGGCGCCGGCGCTCGCGCTCGCGCTCCAGCTCGTCGAGGCCGGCACCGTCGACACGCTCTTCCTCCCGCGCGCATGCCGCGTCAACGGGCCCATGTACCACAACGTCGACATGGCGACCGTGTACACGCGCCAGGTCAAGGTCGGCGAGACGTACGACGCGCTCTTCGCGGCGTGCGAGGAGCGCGGCGTCGAGATGTACTTCACGGACGACGAGGGCGAGGTCGAGCGCTGGCCCGAATGGGCCAAGGGCGAGCCGGGCTTGAGGTGGGTCGTCGAATGGACCGAGGAGCGCGATGCAGGCGTGCAGGTGAAGGAGGAGGCGGCGGCCACGATCAAGGAGATGCTCTTCGGCGGCGGCGGCGGATTGTGAGGGGCCTCGACGAGCTGTGGCGGGACCGAGGAGCTTGTCGAGCAGGTGCGAGGTGTGTGTGTGTAGCAGTTGGTGGCGTGCGAGGAAGCGAGCTTTGCCCGAGCCTGCGCGACGAGGAGCAAAGCGAGAGGCTGCGCACGAGCCTCGTCTTCCTCTCGCTCGACGCTCTTCCGCTCGAGTCTTCGAGGGAGAGAGAGAGAAGAGAGATACTGCACTGCGACATCATCCTGTACAAGCCCATCCTCGCCGCCTCGCCTCGACCTCCCTTGAGCGCGCTCGAGCCCCTCCAGCTCGACCCCGCCTCTCGCGCTCACTCCTCCTTCTCCTGGCGCTCCTTGACCTCGGCCGATTCTCCCTGCCTTTGGACGCCCATCCCGTACTTGTAAACGAGCGATCCGCCCAGGTAGGCCGAGTAGAAAAATACGGGTATGGCGCTGCGGGGAACGGAGCGGAGGGAGGCGGAGGGAGGGCGGCGGCGAGAGGACGGCGACGAGGAAGGCGAAGGCGACGAGATGGCGCATGGAGATGGAGAGTGGGTCGGGGAGATGAGGAAGGCAGCGGAAGGCGAGAAGGAGGGGAGGCGAAGAAGGAGGAGAGGGTCAGTGCGCACGCTCGAGAGGAGGACCAAGGGGGCGAGACGCACGCAGCAGAGAGGATGGCGTTCGTGTACGGCAGGAGGAGGTCCTTGTCCTGTCGGCGGACCCACCTGTGCACGGGTTACGAGCGCAATCAGCGACTGCCCTCGCAGAGAGCCGACGCCGAAAGAGGAGCGAGAGTCGCGCGCACCAGTTGTAGGCGGCGATGCCGAGGACGATGTCGTTGAGCGTCGCGTGCAGGAGCGTCACCTTGAGCTTCTCGCCTGTGCGCCCGGGTCCGCTACAAGCATCAGCTTGCTGCGCACTCGGAGAAGCACCGCAAGCCGAACGAGGAGGACGAGGCGACGCACCCGAGACGTCCTTCTTGTTGACGGCGTCCTTGAGCGACTTCTTGCCGCCCTTCGACTTGGCCTGGCCCGTCCACATGGCGTACCTGTGCGACATGGAGGAGGGGAACGAGCTCGATAGTCAGCCTCTAGAGGGCGACGGCACGAGCGCTCGACAAACTCCCGCGACGCACAGCTCAGCGAGGCCCGACGCGATGGTCGGCACGGCGAAGAGGAGGCCTGCTGCGCCCGTGTAGTGCGACAGGACGTTGACGGCGGCCGCGGGCGGGAGCACCTTGAGGTAGTTGAGGCCCGAGGTGAAGGCGGGCGCCAGCTGGAGCGCGTCGAGCGCGAACGAGATGGACAGCAGGCCGATCGGGAAGTGTACTGCGAAGCGCAAGAACGTCGCCAAGCTCGTCAGCCACCGTCTTCGAGGGACGAGGAACTGCTCGAGCGAGCGCGACCGCAACGACGCACCAGTCGCGGGATGGATGGGGTGGTTGAGCCCGAAAGGTCGCTTGCCCATGCCCACCTCGGCGACAGGGCGGGCGAGGTCGTCGGCCGTGTGGGCGAGGTCGCGCGAGGAGGACATGGTCGAGGCGAGTTGGACGATGTGGGGAGGACGAGCTGGGTGGGGAAAGAGGGTCAGCGTGCGCTCGCGTGCGCCGATGCAGGGGGATACGCACCGGTGGGAGTGAGTGCTGGAGTGCTGGGCGAGAGCGAGCAAGCAAGAGTGAGGAGGAGCAGAGAGGGAGGCGCACGCGAGGCGACGTCGAGCGAGACTCGCTGACGACGTCGCGCCGGAGCTCATTGAGGCACAAAGGCCAGGCCCTCGATTGGTCCGTCGACCAATCCAGCTCCTCCCCTCGAGAAGGTCGCTCGCACTCCTCCTCGACGTCGTCGCTCGCTCGAGAGGGGCACGAACCTGCGGGCTGCGACTGCAAACAAGGACGACAAACAACAAGGTGCTCGACACGGAAAGGCGAAAGGTGGGGTATCTGCTCCTCCTCGACTCGCTCGCCGCTTCCTCAGAACCACGCTCCTCCTCCGCCGAGCTGCTCCTCCGCCCGCACGGCCTCCATGCTGAGCGTCAAGCCCGGCGCCATCCCCTCGCCGCCCATCGCCATCGCGCCCTCCTGCGCCGCGTCGCCGCCGCCGCCGCCGAGGTCGAGCCCGAGCGACCCAAACAGGTTCTCGTAGAACTGGTCGTCCATCCACGCGTCGCTCAGCCCGCCGAGCGTCGCGACCGCCGGCGCCTGCGTCGGCGCGGGCGCGAGGAAGAAGCCCGGCTCGTGCGGTTGCGGCGGCGGCGGCGGGAGGAGGTGCGCCTGCTCGGCGCTCGCTCGCGAGAAGGCCGAGTCGGCCGACGAGCGGCGCGAGTCGGCGCCGGCGGACGACGAGGGGTACGACGCCGAGAGGGCGTCGAGCGGGACGTGCGCGTCGGGCTCGAGGGCGTGCTGCCAGGGCGGCTCGGGGAGGGCGAGCGGCGCGCGCGGGAACGCGCCCTCGAGCGGCGTCGGCGCCTCGAGGTGCATCATGGGGACGTCGGCGCGCTCGTCACCGGGGTCATACGGCGCGTCGTGCGGGTGGTGCGCGTGCGGGGGAGGGAGGTGGTGGACGAGGTGCGGCGGGTAGGGGAGCGAGAACTCGGGCTCGTGCGCGACCTCGTGCGCGAGCGGCGCCAGCTCGTAGCGCTCGCCGACGTCGCCGCCGCCGACGGGGATGTCGCCCTGCGCGAGATAGGTGCCGCTCGTCGGCGACCAGTCGCTCGACGCCGACGAGCGCGCCGACCAGTGCGCCGACTCGTACTCGACGAGGGACGACGATGCCGAGCCGCTGCTCGAGCCCGAGACGGTGCGGCGCGCCGGCCCGTCAAAGTACTGCTGCTGCTGGTAGTGCTGATGGTGCTGCTGCTGAGGGTACCGAGGGCGCGAGGCGGACGAGTAGGGCGCCGAGCGGTGGCCGAGGTGCTGCTGCTTCTTGCCGACCTTGTTGCGGCGCTGGCGCTGGTTGGCGAACTGCATCCTCGCTCGAGCATCAGCTTCTCGTCCTTCTGTGCTCGTCGACGAGGAGGAAGAAGGAGGAGGGACGCACCCAGGTGAGGATCTGGCGCTCGGAGAGCGAGGTCGCGGCGGCGAGGGTGCGGCGCTCGGCCTTGGTGACGTGGTCGGCGGCGGTGAAGGCGGCGTGGAGGATGGCGAGGACGTCGGGCGTGAACTGACCGGGCTCTTGCTGCTCGTAGACGGCGGGAGGCGGGGCGGCGTGGCGGGCTTGGGCGGAGCGGACCTCGTCGAGAAGGCGGTCGCGCATATTCTGCACCGCGGCTCGATACTGAAGGTCGAACGCTGCAGTCAAGGTGCGCTGCCACACTGCACAGTCGCCCTGTTGGCCCGCCTCGAAGGTCCCGCAGAGCTCCGCCAACCGTGCGGAGAACAAAGCCCCGCTCTGCACGGCGAGCCTGCGACACCCGTCCTCGTACACCGCACGCACGGCGAGCGCTGCTGCTGTGGAGCAGCCCAGCTGTGACAACTCGCTGTACAAGTCCTCGGGCGGAGCGAACACGGGTGGCTGGATGGACGGGCACGGGCCCAAGGAAGGTGCCGCACGAGGTTGCGGGATGCTTGCCGAGAGACGCAGGAAAGTGTCGGCGCTGGCTGCGATGCGCGCGTGTGCTACTGCAGCCATGGCGATGTGGTGGAGGAAGAGAGGGAGGAGGAGCTCGACCGAGGATAGAGGCGGTGCGGGCGACATTGTCCTCCGCTCGCTCCCCGTCTCACCTCGCCCTTTGTCTTCGCTCCCTCACGCACCCTCCCGCCTCTCGCTTCCTGCTCTCTCGCTACACGCTCTCGCCATGAGCTCTATCGACGCCCAGATCGCCGCCAGCGTACGCGCCTGCGAGACGGCCTACCTGCAGGCCCTCGTGAGCGGCCGGTTTCAGCCCGCCGCCGAGCTGTGCAAGACGCTCTTCCTCGACGCCGGCATCGCCCTCGACAAAGGCCTGCTGAGTAGCCAGACGACCGTCGCCCTCCGCGACTTTACGAGCAACCTTAGCGTCGTGACGTCCCACCTCGCTCGCCTGGAAACTGCGGCAACAGAGGTCGAGCACGACTTTGCGGCTCGCTCGCGGCTGGTCCTCGCACAACAGCCGCAGCATTGCGGCACGACGCCGTCCCCCGAGCCGCCCGCCGACGACCAGGCGCACTGCGCGCCGTACCGCGAGTACTTCCTCGCGCACTTCTCGTTCCCCTACCCGACGCCCGCCGACAAGGACCACCTCCTCTCGCTCGTCCCGCGCCACACCAAGACCCAGCTCGACACCTGGTTCGTCAACAACCGCCGCCGGTCCGGCTGGGCCGCCCTGCGCCGCGCCCACACGAGCGGGTCCGCCGAGGCCATGCGCCGCCTCGTCGACGACGTCGATGCCGGGCTCGCCGCGCCCCAGATCGTCGACAAGGTGCAGCGGTGCAGGGCCTTCTTCGACGAGGCGGGGCGCGACCGCGTCTCGGACGAGATCCAGGCCATCGTGCGCGGCGAGGTGCCGCCGCCGCCGCCGCCTCCTCCCTCCTCGTCTACTCTTGCCGTCGCCCCGCCGCCGCAGCCGCAGCCCTCGTCCTCGCGGCGCCGCATCGAGCAGCGCGCGACGCGCGGCATTGGCCAGGCGGCGCACCTCCCCGGCGCGCGCACGCGCCGCTCCCCCTCCCCTCCCTTCCCTCCTCCTCCTCCTCGCGCGCGCGCCACCTACGCCGCCTCGCCGACCGAGCTCTCGCCCCTCGACGGCAGCCTCGCGCAGCTCGACCTCGCCGGCGCGCCGCGCTACCCCTCGTCGTTCAGCTCGCCGCCCTTCTCGAGCGCGCGCGCCGTGAGCGACTCGTCGAGCGCGTCGCTCGACTCGCTCGTGTCGTACGGCGAGGCGCTCGAGGTCGACCAGGCGCACTACGGCGGCGACGGCGAGGTCGAGGTGCACTGGGAGGCGGCGCCGACGCCTGCGCCGGGCTCGCCGCCGGCGACGTCGTCCCTCCTCTCGTTCGCGGCTGGCCTCGGCGGGCCCGCGTCGTCGCCCGTGCGGCACTACCCGGCGCGCCCTGCGGTCGACTCGCACGCGTCGGCGCACCCGCACTTCTGCACGGTGGACGAGCTGCCGACGAGCTCGTCGCTGGTCGGGTTCGCGGGGAGGAGGTGAGGGCGAGGGCGGACACTGGTTAGCTTCCCCGAGTGTGTGTACCTCTTAGATCTTCTCCTGTGTGTCTTGTTGAGCGCGTGCATTGCAGCTGGTCTGTCGCCTCGCTGTGTGCGGTTCGCGGTCGAGAGCGAGGCGAGTTGGCCGCGGCCAAGTCCGGGCGAGCGACCGACACAGCCATCCTCGCCCACGCTCGCCTCGTGCACCTTGCTGCAGAGTTACAAAGTCTGTGCAGACTCGCACACGGCCCCTCGACCCACTCGCACCACCGCCTGCGCCCTCGCCGTCACCGTCCTCGGCTCATCGCCCTCTCGAGTCCGGCCCTCTCTCGACCTCGACACGGCCATGGAGGACGAGCAGACGCTCGCCGCAGAGCAGGACAAGGCTCAGGCACGGCCCTACTTCGAGCCGGCCGTCCTCGTCGCCTCGTCGCTGGCCTCCATCTCGGCCCGGCTGTGCACCCATCCTCGTGCGCCGTCCTCCCTCTCTCGCCTGCTGAGCTGAGCTGACAGCTACCCTGCACGCAGTCGACACGATCCGTATCCGCATCCAGACGGCCGGCTACCCGGTACCGCCCATCAAGGAGCTCGTCCCTCGACCTCGCATCCGCAGCCTCTACGCCGGTGCGCTTTCCTCTCCTCGAGCGTGCCCTCCTGCTGCCATGAGCTGACCTTGCACCTCGCCCTAGGCTTACCTGTCGCGATCGGCTTCTCGGTGCCGGCTCTCAGCGTCTACCTCTCGGTCTACGAGGGTGCGTTTCGTCCTCCCTCTCTTCCCTCTCGTCCTCCTCTTCTCGCTCCTCGAGCTGACCTCGCTCTCCCCGCCCCGCGCAGCCTCAAAGCGCTACTTTAGCGAGACGTGGCTCCCTCAAGACTCGGCGCCAGGCCTGCTGCAGCAGCTGCCCGTCTTCGTCGCCGCAGGGACCGCCGCCGAGTGTGCGTCGCTCTCCCTCCCCAGCGAGGCCTCGCTCGCGGTCCTCCTTCGAGCACCGGACCCTGACGCTCCTTCCCTTCCCGCAGTCGCTTCCGGTGCAATCTGGACCCCGCTCGACGTCCTCAAGTCGCGCCTCCAGACCGGCCGCGAGGGCACCTCGGCCGTCGCGCTCACGCGCAAGATCCTGCACGAGGAGGGCGCCATCGGGCTCATGAAGGGCTACTGGCTCGGCACGGCCATCTTTGTGTGCGTCACGGCGACGCTGTCCACGCTGTCAGCGTGCGGGCCCGCCCGTCGGCGGGTCGGCTCGCTTCCAACGCTGCGGCCAGCTCGCTGACTCGTCGTACCCTTTCTCGATGCAGGCCTAACATCGCCATCTACTGGAGTGTGTACGAGTCGCTCAAGCAGCGCTACATCCCCGGCTACTCGCCGCACGCCGCCACGACCGGCGCCTCGCCCGACTCTCCCTCTCCCGCCTCGCCCTCCTCCCCAGCCAGCGCATCGACCTCCTCCCTACTCTCCTCGATCCCCGTCACCCTGCGCTACACCGTCGCCTCGGTCACCGCCTGCTCAATCGCCGCATGCATCACGACGCCGATCGAGGTCGTCCAGGCGCGGTGGCAGACGTCGGGCGTGTCGGGCAAGGTCGCCCGAGGGGGCATCAGCGGCATCGTCAAAACGATGTGGAGGAGGGAGGGCGCGAGGGCGTTCACGAGGGGCCTCGGGATCCGGATCGCGTATGCCGTGAGTCGCTCGGACCTCTTCCTCTTGTTCTCGGTCTCCCGCTCGCAGAGCAGCTGCTAACCTCGCCCGAGCCTGCAGATCCCTGCCAACGGCATCTCGATGACTGTCTACGAGTCGGTCAAGCGCTACCACGGCCTGCAGTAGCGGTCGTCGACCTCCCCTCCTCCCCTCGCTCGAGCTAGATTTCTCTCTCCCCACTCACTCCCACACACGCACATAGACCCGCACTCTCCCTTGTTGTCACTCATAGATGCATCTAGAGGATTCCTGAGCGTCGTTGCTGCTGCTGCTACATCTAGAGAGAGAACACGAGGAGGGGATACAGGAGGAGCACAAACACGAACAGCGGCGAACCAGCGCCTCTACCCACAGCGTCGACATCTAGAACATCGACTCGTCCTTCCTGTGCAGCCCGGCTGTCCCCCGCCTGAGCGGCCTCGGCGCCCTGAGCCGCTTGCGCTGCATCCCCCCTCCTCCGCCGCGCACGACCTCCTCCCCCGCCGCCGGCGCCGCGCCCTCGCCGCGCTCCCTCTTCTGCGCCCACGCAGCCGCTCCAGGAGCAGGAGGCACGCGCACGACGCGCTTGTGCGCGTGCGCGTTCGCTTTGCGCGCCGCGAGCGCGCGCGCGAGCTCGACGGCGCGGCCCTCGCTCGGCTCGTGCTCGTGCTCGTGCTCGTGCTCGTGCTCGTGCGGCTGTGCGCCGCCCGGGTGCGGATGCGGGTGCAGCTCTGCGAGCGGGATGGCGGCCGGGCGAGCGTGCGCCGAGCGCCGTCGGGTGCTGCTGCTGCTCGACGACGGGTCCGAGCGCTCGGCGTCGTCGTTCTCGGGCGCGGCGTCGGCGATGGCGCGCTCGGCGGCGTTGAGCGCGTCGTGGAACGCCTTGGCGTGCTGGTCGTTGATCTGGTGCCGGCTGACCTCGAACGAGCTCGAGGCCGAGCCCGGGCCGACGCACAGGAGGAAGCCAAAGTGCGAGTTGGTGAATCCCGGCTGGAGCGAGCCGATGACGGAGCGTGGGTCGCGCAGGAGAGGGGTGGGAGGGACGTAGGCGGGCCGAGAGTAGCACGACGAGGTCGACATGCCCCAGATGGACGCGCTGCGAGCGAGCGAGCGAGAGAGGGTCAGTGCGCACTCGAGGTCGTGACGAGCGAGAGAAGCGGGACGCACGAGACGGCATTGTCCTTGACGACGAGCGCACGAGCGTCCGAGAGCGCGATGGCGTAGCCGAGGTAGCCGTGGTACGACGAGAGGCGGTTGCGCACAATCTCGCTCGCGAACGGGATCTCGTGGTCGCCGACGAGCTCGTCGGTCGCCCAGGGTCCCGAGCCCGTCGAGATGCCGATGCGGATCATGGCCGACGCGGCGTGGACGCGGTTACCCCTGCGAGCGAGAGGGGAGGAGGGTCAGCACGAGGGAGAAGAACGAGTCGAGGTGAGAAGGCGACGAGGACGGACCGGACGTAGACGCCGCCGAGCTCAGCCGCCTCGCGGTACGCAGGGTCTGCGACGAGCGAGATGCCGACGAGCATGTCGCGGTCGCGAGCGACGATCGTGTTCTGGAAGACGGTCGTGCCCGGCGCTCCTCGCAGGGCGATGCCGGCGCCCGAGACGTCGCGCACCGTGTTGTCCGAGACAACCCTGTGCTCGAGGGGAGCGTCAGCGTGCGCTCGAGCGTGAGAGGGAGAGAGTAGGAGGGACGCACGAGCGAGCGCAAGCGATGCTGATGCCGTCGGTCCACGTCCCCGGGCGCTCGGACCCCTTGTACGCCGGCGGCCCCTCTCGCAGCCTCGCGAGCTCCGACTCGAGGAACGCATCGTACGGCGCGTCGCCCGCCGAGTAGACGACGTTCTCGGTGACGACGACGTCGCGGCACGAGCCGTTCTGGCCCTCGGCGGCATGCACGACGGCGAAGCCGCGCGCGCCCCACGCGTCGACGCGCCGCACCGTCTGCGCGCCAGCGTCGCCGCCGACGACGATGAGGGCGTCGCCGCCCTCGAGGGCGCCGAGGCGCTCGCGGCCGCCGTCGACGTGCACGTTGCGGATCTGGACGCCGCGGCACGAGGGGCAGTTGGCGGCGAGCGCCGTCGTCGTGTCGCCCGAGACGTGGTGGGTCGCGTCCTCGATGACGAGCGTCGCGCGCGAGTGGTCGTCCGGGAAGCCCTTGGTGAAGATGGACTGGCGAGGGGCGGTGAACGTGATGGGCGGGCCGTGCGAGTCGATCTGGGCGGCGCTCAGGTCAGCTCGCCGGGTCACCGACAGCTTGGAGAGAGGGAAGACGCACCGTGATGTGTGCATACGGGCACAGGACGATGGCGGCGCCCTCGCCTCGAGAGCGCAGGAGCTCGTTGACCTCGACCGCGGTCGCCGCCTCTATGCACCCGGTCGACGCGAGGTGGTGCTGAGGGCTGGCGGCGAGGGCGGCGCCGAGCAGCAAGCTCTTTAGGGCGAGGGCATGGCGAAGTCGTGGACGAGGCGACATTGGCGCGGGCGTGGACCGGACGACCGGAGGAGGACGGCGAGGTCGGCGGTGAGGAGAGGTGATGCGGCGGCGGCGGCAGCAGGTGAGGACCAGGGGGAGCGACTAGCTATTGTAGCGAGCTGTGTGGTGCAGGATGGTGAGCACCCGTGGACGTCCGCTTGGCGTCGCTCGTCGCATTCGAGGAACGAGAGGGGAAGGTGTCGCACCTTGCTCGAGAGGCTCGTCGGCGCGAGGGCCCTGACCGCTGCGCTCGGCCGACAAAGTAGCCGACGGAAGGCCTGGCGAACGGTAGCGTACGAGTGGCCCGTCTCGCTCGCTGCCAGGGGTCGAGGGACGGCCGGCGACGAGGCGGACTCGGAGCGCGAGGTGCGGAGGTTGTGGAACCGGCGCAGCTGCAACACGCGGTGTGCGGCTCGCGAGACGTGAGTCTGCTCGCTGGCTCAGGAGGTAGCTCTTGGAGCAAGCAGCCGCTTCGAGCGAGAGGGTGCAGAGCGAGCTCGGGGCCGTCGGCGAGGAGGTGACGAGCGGACCGCCTCCCCTCAGCCTGAGCGCGCGGTGCACCACGGCGTCGGTTCTGTGACCGGGTCCTGCCCTCGTAGAAGCAAAATGAAGGCCCCAGCCCCGAGAACAAGCTCAGGTCGTGATCGAATCGAGGCGCCGGACGAGGAAGCTGCGTCGGCGCCTCTCCCTCGTCGGCTCGCTCCTGACCAGCCTCGTCCCAAGGGGTCCAGATGCCTTTGCCGCATCCCGGCCGGCTCTGTCCCGCCTCCCCCGCCCGCCCAGGTCCAGCCTCGAGCTTGCCCTCGTCACGCCGCGGCGTTCTTGCCCTGCGCGGGAAATCATCCGCTCGCAGGCCAGCTTCCCCGACGGCGAGGACCGGCCGGGGCACAATTGGCCCTCCCCGTCGTGGACGGGAGCCCAACTTGCCGCCGTCGTCAAGAGCTTGCAGCCAGAGGCGGGCGCGCCCTTCGAGTCGTCGTCGTCGTTCCTCCTCCTCCTCCTCCCACCTCGTCGCTCGCCCCGCCTGGTCGCGGCGCACCTCGACGAGCAGCGCGCAGGCCGGTCCTGTTCCTTGCGGCGACGTCGTCGAGCGAGATCCCGGCCGCGCGGTCCGAAACACGGCAGGCACCCTCGCCCCCTCATCGACCCCGGTCGACTCGTCGGTCGCAGATCCCCTGTCCGAGAAGATTGTCTGGCCTCGCCCACCCCCTCTTCATAAGCTCCATAGCGGCGTCTCATGGCCCTCGACCCCTGGCTGCGGCGACCCAGCATGCCTGCGCCCAGCGTCGACCTCGTCCCGGTCCTCCCTCGTCGCCCTCGCCGCTTCTCCCTCCTCACCCTCCCCTCGGCCGCCGTCGCTCGCCCTCGTCCCCGACGCTCCTCGACTCGCACCCAGTCTCTGTCCCTCCCGCCGACCCACTCGCTCGTCGCCGACAACCTCCCGCCCATCCCGTTCGCCGAGCCGCCCTTCATGCCCATGTACCAGGCGCCGCCCTCACCGCGCACCCCGAGCCGGCTCGTCAAGGCGCCGCCCTCGCCCTCCTCGTCGCGCCCGCCGGCGTGCGGCCTCGAGGAGGACCTGTGGAACGAGCCGCCGACGACGCCTCGGCGCGCGCCCCTCCCCTCTTCCTCCTCGACCTCGTCCGCCAAGCTCCCGACCCGCACGCCGCCGAGCCGCGACCTCAACACGTCTCGCCTCAAGCGCCGCCTGCAGCGCTGGACTCGCTCGCACGACCTCGACTTTGGCTGCGCCGGCGACTGGTCCGAGGGCCCTGCCGACCTGGTGCGTCTCGCTCCCGCTCCCTCTCGCCCTCCCGAACGACCTTGACGCTGACTCTCCCGCCGTGTCTCTCTCCTCCTCGTCTCGCAGGGTCACGCCTTCTACAGCAGCCAGCCGGGAGGCAGCAGCCGCACGTCGATGGCGTCGTCGTCCGACGAGGCCGGCGCAAAGCGCTCGCACTCGCGCGGCCAGTCGACCTCGTCCGACTGGTCCGTCTCGACCGCCGCCTCGTCCATCTCGGCGTCGCCCGTCCTCGGCTGCTCCATCGACCTCCTCCCGCCCGCACCCCTCTCGCCGAGCCCGTGCCGGGTCCCCCTCACCCCTCGCTCGGCTCACCGCCGCCGCCAGTCGGACGAGGCCGCCGCCGTCGACGCCGCCAACCAGTACTTTTCCCGAGGCCGCCTCAGCCAGATCGCCGAGGACGACAGCTCGCGCAAGAGCCGGTGCAGCTCGACCCGTCGCTCGCGCACGCCGTCGACGCCGCCGCCGCCCGTCCCGAGGGGCGACTCGTCGTCGCCCGCCGGGCTCGCCATTTACACCGCCGGCCGCAAGCTCCAGTCGTCCCTCGAGCAGCGCCACTCGCGCTCGACGTCGTACGACCTCGAGGTCGAGTTTATCGAGACGGGCCACACGACCTACACGCCCCTCTCGGTCCACGGCGACGACTTTCCGCTCAACGCCATCATCCTCCCCAACGACGCGTTCCTCCTCCCGAGCACCTCGCCCGCCCTCGTCGCGACGCCCTCGACCTCGTCGACCTTCACCGCCGAGTCGGCAGACTCGTGCGAGTCGGCGACGACGACCTCGACGGCGCGCTTCGTCCGCCGGTCCCCGATCGCCGCCCACGACATGGGGCCTGCGCTCGACGAGCTCAGCGAGTACTTCATCTCGAGCGTGCCCGAGCTGTCGTGCAGCTCGTCGATGACGAGCGCCTCGAGCGCAAGCACGAGCACGTACGGCGACGTCGCGGTCAAGCCCCTCCCGCACATCTCGCTCGCGCCGCCGTCGCCGATCTCGCCGCAGCGCAAGCGCGCGCCGCGGTACAACTCGACGACGACCTCGCCGGTCGTCTCGCCGCCGCCGACGCCCGTCATCGGCGGCGGGCGCCCGGCCGCCGCGCGGCACCGCCGCCAGTCGTCGAGCTTTGCGGCGGCCGAGCAGGCCAGGCTTGCCGCTGCCGGCCTCGTGTGCCCGCTCCGGCAGCCGCAGGTCCTGTACGACTGGATTTAGGCGCCCCTCTGTATCCCCACCCTCTCGTTTCTCCCATCTTTCAGCATCACCTCCCTCATCCCGCATCGCCGCATTAGCTCTCTCTCCCTCCTCTTGTATCCCCTCCTCCTCTTTCCCGAGCTGTTCCACAAGTCTAGCAGTAGCTCCTCCTTCATCTGTATCGCGCTCGTCGCACCCTCTCTCGAGCGCTCAGACCCCTCGCGCTCGCTCGGAAGAGTCTCTCGCTGCGAGCTCGGGACGTCGCCCAGGTCAAGACATCTCGGCCGCGAGCGCGCGCTTGCGCGAGCTGTGGCTCCGGCCGTGCGAGGTGCGCCCGAGCCGTCGGAAAAGAGGCGTGTCGCACCAGCTGGCGAGGGGGAGATGAAGCTGACACTTGCCGTTTGCGAAGGTCGATCTCTCGTCGACCTTCCCCTCGCGCCCGAGTCCGGCCTCCTCGACGCCGTTGCTGGTCGCCGTTGCCCGTCCTTGCAGCTTGAACGTCATCCCTGCATGCACTGCCCTCGAGAGAGCGCGAGCTGGCGAGCAGAGAGTGCGTGCTCGCCCACGCCTTCCTCGCGAGCGGCCTGAGCGGTCCAGACCTCGCTCTGCCGCGGATTTTCTCGCCCAAACGTGATCACGGCGACGACGTGGCCTGATCGCCCAGGCGCTGCTGACCACGTTCTTTCCAATCCGCGTCGCGCTCCACATTGGTCTGCGCGCCCTTCGCCCGCTGCGACGAGAGGGACTTGCGCCCTCGTCGCGCTTCTTCCGTCCCGCACGTCCTCGTTTCGGCTACCTCCACCTGCGGCTTGCTGCGCACGGGACGCTCCCTCCTCCCTCGACGCTGAGCCTCTTCCCTCGTCGTTCGACCTCTCCTCGTCCGGCCCTTCCCCGGCCAACTCCCCGACGTCCCCCACCTCGTCGACGCGGGCCTCCTCACCTCTTCTTCCTCCTCCTCGACGTCGTCCTCCTCGTCGCCCTCTCGACCATGGTCTACATCCCGCTCGTCTCGGCGCTCGCGCCCGCCGCCGAGAACGCCCCAGGAGCCGGCAACTCGGCCGTCCTCTTTGCGCGCTCGACCATGGCGGCGATCTCGGGCCTGCTCGTCCAGAGCGGGCTTCCGACGCTCAACTACCCGACGAGCCTGACGAAAGGCATCGTGCCCAAGGTGAGCCCCTTTCCCGCTCGAAGCGTGCACGAGCCTCGAGGCCGCCAGCCGTCGCGCTTCCTTTTCTCCTCCCCGTCCGCTTCCGGAGATTCCGTAGCTGAGCCAGCGTCTCTCCCCTCGCAGAACATCCACTCGCACAACGACTGTACGTCTCGATGCGCCCGCCGAGGTATCCGGTTCGTCGCTGACCCTCCTCCTCTCCCAGACACGCGCCCGGTCCCCTTGCTCGACGCACTCGCCGTCGGCGCAAAGAGCGTCGAGGCCGACATTCACCTCATCGACGGCAAGCTCCTCGTGCGTCTCGAGCTTTCTGTGCCTCGAGGAGGCCGTGCTGACCCGCCTGAGTGCGCGCAGGTCGGCCACAAGAGCGTGTCGCTCACCTCGTCTCGGACGCTCGAGGAGCTCTACCTCGGTGCGCACCCTCTTCCCAGCTCGAGTCTAGCTCAATCGCTGACGACTCGTCTACAGACCCGATCCTCGAGATCATCAAGCTGCAGAACCCGGCGTCGCCGTTTGCGAGCGCGAGCGAGACGGCCGCTTTGACCAAGTGAGCCTCTTCCCTTCCTCCTCTGCGCTCAACCGACCACTACTGACTCTTCATTCTACAGCGGCGTCTTCGATTACGACCCTGAGCAGAGCCTGCAGCTCCTGCTCGACTACAAGACGGACCCCTCGGCCCTCCACCCCGCCGTCATCGACGCACTCGCCCAGTTCCGCTCGCTCGACCTCCTCACGACCTTCAACTCGACGTCGGGCAAGCTCAGGACTCGCCCTTTGACGATCACCTGCACAGGCAACTGCAACCTCGCGCTCGTGACGGGCCAGTGGCCCCTGCGCGACATCTTCCTCGACGCGCCGCTCGACGACATTGCCAACCCGGTCTACACGTCCGAGGTGACGCTCATGGCAAGCACGAGCTTCAAGCGCATGTTTGGCTGGCTCGACTCGTTCGACGTCGGCGAGGACAAGGCCCAGGTCATCGCGGGGCTCGTGCGCGCCGCGAGGGAGAAGGGCATCAAGACGCGCTTTTGGGAGACGCCGAGGTGCGTCGCGCTTCCTCTCCCTGCTCTCGTCAAAGTTACACGATGCTGATCGAGCTTCTCGACGACGCAGCTGGCCGGCTTTCGTCCGCGACGACGTCTGGCGCGGCCTTCTCAAGGCGGGCATCGACTGGCTCAACGTCGACGACCTGCGCGGCGCCGCCTCTCTCTAGCTCTCTTCCTCCCTTCATCTTCAGCAGTTTCTTTCGTATTGTCGTGCCGTATCCATCCGCTAGAACACGTAGCTAGACGAGGACGGTCTGTACCGAGTAGAGCGGGCGAGCAGTATCTTTCGTAGCGTAAGCAGCAGTGCATCAGGTTCCTTCTCCTCTGCAGGTCCTCGGAGCCTTAATCGAGAGCGACTAGAACGGGAGGAGACGAGCTGCGCGCAGACGCCGTGCGTCGGCGCCGACTACGTCGTCCGCGCGAGATGTCAATTGCGCGCGTTCTCCCCTCGACCTGCGAGCGAGCTCATTGTTTCACAGGAGCACCGCAGCTGGTCCAGGCGTACATGAGCGCTTGAACTGACCGTGCACGAGCTGAACCGGGGGCAGCGAGGCTGCGCCTCGAGCGAGGTCGCGCTTTTGACATTGCGGGGCGCGAGCGGCTTGACCTCGTCGGGTTTCTCTCCGACTTCCTCTCCCTCTCTCTCCTCACTTGCACCATCTCGACTCGCTCAAAGCAAGCTCTCGGTGCGTCTCGAGCTCCTCCGGACACTCTGCGAGGACCTCTTCTGACCTCGCCGCCCACCTCTCCTCCTCCTCGCAGCGCCACCGCCTCTTCGCCCGCTCGATCCAGCTCGCCTCGAACCCTCGGACAAGATGGGCGCCGCAAAGCTGACCAAGCTCAGTGCGCTCCTCCTCCGCTCGCGCTCCTCCGAGGCGAGTGCATAAGCTGACCCTCCCCTGCTTCCCCTCGAGCAGCCGTCGACAAGCGCAAGGCCAAGCCTGAGCACGAGTGCGCCCTCTCTCTTCCTCTCTCTCGAGACTCCAGAGGTCTCGCTGACTGTCTCCGACCTGCAGCACCGGCCCGTTCGCCGCCTGGCGCGCCTTCTACGCCGTGCGTCGGCGCTCCTCTCGCTGGCCAGCTCCACGCCCTCGCGGTTCAACGCTGACCTAGCCCTGGATGGCGGTGACACACAGATCGAGAGTAAGAAGGTTCTCGAGAAGAGCCCCGGCCTCAAGCAGCGCACGGTGCAGAAGCGCGTCTCGGCGGCGTACAAGGTGCGCCGCGCTCTCCCGTTCTCGTCCGTCTGCGCTCATCGCGCACAGCTGACGATGATGTCGAGGCGGGGTTCGGCGCAGAGGTACAAGGAGGAGCTCGCGAGCGAGGAGGCGGGCGGCGGCGAGGCGGGCAGCGGCAGCGGCGGCGAGTAGCGGTCCGAGCGGGGAGGGTCGAGGAGGAGGAGGGAAGGACTGCTTGTTGTCGTACCTGGCTGCATCGTTGTCATCGTGCGTGTTCACACGCTCGTCGAGAACAGGCCGAGAGGCGAGGAGAGCTGAGAAGCGAGAAGCTGAGCGAGCGAGCGGAAGAGGCTCGTGCGTCGCCTCTCTCTCTCTCTCTCGAGGACCCGAGGCTCGAGCGCTTGCGGTGCTCGTCAGCCACTCTCGAGAGACGTACGACCCGACGCGATGCGTGAAGTGAATTGCGAGGTAGTGGTGGTACGACAGGAGGAGATGCGGCTGGACGAGGTCGACGGCCTAGAAGAGGAGCGAGAGGTACCCGCCGATCATGAGCAGGCCGCCGACGGGCGTCGTCGGGCCGACGATGCGTGCGAACGAGCCCATGCTGCGCCTCGTTCGTCCGACCGAATCAGTCCCGGCGCACGAGCATGCTCGCGAGAGGGAGAGAAGGAGAGAGACGGCGACGCACCGGTCCTTGTAGAGCAAGAGGGCAAAGATGGAGCCGCTGAAGAGGGTCGTGCCGGCGATGATGAGCGGGACCGAGAGGCGCTTGCAGTAGGTCGGGTGCTGCGAGATGGCGAGGAGGCCGACTGGGTGCGGGGCGAGGTCGAGGTCGACAATGGGAGGATAGGTGGTCGACGGGTCGGGCAGTGGCGAGGGCGGGACGACGGAGAGAGAGGAAAAGAGGTGGAGTGCGAGGTGCAGGTGCGGAGGACGGGGCGGGAGAGCAGCAAGGGAGGAGATTCAGCGCGAGTTGAGGAGGGCGAGGAGGGGAGGAAGTAGACGCACTGCCGTTGAGGATCGCGTATTGACTGGCCATGCCCTGCATCGCAAGCAGAAGGAGAAGTAAGGCAGTCAGCTCCACGCTCGAGGCGAAGCGAGACCTCCTCGTCGTCGTCGGCTGGCGATGCGGGGAGGAGCAGAGAGCGAGTCGCTCACCCAGGTCGCAGCCTTCTCGCCAAGTCGTGGCGCAAGGGCATGAGCGCCAAAGGCGCCGGCCATGATGCCACTCGAGGCTGTGTGTCGTCAAGCCAGCAATCGAGGTCAGCGTCCGATGCCGAGCGAGCGGCGCGGGTGCGAGGACCAGGGACGGCGCAGGACGCACCGAGGACGGCACCGCTCTTCCATGCGAGAGCTGCAGAGGCTGGGAGGATCGGCATGGCGGCTGTAGAGAGGCGAGGTCGGGTGAGGAGGGAGGGGGACGAGGAGGGAGATGAGGCGGGGACGGCAGCACCCGCAGGCGAGCCCGTCAAGTGCGGCTAGCGCAGCAGTCTGCACAGAGAGCTAGCAGCAAAGCACGCAGACAGGCGAGCTGCTCGGCTGAAGCCTCGTCCACGACCTCGAGAAGCTCTCTCGCTCTCGCTCGACGACGGCGGCGCCCTCGTAACAGTCACGCAAACCACTGCCTTGACCTCGCCGTCTTCCCGACAGTCTACACGCCCTCCGTCCCACGCACCAGGAAACCCAGTCCTCGTCTCGTTCCTCGCCCCCTCCAGCCGCTCGTCCCGACCCTGTGCGCACCGACGACGATGAGCGACGACGAAGCGCAGGCCCCACCGTCCATCATGCCGTCCGGGGACAGGAGGCCGAAAGAGGCGAACGCAGGCGTGACGGGGACAGGGAGAGTGCGCGGCGTCGTTGTCGGGCGGCGCGCAGGAGAGGTGGGTCGGGAGGATGAGGGGTGGTGGGGGCGGGTCGGGTCGAGGAGAGGGGAGCCGGGCGGGGTCGAAAGGCGAGGAGGGGGATGCCGGGAAGGAGGAGAAGCGAGGAGTCGGGCGGGAGGGATGGTGATGTCGAGGAGGGAGAGCGGGAGAAGAGAGGCGGAGACGTCGCTTAGCGGAGGCGGCTGAGGTCGAGGTCGGCAGGTGGGGCGGGCGCAGCGAGGTCGGCGATGGTCAGCGCTCGCTCGCAGGTTCGAGGCGCTCAGGAGGGAGGGACGCACCGGGCCTCACGCTCGGACTCGAGGAGAGCGAGGATGTCGTTCTCACGGACCGGGCCCTTGACGTTCCTGCGAGCGACGACGAGGGACGAGGTCAGCCTGCGCTCGCTCGACGCCGTCATGGCACGAGAGCGCAGAGAGGGACGCACCGGACGATCGAGCGGGTCGTGTCGTCCATGAACTCGACGCGGACCTGGGTGACACCACCGCGCGAGCCGGTGCGGCCGAGAACCTTGACAACCTTGGCAAGCTTGACCTGAGTCTTGGTGGATGCCGACTCCTGCAGAGGGGGGAGGTCGAGGAAGGGTCAGCGGACCGTCATAGGGTGAGGTTGTCGAGGTTGCGCCGTCGTCGTCGCCCGAGGTGGACGAGCGCGGCGGTGGGTGCTCGCCCGCGCGACCTGACGCCGCCCTCGCTGCCCGCCCAATTCCACCCTGACTGCCCGACCTGCTTCGAGACGCCGTGCGCGCATTCGCTCGCCCGCCGAGCGCGGTGTCGAGCGTGCCGGGGCCGGGGTGAAAACGGCGGGCGGGACGAGCTTCGTCTGCTGCCTCGAGGGCGCGACGGCGGCGGGGCGGGGCGGGGCGCGCGGGTGCTGGGTGTGTCGAGGAGCGCTGCAGGTGCGAGTAGAGTGGCAGACTCGCCATTTTAAAGCGTCGAGGTGGGTGCGAGGGAGCAAGCTGGAGCGTCCGCCGCGAGCGACTTGGACGACGACGGGCCTCGACCCCGCCCCTCCCTCTCTCGCCTTCCTGTGCACTAGCTGCTCCGCGCAGGTGCTCGCAGTGCTTTCGCCTAGTACTGTAGCAGGCGGCACCGGCAGCCGAGCCCTCTTGCTGAGCCGCTCTCCCCGCTTCGCCTCGCGCTCTCCTCCCGACCCCGAGTCCCATCTCGCCCTTACACACTGCTAAATGAGCAGCTCGAGCAGCATTCTCGCAATCTGCTCTCGAGGCCGGTGAGAAAGGCGCGACACCCGAGGCTCGAGCCTCGCCGGACTCTCCGGCGCACGCCGACGAGCCGAGGCAGCGTCCGTCCCTCCTCTTCTGCTCCTCCCGCTCACTTCGCCGTCCACTAGCTCCGCCAGGACTCGCACAAACACCGGTCAGCACCCTCTATCGAGCTGTCCATGCGCTGCGCGCCCTCGCTGACCCTCCTCGTCCTTCGCGCAGCACGGACCTCGCCTCGTCATGTCGGACCGCCTCGACGACGACGCGCTCCTCCTCATCCTCGACGAGCTCGCCACGCCCTCGTCCAACTACGACGTCTACTGCATCACCAAGACAGCGCTGCGCAACGTCTGCCTCGCATCGCATCGCCTGCGCCGCCTCGCCCATCCGCGCCTCTTCCGCCAGATCTGGGTCGTCGAGCAGTCGCAGGCCGACAAGCTCAAGTCGTCGCCCGCCGTCTCGTCGCTCGGTCAGGGTACTAGGTGGTACACGGTCGGCAAGCTCGCGTACGAGGACTCGCTCCCCGAAGCGGTCGACATGGCGCACGTCCTGCTCGACGTCGAAAAGCTGTGGATGACGGGGCCCTGGACGCCGGGCAACCTAGCCCGCATCGAAAGCTTCTCCAGTGCGTCGTTCGCTCCTTCTCTCCTGACGTCTCAGGCGTGCGGTTGGATGACCGATCTCCCACCCCCTCGAACAGAGCTCCGCCACCTTTCGCTATTCGACGCGGAGCTCGGCGGTTCGAGCATGGTCTGCACGGCGCCGTTCCTCGAGGAGCTCACTATCAACCAGAGCTTCTTGTCGGGTGACGGCGCCGCCGAATGGATCCAGCCGCTCCACCTTCCTGCGCTGCGCATCCTGAGCGTCGTCGGCGTCGGCGAGTCATCCATGTTGCGCCGCTTCGAGCTCATCAAGGTCCTCGGTCCCGCCCTACTCGCCCAGCTCGACGTGCTGCAGACCGTCCGGTCCAACCTCGAGATCCAGTCCAAGATGGCCCTCGGCACTGCGCCGCCCGTCCTCTTCCTCGTCCAACCTCTCGACAACGAGATCCTGCCTCAGCATTCGTTGTTCATGATGCTAGACGGAGAGGAGGTACCCTCCGTCGCCTCCACAGTGCGCTACGTCGCCCGAAGACTCGAGTCGGCCATGTCGTCGTCCGCGGGCGCGCACGGGCCTCGCGTCGTCGTCCTTCCTCGCCGGGTTCTCTCGCTCGTCGAGCGGGACCGCGACGTCGGCGACGCCGTGCGCCGTCTCGAGCAGGTGTGCGGGCGCGACGTCCACATCATTTGGAGCGGCATGAAGAGCGAGGACCTCCTCGCCGGCGGCATCTCGCGCGAGTTCGTCCAGCACGTGCGCGAGCTCAAGGCGGCGGCGAGGACGGCGAGCGCGCTCGAGGCGTGACGCGGGACGTGCAGGAGGAGCGAGACGGCTTGTCGAGCTGTGCAACACTGTCTGTCGCCGAGTTTGGGCCTCGTCCCGCTCCCTCGAGAGCCTGCGAGAGCGCGTGCTCGTGCGCTCGAGCGTGGTTCTCCTCCAGAGAGCGACAGCACATGCGTAGAGAGGGGTGCTCTGGACTGAGAGCGACTCGAGCAGCCCGTCGACGAGCTGGGCGAGCGACGAGCGGAGAGAGCGGTTTAGGAAGGTCGACCTCTCGGACAGGAGGATCGTGCGCAAGAAGACGAGACGAGGCTCGTTGCCCAGTGCTACATACAGAAGATCGCTCGAGCCCGAGACGCCGACCTAGAGCCGCTCACGCCGCCGCCGCCTCCCTCGCGAGCCGCAGCTCGCGCCCGTACGTCCGAAACTCGCCCTCCGTCCTCGCCCGAGAGTCCCAGCACGGCTCCTCGGGGATCCACATGAGGCGTGCGGCGCGAGCGCTCGCTCTCGCTTCGAGGCGGCGAACAGCGACGGCTGTGAGCTCGTGCTTGTCGGCGAGGTCGAGGACCGAGCGCGGGATGACGACGACGAACGGCTCGCTCTCGGTCGAGTGCTCGAGCTGGTCCGCGACGGTCTGCAGGCTGTCGTCGATGCTGCACCAGTCGTCCTTGTTGGCGTGGAGGGGCATTGAGTGCCTCGGCAGCGGCGCGAACTGATCGTCGACGAAGTAGAAGAGGAAGGGAGGGACGACGCCGTTGGCCAACTCGCTCTCGGTGTCCATACCGGTGTCGTCGACCATCACATAGTCGAGCTGCGGAAGAAGGCTGGGGCCGACGACGGCCTCGACGTCGAGAGGGCTCGAGCGCTCGTCTTCAAAGTTGCTGAGGAGGCGGAGGACGCGCAGGCGCGGCAGCACGTCGTGTTGCAGCCATACGCGAGCCGCTGACTCCGAGATGCGGCAGTTGCAGATGTCGAGCGTCTCGAGCGCAGGGAGGCTGCGCAACGGGCAGTCGAGGGGCACGAGGCTGAGGAGGCTGAGATGGCGGAGCTCTGCGGCGGGCCACAGCGTTAGCCTCGGCTGCCCCGGGTCGTCGGCATCGCTCGAACATGGATGCACGCACGCGTGTGGGTGTGGATGTACCGGAAGCTGACCGTGATGCGCGAGGCGAGGCAGCAGAGGATGTACGTGTCGACGATGTTCGGAAAGACGTGGGCGATGTCGACCGCCTCAGTCAAGGTGTCGTCGCTCGGCCATCCGCTCGCCGAGTAGACGAGCGTATGCGTGCGTGTGCCGAGCTTCTTGCCGCCGGCGGCGGCGGCGAGCGGTACCATCTCGTCCTCGGTCGTGTCCTGGAGCCAGATGTTGCGCCACAGGTTGGCCTGGGCGGCCGGATACAGGCAGCGCGACGACCGAGCCGCCTTGGCGAGCGCATACTTGCTCTCGAAGTAGTCGTTGTCGTCGAGGGGCGGCTCGGCGAGCTTCTCGAGGATGAAGTCGAAGAGCTCCTGCGGGAGGACGGACGACATCTTGAGCGGACGAGGAGCTGCGGGTGCGAGCGAGTCAGTGCGGGGCTCGCTTTGCAGAGTGCGTACTCGTGCTCACCTTGCTGGTCGGCTCGGGCGGTCGAGAGGACGAGGGAGGAGAGCAGGAGGAGAGGAGGTCCGTCCGACGGACGGCACGGGCAGCTCCGCGGACATTCCGGCGAGGGCGCGTGCGGCTGTCTAGCCTTTCTTCAGCGGCCGTCGATGCAATCTAGCAGGTCATCGAGTAGACAGAGCGCGGGCTCGAGTGAGCAAGGAGCAGCGGGATGTGCTCGAGGCGGAGAGCGAGGAGGTGCGGCTCGAGACGGCTCGGAAGCGCTCCGCTCGCAGCTCGCAGGCGTGACTGTGTGCACTGCGGGAAGCTAGAGCCTGGCAGGAAGCAAGCAGAGGTGAGCGAGAGCGGCGAGAGCGAGGGCGGAGGCGGTCGCGGCGCAAAATCCCTCCGCCGCTCGCTCGCCTCGTCGTCGCTTTGTCTCCCGCTTCACCTCCTCCGACAATGGCTTCGACTGACTTCTCGCCCATCGAGCCCTCGTGCGTCTCGTCCCCCTCCCCTCGTCGCCCCGACCATCCCGGCCCTCGTCGCGCCTCGCCTCGACTCGCCGTCGCCGTCGCACCACCTCGTCGCCCGCACGTCGCCTCCTAGCCTACGGGCAGGTGCACGGTTGAACCAGAGCACTCGTGCACCCTGCCGCTGCACCTTGCGCACCTCGGCTAGCCGCATGGACGTCGAGGGCGAGGGCTGGCGGTGCGGGCGAGCTCGACCCCCCGAGTTCGCAACGAGGTGGTGCGGGCAGCTGGCACGGCGCGGCGGGTCCAGCAGCGCGGCAGGACCAGTGCACGGCACGATGGAGGAGCTCGTGGCAGTCCCTGTGCGGCGGGCAAGGCCGTGGCGACTGCGGCGCGAGGAGCAGCAGGTCCACCTCGCACTCGAGCACCCTCACTGACCCTCTCCCTCTCTCTCTGCGCCGCAGGGTCCTTGAGGCGAACGCCAACGGCGTCCTGCTCTTCAGCAAGTGGGACCCGTCCGAGGTCGAGGTCAAGGACATCTCCCTCACCGACTACATCCAGGTCCGCAACCCGGTGCTCCTCCCGCACACTGCCGGCCGCTATGCGACCAAGCAGTTCCGCAAGGCCCAGATGCCCATCGTCGAGCGCCTTGTCAACAGGTGAGGCCAACATCCTGCAGCACTGTCGTCGTCGCCGATCCGAGCTCGACCTCGCTCGCGCGTTCATGGAGGGTCAGTCGAGGGCACGAGGAGGTGGGAGACGCTGCGGCGGAGCGAGGGATGGACTGAATGCGCGGGCTCGAGGTCCTCGGTGAGCACCCTCGTCATCGCAGAGCCGTCTCGCTGACCTTCGCACCCCTTCTCTCCTCTCGCTCCCTCCTCCCCTCCCCTCCCCGATTCTCGCTCTCCTCTGCCCGCGTTCTGCACCCGCCATCGTGATGCACCAGCCTCATGATGAACGGCCGCAACAACGGCAAGAAGCAGATGGTCCGTTCGCCTCTGGAGCCCTGAGCCCTTGCTTAGCCCAGTCGCTTACACCCCGCACCTCCTCTTCCTCGCTCGCAGGCCGTCCGCATCGTCGCCCACGCGTTCGAGATTGTCAACCTCCTCACGGACCAGAACCCGATCCAGGTCCTCGTCGACGCCATCGTCAACACTGGCCCCCGCGAGGACTCGACCCGCATCGGCTCGCAGGGCACCGTCCGCCGCCAGGCCGTCGACGTCTCGCCGCTCCGCCGCGTCAACCAGGCCGTCTCGCTCATCACCATCGGTGTCCGCGAGTCGTCGTTCCGCAACGTCAAGAGCATCTCCGAGTGCCGTGCGTCGTCCTCTCCCCCTCGTCTTCTCCCGGCGCTCTCGTCGAGCTGCGCGAGCTGACTTGAGGTTGTCGATCGATCGTGCAGTTGCCGACGAGCTCATCAACGCCGCCAAGGGCTCGTCGAACTCGTACGCCATCAAGAAGAAGGAGTGCGTCCTCGCTCCTCCTCTCGCCCTCGTCTCTCTCTTCCCCTTGCTGACTCCCGCTTCCCCTCACCGCCCGCAGCGAGCTCGAGCGTGTCGCCAAGTCGAACAGGTAAACGCCTCGCCGCGTTTGCTTGCCACGCCTTGGAGTCGGTCGGAGGGAGGAGCGCGAGAGGGGAGCTCGGTCGGCGGTCGTCGAGGTCGTCGGTCGAGCGGGGCTCAAGAGGATGTATCTTTCACTACCAGGAGTCTCGAGCCTTGGCCTGTACTGGAGCCTCTCTTTCCTCCTCCTTTTCGCGCGCACTGCGTCCCCGTGGTCGAGAGGAGAGCGCTCGCCTTTGAGGAGGTCCGTGCGCGTCGCTCTCTTTCTCGCTCAGCGTCCTCGGCCCGCCTCTCGCGCTCGCACAGGGACCGACCAAGCATGCTCGCACTGCACAAGAAGGACCCGTGGTTCAAGCGTACCGCCCTCTCGCCTCGCTCGCCCCCGCTCGCACCTCGCCGCTCACTCGCCCTTCTCCTCCTTCTGCGCCTTCTGCGCCTCCTCCTCGCGCGCGCCCTCAACCTCGGCGTCCTCCTGCGCCTCTTGGAGCAGCTCGGCCTTCTGCTTCTGCGGACGATGTCTCCCCCAAGTCGAGCGCCAGCATGAGCTCTCGTCGGACGAGCACGAGCCGACGCAGTCGAGGAGGACGAGCCGACGCACCCGCCACTTGGAGCTGACGCGCTTCATGAGGACCTTGTGCTTGATGTTGGGCGTCTTGGCGCGGACGAGCGCCGCCTCGTGCTGCGAGCGAGGGAGGGAGAGAGCGAGGGGAGCGTGCGGGGGAGGTCAGCGAGGCGGGCACGGGCTCGGCGGCGAGACGAGGGGCGCACGTCGTAGAAGGTCGGCCAGTCGAGGATGCGCGACTTGCTGCGGCTCGAGCTGCGAGAGGGGAGGCGTCAGCTGCTGTCGCTCCGCGCGAGGTCGAGGAGAGGGGGACGGGGATGCACGTCGAGCTCGAGGAGGGAGAGCCTGTGGGTCCGCCGAGCCATGCGCCTGTCAGCGACGCGTCTCAAGCACGAGACGTCATCTCCGAGGCAGTAGCCGTCGACGCACCCTTCTTGGTCGTCGAGGTGCGCGTCATCTTGCTCGGAGGAGGATGAGGGCGGTGAGGCGGGGAGGTCGAGGGCGGTGCTTTGGTGGGTGCGTCGGCGCTTGAGGGACTCGAGAGGGCTGCTGAGCTGTGTGGGGAGGTGGTCCGAGGTAGACGCGGATGCGAGAGTGAGAGGAAGGAGGGAAAGAGGCGCGCGCCGAGGAGGCGAAGTCAACTTGGGCTCGCTCGCTCGCTCTGGCCTGCTCTCCTCTCGACAGGCTCGAGAGCCAACCCAAGGGGGCTTGTAGCAGACTATGTACGCCGAAAAGAGAAGCCTCCGACCAAGCAAGCGAGTCCTCCCCGTCCCTCGTCCCTCTCCTCCGCCCGCGCACGAGCCGCTCTCGGCGAGCGCTCCCTCACTTGGCCTGACGCGCAAGGGCCTCATCCTTCTGCTTCTGCGCACGAGTTCAACGGTCGGTAGGTCAGCACTCGTCCGAGATCGGTCGAGGCACAGTCCAAGCCGGCGAGAGCGCGACGCACCCTGTACGTCTCGCCGCACTCTGCCTGGATCTTGCGCCCGTCCCATTCGGGGTGCTCGGCCTTGAGGCGGTCCTTCTCGGTCTGCGTTGATTGTAGAGTAGAGGGAGGAGGGGCGAGAGGCGCGAGACGGTCAGCTCGCGCTCGAAGCAGAAGCAGTGCCGGCGCGAGCGAGGCTCGAGAGAGAGAGCGCACCTTGTAGAACACCGTCCACTCGACGTAGCCTCCTTCCCTGCGGAACGAGCAAACTGTTCGTCAGCGCTCGACACCCGGACGAACTAGAGCAAAGCGAGGGAGGCGCACTGGGCGGACTCTGCGCGAGGGAGCGAGGCAGTCAGCTGCGTGCGCGAGAAGAACGCCGGGCGAGAGAACATTGGACGCACTGGTAGCCTGGTTCTGCGCCTTGGTCGGCATCTGGGCGAGCGGGTCGGGGCGGACGAGGGTGAGGCGGTGAGGGAGGGCTCGAGCGTGGGCGAGGTGGTGCGCGGTCGCAGGCGGTCGTGTGGGTGCGCAGGTGCGCTTTGAGCAGCGAGCAAGCGAGAGCGAGCAAGGCGAGGTAGGAGAAGGAGGACACGGGAGGAGGGAGCGAGCGACGACGGACAGGGGTTCGGTTCGAGAAGGCCCCGGCGCTCGCTCAGGAGGCCGGTTCGTCGTCCGCAGCAAGTCCGCGGAGTCCGGCTCTCGGAAAGGCTCGTCGCAGAGCTGAAAGCTCATGAGCTAGTCGCCAAAGGCGACCGAGGCTCTGCAAGGAAGCAAGGACGTGCGACGGCGTTGCGAAGCTCGCGAATAATCGCGCGATTTTTGACTTCGCGCTCGCGGCGGCGACGTGCAAGGTGCGACTCGTGGACGGTCCAGCACCTTGAGGCGCAGGGAGCTGTCGCTGAGCTCGAGCTCGACGGGTAGAGCGCAAGGGAGCGAGCAAAGCCGTGCGATGGCGCGACGGCGAGCTCCTCGCGCATTTTGACTTTGCGAGCCGCTCGACCGTCGCCTCGCCGGCAATCTCGCGCTCGTCTTCGCTGTATCGCAGTTGCAGACGTGCGCACGACCGTTATCTATGGCGAGCAAAGTGCGCAAGCGAGCGCAAAGCTGAGGACGGACGCGCGGGACAAGTCAAAATCGCGCCATCCTCGCTCCCTCTGGCGTGCGGGCGAGCGCGAGGACCATCCCGGTTCGAGGTGGCGCAACGGTGCCCGCCCCTCGCGAGAACCGAGTCGAGCAGCTTCCTCTCGAGCGCCCCCTCTCCCAACGACACCCAGCCGACGCCCTCTCCTCCTCGCACGAGCCCCCACGCGCGCTCTCCTCGTCACCGCCTCGATGGACGCCGCCCTTACCTCGCCGTTCTACTCGAGCCTGTCGTTCGAGTCTCTGCTGCCCGGACTCTTCAAGGCACGACCGCACGAGCCCGAGGCGCAAAATCCGCGGCCGCCGGTCGGCGACGCGGCGTCGTCGTGGAGCAGGTCAGCCGACCTCGCGACCGGCGGCGGCCCTCCCTCTTCGCTCACCACGCCAGGTGCGGGCCAGGGCATGGCAAAGAAGCGCAATGGGCAGCGCCAGTCAAAGCACGCCAAGCTCAAGGTGCGCCAGCTCTCCCTCGCCCTCGTCCTCCTCCTCGCGCCCCCCGCTCTCCTCCACACTTGGCTCCCCCGCGCTCACACCGAGCTGCGGGGTGTCCGGTGACTGGAGCGGCCTCGCTCTCTCCCTCTCGCACCTCGTCCTGACCACCACCACCACGACGGCACGCAGGGCAAGAACACCAAGGCCCCCTCGACCAAGCGGCAACCCGGCTCGACCGTGACCGCTCCTCGTCCTCCTCCCCACGCCCGCACCTCGCTCGACCCTGCCGCCGCCGACACCGAGATGGGCGGGCCCTTCCAGCAGGCCGGCGTGCCCCTCCAGCCCGCGCCGCATGCGCCCAAGACGGCCCACCGCGAGCTGCCTCGCGTCGAGCTCGAGAAGCTGCGCGGCGGCGACCACGGCGCGTCGGCCTACTCGTCGGCCGCCTCGTCCTTCCACGACGGCTACTACCACCACGCCGGCCCGTACGGTGAGGACGACGAGGCGCACCTTCACCCGGCCGACCGCAAGCACGCCGTCGAGCAGGACGACGACGAGGACGACAACCTCTCGGACTCGTTCTCCGACTCGCCCTCGTTCGTCTACACCGACGACGACGACGACGACGCCTCGGACGAGCTCGACGACGACGAGGACGACGGCGAGTACGACAGCTCGAGCGGCGAGGACGGCGTCGGCGGGACCAAGAAGCTCGACGAGTCGGACGAGCGCCGCCCGTTCCCCGACCCTCGCCTCGCCAAGCAGCAGAAGTACCTGCGCCGCACCGACTCGGACGGCAAGTCGTCGTCGACCCACGTCGACTCGGACCACGCCCCTCGCGCCGAGGCCTACATCGAGTCGGCTGTCGCGACGCCTGTCACCCCTCGCTCGCCCGCCTCGCCCGCGCACTTCCTCCCTCCGTCGTACTTTGCCGCCCAGCAGCACCAACCCGTCGCGCCTTCGTCGACCATGGCCAAGGCGTCGGCCTCGCACGCGACGGTGCACTACGCGCCCGTCTCGGGCGCGACCTACGACGACTCGTCGGCCGCCGCCGCGGGCTACGCCTCGGACCTCGACGGCTTCGACCCGCTCGACGGGCCCTACCCTCGCGGGCGCTCCAAGCACCCTCGCCTCCTGTGGCGCTCGGCGCTCGACCCGGGCGCGCTCGCCGTCCTCGACGCGCACCACGAGCGCCTGCGCGGCGGGCCCTTGCCGCGCCTCGCGCTCGAGCTCGTCGACGTGCGCCTGAGCGCGAGCGGCGTCGACCGCGAGAGGGAGCATGCGCCCGGGCTCGAGGACGAGGAGGTGCAGGAGAGGGTGCGGCGCGCGAGGAGGCGCGACGCCGGGGCGAGGAGGAGGACGTGGAGCCAGGCGGGCAGGCAGTGGAGCCGCGAGATGGAGAGCATCGGGCTCTGACGAGCGCGGAAAATGTACCATAGACCCCCTCTCTCTCTCCTTCTCCCTTCGTCGTCGTCGTCGTTCCAGGTCCTCCTCAGTCGCTTTCCCCCTCGTCTCTCTCTCTCTCTCTCTGTCCCTCTCGTTCCCTCTATTCCCCTCGCAGCGTGTCCCTCGCCCTCTCGCTGTAGTTGCTCTCCCTTTCGTTCACTGCACCGCGTCGTTCCTCGCACCTGTGCGCACGAGCCCCTCTCGTTCGCAGCGCCCGCTCTACCCTCGAGAGCCGTCTGAGTCCTCGCCCGCGCTCGCCCGCCCACCCTCGTGCAGCGCGAGCGTGCTCAGTGCGCCGCCGACGCTGATGACGACCATGACGAGGAAGACAAACTGGCCGCCGAGGAGGTCGTGCGAGACGCCGAACGCGAAGAGGGCGGAGGCGCTCGCCGGCCCGATCGAGCGCATGAGGGAGCTGCGGACGGCGAGGGTGCGTGAGCTCGTTGAGACGAGATGCTCGATGCGAGGCGAGAGGGCGCACCTGCACATCTGGGCGACGCCGTTGAGCGTGCCGAGGAGCCGTTTCGACGGCGCACTGTCCGTGATCGCGATCATGTTTGTGGCGTAGGCCATGTTGGCGCTGCACATGCACCTTGTCAGCAGCTACAGGAGAGAGCGAGAAGGAAGGGCGAGACGCACAAGCTCTTGAGCCCGAGGAAGACGACCATGACGCCCCACACGGCGCTCCTCCCCCTCTCCCTCGCGCACCAGCCCATGACGGGGAACAGCGCAAACACGACGGGCCACATGCTCATGAGGGCGCGGTACAGCGGGACGGTGCCCGCTCGGCGCTGCAGCGGCGGGAAGGCGACGACCTGGAAGCCTACGGCGGAGAGGCCCGAGAGCGCGAGGGCCGTGCCGATGTCGGCTTCGTGGAAGCCTGCGAGCGTGCGTCGAGGAAGAGCGTCAGCCCTTGTCGAGGATGAGAGGGAGAGGGAGCGAGAGACGCACCGAGGCCGCCGATCGAGACGGGCGAGTAGCAGAAGAGGATGAGGAGGGCCTGCCCGAGGTCCGTGCGTCAGTGAGCGCTCAGCGGCCAAGCTCGAGTCGAGAGGAGGACGTACATCGAGTGCGACCGTCTCGAGGGCAAGCATCGACTGCGCGCAGAGAGACCGGGTCAGGATCTGCAGCCGTGAGCAGCGAGAGCGAGCAGGACGACGTACGTAGGTGACGAGCGCCGCGCACACCCTCCTCGTGAACAGCTCCCTGAACCCAGGCGCACTCCTCGACCTCGCCGCCGCACCCTCCTCCGCTCCTGCGCCCGCACCCGCACCCGCGCTCGGACCCCATCGCGCCGCGCTCGCCTCGCGCGCCGGCGTCGAGTACCCGCTGTCGGTCCCGTCGTCCCCTGCCTCCTCGAGGCGGCGCTGCTGCTCGCGCGGCGCGGGGAGCGTCGTCGACGTCGCGGCGACGAAGCGGCCGTGGCGCGAGGTGCTCTTCCTGCGAGCGCGGTCGAGGTCGGGCTCGGCGGGCGAGTCGGGTGCGGCGGCGGTCGAGACGGGTAAAGGGGAGGTAGATGAGGGCGAGAGGGTCTCGTCGAGGAAGAGGAAGCCGACGATGGCGCCGAGGAAGGGGAAGAGGGCGCCGATGAAGCACGGCAGGGCGTACGGATTCGCGCGCAGGAAGGCCGAACCGCCGAACAGCGAGGGGAAGTTGTCGGCTGGGTGCGAGAGGTAGCCGCCGAGGAGCGGGCCGATGACGCTGCCGAGGGACCAGGCAAGCGGGAGGAACGAGAAGGCGCGGCCCTGGTTCGACTCGTCCGTGATCTCGCCGAGGACAGACTTGATGACGCTGCGAGCAGCGAGTCGGCGTCAGCACAGATGCGCTCGAGGCGGAGAGATGGGGCGAGGACGCACGCGACATTGCCGTTGAGGGCGCCGCCCATGCAGCGCGAGACGACGAGGCCCGCGAACGACTTGCTCAGGCCGAACGAGACGATCGAGAGCGTGACGCCCGTGAGGCCAATGATGAGGACGGGTTTGCGGCCTGTAGACGAGCAGGGTCAGCGCGAGCGGCGCCTGCGAGAGGGTCGAGGGGGAGAGAGCGCACCAATGCGGTCGCTGAGCCGGCCCCAGGCGAGGACGGTCGTGAAGGTCGTAAAGGCGAACAGCGACTCCTGCAGGGCGCTGTCTTCGTCAGCACCAGCCTGTCTCATGTAGGACAGGACCACGCACGATGATCCCGGCGTAGTAGCCGATCTTGCGCGGGTCGTTGGTGACGCCCGTGTCGGCGACGGCTTGAGCGACGAAGGGGAAGATCAAGGTGAAGGCGATGGGCTCGCCGAAGCGCATCAAGCACAAGACGGCGACTTGCTCTGCGAGTGCGCGGAAGATAGCGTCAGCGCTGCTTGAGAGCGCCGGGAGGAGGATCGCGAAGAGGTGGAGGCGGGGATGGGACGCACTGAGCGGCAAGGGCGTCGCCTTGGGTAGCGGCGCCTGGTCTGAGCGGTCCAGTAGAGGTGTTCGCTCATCGTCGCTGTCTATCCTTGCCGTCTCGGCGGGAGGACGCCGCTTGAGCCAACTCGACATGCGGGTCGGCGGGGCGAGGTGAGAGAGGGCGCGCTTGAGGGGCCTCGACCGGGTCAGCGAAGCTTGAGGACGCGCTTGGAGTACGCTGAGCTAGCGCGCAGCCCAGCAGAGGGGCAGTGAGGAGAGCAGCGACAGCCCGCGACTTCATCGCCGGCCGAACCGACTCGGGCCTCTCTCGCTCGCTCAACCTCGCCGAGCGCTTCGTGCAGTCTAGCAGAGCCAGCGCAGAGCTCTCCAACAGCTCCACCCCGACCCGCGCCACCGGTCATGAGCCCCTCGTCGCCTCGTCCTCCTCGTCCGGCCGACTCGGCCTCGAGCTCGTCGTCACTCGACTCATCCAGCCCGCGGGGCAGCAGCAGCGAGCCCGAGAGTGCAGGCAACCTCCTCGAGCCGTGTCACATCAACCGCCTCCCGACCGAGATCCTCATCGCTGTCCTCAACCACCTTGACGCGCTCCTCGGCCGGCCCGACTCGTGGGACCGCCATGGGCACCGCACCACCTTCCTCGGCGTCGCGCGCGTCTCGAAGCGCTTCAAGATGGTCGCCGACCCCTTCGTCGACCGCTGCATCGCCGTGTCGCCGAGCAACGAGGTGTCGACCTTGCGGCGCGTCGGCCGCGACGGCCGGTCTGCCCCGGCGCAGGCGTGTCGCGTGTTCCGCTTGAAGGACGCAGAAGGTTCGAGCGCGGGCCCGGTCCTGCGGGTCGGCGAGTGGGCCGGTCGGCTCCCGCGGGTCGAGGAGCTGTCACTGGCGTTCATCCTGCGCGGGTCCTTGTCCGAGGCTGCGGCGTTCAGCAGTGCGTCCATCGTCCTCGCCTCTTCCTGCGCAGCCCAGCGCTGACATGTGTCGGTGCGCCACGCAGATCTGCGTCATCTCGACCTGCAGTTGTGCACGTTCGGCTCGTGGCCGACTACTGCAGCAGCAACCTTCTCTCGCCTTACTTTGCTCAAGCTCCGCCACGTCACCTTCACATACGCGCCCTCGGCCGACAGCCGCTCGATGCGCGCGACGTTCCCGAGCCTGCGGCAGCTCGACATCGACTCGTGCGAGTGCAGCGACAGCGACGTTGGTCGTCTCCCTCTCATTCCTGTCGAGGTCGTCGCACAGCTCGATGCGCTCCTAGTCAGGCCGACCGACATCCGCCTACCGAGCGACAGCCTGTTGCGCCCCAACGACTTTGACGCCGGCCACGCCGTCCTGTGGCAGGGCAGCCTCGACATCCCGTCTTCGCCGCCCGTCAGGCGCAACGTCGCGCACGTTCTCATCAAGATGAGCTCGTACGACAAGAACGACCTCATGTCGACTACTCTTGATGGGCGCGACCGCATCTTCTCGCAGCTGTTCATCCTCATCGACCATCTCCCGGACCTGCGCCTCCTCCTCGTCCCGCCTCTCCTCGGGCACCATCTCGAGCGCTACGCCGCACTCGTCCCGCCTCTCCTCGGGCACCATCTCGAGCGCTACGCCGCACTCGTCCCTCAGCGAGAGAACATCATCAAGAGCGAGTGCGCGCGCCGTAGCATCGAGGTCAGGACGTACGACGCCGCGCGCCCGCTCGACGGGCTTGTCGTGCCCGAGTTTCTCGAGTGGCGCCACGAGCAGGCGCAGGCGGCGAGCGGTGTGGTGCAGGGCTGAGGGCGAGGGCGATGCGCGGCTGGAGCGAGGGAGGGAGCGTGGAACGCAGGCTTGTTCGTGCCCGTCGAGCCTGATCCGAGAGCGAGAGAGAGCGCGAGAGCGAGCGACGTCTCTCAGCTTTTGAGCCAGTCGCCGGGCACGAGCGCACGCCTTCATGGCGCTGGTGCGAGACGTGGAGGCGATCCGCGAGGTCGCCGAGGTCGTCGAAGCCGAGCGAGAGGTCGACGAGCGGAAGAGGCCTGAGCGCGAGCGCGACCGTGAGCGGCGCTGTAACTTGAGCACCTCTCGCTGTGCAACTCGACTCGAGAGGACGAGCTACACGACGTGCAGAGCCTACTGGAGAGAAGGAGCGAGAATCGGGGAAGCGAGCGGGACGAGAAGGAGGTACAGCTGAAACCGCTCGATCTCGTTGCACAATCTGCTCGTCTACAGCTGCAGGTAGCTGCGGGCGCGAAGGAGGCGAGTCAGCACGAGCTCGTCGAGATGCAGACGAAGAGCAGGAGGAAGAAGGGCGACGCACTCGGCAACCTCTGCCTCGGACAGCTTCCTGAACCCGGGCTGGCCCTTGAGGCCCGTGCCGTGCCCGACCGAGACGACGCCCTCCTCGGTCGGCGTCGTCGTGATGATGCCAATCTCGATCGTCTTCTCGTCCATGACGCCCTCGAACCCTTCCTTGAGCGTGAGGAGCGCCGTGTGGATCGCGTCCTCGAGCGAGAGGTCGTCGTTGTACCTGCGCGCACGAGCGACGGGCGACAGCGTCAGCTCCTCAAGTTCGGCACGACGAAGCAGGCACGAACACGCTCGCAGAGGAGCGCCTCGCACCCGCAGAGAGGACGAGCGAGCGAGGACCTGGACGCACCGCTTCTCGAGGAACGTCTTGGCGTTGGTCTGGTTCTTGCCGATGGCGCTCGCCTTCCACGCCCAGAACGAGCCCGACGGGTCCACCTGGTACAGTGTGTGGCCTCGCGCGTTGTCGAACCCGGCGACGAGGAGCGAGACGCCGAATGGCCGGACGCCGCTGCGAGGGAGGGGCGACGTGAGGTCAGTGCGACGACCCTCTCCCGATAGCGGACGCCGTCGGCTCGACCTTATCGACCCGCAGAGCACGCAAGGAGAGAGGAGGAGCGCCGACGCACCCAGACTGAGTCGCATCCTGCATGACGGTCGCAATCTCGCCCACCATGACGCGCGTGCTCGGGTACTCGCCGTAGATCTTCCAGTAGGCCTGGGCCGACTTGCGCGCCTTTGCGACGAGGACGCGGAAGTCGGGACCCATGCCCGAGTAGACCATGCCGATGTTGGGGCAGATGAGGGCGACCTGCGAGTGCGCGAGAGGGGGAGGGGAGGGTCAGCGAGACGAGCTCCGGTCAGGGCGACAAACGATAGGGCGAAGAGGACGCACCTTCTCGAGCATCGAGTCGTCGACTAGAGGTGACGGCGCCTTCTTCGAGGTCGCGAGGACGATGCCGTTGGTCGCTGCGCGAGGGGGGAGGAGGTCAGCCAGACGAACATCGGCGGTGGAGCGCCTGTAGGCGCTCGAGGCCTGCACATCTGTACAGCCCTCGAGAGCCATGCGCTGCGCTTCCTCTGCTCGTCGCCGCCCGAGACCACCACCTCGCAGGCCGCGCCATCTCGTCCTCGGGACAGGGGAGAGACGACGAGCTCACCCTTGATGCCGAGGCTGGTGGTGCCCTGGCCGACTGCTGCGAGAGCATGCTCGATCTGGACGAGCTTGCCCGACGGCGAGAAGGTGGTGAGCGAGAAGCTGCGTCGGCAAGAGCGGGGGAGCAGACGACGACGAGGAGGGGGGAGGAGTGGGCGTCAGCGCTGCGCGGGAGGACGGACAGGGGAAGTGAGGACGCACGAGTAGCGTCCGCCGGTTTCAGGTCCGCTCATGGCTGCTGTTCAGGCGTGGAGTGGGCGAGACGAGATGAGGTCGAGGGAGATGAGGACGGGCGTCGAGGCGGCGGCTCGAGGGGCGGATTGGTCGGGCTCGGTGCTGGGCTGAAGAGGTGTAGAGTGCGCTGCGAGCTAGCTGTGCTTCGTCTGAGCGAGTCGTGCGAGGCGGGCGGAGGGGGACCTCCTCGTCCTCAGCTACGCGTCGTCACCGTCGTCCGCCCTCGTCAGCGCGGGTGTGAGGGCAGTCTGGCCCGTACAGCACGTTCAGCCGTAGCTCGGATGGCCTTTGACGAGCTGCAAGCTTCCCCTGTGCTGTGTTCACTACTTGCTCTAGCTCTCCTCGCTCGCCAACTCGCGTTCGGCTCTCCAACTCGCTCTCGGCTCTCGATGAGCAAAGACGCACACGCACAAGCTCCTTTGCACATCTTCACCTCGAGCAAGCACCTCGGGGAGTCGCACCTCCTCACGCTGCCGCCTCCCTTGCGAGCCGCAGCTTGCGCCCGTACGCCCGGAACTCGGTCCAATCCTGCGCCGTAAAGGACACAGCGGGCGCCTCGGGGGCCCACATGATGCGCGCTGCATAGGCTTTGGCGGTCTCCTGGAGCCCACGTACCGCGGCCGCCGTGTTCTCGTTCTCGACGGCGATGTCGAGGACCGAGCGAGGGAGGACGACGACGAACGGCGCAATCGGGTTCGAATGGTGAAGCTCCTTGGCGACCCTCGGCAGGAGGCGGTTAAGGGCATTGCTGGAGAGGAACGCTCTGCTGATAGGCACAGAATGCCTCGGCAGCATTGTCCAGCCGGACCCGCCGGGGACGAAGAGGAAAGGAGGGGCGACGCCCTTGGCCAATGCGCTGCCGGGATCGACGCCGGCGGCATCGACGAGCGCGCAGTCGAGCTGTGCGAGTAGACCTGGGGCGATGACGGACGCAAGGTCGAGGACCGTCGTCGAGTTCTCGTCGCAGTTGTCGACCATGTTCAGGACGCGCACGCACGGGAGCACGTCAGGTCGCAGCCACACGCCGGCGACCGAGCTCGGGATGCAGCAGTTGAGCATTCCGAGCGTCTCGAGATGTATAAGAGGGCCCGACGGAGCATCGCCAACGTCGAGGTAGCTGAGGACGAGGTGACGGAGCTCTGCAATGGCGAGCATGGTCAGCTTAGCTCGCCCGCGATCTCGGCAACGACGGAACGGAGAACGTACTCGTGTGCATGTCGATGCGCCGGAAGCTGACTCTCCAGAACAACGCCTCACAGTCGCAGATGATGCTCATGTCGACGATGCCCGGAAAGAGGTGCGCGACGTCGACCGCCTCGGTCGGGGGGCCTTCGACTGAGACTGGGTCGAACGAGTAGATGTACGTGGTTGTGCGAGCGCCGAGCTTGGCACGGCCGGCGGCCGCCTCGATCGGCTGGAAGTCGACCTTGGTCGTGTCGATGAGCCAAAGGTTGCGCCACAGGTTGGCCTGCGCGACCGAGCGCAGGCAGCGCGACGACCGAGCGGCCTTGGCGAGAGCGTCCTTGCTCGTGCAGTAGTCCTTGTAGTGGACAGGCGGCTCGGCGAGCTTGTCGAGGATCAAGTCGAAGAGCTCCTGCGGGAGGACGGACGACATCTTGGCGGGCGAGGAGCTGCGGGAGCGAGCGAGTCAGTGCGGGGCTCGCTTTGCAGATTGTGCACTGGTGCTCACCTTGCTGGTCGGGTCAAGCGCTGCGAGAGGACGAGGGAGGAGAGGAGGAGAGGCCGGACGGGTGGCGAGCGGCGCGGGCTGCTTCGCGGAGAGTCCGGCGAGGCGCGTGCGCCTGTCTCGCCTTTCCTGCAGCACGAAGCGCAAGCAGCAGCACGTTCTGAGACGGGCGGAGCAAGACGCAGCGACGAGGAAGCCTCGAGCTGAGGAGGCTCGAGCGCGCGAGACGACCTCGACGACTTCTCGCTCTCGCTCACCTCGCCGCCGTCGAGCACGAGCATGCACCGCGCCCTCCTCCGGCTATACGAGCGACACCTCCCTTCTCGTGATCCCTCCAGCCGCCGCCGCCTCGAGCTCATCGCGCGCCCTCCTCAGCTCCTCGCCGTACCTGCGAAACTCGCTCGAGTACGGCAGGAAGGACCCGCCGTCATCGCCCTCGACGAACCACATGACGCGCACGCGCGAGGCGCTGCAGCGGCGCTCGAGCTCGACGAGGGCCCGAGCGACGTGAGCGTCTTGCGCGGCGACGCGGCGGACCTGGGTCGGGAGGACGACGACGGACGGGCGGGGCCCGCGGTGGTCGGGCGAGGTGGCGGTGAGGAGCTGGGCGGTGATCTCGCGGAGCTTCTCGTGGGCGGCGGTCGGCTTCTCGAAGTGGATCGAGTGGAAGAGGGCGTGCCGAGGGAAGAAGGCGCCGCGGTAGCCGCCGACGTGGAGGACCGGCGGCGCGGTGCCGCTGCCGAGCTCGCTGTCGGGAGCGAGGGCGTTCTCGAGTGTGAAGATATAGTCGAGTTGCTCGAGGAGGAGAGGGTGCAGGAGAGTGTCGAGTTGTGGCAGGAAGGTGCGGCCGACGTCGACGACGGCGGACCAGTGCAGGCACCGCAGAGCGGGCAAGTTTGAGGGCTGCAGCCACTCGGTCACGCTGTCGACGTCGACCCGGCTGTGCGTGATCGAGAGCTTGTCGAGGTGCGGGAGGACGACATCTGGGTCGGCGGTGAGGACGAGGCCGGAGAGGTCGAGGCGGCGCAGCTCTGCGAGAGACGCAGGAGTCAGGGGCGAGCTCAGTAGACGAACGTGGGCGGATGAACGCACTGGTAAAGTCCTCGAGGAAGCGAAAGGCCGGCATCGAGCGTTCGAGTGTGAGCTGCACGTCCTCGACGTTGGGCAGGACGCGGGAGACGGCGAGCGCGGCGGGCGTGTGCGCCATGAGGAAGCCGACCGTGTAGGTCTCGGTGTGGCGTCCCAGGCCGGTCGTTGTCGCCGCCGAGCGCATCTTGCGGTGCTGCTGGTCGTGGACGACAAACACTTGGCGCCACAGCAACGGCTGGGCGAGGCGGCGCAGGCGGCTCGACGACAGGCAGACGTGCCTCAGGGCGGCTTTGTCGTCGATGCCGAGCCCCTCATCGTGCGCGGGCGAGGCGAGCTGGTCGAGGATGGCCGAAACGACCTCGTCGGGGATGCGGTCGAGCATGGCGAGGGGGTCGAGGCGATGCGGGGCGAGGCAGCGAGAGGCTGCGCGCGCAGCAGTAGCGGGCTCGATGGCTTGAGGCGCGTCTGCAGGGAGAGGGAGGGTCAACCTAGGTGCTCTGCGCGACGTCCCCACTCGGACCCGATGGTCGGGGCGAGGTCGACGACCCGAACCTCGTCGAGCGGGCAGTCCGCTGTTGAGAGAGGTAGACATACCTTTGAGCTGGTGACGAGCTCAAAATGACCGCAGCGAGCGAGGCGAGGGTGTCGAGAGGTCGTCTTGCGCGAGGGCGATGAGGAGGAGGACCGGACAAGGGCGACTCGGGGAGAGGGCTCAGGCCGGCGGGGCGGGTTACAGAGTTGAGGCGGACCGGTAGAGTGGCTCTGCAGCTCAGCAGGAGCAAGGCGAGAGCAAGACTTGAGGACGACCCGCCCGTGACGAGGCTCTCGGCTCTTGGTCCTCTCTCGCTCCTCACACTCGCTCGAGCCTGATCCTCGAGCACGTCGACGAGTCGCGAGGTCTATCTGGTGACTTTGAGCTCGAGTACAACAAGCCCCGAGGTCTTGCCGTCGTTACACATCAAGCGGTGCGTCCCCCCTCGTCGCTCATCTCTCTCGGCGTCCTCAAGCTGACCCGCCGCCTCAAGCAGTACAGCGACAGCTCGAGACGCCTCTACTCGCACCCACACACGCCCTCATGGTCGGATACATCCCGCTCGAGCTGGTCCAGCTCATCGCCTCGGCCGCCCTTGCCCTCGGCGACAATCCGCGCGAGGAGGAACGTCGCGCGCGCTTCGCCCTCGCCAAGAGCCTGTCGCTCGTGTGCCGCTCGTGGCGTGCCGTCGGTCAAGGCGCCCTGTTCCGCAAGGTCTTCGTCTACGCCGGCCAGCCCAACCACGGCTTCCTCCGCAGCCGGCACCACCTCCTCTCGCACGTCTACGAGCTCGAGGTCGACGCGCATGTGGGCAGTGCGATGCTCGACAACAAGCTCGCACGGTGCCGTCGCGACTGCGACAAGCTGCGCAGCGTCAGTCTCACCACCCCGGGCGCCTGGTCCGCCTGGTTCTCGCCCGCGCGCAAGGTGTCGCCCGCCGAGTCGGTCACCAAGGTCTTCATGACCGTGTATTACGAGGACGACGCGTCGGACGCGATTCGCGCTGCTCTGAGCGGCTCGCGCCAGTTCCCGAACGCGCACGATGTCAGCCTCATCCTCTCCTCGAGCTCGCCGACCGCGACCTTCCCGGATCTTCAGGGCTCGACGCCATGGGTCGCCGTTCGCTCGCTCCAAATCGTCGTCCACCTCCCCGCCGGACCGCACAGCAGCCTCGTGCGCGCGCTGTCACATGTCTTCCCCCTCTGCAACCTCACGACCCTCGTCATCAGCACGGCCCGCGCGTCTCTGGCTTTCTGCCCCGTCCTGCGCGAGGCGACCGCAGTCCAGCTCCTGAGCATCTTCGTCGCCGTCCCTGAGCTGTCGAGCTTCATCCGCCAGATGGTGCCGGCGCTCGCCGTCATGTCGCGGCTCCGGGCCTTGTCCGTCGCAGCCCACAACATCGACGGGCGCGGCGGCGGGCACCACTTCCTCCCTCTATCCTTCCTCGCCAAGCTCCCACCCTCTGTCGGCATCGTCAACCTCGATCTTGCCGTCGCGGACGCGAGCCGACCCGCGTTCGAGGCGTTCCTCGCGCAGCGCCTTGAGGGCCCGCTCTTCAGCTGGACGGCGACGAGGCTCGACAGTGCGGGCGCAGGTGAAGCCGATACGTGGGAGAAGGTCAGGCGGAACGGGACGATGGCGTGGGTGCGCGAGTAGTGCGAGTGCGAGGGGAGGGAGCGCTTGGTCGTCGTGGTGCATCGTGTACTTCTCGGGCTCCTCTCTTCTGCTCTCGGTCGACGAGAGCATCTGCATCACCTCGATCGACTGCAGCGAGGACGATGAGAGAGAGCGCTGCGAGAGAGAGAGCCAGGTCGAGAACTTGAGAAGGTCGTCGAGTGCACGGACCTCCTCTACACGCCCTCCTCCCGCCTGCGCGTCCCTCGTCGCCGGTGCCGTCGCGCTCCTCATCTCGTCGTCTGCACCTCGCCGCTCACCGACCCGCCGCGCCCGTCCTCGCCGCCTTGAGCTCGCGCGCGTACCGCCAAAAGTCGTCAAGGCCCAGGCTGAGCGGCCCCTCGAAGCCGGGCGGGCCCTCGCTCGCCCAGACGATGCGCACCCGCTGCGTCACGCACAGCTGCTCGAACTCTTTAAAGACCTGCCTTACGACGACGGCGGCGCTGACGGCGAGCGCCGCTATGTGTCGAGGCAGGACGACGACGACAGGCGGCTCGTACGAGGGGACCGCCTCGAGCTTGTCGATTGCGCTGTAGATCTCGCGTAGGGTGCGACGCGCCGCGGCGGGCTGAGCGCGCAGGCTGCTGTGGCGCGGAAGTGGCTCGGTTGGGCTGCGGTCGAGGTACAGGACGGGCGGGTCGACGCCGCGGCCGAGCTCGCCGAGGGGCCAGACGTGCTAGCGCGACGTGTAGATGCAGTCGAGCTGTTCCAGGAAGGACCGAGCGAGGATTTCGTCGAGCTTGACGCCCGAGGACAACCAGTCTGAGAGTTCCGTGGTGCGGTCGATGCGGATGGTGCGCAGCGCCGGCAGGCAGGATGGCGTGAGCCAGTGGCGCATGAACAGCTTCGACACCACCGAGTCGATGATGACGAGGTGCTGGAGCGTGTGCGAGGCCGTCGGGAGCGTATCGTCAAATACGACGTTGTGCAGCTCCAGGCGCTCGAGCGCTGCAGACAAGAGCTCGTCAGCGACGCCTCAGCAAGGTGAGTGCCGGCTGTAGTGCGCAAGGGGACGTGCGACGTACCGAAGCGATGCAAGACGAGCGCGATGTCGACCGGAGCGCGGGCCACCGAGACGCGCAGCTTGACGACGTTCGGCAGCAAGTCGGCGACGTCGAGCAGGTCGTCCACACTATGCGAGAACGGCGACTCGACCTCGTAGGCGACCGTATAGCGACCGAAGCCAGTCGTGGCGGTGCCGGCTCGCAGTTGCTCGAGCTGCTTGCGGCCCTCGACGCGCACGTGCCGCCAGACGAGCGGCTGGGCGAGGATGCGAAGGCCGCGAGACGTGCGGCACAGGCTCAGGGGCGTGCGCTTGACGTTGCGGTAGCTCGAGAGGTCGTACGAGAGGGGCGCAAGCTCGTCGACAATGAGCTTGAGGACGTCGTCGTTCAGGCGGTCCGACATCTCGGCGAGGCAGTAGAAGCTGCGAGGCTGCGTCGTCAGCGACAGTCGCACGAGTAGACGTGAGGAAAGACGCACAAGTCGTGTGAGGCGTTCTGGGCCGAGATGGGCCAGAGGAAGCGAGAGGGAGAACAAGAGAGCGAGCGTTGGCGGAGCGGGCCCCTCTCGTCCTGCCCGTCGCCGAGCGTGTGCGTCCGCGGACAATCCGCCGAGGAGTGATCGAGGAAGTCGGCATGACGAGGGCGAGCGAGACGAGGTGCGCCGACGTGAAGACCGCGAGGAGAGGCCGTTTGAGAAGGTCGAGGTCCGTGCGCACAGCGGGGCGACGACCTCATCTTGCTCTCATCGACGTCGACCTCGCTCGCTCCAGATACTCGCAGCGTACTCGTTGCAGCTCTGCGCACAACTGGAGCCGCGCGCCGCCCCTCACCGTCCTCGTTCGACCCGCCTCGCCACCTCGTCCGCCTCACCTCGAGCGTGCATGTCCCGCCCTCCAGCGCCTCGCGCCTCGCGCACCCGCACACCTCGCCGCAAAGCCGCTCGGTACTCGAGCGCGGATCCAGGCGCGAGGAAGATGGTCGGCAGGAAGGGCGGGGAGGGTCGATGTCGGACGAGCGTTTAAGGCGACCTCCTCGGGGGAGGCGAGGAGGTCCGTGATGGTCTCGTCCGGTACGGTGAAGGCAGGAGAGTGGTAGGAGATGGTGGATGGCGGTCGTGGATGGCGGGAAGGAGGCAGGGTGAGGAGAGAGCGCGCGAGAGAGAGAAGAGCGAGAGCAGCCGGCGTCGGCGAGGCGGCGCTGGCTGCTCGCTCGTCCTCACGTCCGTTTAGAGTAGCTGCAGCCAGAGAAAGAGGCGAAGGAGGAGAGGCTGAGCAGGAAAGGGTGGGATCTCGGACGAGGAATAAACGCGACTGCCCATGGGGAGGGGCAGCACGTGAAAAAGCGTCCTGGGCGGGTGCGGCGGGGCATGGTGCAGGGTAGGACGGAGGGGAGAAAGGGGAAGAGGATGAGGGGAAGAAGGAGAACGAGAAGAAAGCGAGAGCGTCAGCGAGTAGGTCGAAAGAGAGGCCCGTGAGCCGCCGAGGCAGCTCGACGAGAAGGGCTGTCTCGAGTCTTCAAGACCCCTGCCCCGCTTCGAGAGGAGCAGACGCTCTGCGACTCGACCTCGCCTCGCGCCCAACCTGCGCTTGCGCGACAGGGCGAGCGCGAGGCAGGTCCCTCGCCTCGCTCGAGGTCCGAGCGCTCGAGCCCTCGAGGCGGCGAGGCGACGTTGGTCTCGGGCGGCATTTATGGCCGGCGGCACGTGGGTAGCGTGCGACGGGGATCGGACCGCCCTGACGAGGAGGAGGGGACGGGAGGAGGAGGAAGAGGAAGGACGGAAACGATGCGGCTCTCGAGGCGTTCGAGAGGACGAGGAACGAGTCGATGCAGTACTGCGACGGCGAGGTCTGCGTCAGTGAGGGCGCTACGACAAGCAGGGAGAGTGAGAGAGGCGCACTGCTACACAAGAGCTGGATCGAGCCTGGCAAAGGATGTCGCGCCGCCCTCGCCGCCCACGCCCACCTCCTGACGGCCGTGCCTGCGCTCGCCGAAGCGAGGCGAGAGGCACATCGGAGGGCGTAGACCCGTTGCTGCCCCTCGAGCCCGTCGGCGCGAGCGCGTCGGGGCACAGAGAGAGCAGCCGGGGTGTCGATGGTCGAGGAGCGGAATGCGCAGAGTCGCTCTAAGCCCCCTGAATGACCACGTGCCCCAGAGGATACAGCCCTCGCTCCACCGTGAAGCAGAGGAGGGCTGCCGCTCGCTTCGACCGCGAGGGAGGAAGACGAGCGAGGGCTGCGGAAAGAAAAGGGCTGGATGGAGGAAGGGAGGGAGGAGGGGAAAGTTTGCGGGCTAGTCGAGAGGCGAGAGCTGCGGTGGCTTGTGCAGAAGCAGAGTCCAGCAGGTTGTGCGGTGCCTGTGCGCCATGTAGTGGCTCTGCGACCTGCGAGCTGGAGCTTCGAGGAAGGTCGAGGACGAGGCGAGGAGGACGGCGTTGCGGCGGCTTTGCGGGGTGACGACGTGCTGGGGAGACGTCTGGAGCTGCTGTGCACGACTGCAAGTTGTCTGCACGCTCGCAGGTGTCGAGGGAGAGAAGCGAGTGTGTGGTCGGGAGCCAAGGGGAGAAGGGCGACGACGCGCTCCTCCTCACTCCGCGACAGAACGGCAACGAGGGCCGCCCGCCGCCCAGACGAGCCTCTGTGCACCTTGACAACCCACCCAGCACCCGCCACGACCCCCCTCACGACCCTCAGCCCTCGCACGACCCGTCCCCGCTCCCTCCTCCCTCGTCGACCCGCGCCGTCGGCACACAAAGGGCCCACGCCCCCGGCCTCGCTCGAGCGCGCTCCAGAGTCATGGCCATCTTCAAGCGACAGCACAAGAAGGACCCCAACGGGTCGGCGTCCAACCGCCAGGACGCTGTCGGCTCCCCGCCGCTCCTCTCGTCGACGACGACGACCCCGGGCACCTCGGGCCCGCCTGGCCCGCCAAAGCCTCACTCGCTCAACGGCAGCATGGGCAGGTCGGGCATCCCGGTCCCCGGCGCGTCCCTGTACGCCTCGAACGGCTCGCTCGCCAACAGCGCCGGCCCGACCGCTCCCCCCTCGTCGTCGTCCTCGACCCTCGCTCAACAACAACTCGCCAACGGCCCGTCGCCGTACCAGCAGGCGCCGCTCGCCGCCCAGCACCCTCCTCAGCAGTCGTCGCACACCGTCTTGTACCCTTGGTCCCAGCGCCACGTCTCGCTCCTCCCCTCCCAGCTCCTCCCGCCCTCATCACCCGTCGACTCGCCCGCCCAGCCCTTGACGCCCCTCCTCGGCCCGCCGTCGCCCCTCCCCTTCCCGCGCTACGGTCACTCAGTCAACCCCGTCGCGACCGCGAGCCCCTCGGGCGACCTGTACATCTTCGGCGGCCTCGTCCAGAACGCCGTCAAGAACGACCTCTTCGTCGTGCACGCCGCCGCCGCCGGCGCGCCGCCCGTCGTCGCGCCCTCGTCGCCTCCTGCGGCACCCGGCGCACCGGCGACGACGGTCGTGCCGCTGCCCGTCGCGCTCATCGAGACGCGCGGCGAGGTACCCGGCCCGCGCGTTGGCCACGCGAGCGTCGGCGTCGGCAACGTCCTCATCGTGTGGGGCGGCGACACCAAGTCGCGCCCCGAGGAGCGCCAGGACGACGGCCTGTACCTGCTCAACCTGAGCACGCGCGACTGGACGAGGGTCAAGACGGTCGGGCGCGCGCCCGAGGGCCGGTACGGCCATGCGGCGGCCATGGTCGGCAGCAGGTTCTTCGTCTTTGGCGGCCAGACGGACGACGGCGGGTTCCGCAACGACTTGTGCTGGTTCGACCTCCAGAAGCGTGCGTCGTCTCGCTCGCGCTCAGTCCCCTTCCCACTTCGGCCACGCACTGACACTCACTCTCTGCCTCTCGCCCCTCCTCCTCTCTCTCCCTCCCTCGCACCTCTTCCTCTGCACCTCATCCTCCCTCGCGCCGCGCTCGCAGTCAAGATGGGTCAGCCGTCGTGGTCGTTCGTCGACTACCACCCGGGCCAGGTCGTCCCGCCGCCTCGGACGGGCCACACCTGCGTCACGCACGGCGACAGCCTCTACATGTGCGTCGCATCGTACTCTCTGAGCGTCGGTCATGTCACTCGGGCGGCGTCAGCTCGGCACCGCCTCGAGCGACTGTCGTATCCGTCCTCTGAGCACGCCGACTGACTCTCCCCCTCTCCCCTGCAGCTTCGGCGGCACCGACGGCCAGTACCACTACAACGACACGTGGCAGTACGACCTGTCGTCGGGCGAGTGGACCGAGCTGGCGTGCATCGGCTACATCCCCGTCCCGCGCGAGGGCCACGCCGCGACGCTCGTCGACGACGTCATGTACGTCTTTGGCGGCCGAGGCGTCGACGGCAAGGACCTGGACGACCTCGCCGCGTTCAAGATCTCGAGTGCGTCTGGATCCTACTCGCTGTCGTCGTTCTGCGCTCCTCTCGGGCGCTCAAGCTGACGATGCCATGCTCGGTCCTCGCACAGATCATCGCTGGTTCATGTTCCAGAACATGGGCCCGGCGCCCTCGGGCCGCAGCGGGCACGCCATGGCGACCTACGGCAGCAAGGTCCTCGTCCTCGGCGGCGAGAGCTACACGAGCACCAAGGCCGACGACCCGGCGTTCATCCACGTCCTCGACACGAGTGCGTCCTCGGCTCTCTCGACTGCCCCTCTAGCTCGTCTCTCTCGAGCTGGTTGGGCTCGTTCTTTGCCTTGAGGACGTGCTGACCCGCTCGGATCTCTCGCCCGCAGCCAAGATCAAGTACCCGCCCGACTCGGCTCGACCCGCACCCGCACCGCCAGCAGCACCCGAACTGTCCCACCACCCACAGCAGCAGATGCAGCAGCAGCAGTTCCCGCGAACCCAGCAGCAGCAGCTCTCGTCCCCACCTCTGCAGCCGCTGTCGTCGTCCGCTCCTCCCTCGTCCGGCGGCGCGCCGCTCCCGCCGACGCCTCAGCAGCAGCAGCAGCAGCCTGCACAAGCCGGGCCCGTCAAGCGCAAGTCGTCGATCCCCGCACCCGGCTTCGCCTCGGGCTCGCGCAGCGCCGGCGCAGGAGGCTCGAGCTCCGACTCGGACGCACGCGCCCGCGCCGCCTCGGCCAGCCCGACGGGCTCGCAGCGCGGCGAGTACCGCAACCTCAAGTCGTCGTCGCCGCTGCCGGCCGTCGCTGCTGCAGCCGCCGCCGCAGGAGGCGCAGGCGCCGTCGGCGCCGCCATGCTCAACGGCCGCGCGTCGCCCTCGCCGCCGCCGCCGGGCCCCGCACCCGGCTCGCCGACAGCCTTTAACACGCCGAGCAGCCCCCGCCGCGACCGCGCCGGTGCCCAGGGCCCGATGCGCCCCGCACGGCCCGACGACGCGCCCGCCTTCACGGCCGGCGTCGTGCCCGCGCCGCCGAGCTCGCCGAGCAAGGCGAGCCGCCGCGAGCGCGAGCAGCTAGAGCGCGAGGCGAGCGCCGGCAGCGCGTCGACGGCGCACACGGGCGGCGTGGACCCGCAGCGACAGCAGCAGCAGGGCGCGTCGCCCCAGATCCCGGCGCCCGCCGACGCGTTTTACTACCGCGCGCCGGCGTCGACCTCGGTCAACGGGCAGCAGCTGCCGCAGGGCGGGAGCGTCGAGGGCGGCGCGGCTGACGGCGAGCGCGAGCTGAACCCGGCGGACCGTGCGCTCCCCTTGAGCCAGGACGGGCACCTCGCCGCCCCGTCCTCGGCATCGGCCTCGGCCTCGAGCTCGTCGCCGCAGCACGCCGAGCAGCTCGCGCGCCTCGAGCGCCGCGAGGCGTGGCTGCGCGATGCGCTGCGGCGCGCCGAGCAGCAGGGGTTCGTGCTCGTCCCGCAGGGCGGCGAGGGCGACGAGGAGGAGCGCGAGGCGCTGAGGAGCGTCGGCGCAAGGGAGGGCGAGGACGACGAGCGGGAGAGGAGGGTCAAGGAGGTCGTGCTCGGCATGAAGGGCGAGCTCGCGAGGGCAAAGGTGCGTGAACTCTCGCTCCCTGCATGCGATCTTCCGGCCTCGGTGCCTTCAGGTCGTGTTCGACAGGTCGTTGTAGTGCCACTGACTCTGTCCTCCCGCAGACGGCCATGGCCGAGCAGGTCTCGTCGCTTGACGATCGCTTCCAGGGCGCTGACCGGGCCCGCCTCGCAGCCCTTCAAGAAGCCGCCTACTACCGCGCCAAGCTCTCCGCCTTCGAGTCGTCCTCCCCGTCCGACCTCGCCAAGCTCGAGCGCGAGCGCAGCGCCTCGCTCGAGGCGCAACTCGCCGACGCCCTCTCGGCGCGCGAGGCCCTCTCGTCCCAGCTCGCCGATCTCCAGCAGTCCGTCTCGCACCACGCCTCAATGCGCAGCGCCGCCGACGAGCGCCACGCCGAGGCGGCCCAGCGCGCGTCGACCGCCGAGTCGTCGCACGCGCAGGTCCTCGCCGAGTTTGCCGCGCTGCAGAGCCGCGCCGGCGAGCACGAGCGCCAGCTCGGCGAGCACGTCGATCAGCTCGCCGCGCTCCAGGCGAGCTCGAGTGTCCTCGAGGGCGAGCACGCCCGCGCGCGCGAGCAGCTTGCCGAGCACGAGGCGAGCACGGCCAACTGGCTCGCGACGCTCGAGGGCGCCTCGGCCGCGCTCAGCGCCGCCCAGAAGCGCAACGACGAGCTGAGCGCGTTGTGGGACGAGGCCAAGGACGCGCTCGAGCAGGAGCAGGAGCGCGTCGTCGAGATCGAGAAGGAGCTCGAGAGCTTGCGGGTCGAGCGCGACCGAGCTACCGAGCGCGCCGAGGAGGCCGAGCGCCTGCACATCTCGACGCGCGAGGCGCACGACGCGTCGCACGCGCTCGCGACCGGCGGCCTCGCGCAGCTCATCGCCGCGCACCGCAGCGGCGCCGGTGGTCGCTCGGGCGCGCGCGGCTTGCGCAACGTCGGCGCGTCGTCTTCCTCGTCGGACGCCAACGCTGCCGCGCGCGACGCGCACGGCGACGAGGACGAGGACGAGCTCGCACCCGAGCACGCCGCCCGCGTTCGCGCCGCCGACGAGCAGGTCGCCACCCTCCGCCAGCAGCACTCGCAGGTCCAGGAGCAGCACGCCGCCCTCTCCGCCGAGCTCGCCACCGCCCGCGAGCGCGAGGCCGGCCTCCTCGTCCAGCTGTCGACGCTGCGCACCCAGCTGTCGACCGTGCAGGCGGCGCACACGCAGGCGCTCGACGACCTCGGCGCGCACAAGTCGCTCGTCTCGACCCACGAGGCGACGGCCCGCGACGCCTCGCGCGCACGAGACGCTGCGAGCGTCAAGGCGGGCGTCCTGCGCTCGCTGCTCGCCGACCATGGCCTCGCGGCGCAGGCGCCGAGCGAGGACGAGCTCTCGAGCCGCTTCCCGAGCATGACGGGCTCCGAGTCGCCCGACCAGCTCGCCAAGCGCGTGCTCGAGCTCGAGGGCGAGCTCGAGGTGCGAGTGCGGCAGAAGGCGCAGCTTGAGGAGCGCGTGCGGGAACACGAGGGTGAGCACGGCCGGCTGAGGGAGGAGCTCGACCGGGCGAGGAGCGGCGGCGGCGAGGACAAGGAGCGCGCGGGCAAGGCGCAGGAAGACCTCGAGGCGCTCAAGGTGCGCCACGAGAACCTCGAGGCGACGCACCTCAAGGCGGTGCAGTACGTCAAGGGCACCGAGAAGATGCTGCGCCGCATGAAGGACGTGCGTCCCGCCTCCTCTGCTCCCTCTTGCTCCTCTTCAGGTCACACTGACGCTCCATGCACCGCTCGCAGGAGCTCACGCGCCACAAGGAGCGCGCCGACAAGGCCGAGGCGCACTGCACCGAGCTCGAGTCGCAGATGGGCGAGCTGCGGTCCCGCTCCGAGGCGTCGTCGCAGGAGACCGTCGCCCTCCACGACCGCCTCTCGGCCCTCCAGAGCGAGTACCAGGTCGCGCTGCGACAGAACCAGGACTCGGCGCAGGCCAAGGTCGAGGAGCTCTCGGGTGAGCTCGACCGTCTCGACGCTCAGCTTGAGAAGGCCAACCACGACCTCGAGGAGACGCTCGCCGTCAACGCGTCGCTCAACAAGGAGCTCCAGGCTGCGCTCAAGAGCCCGGCCTCGCCTCGGGCAGTCGGCGGCGCGGCGGCGTCCCCGAGCGACTACTCGCGCTTGCAGGCCGAGCTCGAGCAGTGCGTCTTCCCTCTCTTCTCGCATGACCCCTCTCTTTCGCTCTATCCTCTTACTGACCTCGTCTCGCACGTCTGCAGGGCCGAGAACCAGGCCGAGTGGCTCAAGCGCGAGAACGCGACCCTCGAGCAGCGATGCCGCAGCGCGTGCGTCCTCTTCCCTCTCACTCGTCCTCCTCCTCACCGCCCTGACTCGCGCGCGCGCGCTCTCTCTCTCTCTCCCATCTCCCACAGCGAGTCCAAGATCGCCATCCTGCTCGACCACATGGAGGGCGGCGCGCAGGAGGACGACCACTACTCGGCCGGCGGCTCGCCTCACCTCGGCGGCAGCGGCGCGCACGGCGGCGGCGGGAGTGCGACGGGCCACTCGTGGCAGCAGCATGGCGGGCTCGACGGTAATGCCGAGCTCGAGTCGGACGCAGGGAGCGACTACGGCGCCGAGCAGCCGCAGCGAAGGGCCTGAGCGTCGTCTCCTCCCCGTCCCTCCTTCCCTTTCCTCTTCTCGACACGATCTTGACACGAAGCTTTGCGATACCCCCACACTCTCGTCTCCCACTCTCTCTCGTCACTATGCCCTGGATGGGCAGCTCCTCATCTTTGTACGAACCTGACCCGTCAAACCAAGATACCCCGTCGTTCCCCTCCTGCTCCTTTCGCTCTCTCATCTCGCTCGAGCTCTCGAGAGCCGACAGCGAGCACAGACAAGGGTATCCACTGCATCTCGAAGCTCTTTGCTTCCTCTCCGTCTACGAGCGCGAGGGAGCATCTAGTGCGCCTCCTCGTCGAGCGCCTCGCGCACCTCCTTGCGCCACCGGCGCTGCACGTCGATCATGTCGCGGAAGATCTTGTACTTGGCCTCGAGGAGCTTGAGCTCCTTGGGCGATGCCGACGGGTGCACCGTCGTGCCCGGGCGCGACATGCGGATCTGCGAGGGCGGGCGTGAGCCAGAGGGGGTCAGTGCGGGCTGCGTTCCGCCAGAGCAACGTCCCTCGCCGACGAAGACCACGACAACAAGGAGCGAAGCGAGAGGACGAGCGACGCACCATGGCTTCCCACAGGCGCTCCTTCATGCCGTACGAGCTCGTCTCGGCCGCCTTCTGGCTCTCGAGCTTCTCGCCCGAGGCCGACAGGCGCTCGGCCTCCTCGGCGGCGGCGGCACCGAGCATGGCCGACCCGAGGACGACCGACGCCGAGTGCGAGTAGGGCAGCTGGACGGGCATGTTGCAGATGTCGGAGATGAGGCTGCGGGAAGAAGAGGTCCGTGTCAGCTCCACTTCGTCTTCAAGAACAGTCACACGCTCTCACCGACGAGGCGAGCTGTGCCTGACACGACGAGAAGGAACAGGAGCTCACCTCATCAGGAAGCGGTTCTTGACGAGGCTGCGTGCGAGAGAGAGCAAGTGTGAGGGTCCGTGCACGATGTCGAGGCCGAGGCGACGACGACGCACCCGCCCGACATGAAGATGCTCTCGATCTTGTGCCCGCTCTTGTTCATCTCGTCGATGATCTGGCGCGTCTGGAGCGCGATGGCCTCGCCCGTCGCGTAGTAGCGCAGCGCGAGGTCGCCGACCGTCTTGTCGAGCTGCATGCCGATGAGCATGCCGCGCATGTCGACGTCGGCGAGCGGCGAGCGGTTGCCTGCGTGCGAGAGCGAGAGAGGGAAGAGGGGCGAGAGAGAGGGAGGAGAGGGAGGAGGCAGAGGGAGAAGGGGTCAGTGCGCTCGCGGCGGGCGACGAGGTTGACGAGCTCTCATCGACGCACCGTGCAGGTCCGGGTACACGTGCATGTCGCGCGTGAGGTAGCTCATGAAGGGCGCCTTCTTGTCGACGACCATCTGCTCGAGGAGCTCGGTGAGGAGCGCAAAGTGGTTCGTGCCGCGCTCGGCCGCCATCTGCTTGAGCTTGTCGGCCGCCGGGTGCGTGTCGACCATGAAGTCGAGCAGCTGGCCCGTGGACGACTGGCCGCCCTCGTTCAACCAGTCTGCGGGCGAGGAGACGATGAGGTAAGCGGGGAAGCTCGGGATGGACGTGGACGAGGGACGCTGTAGACGCACAACCTGGGAAAATCGCATGCTCGTACGGGCCCCAACAGGGGCAGAACACAGGGTCGTTGCTCATCACGAGCAAGCAAGTACTGGTTCCGGCGACGGCGGCCAGGCGGTGCGGCGCGTCATCGATCGTCGTCGTCTTCTGGCCCTCCATCGGCGCCGCGACCGTGCCGATCCAGCCGGCGTAGCTGCGAGCGTGTGGAAGAGAGTCGTCAGGTCGAGGCTGAGGAGCGAGGGGAAGCAGGAGAGGGGAGGAGGAGGAGGAGAGGGACGCACGCGTCGATGACGGCGCTCCCGACCGCCGTGCCCTCGCGCAGCCCGAGCTCCTCGGCCGCCTTCTTCGACAGGCCCGCACCGACCGGCTGGCCCGCCGTGAGGATGAGGCCGTTCTTGCCCGGGATGCCGCCGACCTGGACAAAGTCGTTCTTGACCTGCGAGAGGGACCGACGAGGGCAGCGTCAGCGAGGTTGCACTACCTGTGCGGCGTGCTCGTGACGAGAAGAAGGCGGTGAGAGGAAGAAGGCGGTGAGAGAGTGAGAGGGCGAGAGAGGGCGAGAGAGGGGAGGAACAAGGAGGAGAGGGAGGAAGGTGCGGGAGGAAGAGGACCGTGCGCCTCACAAAGTCGCCGAGCCCGATCTGCTCAAAGAACTCGTCGTTCCAGCCCTTGGAGCCCTCGACGCCCGGCGGGACGTACGAGCACTTGCACGCGAGCGAGCAGTTGGAGCGCGCGAGGTCGTCGGTCGCGCGGTATGTGAGCCAGTCGGGCAGGTCGAAGAACATGCACTGCGAGAAGAGCGACGCCGGCATGTTGTTCTTGAGCCAGAGCATCTGTGTGGGCGGGAGAGGGTCAGCGAGTGGCCCTGAGAGAGGGGCTCGAGCGTCTGGGAAGGGAAGGGCGACCGGAGCGAGTAACGCACCTTGGGGACCTCCATCTCGAGCGAGATCGTGTCGCCGACGTACTTGAGCCACTTACTGTGTACGAGGAGAGCAGAGTCAGCGAAAGAGTCGGGTAAAGGCGGCGGGAGAGCTCGAAGACGGCCGAGGACGCCGCACCTCTTCGTCGCGTTGATCTGCTTCGCCTCCTTGTGCGCACGATGGTCGGCCCACAACAAAACGTCTTGAACGAAGCCGTCCTGCTGCTGCTGCGGCTTGTCGTACGAGCCCGGGGTGACGGAGACGGGTTTGCGGGTCTTCATGTCCTCGACGACGAGCGAGCAGGTCGCGTCAAAGCCGATGCCCTTGACGGCGGCCGGGTCGACCTTGGAGTCGCGCATGACGTCCTTGCAGGCGGTAGCGATGCAGTTCCAGACTGTTGCGGCACGAGGCGGTGAGCTTTTCCCGGCCGAGGAGGAGGTGGGGGCGAGGAGAGGGTCGGCGAGCTCGATAGGGACGCACTCTGGCCGGATGACTGCTCGAAGATGTCCTTGTCGCGGTCATCGCGCCAGGTGGTAGTCGCGTAGGTCGACTCTGCGACGATGTCGCCCGAGGACGAGACGAGAGCTGCACGAGCCGAGCCGGTGCCGCTGCGAGGGGGATCGAGAGCGTCAGCGGGTGCGCGCGGGTGCTTGAACGTGTGCAGGGTGCTCACACGTCGACGCCAATGTAGTACTGAGTGGCCATGTTGCTGTGCGAGAGGTGTGAGGAGGGCGAGCTCGAGGGGTCGGCGAGCAGAGCAAACCGCCGTCCCTCGACACGCGTCATCGCTCTCTGGAGCTGTCCAGCTGGAAGCGTGGACAGGCGGCTGGTGTAAAGTTTGACCCGGTGCAATTGACCGTCTGCGCTCAAGCTTGGTTGGCGAGGAGGCGGAGCTGCCGGCGCCGACATCTCCGCGGACCTCCGCCTCCACTTTGGCGAGCGACGTCTCGACGGCCAGCTCGCTCTTGTCCCCTTCACACACCTCGACAGCGACCATGACCAAGACTGTCCAGCTCGACGCTTCCACCACGCTCCCCGCCATCGGCCTCGGCTGCATGGGTGCGCCTCCCTCCCCCTCCTCCTCCCACCTCCACTCGCGACGCCGAACCTCTCGCTCACCTCGCCCTCTGCACCGCGCACAGGCATGTCGGCCTTCTATGGCGAGACGGACGACGAAAAGTCCAAGGAGACCCTCCGCAAGGCCATCGAGATCGTGCGCTCCTCCTTCCCCTTCTCCTCCTCCCCTCCTCCGCCTCCTCGTCTCCTCGTCCCGGGTTGACCTCGCCATGCTACAGGGATGCGCGATCTGGGACTCAGCCCGCATGTATGGTCAAGGGCACAACGAGCAGCTCATCGGCGACGTCTTGCGCGAGGGAGACAACCGCAAGAAGGTCCGTCCCGTCGTTCCCCGCTCGTTCTGGGACGCTCTCCTGACTCTCTTGCGCCCGCAGGTCTTCCTCATCAGCAAATTCGGTATCGAGATCAACGACAAGGGCGAGCTCGAAGCTGACGGTGCACTTGAGCTCTTCCCGCCCGCGCACTCGCGCAGCCGCTCACGCCTCTGTCGCTGGCAGGCTCGCCCGAGAACGTCATTCGCTCGATCAACCGCTGCATCGAGAGCCTCGGTGGCCTCTTCCCTGACGCCTACCTCCAGCACCGCGTCGACAAGAAGACGTGCGCTCGCGCCTCTTCCTCCTCGTCGAGTTCTCGAGCCTGATCCTCTTTCTCTCGCTCGCGCAGGCCCATCGAGGAGACGGTCCGCGCCCTCGACGCCGTCCGCAAGGAGGGCAAGACCAAGTTCATCGGCCTGAGCGAGGTGCGCTGCGTCCCTCGCGAGTCGTCCTCTTCCTGCGCACTGACCCCTTCTCCTCTCGCACGCAGTGCTCGGCCGACACGCTTCGCCGCGCCGCCAAGGTGGCCAAGATCGACTTTGTCGAGGTCGAGTACTCGCCTTGGGAGCTCACGATGGAGAAGAACGGCATCCTCGACGCCTGCAAGGAGCTCGGCATCAAGGTTCTTGCCTACTCGCCGCTCGGACGCGGCTTCCTCACCGGTGCGTCCTCCTCTCGCTCTCGGCAGCTCTCGGCGTCGTCTCATGCTCGCACTGACGCCACGGACCCTCGCTCGCAGGCCGGTACAAGTCGCCCGAGGACTTTGCGACCGCGGACGGGAGCGACTTCCGCTCGCACCTCCCACGCTTCGCCAAGGAGAACTGGGAGCGCAACTACCGCATCGTCCAGGTGCGTCTCGCCGCCCCTCTCCTGTACGACGACGGGCTCGTCCGCCGAGTGGAGCGCTGACCTCGTTGGCGCACGTTCCCCTTGCAGGAGTTTGAGCGCGTCGCCGAGAAGAAGGGCTGCAAGCCGTCGCAGCTCGCGCTCGCGTGGCTCGTCCACCAGGGCGACAACATCATCCCGATCCCGGGCGTGCGTCCTTCTCTCCCTCTTGGTCCTGCCCGACCAACCTCTCTCTTTCCTCCTCCCGAGAAGAGGGTCTCCTCCCCCTCCTCGTCTCTCCCTTCCGCCATCTTCCTATCGCTCATCAAGCAGCTCTCACTCTCTGCACGTCACGAGCCTGACCCTCGCTCCTCCCCTCGCCCGCAGACCAAGTCGTCCAACTACCTCGTCGAGAACTTTGCGGCCGCCTCGATCGACCTCTCGCCCGACGAGCTCGCCGAGGTGCGCAAAGTCATCGAGGACAACCAGCCGGTCGGCACGAGGTACGCCGAGGCGCAGATGGCCTCGCTCGAGGGCTGAGGAGGGAGAGGACGACGCGCGGCGGCGGTGGTCGGGCGAGCAGGAGCGTCGGCGCAGAGTGGCTTCCTCGACGTCAGTGCTGCATGTACAAAGCGAGTGGATATATAGGCAGTGCCAGCAGATCGTCGCGGCCGAGAGCGAGGCAGAGAAGCAAGCAAGGTTGCTCGAGTCGGTCCCCGCACGGACCTTGTGCGCTCGCTCGGCCGCCCTCAGTGTAGAGCTCGTCGGCGCAGGGTGCACAGCTACACGCTACGGCAACAGCTCTTCTCGCCTTCGTCGGGGCTGCTCCTTGCTTTCCTGCGGCGTTCGTGCTTCGACCGCCCGTTCGAGCGGCAACCGGCTCCGGGGCGGACACCGCACCTCTCCGATCAGCTCGTACGAGACCGCGTCATGATCCGCTAAACGCCTCGAGCCTCCACTTCAAGCTGCTGCCCGTCCGACGTCCGTACACCCGACCGTCCGACCGAAGCAGACGATCGCCGTCGCCGCCGCTTCTTGCGGCCGACTTGCGCGACCCTCCTCCTTACTTCCTCCAGCTCGCCTTGCGTCCTACGACAGCCATGATTCACACCGTGCGACTTGACGCCCACACGACTCTCCCTGCGCCCGGACTCGGCTGCATGGGCACGTTCCGCTCCGCTCCTCCCCACCTCCACCCGGCGCCGACCTGACCTTCCCTCTCGCCGCCGGGCACAGGCATGTCGGCATTCTACGGTGCGCGCGACGACGAGACGTCCAAGAAGACTCTCCGCAAGGCCATCGAGATCGTGCGCTCCTTCTCTCTCCTCCCTTTCCTCTTCCTCACTCTTCCCTCGCTCCTTGAGCTCGAGCTGACTCCCCTCGAAACAGGGCTGCACCGTTTGGGACTCAGCTGCGGCCTATGGTGGAGGCCACAACGAGCAGCTCATCGGCGACGTCTTGCGCGAGGGCGACAATCGCAAGAAGGTGCACCTCGTCCTCTCCTCGCTCGTCCCAGCCGCGCTCCTGACCTTGTTCTTCCCCTGCAGGTCTTCCTCATCTCCAAGTTCGGCTTCGGTACCGCCCTCAGTCCCGAGGGACAGCCCATGCTCGATGGTGCGTCCGCGACCGACCTGCGTCTACTGCAGCTGCACCCTCGCTCACGACCTTCTCTCGACAGGCTCTGCCGAGAACGTCGTCCGGTCCATCGACAAGTCGATCAAGGACCTCGGCGGTCTCTACCCGGACGCCTACCTCCAGCATCGTGTCGACAAGAAGACGTGCGCTCGCACCCCTTCCTCTCCCTCGAGTTCTCGAGCCTGATCCTCTTTCTCCCGCTCGCGCAGGCCCATCGAGGAGACCGTCCGCGCTCTTGACGCCGTCCGCAAGGAGGGCAAGACCAAGTACATCGGCCTGAGCGAGGTGCGCTGCGTCCCTCGCGTGTCGTCCTCCTCCTGCGCACTGACCCCTTCTCGTCTCGCGCGCAGTGCTCGGCCGACACGCTTCGCCGCGCCGCCAACGTGGCCAAGATCGACTTCGTCGAGGTCGAGTACTCGCCTTGGGAGCTCACGATGGAGAAGAACGGCATCCTCGACGCCTGCAAGGAGCTCGGCATCAAGGTTCTTGCCTACTCGCCGCTCGGACGCGGCTTCCTCACCGGTGTGTCCTCCTCTCGGCACCTCTCGCCGTCATCTCATGCTCGCGCTGACCTCACAAGTCCTCGCTCACAGGCCGGTTCAAGTCGCCCGAGGACTTTGCGACCGGCGACGGCAGCGACGCGCGCTCGCACCTCCCTCGCTTCGCCAAGGAGAACTGGGAGCGCAACTACCGCATCGTCCAGGTGCGTCTCGTCGCTCCTCTCTCGTACGACGATGGGCTCGTTCGTCGAGTTGAACGCTGACCCCGTCGGCGCACGTTCCCCTTGCAGGAGTTTGAGCGCGTCGCCGAGAAGAAGGGCTGCAAGCCGTCGCAGCTCGCGCTCGCGTGGCTCGTCCACCAGGGCGACAACATCATCCCGATCCCGGGCGTGCGTCCTTCTCTCCCTCTTGGTCCTGCCCGACCAACCTCTCTCTTTCCTCCTCGCGAGAAGAGGTTGTCCTCCCCATCCTCGTCTCTCCCTGCCGCCATCTTCCTCCCGCTCATCAAGCAGCTCTCACTCGCTGCACGTCACGAGCCTGACTCTCGCTCTTCCCCTCGCCCGCAGACCAAGTCGTCCAACTACCTCGTCGAGAACTTTGCGGCCGCCTCGATCGACCTCTCGCCCGACGAGCTCGCCGAGGTGCGCAAGGTCATCGAGGACAACCAGCCGGTCGGCACGAGGTACGCCGAGGCGCAGATGGCCTCGCTCGAGGGCTGAGGAGGGAGAGGAAGGCGAGCCGGAGCGTCGATGACGAGACGGCCTCGCGAGGCCAGCAGTTGGTGTACAAAGCGAGCTGCAAGACAAGCCGTGACTAGCAGAACGTGTGCAGCCGAGAGGGAGTGTGGGTGCGCCGACGAGAGCGAGGAAGCCTGCTCGAGCCCGTCTCGCGCACGGACCCCTCGCACGTACCCCTCGCTCGCTCGCTCACCGCAACATGAAGAGCTCGACGCAGCGCGTTGTACAGCTCACGGTCTACACGAACGTGAACCTCTTCTCGCCATCGTCCGCCCTGCACATCCTCGCCGCGTCCTTGGTCCCGACGATGCGCTCGAGCTTGAGCACGTCGAGCCTGCTGAACAGGACGTGCGCGCTCAGCTCGCTCGCGTCGATGTCCTCGTCCTCGGGACGGGGCGGCGGCGCGCCCGAGGCGGTGGTGACGGCCGAGGGCGACGCAAAGGGGAACGAGACGACCTCGGGGTAGTAGGAGGCGTGCGACGGCGGGGCGTAGAAGACGACCGTCTTGGCGCCGCGCAGGCGGTACCTGCGCATGCGTGCGAGCGTCAGCACTAGAGCGAGACGAACGGTCGAGAGAGAGCGAGGAGAGAGAGAGGAGGACGCACCGCCGGAAAAAGTGGAACCGCTCGGTGACGAGCAGGAACTTGACCTTGCCCGCAAAGAAGGCGCCACGCGCGCGCGACACGTCGGGCGTCGGCGTGTACTCGCTGATGGCGGCGAACGAAAAGTCGCTCGCGAGCGACGACCGGTGCTTGGTGAGGTACCGCTTGAGCCGGACAAAGTCAAAGTAGGACGGCACAAAGACGAGCGTCTGCGACGAAGAGACGGCCGACTTGAGGAGCGTCGGGAGCGTCTGTGCGCGGAGCAGACGGAGATCGAGGAGTCAGCGGTGCTCGTCGAGCGAGAGGAGCAGGGTCGACATCGAGCCGGCGCGCACACGCACCTTGGTCGTGAACCACTCGAACCTCCTGTCGTCCTCGTCCGTCACGTCAGCCACCTCGAACCTCGTCCACACCTGCCTCAACCCGCTCGGCACCCTCTCGAGCACGCCCTCGGGGCCCTCGACCGTCCCGAGCGCACGGACCGCCCCGGCGCGGTTCCTGCACGCGCGCGCCCACGCGCCGCGCACCTCGGGCGCGTCGAACGACGACACGAGGATCGACTGGCGCAGGAAGGGCGACAGGCCGTCGAGGTACCAGGGCTTGACGCGCGAAAAGTCGATGCCGTGGTCGGTCGCCGGGAGCGAGTTGAGGCGGTCGAGGACGAACTGCGGCGGCGAGGGTCGGCAGCGTCAGCGAGGAGTGTCGCAGGGAGAGGGAGAGAGGCGGGCGCACCTGCACGTGATCCCAGTTCTGCATGAGCATGACGTCCATCTGGTCGACGATGAGCACCTCGATGCTCGACAGGAAGTCCGAGTCGCTGCGCGCGCGTACAACGAGACGGATCAGCTCGTGCGCGACCGACGAGAGACGGCGGCAGAGCGCAGAGGAGAAAGGGCCCGAAGAGCGGCGCACGCACCCGTCCTTCTCGATGCTCGTCCTCAGGCCGAGCGGGCTCGCGAGGATGACGTCGGCCTGGTAGAACTCGGCAAACATCTTTGCCGTCTTGCGCGTCACCTTGACGCCGCACCGGAACCCGTCGTCAATGTTGCCGCGGAACGTCTCGACGTGGTCGGGCGGGTACTTGTCGCGGTCCTCGACGAGCTTGTCGGTCGCGCCGTCGGGCAGCGAGTACTCCGAGACGAACCGCGGAAAGTTCTCGACCGAGGTGATCGACGGCGGGAGGTACGAGATGAGGTGCTGCGCCCAGGTAAGGGCCGAGTTGCGGAACGGGGTGAGGACGAGCACCTTGGGGCGCGTGAACGACTGGTCGAGGGTCGAGCGGGTGGGTGCAGACGACGACGAGGACGCAGCCGACTTGTCGAGGGCCTGCTTGGCGAGGTACTCGTTGTTCTTGAGGATGCGGGTGCGGGTCCTGCGCGATGGGAGGGGTCAAAGCGCATCAGTCACCGCGCGTCCCGAGCGCGAGCGGGCCGAGAAGAAGGACGCACTTGAGGACGTGGTTCATGGCGTGAAGCGCCGAGGCCTCACGGATCGCCTCGTGCTCGTCGCTGCCGACGGCGACGCGCGGGCACAGGACGTCCTGGTAGGTCGACAGGGTGCGGAGCCAGGCCGACTGCGACGGCGGGATCGAGGCTGTACGACACGGATGGAGAGGAGTCAGCGTCGAGCTGAGCAAGGAGAAGACAGGGGTGAGAGAGGAGGACGCACTGCGAGAGGACGCCGAGCGCATCTTGTCGAGGAGCTTGGGGTTGTACTGCGGGTGCGTCGACAGGGTCAGTACGTCACGCTGATGACCGCCTGCATGTCGAGGAGAGGGAGATAGAGACGCACGAGCTTGAGCGCCTCGTCGACCGACTTGACGCGCGCCTCGTCCTCGCTCACCGCCTCGGGCCGGAGCACCTGGGCCTCGCCGACGCCGGGCAGAACGGCCCTCGAGCGCTTGCGGTGCGACTCGTGCTCGAGGTCGAGCTGGGCCTTGTCCTTGCCGCGCACGAGGGCTGAGTCGGGGCCAAAGTGGCGCGTGAAGGGGTCGGCGGTCGCGAGGTCGTCGTGGTCGTCGTCGCTGTCGGCATCTGCGCCGGTCGCGGCCGCATGGGCGTCGTCGTCGGTCACGGCTACTCCCGGAGCGGAAGAAGACGAGGCGGCAGCGTCTTGGTCGCGCTGGTCGAGGAGGAGGGCTGCGCGCTCGAGCTTGTGGCCGAGCTGCTGGCGGGCCTTGTCGGTGCGGGCCGAGATGCCGGGCTGGGTCTTGGTAGCCTTGCGGGCGAGCTGGTGCCAGTCGCGGGTGCGCTTGGTGGACGACGACGAGGGTTTGGCCGACTGGACGTTGAGCAAGGTAAGGAGGCGAGTCGAGGGCGGGAGGCCCTGCATGTCCTTGACCATGGCGTGTGCGGCTGTGTCGAGGTCGAGGAAGCTCGCTGTGTGATCGGCGAGAGCTCTGGAGGTCGAGGTGACGAGCGAGAGGACTGATGAGGAGCTCGAGCTCGAGGAGGAGAGCGCAGGCGGCGACGACGACACCGACACCTCGTCCCCGCTCCTCTACCGCAGCTAGAGCAGCTATGGCAGAGCCGACGGACTACAGCAAGCTCAAGGTCGCAGAGCTCAAGGTGCGCCCGCCTCCCTCTTCCTCCTCTCCCTCCTCCCCCTCCCCTCCCCACCTCATCAGCCCGACACTCATGCTCGACCCTTACGCAGGACCTCTTGAAGGAGCGAGGACTGCCAGTATCGGGCCTCAAGGCCGACCTCGTCGCCCGCCTTCAAGAAGCCGACCAGGCCGCGCCCGCCGTCCCCGAACCCCTCTCCGCCTCGGCCGACGACTCGGCTCCCGCCCCGCAGCAGCTCCAGGACGCCGCCTGCCCTGCACCACCCGACCCGGCCAAGCAGGCCGTCGGCGGCATGGGCGACGCCCCACCTCCTCTCGACACGGTCAACCTCCCCGCCAAGCGCCAGCTCGAGGACGCTGTCGTCGACGAGGAGACCAAGCGCCTCCGCACCAACGCCCAGATCGCCGACCAGGTCCCGCCGGCAGGCTCGCGCGACGCTGGCACTGCCGCCGGCGAGCCTGTCCAGGTCCGCTCGGCGCCCGCGTTCGAGAGTGCGCCCGACCTCGCACAGGTCGCGGGCGATGGGCCCAACCTGAGCGTCGTCGCCGAGTCCAAGGTGCCGACCGACGACCTCGTCAAGGCGGCCAACGGCGAGCTGCCGGCGCAGGAGGAGGCGGCGCAGAACGGCACGGCGCCGGCGGGCCAGGTCGAGGGGGACGAGGACGAGGACGAGGAGGAGCCGCCGGTCTACGAGTTCGAGCCCGAGGAGGAGAGCGCACGGCCAGCAGACCTGTACCTCGACACTGTGCGTCCCTCTCCCCAGACGATCCTGGCCCTGCCCCGGCTTACCGCTCGAGCCCCTCGCAGATCAACCGCTCGGCACTCGACTTTGACTTTGAGCGCCTGTGCTCAGTCACGCTCTCGCACAACCACATCTACGCGTGCCTCGTCGACGGCAAGTACTTCCAGGGGCGCGGCAAGTCGTCGCCGGCGTACGCGCACGCCCTCAACGACGACCACCACGTCTTCATCAACCTCGAGACGCAGAAGGTCTTCGTCCTGCCCGACGGCTACGAGGTCGACGACGCGTCGCTCGCCGACATCAAGTCGCTCCTGTACCCGCGCTTCACCCCTCAGCTCCTCAAGCGCATCGACGCGTCCCTCTCGCCCTCGCTCGACCTCGCCGAGCGCCCTTACTTCCCGGGCTTTATCGGCCTCAACAACATGAAGCACAACAGCTTCATGAACGCGACCCTGCACCTCCTCCTGCACGTCCCACCCCTGCGCGACTACTTCATCCTCGACCCGCTCCCCTCGTCGTCGCGCACGTCAGAGCTCGTGCGCCGCTTCGGCATGCTCGCGCGCAAGCTGTGGAACCCGCGCCAGTTCAAGGCCCAGGTGAGCCCGCACGAGCTCCTGCAGGAGGTCGGCAACGCGAGTGGAGGCCGGTTCAGCATCACCAAGGAGGGCGACCCGGTCGAGTTCCTCGGGTGGCTGTTGAACCAGCTGCATCGCGACCTTGGCGGGACGCGCAAGCCGCGCTCGAGTGCGTCTCTCTCCTCCCTCTAACTCTCCCTCGCCCCTGCTGCACCCGGCTCGTCGACGAGGACGACTTGAGGAACGCGCACTGACCCCCTCTCTCCCTCTCCTCGTCCTCCTTCCTCGCTTCGTCCCTCTCTCCCTCCCACTCTTCGCAGGCATCATCTACTCGGCGTTCCAGGGCGAGGTGCGCGTCGACGACCAGCAGATCATCAAGACGGGCGAGTTCGGCGCCAAGCCCAACTTTGACCTCGACCGAGGTGCGTGCGGCTCCTCGACCTTGCTGTGCCGAGGCGGGTGTCGTCTGCGACACCCTTCTCTGGCAGCTTGTTGCTGACGAGGTAGCAACGCATTGACCAGGTCGCTCCTCTCGCAGACATCAAGACGACCAAGACGCCCTTCCTCTTCCTCGCGCTCGACCTCCCGCCTCCACCTCTCTTCCAGGACGCCGTCGAGTCCAACATCGCGCCGCAATCGCCCCTCTCGGCCATCCTCGCCAAGTACGACGGGCACACGACGCGCGAGGACACGCAGCAGGGCGTCCTGCGCCGGTGGAAGATCACGCGCCTGCCGCCGTTCCTCGTCGTGTACTACAAGCGCTTCACGAGCAACCGGTTCCTCGAGGAGAAGAACCCGACCATCGTCAACTTCCCGCTGCGCGGCGTCGACATGAGCGACTGTGCGTCGTCGTCGTCGTCCCCGCTCGGACCTCTTGCAGCCGACTGACCTCTCGCCCTCCTCGCCCTCTCGCGCCCGCAGACGTCGACCCCTCGCAGCCCCTCTCGACCTACTACGACCTGACCGCCAACCTGACGCACCAGTCGCTCGCCGGCACGGCGCACGCCGAGTCGCGCTGGCGCACGCACGTCCACCTCCGCGCGCCGCGCGACGCCGAGACGGGCGAGCTCACGGGCGGCGCCAAGGACGAGGACGAGAAGTGGTTCGAGATGGAGGACTTGCAGGTGAGGGAGATCGAGAGGGAGATGGTCTCGTTGGGCGAGACGTATATCCAGGTGCGTCGGGCTCCTCGTTCTCTCTCGCGCGCAGACGCCGTCTCTCCTGCGCTGTCGCGAGTTGATCTGCGACATGCTGTCGACGCACAAGCTGACACCATGCTCCGCACGCAGATCTGGGAGCGCCGCTCGCCGACCGGGACGTGGGACCTGCCCGTCGAGACGCCCAAGCCCAAGGGGCAGCGCAAGGAAGACGCCGCACCACCGGCAGCGTCCGCGACGACGGCAAAGAAATAGATCCTCGAGCGCAACGACGAGCGCTTGACGACCTCTCGGCGCTCGTGACGAGAGAGCGAGAGCAGCGCGCACGGACCCCTCCTGGCTCTCGGCTCGTGTTCGGCTTCTCTCTCGACATGCCGCACGAGAGGATGGGCGAGAGTACAACAAGCGTAGCTCTATGATTGCACACAGAGCGCCGAGGCGCTCCTCGTCGAGCCACCGCTGCTCAGTCGTACCCCCTCCCGCTGCGCTGCTTCTCGCGCTTCTTCTTGAAGTGCTTCTTGCCGTCGCCCTTGCCCTCCTCGGCCTCCTTCTTGGCCCTCGTCCCGAGGATGACGGCGCTCCCGACGCCGCCGCCAAAGAAGCGCTCGTCGATCGCGTTGGCCTTTGCGCTGCCCTTGCCGCCGCCGGCGCTCGCGCCCGCGACGCCCGCCGCGATGGCCGCCGGCGAGTGGACGTAGTAGTCCGAGTCCTTGCCGACGCGCGTCGTCGGCGCCATCTTGCGCTTGAGCTTGTTCTGCGCCGCGAGGTGGTCGAGCGAGCGCGTCTCGGCGTTGAAGTCGTCCTCGGTGACGCCGGGAGGAGGGTGGCAGAAGAGGAGGCGGCCCGTGACGTAGTCCTTGAGGACGTGGCGGGACGAGCGCGAGTGGTCCTGGTTACCGGCGCCGCCAGTGAAGAAGCCGCGAGCGACTGCGAGGAAAAAGGCGGGGGGAGAGGCCCGTGCGTCAGCAACTGGAACGGCGTCGAGGTGCGCGAGGCGCCGACAGCGTCGACAGGGAGAGCGAGCGACGCACTCGAGAAGGTCGTGAGGAACTCGGCGGCGGTCGGGTAGCCCGTGCCGCCCTCGTTCTCGGGGAGGACGTTGATGCGCAGGCCGTACGTGCCCTCGAGGACCTGCTGCGGGATGCGCCGCGTGACGAGCTCGACCGGGCCCGTGAACTCGCGCAGCTGGTCGATCGGGAGGACGCCGTTGCACACGAGCTCGGCCTTGGTGCTCGCGAACTGGGGGAAGACGAGACCCGGGCAGTCGCACAGGAGGACGTCCTGGCTGAGGCGGATCGTCTGGAAGTGCTTGGTCTTGCCCGGCGTCGCCGAGACCGACACCTTCTTCTCGCCGATGAGCGCGTTGATCGTCGACGACTTGCCGACGTTCGGGTACCCGACGAGGCCGACAACGAGCTTCTCATTGCCGTGACCGGCGGCGAGCGACACTGCGCGAGCGACGACGTGAGCGTCAGTGACTCGGGTCGAGAGAGTGATGCCGAGGAAGGATGAGGAGGGAGAAGGAGCGCACCCTCGGGCGCACGGCTCATGAACAGGTCCTCGAGCTCGAGCACGCTCAAGATCCTCGTCCTCGGGCTCTCGTCCGACCCGGGGAGCGAGATGCCCATGCCGCGCCGCATCCTCCCCGCGAGCTCCTCGTCCGAGTCCTCGTCGCTCTCGTCGTCCGTGTCGACGTCGCGGCTCGTGACCCTCGGCCGGCTCGACTCGGCGCCGCCGGCGCCGCTGCTGCCCGTCGCCGCCGCCGACTGGACCGCCTTCTTGCCCTGCGCGTTGAGGCCCTTGAGCTTGTTGCCCGACTTGGGGATCTTCATGCCCGGCGCGAGGTCGTCGTCGTCCGAGTCGGACTCCTCGGACTGCTCGGCGAGCGCGGCGAGCTCCTCTTGCCGTGCGCGCTCCTCCTGCAGCGCGATGCCGTTGGCGGCCGAGAAGAAGGCGTACTGAATGCCGTTGGCGTCGAAGTAGTCGGCCCAGCGCTCCCTGCGAGACGAGGACCGGGCGAGTCAGCTCGAGGCTCGAGCGCGAGCGGGCGCAAAGTGAGAGGGACGGGTAGCGCACCTCTGGCCGCGCGTGAGCAAGTCCGACTTGTTGATGAGGAGCAGGTTCTGGCGCCTCGGCTTAGGCTTCTTGCTCGTGCCCTCGCCCTTGTCGTCGGCGTCCTCGCCCTCGCTCTCCTCGTCGTCGTCGTCGCCCTTGGGCCCGTTGAGCTCGAGGACGTACCGCTCAAGGTCCTCGGAGCGGAACGTGAGCGGGTTGCGCGCGTCGACGATCTGGACGATGAGGTCCGAGCGCTCGAGCGTGCGCCACAGCTGGCGCCAGACCTCGAGGTTGCGCTCGAACGGCGTGAGGAGGAGCGCCTGGTTGTCCTGCAGGCTGTGAGGAGAACGTATATGAGTCAGTGTGCGGCGCAGAGGAGCGAGCGAGCGAGAGAGAGAGGACGCACTCGGCGAGACCACGCCTCCACTCGAGGAAGGCGTCGCGCTCCTGCCTTTCGAGCTCGACGGTCGTCATGTCGCGAGTCCATGCCGGGCGCCGAGGCACCTGGAGGCGCTGGCTGTTGGCCGACTGCTTGTTGCGCAGCTCGGCCTCCTGCTGAGGCGTGAGGAGGTACGGGTTGTGCGACGCGGCCGGGTTGAGGTTAGGGTCCGAGATGACGACCTTGATGTTCTGGCGCTCTGCGGACGGGATTGCAAGGTCAGCAAAGAGGTCTCGAAGCTGCCCGGGGGAGCGTAGACGGACCGGCCGAGAAGTCGGTGTCGGCGAGCTGTGCGGTGCTGAGGAACTCGTCGAGGTCGTTCTCCTGCGTGACGGACGAGAGGCCGGCCTCGATCGTCGACGTGTTCTGCGTGGGACGAGATGACCGGTCAGCCTGCAGCTCCTCGAGGTGTGCGGCAGGAGGACGGCGAGTGAAGCTCACGAGGGTCGGGTCGAGGGCGTCGCGAGCAGCACGAGTCTTGCGGTTGATGATGGCGCGACCGAGGCCCGACTTGTCGACCTTGCGCTTCTGGGCGCCGTTCTTGCGCTCTGGGCGGCCGTTGGGCACTGTGCGGCGGCGAGAGATGAGGGTCAGCAAGATGGGGGCGGGAGAACGGCGACGACGAGGCGTGGGCTCACTGGTTGAGCTCGAGTGGGTCCTGTGGGTGGCGGTAAAGAGCTTGAAGTAGTTCCTGGTGCGCACGAGCGAGTCGTGGCGGGAGGATGGGTCCGAAGCCGGGCGCCTCTCCTCGAGCCAGCTCAGCCTCCGCTCTGCTCCTCCCACGCTCCGCCTCTGCTTCTGCGGCTGCATTCGGCTGCTCAATCTACTCGGCACCTCTCATCAAGCCGTCTGTCACCCCCCGCCAAGTCCCCCGAGGTGTGCTCACTCCGTCCTCCCCCTCATCGCTCCACCTCGGACCGACGCTCACCTTGCCCTTCTCGCAGCTCGACACGCCGCGAGCACAGCTACCGAGCCGCATACCATGGTCCGGCGACGCAAGACGGCCGCTTCGAGGCGTCGGCTGCCCCCTCAGCTCATCAGACGCGTCCTGCTGCACCTCCTCGCCGAGGACATCGAGGACAACGACCAGCGGTTCGCCGACGCCGCCCTCTACAGCTGCTGCCTCGCGTCCAAGGCCTTGCGCTCGGTCGCCCAGCCGCTCCTGTGGTCGAGCGTCTCGATCGGCTGCGCCGACAAGCTCGCGGCGGTGCGGCGCGTCGAGGGCGCACGCGGCGGCATGCCCGGCCGAGGGCTCGGCAAGCTCACACGCTCGCTGCGCGTCCTCACGGACGATCACGCCCCGCACAAGTACGATGATGTGCGCCTCGTCCTCGACGCCATGCCCAACCTCGAGGACGCGCGCTTTCAGTGGGTCCTCGACGGCGACACGGTCCCAATCTTTGCCTTCAGCGAGTCCGAGAGTGCATCCTTGTTTCTGCCTGCCCCTCGCCGTCGATCCTCGCACTAAACGTACCCGCTCTGCCACTTGCAGAGCTTCGCCATCTCATCCTCACCTCGATCCCGCTCGACGTCTCCTTCCCCTCTATCTGCCGGCCGACTTTCCACAACCTCGTCGCCCTCTCCCTCGTGGAGGTCGAGGTCGACCCCATCAAGATCGTCGAGCTCCTCACGCCGGTGTCCTTCCCCTCGCTCCGACGCCTTCGCTTCTGCCATTCGCACGACCTCGACAAGGACTCGTTCTTCCCCGACTTGTCGCGAGCCCTCTTCTACCGCCTCGAGGCGGTCGAGGTCTACATCGACGACCTGCCCGTCATCCCCATGTGGGTGACGCAGCAGTGCCGGGTCCCGGTGCGTCTCGACTCTCTCCTTCTTGGCCGAGCGGAGCCGGCCTGACGTCCTCTCTCGAGATAGGTCGTCATAGACGTGTACGACACGCCAAGCTTCGAGATGCTGCACGAGTCGCGCTGCTCGTACCTCCTCCTCGTCAGCCCCCACCTGGACCAACCCGACCCCAGCGTGTCGCTCGAAATGGTCGACGAGATCATCCGCACCTTCCGAGCCTTCGACGAGCTCATCCACCGCTCCCCCGGCACCTTCTTCGCCCTCTACTTGCCCGCCGAGGTCGACGACAGCGTCCACCCTTTCCCCAACCACCGCACCTGGCTCCACCTCAAGCTCGCACGCGCCAAGCTCGTCCAGACCTGCCAGACGCACGACGTCCGCGTCGTGTATCGCTCGCGCGACGGCCGGACGAGCTCGCCGTTCATGCTCCCGGGCCTGTCGGCGTCGTTCGTCGCCGACCGCGACAACGTCCTCGAGGACCTGCGCCGGCGCGCGCGCCTGACGGGCGTCGGCGACGACCACGAGGTGTACGAGCTCGAGCCCTCGTCGGGCGAGGAGGACTCGGAGGAGGACGAGGACTGGGAGGGAAGAGGGGAGGATTCGGAGGAGGACGAGAGGTCCGAGCGCGGCGAGGGGGCGGGGCAGGGGACCGAGGAGACGGAGAGGATGGCGGCGTCGAGGGCCGCCGCCGACCGGATCATGCGGGACCTGCAGACGCTCAACATCAAGGCCCACCCGGACGGCACGTACGAGAGGTTGGGCTCACGCCTCTCGCCCGAGGAGACCATGGCGGCGCTCCGAGCGGCGCGCGGCCTGCAGTAGTTCTTCAGTGCAAGGCAGTCGCTACAGTCTCGTGCTCTCGAGAGTGGCACGTGTCCTGCAAGCTCTGAGCGGTCGACGTGGGACCCGCGGAGGAGGGGCTCGTCGGCGAGAGGCTCGCTCCTCCTCCTCGCACTTGCTACGGCCTCCCAGCTGGCCTAGGCGGGCTCGCCCGCTATGCCAGCCCTCGCCACGCCCCCGCCACGCAAGCGTGCGCTCCTCCCCGAGCCGTTCGAGGCCACGAACCTCGCCGCCAACCCTCATCTCTCCAAGCAGCTCTCGACCGCCCTGCACCCTCCCTGGGCACCAGGCGAGTGCGCGCGCCTCCTCACACGCACCCCGCAAGCTGGAGCGCAGGCTCTCGTCCTCGCCGTCGACCGCTCCCTCGTCCTCGGCCGGTCGGCCCGCGCCGACTACCAGCTCGCTTCGCCGCTCGCCTCGTCGTTCCACGCCCGCCTCGCCGCGACTGTGAGCGACACCGGGCACACCCTCATCACCCTCGGCGACGGCTCGAGCAACGGTACCCTCGTCAATGGGCGGCGCGTCTTTCACCGCTCGGTCGTGCTCTGCGATGGCGACCGGGTCGAGTAACTCTCCCTGCCCCTCGCCGCCTCTCCTGCCCGTTCGAGCTCGAGCTGACCTGTTTCCGAAATGCAGGATCGCCGGCCAGCTCTTCCGCTACGTCCACACGGCGCCCTCACCTCCCGCTCAGCCGTCCGCCGCCGACCCAACTACAGCCACTGCTGCGCCGCGCAAGGTCGGCCACTACCTCGTCTACCCTCGCACCCTCGGCAGCGGCGGCTTCTCGTCCGTCCACCTCGCCCTCGACACGCGCTCGCTCGTCCAGGTCGCGTGCAAGCGCCTCCCGCGAGCCCGGGTCGGCAAGGACCGCCTCGACATGATCCGGCGCGAGGTCGACATGCTCCAGCGGGCGACGCACCCCAACATCAACCGCATCGAGGCCGTCGAGGTCGACGACGTGGCAGTGTGCGTCTTCTCCTCGACGTTCGGCTTCCCCTCGGTCGTGCACTGACCCCTTCCTCATCGCCGCAGGCACATCTTCCTCGAGCTGTCCGTCTATCCTCCCTCACGTGCACCGACGTCGAGCTGACAGCTCTGCGCGACAGCGTGCCCGGCGGCGACCTGTTCACGTACCTCATCAAGCACACCCGGCTCGACGCGCCCGAGGCCAAGTGGATCCTCTACCAGCTCCTCCTCGCCCTCGAGTACCTGCACGACGACCTCGGCATCGCGCACCGCGACGTCAAGCTCGAGAACGTCGTCCTCGCCTTCACGTGCCCGGGCACCGGCGGCAGGTTCCCCAAGGCGCAGCTCGCCGACTTTGGGCAGGCCAAGGAGGCGGGCGCGAGGTTCAAGTCGCTGCAGGGTGCGTCTCGCTCGCCTCTCTGTCGCCACCCAGCCTGGCTTGACCGTGCTTGTTCCGTCGACAGGAACGCTGCAGTACATGGCGCCCGAGCAGCTCGTCGCGTGGACGAGGCACGAGGGTGAGTAACGGCCGTCTCTCCTGCGCTCGCACGCTCCCGTGAGCTGACTCGCATCTCCCTCGCAGGGTATGACGGCAAGCAGGCCGACATGTGGGCGCTCGTGCGTCCTCCGCTGCGCCCGCCTCCCTCTCCTCGTGCCGCTCTGACCTCGTCCTCCTGCGCACGCCCCTCGTCATCTCGCCCATCCTCTCTCCCTTCCTCTCGACTCGTCCAGGGCATCCTCCTCGCGCACCTGCTCACCGGCTCGCACCCGTTCGAGCCCTTCCCCTCCTCGTCCGGCTCCGACCTCGCGACCGCCGCGTCGGCAGCAGCAGACGACCTCGGCTCGTCGGTCGCGCACGAGCTCGCCGCCAACCCGGCCGACAAGGACGTCGTGAAAGCAGTCGTGAGGGGCGAGGTCGAGCTGCCTAAGGGCAGGTGGGGCAGCGGAGACGGAGCAGGTGCGTCTCGCTCTCTCGCTCGCCGTTCCTGAACCTTCCTCTCTTCGCCGTGCATCCTCCTCCACCTCTCTCCTACACGCACTGACCCTCGCTCCTCCTTCCCTCGCTCTGTCCGCAGTGCGCGCCCTCCTCTCGTCCCTCCTCGCGCACGACCCGACCCGACGCGCGACCGCCGCTCAGGCCCTCGCGAGCCCGTGGATCGCGAGCAGCCGCGCCGAGCTCGACGAGCTGTGGAGGAGGATCGTGCAGCCTGTGCGTCCAGCCGAGTGAGCGACGGGGCGGTGGAAGGCGGCGGCGGCGGCGCTCGAGAGAGGGCAAGGAGGAGGAGGAGGACCGTGCGCGGCTGAGGAGGGCGGGCTCGAGGCCGAGGTCGACGGGGAGAGCGTGTCTACATTCTGTGCTTGTTGTTGTCAGCCCTGTTCTGCAGCCGGATTAGCTCAAGGAGGAGGCTGTCGAGCGTGCGAGCGAGCGAGCCAGAGAGGGACGTCGACCTCTCGGTGGTCTCGAGCTCTCGCCCTCGGTCAAGGACAAGGTACGTCTCTGCACTGCATCGCACATCTGCTAGCCTCGCGCTGACTCGAGCTCAGTCGTCCCTGTCGCCGACGAGCCCGACCCTCCCCCTCTTCATCCTCTCGCTCAGGCCTCCCTCGCCACCGCCGTACACCGAGCTCTGCGCCTTGCTCAAGAACGTCGGGCCCGCCGCACCCTTGCGCTCCCGGTCGCGCTTCTCGCGCTCGAGCGCGGCGACGTCCTGCGCGTCCTGCTCCTTGAGGCGCGCGGCGCGCTCGGCCGCAAGCGACGACGCCGACGACTGCATCGCCGCGAGCTTGGCGGCGAGGGCGGCTTGGCGGGCATCGTCGTCGGCTGCTGAGGGTGCTGGCGCGGACGAGGAAGGAGGAGGGTTCGGGCGCCGAGGAGGGTAGGGCGCCGAGCGGTAGTTGTCGCGAGGAGGGGGCGGGCGCGAGTCGCGGCGGTCGTCAGGGTACGGGCCGCGAGCGTCGCGAGGTGCGAGCGGAGGCGAGCGGCGGCGGTCGTCATGGCGGAGCGGCGAGTAGGCGCGCTCGCGAGGCGGAGGAGGAGGGGAGCGCGGGCGGTCATGGCGGTGGGTGGAGGACGACGAGGGGCCGTCGCGAGGCGGCGCGCGGTCGTCGTGTCGCCGCCGGTCGTCGCTGTACTCGCGCGACGAGCGGTGGTCCCGGTCGCGGCCGCTGTCTCGGCGCGGCGAGCGAGAGCGCGACCGCTCGTGCTCGCGGTGCGAGCGGTGGCGCGCCGGCGACCTCGACCGCTCGCGCTCGTCCCTCCTCGAGCCGTGCCCATGCCCGTGTCGAGCGTCGCGCTCAGCCCTGCGCGCCTCCCTGCGCGCGCGCCGCTCCTCCTTGCTCTCGCCCTTGCCGCCGCTGCTGCTCCCGCCGCCGCCCGTCGCCGCCTCGCGCGCAGCGAGGAGCTCGCGCCGCTTGCGCGGGTCCTTCATCATCTTCTCGTACTGGGCCTGCTCCTGGCGCTTGATGGCGAGGAGCGGGTCCTCGCGGATCTTGGCCGCCGTGTCGCGCGCCGTGTTGGCGTTCTGGACCGACTGGAACGACCCGCCGGGCGTCTCGGCGTCAGGAGCGGCGAGGAGCTGTGTCGGAGAGGTGCCAGATCAGCTTATGGAGCATCAGGAGGAGCGTGCATGGGAGCAGACGCACCTTCTCCTCGTTGCCCTTGAGGAGCTTGTCGACGCGCTTCTTGCCGAGGAGGTACGCCTCGAGCTCGTCCGGGTTGGGGCCGTTGCCCTCGGCGGGCGCAGCGTACATCCAGTCGACACGCTCCTCACGCTTCTTGCCGCCAGCCTGCTCCTGCATGCGCTGCAGCTCCTGGACGGCGCGCTCCTGCTCGAGCTCCTTCTGCAGCTGCTGGAGCTTCTTGCGCTCCTCGAGGGCCTCCTTCTCCTTCTTCCACACGCGCTCCTGTTGCAGTGCAGAGCGTCAGCATCTTGCGCGCTCGGAGAGTGGCTGAGCCGAGGCGGGGAGGGGAGGAGGGAGAGGTCGCGCACCTGGTTGGCGAACGTCCCCGTGTGCCAGGCTGTGGGAGGGGCGTGGTCAGCACAATGCTCAGCGTGGATCTAGCGGTGCAGCACGCACACTTCTTCATGTTGAGGTCGCCGCCGCCCATCTTGGCTGACTTGCTCGAGGGTGGAGGTGGTGGAACGAGACGGGGCCGGGTTGACGAGGGTGGCGCTCTGGCTGGTTGCGCAGAGAGAGCTCGTGTGCGGGTGCTGCAGCAAGGGCGAGCGAACCGTGTGTAGCGAGAGCGAGGTAGGCGAGCTCGTGAGCGGGGGCGAGGCCGTGGGCGGTCGAGGGGAGGCGCTCGATTTGCCTGCCAGGGTTGATGGATGTTTTGCTGCGCAGCAAAACACAAGCAAGCATTGGTGGTTTAGTGGCAAAATTGGGCATTGCCAGCTTCTGCTGAATTGCCTAGCCCCGGGTTCGATTCCCGGCCAATGCACTTTTGCCGCTTTTACCAAGTCCCTCAGTTCCACCGCTGCTGCGCTACTTTTTGCTTCGCTGCACCCTGCATGTTCGCGAGGCCCTCGCAGAACAAAGCTGGACTTGGCCGGAAGCGGCGTCGAAGATAGCTCATCGCTCGCGCCCCCTCCTCCCCTCTTCCTCTCGCCCCTCGCTCGCTGCCTCGCACAGACAGGCCCACAGCGCCTCGCAGCACGCCGCCAGACCGCCTCGAAGGACCCTCATCGCCGCGCGCCGCCATGGACCGCCTCCCGATGGAGCTCCTCTCCCACATCCTCCGCGTCGACGAGGACCCGACCGCCTCGTACACCAGCACCGCGTTCAAGGCCCGCCAGGCCGAGCTCCGCAAGCTGTGCAGCGTCTCGCGGTGCATGCGCCGTGTCGCTCGCCCGCTCTTGTGGCGCGTCGTCGTCGTCGAGACCGAGAGGGAGGCGTCGTCGCTCAACAACATCCTCGCGCAGCCCGGCTCGAGCGAGCTTGGCGAGTACACGACAGCTCTGGCAGCAGTTCAGCGCATCCCCGCGCCAGAGCCAGACGGCGAGGTCAAGCCGGACCTCCTCGTCGCAACCACGGTGTTCCGCCTCGTCCTCAAGCTGCGCCTTCTCGAGCAGCTCTACCTCGTCGGGTTCGGGCCGTTCAAGATGAATAGTGCGACGGTCTTCGGCAAGGTCGGTCTCGACTTCTCGTCGAGTGGGCCGCTGCGCAGTGCGTCTTCCTCCCCTGCCTCCTCTGATCTTGCGCACCTGCAGCGCTGACACTTACTGAGCGCGCAGAGCTTCGTCGTCTCGTCGTCTCGTGCTGCACGCCGTACCTCAAGCGCGTATTCACACCCGCAGCGCATGCCCTCGTCGAGCTCGCCCTGCCCACCGTGCTCGAGGCCTCGTTCGAGGACGTCAGCCAGGTCCTCTCGACGTCGATCCTGCCCAACTTGAGGCGCCTGCGCCTCGGCATGGTCTTTACTCGCGACGACGCGCACTACTTGATCGAGACGGGCCCATCACCGGCGTTCATCGCGCAGCTCGACTTCCTCCACCTCGTCGACCAGCCTTTGATGCTCTGGGACGGTGCGACGGGTCACCCGCCCGGCTACCCTTATCTTGGCACCGACACGCCCGTCCTTATCGAGGTCAGCGCGGATCACCTGGTGTCCTACAAGGCGTCGCCGGCCCTTCCTCTCGTTCGCCATCTTTACGTTCGCGAGGCCAGCGACTGGTGGCTCGTCGCCGACGTCCTCTCGGGCGCGTCGTCGCTCGACGTGCTGTACGTCCATGAGTCGTTCTACTACAGCTTGGAGGAGCACGAGTGGGACCAGGTCGTGCAGGACTGCACCGCCGAGGGACTTCTCGTCGCCCTCGTAGTCGAGGACGAGCTCGCCGTCATTCTTCCCGAGTTCATCGAGCATTGCTCTCCTGAGCAGACGTTCCAGGGCAAGGACGAGCCTGAGGAGGAGGACGAGGACTGAGCGCAGATGGACGGGCGGGCGAGGCCTGAGCGAGCGGTGACTTCAAGTGCAATCGATGCGGGTTTTCTCGGGCTTGCTCTCGGTCATGCAGCTTCTTCTCGGCTCTGGTCTCGTGCGCACAGAAAGAAGGAGAGACGAGCGAGGCTGCGCAGGCGGAACGAGCCTCGCGAGCGCTCTCTGCAGCTCGGCGAGCTCGGCGTCCTGAAAGACGAGGTCCGTGCGCGCTCTCCGCGCTCTCGCGGGACGGGCTCCTGCACCTCTCGAACGTCGCAAGAGGAATGTAGGAATGGCAACGACAGCGTGACTATAAGGTAGGGGGGGAGGGCATGTAGGAGCGAGGGAGGAGGAGGAGAAGGAGCAACGGCAGAAGGAGGAGGAGGGAGGGTACAGCTACGGATGGGTCAGGCTCACTGCGCAGCCTTACTCGTCGTCGTCGGCGATGAGGCAGAGAGCGATGGACGACTGCCGCACAATGCGCGCGACAGCGGCAATGTCGACCGGCGGGATTGCGGCGGGGCGAGCATGGTTCTTCTCGACCGAGTGCGCCTGCTCAACTCGATCGAGCCCGTCGTGTTGAGCACCTTGGACTTCAAGACGACGTCGTACGGCTCGCCCTCGACCGGCTGCGACCCGCCCATCGTCGCTGCACGGGCTGGGGGTGCCGGCGCTCGAGCCGCTCGACGAGCGCGCCCTCTTGGGCTTCGAGCGAAGAGGCGGGTCTGGCGCCGGCGCATCGTGAGGAGGCGTGTGCTCGAGGGTAGATGCGGCGGAAGAGGAGGGAGGAGAGAGGCTCGGCGTCGTGGCGAGGACGAGGCGAGAGGGCGGAAGGGAGGTGCCGAGGAGGAGGGCCGAGTGCGGGTGGACGCTGCGGGCACGCGTTCTAGATCAGTCGGGCTGGTCAAGGACTTCCGACTAGATCTCAGGAAGGCCACGTACTGCCGCTGAACGAAGAGAGGAACGCGCTTGACGAAGGGCGAGCTCGTCGACGCGCCGATGACGGCAAAGGCGGCTGAAGGGACGGCGTCCTCGCCTCGCAATCTGCTCGAAAGCCGCAGCGGGTCAGTAATTGTGTCTGTTAGCCGAATCAAGGGACCTCGTGCACCTTGAGAGCGAGCTGCGTGCTCGCGACGCGACTGTGGGGGCGAGTTCCTCGGGAGAGCTCGATCCGCGCTCCGCCCTGGGCGTACACGGCGCTCTTGCCGACCCGAAAGCCTTGCTGAGGCTCTTGATTTGCCGTGTCGCGCTGCTCGAGGCCTGGCTGGCTCGACTCAATGAGCTGGACGAGGTTGACGGCGTCGGGAGCGATGAGGTTCGGGACGAGCGACGCAGCGCGACGCCGTCTTTGCCGACGGCGAGAGGTGCACCAGAGGTGTTTCTCGAGCGAGTGTGAGGCATCCCGCCCGCGTCGGACGGGCGAGAGCGAGAGGAGGTGGCGAGAACCGAGGTCGAGAGACCGAGAGCGCGTCGACGCGGACGAGGTGGCCCTCGAGCTCTCCTAGGTCCTCTGCTGCACAGCTGAGCATGGTAAAAAGGATAACATGCAACCGACTATCCACCTACGAGCCCCGCCTTCTGCAGCGCCGCGCACACCGCCCCGCTCGTCTTCAGCGATCCGCTCGCCGCCTGCGCCCATACGCCCTCGAAGGCGGTCCCTCCCCTCCCCTGATCCACCACGACCTGCTCACTCTCCGCAGCGACGACCCACTCGACGCGCGGCAGCGACGCGTGCTGCGTGTTCGACAGCGCCCACGAGCGCCACGCGTCGCCGGTGCTGCTGCCGAAGAACAGGGCCGGCGCGCTCGACGATGACGACGGCGAGGTGGCGGCGACGAGCGACGAGCGCGCAAAGTGGATGTCGTCGTACTGGAGGCCGCCCCACAGCTGGATCTCGATGAGTGGGAGCGAGTTGTCGAGGAGAGAAGGGTAGGTCGACGGGCTCGGCGGGGTCGACGGCGACGAGAGGACGTAGTCGATGAGGTTATCGGCAGTCGCGGTCGGAAGCGCGCTCAGGAGGTCGAGGAGGACGTGGTCAAGGCGCGAGAGGAGCCCAAAGCGCTCGGGCGTGGCGGGGAGAGAGGGCGAGGTCCGTGCGGCGGCGAGCGGACCGGCGGCGAGCAGCTCGCCGGCGTGCACCGTGACGCCGTCGGCGATGGCGCTCGCCTTGAGGACGAGGGACTGCTGCGGCAGGGAAGAGCGCTTGTCGGACGAGGGAAAGGGAAGTCGCAGGTTGAGGAGGTTGAGGATGCCGTACAACGGTCGGTCCTGCAGGGCTCGGTGAGTCAGCATCGCGCTCGTCGAGACGCTGAGGAGAGAGAGGGACGCACGAGACACGACGAGTCGAGAGCCTGCGAGCTCGACACGGCGCTCAACCCGAACACGTCAACCTCGAGCGCACGGACCCTCTCGGCGGCCGTCTCGCTCAAGCCGCCCCAGCACCCGACCGCCTGCGGGAACGACGCCGCACCCGACTGCGCATGCTGCGCGAGGTCCATCATGCCCTGCCCGCCGCCCACGTTGGCCGTCGCGTCCAGCGGGACGACGACCTCGGCCCGCCGGACCGCCTCGCGGAACGCCTGCAGCTCGTCGCCCGAGCGTCCGAGCGCCGTCGCCCAGTAGTGCTCGAGCGCCTTGGTGCGCTGTGCGCTCGCTGCGGCAGCGACAGGCGCGAGGCGGTCGAGCGCAGCGAGCGCGGCAGGCGCAGCCGCGAGGCGGACCGTGCTGTCGCTCGACGGCTTGACGACCGACGCCCACGAGCCCGTCGCCGAGCGCTGCAGGACGGAGAAGTCCCACGTCCAGCCGCCGGCGATGACCTGGTAGTTCGAGTTGGGCTTGGACGCGGGCGCGTCGCCAAAGGGGGCGAACGAGAGGGCCGAGGCGATGGTGCGCAGCCGCGAGAGCGTCGAGTTGGACTCGGTGAGGGCGAGGGTGTGGACGAGGGCGGACTCGGCCCAGGCGAGGCGGGAGGGAAAGGTCGAGGAGGGGAGGTTCGGGAGGGCGAGGAGGGCGAGTTGAGCCTGGCAGCTCGAGGACGACGACGTCGACGGCGGGACGAAGTACGTCTGGAGGAGCGCGCCGAGCTGCGCCGTGTCGATCTTGGGCTCCCACATCGCCGACGCCTTCTCGGCGACGTCGAGCACGCCCTGCGCCACAAGCGCCCCGCCCCCGCCGCCGACGCACGTCGCGTTCAGGTGGCAGCTCGTCCCGCCCCACCCAGCGCTGCACACACACTCGCACCCGCCGCCGCTCGTCACGCGCACCGAGCCGCCGTGCTCGCAGTTGCACGCGGCGGGCGCGGCGACGATTGGCGCGCGCCGGCTCAGGCCGACGGCGAGTCCGACGACGAGCAGGAGCACGACAGCGACAGCGAGCGCCGCGCCGATGCGCACTCGCCTCGAGCGCCATGCCGAGCGCACGCGGCTGCTGCTGCTAGCGCCCTGCGCCCGCTCGCCGCCCCACCGCGCCGGGTCGCTCCTGAGCGACCACCCCGGCGCGGCCCGCTCGGCCCAGCGCACCCTGCTCGACCCTGCTCCCACGCCGCTCGACGCGCCCGTGTGCACCTTCTCCTCGAGCGAGCTGCTCGGCGGCCGAGCGGGCGCGACGCCGCGCAGCCACGCGTCGAGCCGGTCGCGCGCGCCTCCTCCTGCTCCTCCTCCTTCTGCGCCGCACGCCTCGCCCACGATGGGCGCACCGACAGCGCGCTGCCGCAAGCTGTGCCGCAGCGCCGGGCCGGCGACGGCCCCCGAGAGCGAGTCCTGCGCGCGGGCGTGCGAGTGCCGCGGCGGCGCGGCGGCGGGCGGTGCGGGCGGGTAGCGCGTGCGTGCGTGTTCGTTGCTGGACGACGAAGAGGAGGATGAGGCCGAGTCGCTGCTCGTGCGGCGCGGCGGCGAGTCGAGGAAGAGCGAGACAAAGTCGGGGAGGGGCGGCGGTGGGGACGTCGGCGGTGGCGAGCTCGGGAGGCTGTGCGCCGTCGGCGAGGGCGTCGGCGCTCCTCCCGTGCGCGTCGCGGCGCTCGGGCTCGAGCGGTGGTAGGCCGAGCTCCGCCACCCGGGCGAGTCGGTCCCGCCGCTCGGACCCTCGACGAAGACGAGGTGCGTCGCCGAGTCGGGCAGCGGCGGGAGCGGGAACGCAAGGTCGCTTGTGCTCTGGCGCTCGCGGCGCGTGCGGCCGACCGAGTGCGACGCCGAGGAGGGCGTGACGGGCAGGCGGTAGAAGCCGTCGTCGGAGCGCGTGATGAGGGGGATCTGGCTCGGCGAGGCGGGCGAGGCGGGCGAGGAGGGGCTGAATCCGGCGGGCGAGGGGATGGAGAGGTGCCGAGAGGAGGAGGGCGCCGCTGAGGAAGGGAGGAGCGGCGGAAGGTGCTGAGCGCTGCGGCGCAGGGCGAGGGTCGAGCGCGGCGGCGACGGGTCGGGCGGTGGCCGAGGCGCTCTCGCCGCGAGCTCGTCGGTCGAGCGCGACCGAGGGACGTCGGGCGAGTAGCTGCGCGGCGGCACGGCGGGGAAGTCGACGACGACGTGCTGCGACAGCGGCCGACCTGGCGGGGCCGGAAACGAAGCGCGCGACGAGCGCGAGGCGGGTCGTGGGCGGGCGACGTCGCGGTGCGCAGCGCTACTCGACGCCGAGAGCATGCTCGAGGGGCGCGATCGCGCTGCCGCCTCGAACGGCATCGTCGTGTCGAGGTAGGCCATCGACGACCTGCCGCCCGAGTCGAACGAGCTCGACGTGTCGTCCTCACGCCGCTGCAGGGACGCCTGACCGAGCACGCTCAGACGTTCTCGCGCCGACACGGCGCCTGCGCTGCGGCCGAACGCGCGCTCGAAGGGGTCGCCCGCCGAAGAGGACGACGACGCCGGGGTCGGCAGGCCGAGCCCTGCGAGGTCTGCGCGCGAGGCGGGACCGTCGCTCGCGGGCCAGACGACGCACGAGGAGGACGACGCGCCGAGCCCGGATGCCGACGCTGGTCGAGCCGGGGTAGACGCGCCGCCGAGGTGCGACATGTCGGGGTCGACGAGCGAGTCGGGCGCGGTCGAGGTCGAGGCGCGCAGGGCGTCGCTGCCCGGGCTCGGGACGAGGAGGCCGACGCTCTGGACGCGGGTGAGGCGCGCGGCGTGCAGGACGGCGCCCTCGTCGTCGAGGCTCCTCGCGCTCGTGCTGCGGCCGTCGTCGCTCGCGGCGTCGCCGAGGTAGTCGAGCGAGTGGAGCGACAGCGCGTCGGCTTGCTGACGGGGCGAGTCGGGCTCGGTGAGGACGAGGCTGAGGTCGGGCGAGGGCGCGTCGAGGAACGACCAGCGGGACGGTGCCGAGGCGGTGGGGCACGAGGCCAAGAGGCCGTCGTCGGCCGAGTCGTCGCTGAACGGGTCAAGCGGGCTATGTGGGGGTGCAGCAGAGGTCAGCAGGTGTACTCTGTTGCTCTGGCGAGGAGCGAGAGAGGGCGCACCTCGACATGGCGACGGGGGCCTCGAGCAACGAGGCTGGACGGGTGCCCCCGGGGGCTTACGAAGCTGACGAGGTGACCTAGGCGCGAGAAGGTGGTACTATCGAGCTACTAGTGGCCGTCAGGCAGCAGCTCGAGAGATGTGCGAGGGAGGAAGAGCGGGCGAAGGCTCGACGATTGATGAGGTCGGTGGTGCGAGCGCGGCGAGCTGAGCGCGTCGAACTTGCGCGATGGGCAGCGTGCGGTGGGCCATGGGCTTGTCGAGAGCCATGCCATGGTCTCTCGCGGTGCTGGCGAGGCTCTGGTCGAGGTCGGTGCGAGCAAGAGAGCGAGGCGGTCGTTGGTGGGGGAAGGGCGGGCTCTCGCTCGCCCGCCATGCTCTCCAGCAGCCTGGATGACCGCACAGCCACGAGCAAGACCTACAACGGCCCTCACGGCTCCAGCCGCGACCACCGCCGCTTTGTCGCCATCGCCCACCGCCTCCCCCGCCGACTGCAGGCCATCCTCGCACTCGCCCTCGTCCTCGTCGTGTGGCGATCAGCAAAGCACTCGCCAGCTTCGACGAGCCATCATGGCACCCACCGCACCCATCCAGCTGCCCCAACGGGCGAGCCTCGAGTCCGCTTCGCCCCGACTCGCCCTCGACCTCCCTCGGCCCGCCTCCGCTTCGCCAACGGCGCAACCCAGCACCTCTATCCCCGTCCTCAAGGCGCCGCGCAAGACTCGCTCGACCCGCTGTGGGAGGCGAGCCCCGTCGTGCGCGTCGACCTCCCGCTCGGCGCGAGGTTGCGGTGGACCGGCGACTACGGGCAGGCGGGCGTGCTCGAGCGTGGCAGGGGCGACGACTGCGCCGACGGGGCGTGCGAGGGCTGGAGGAGCGCCAGGCTCGAGGTGGACGTCGAGACGGGCTTGCGGCAGCTACGCGACGCCGGTACGTCCCTCCCTCCCGCTCGCTCCCTCGTCGTGCGTCGCTAACCAACTTCCCCCGCCTGCAGATCCAGCAGAAGCTCTCGTCGTCGACCTGCCGTCGAGCGCTCCCGTTGCACCGACCGACGTGACGCTCGTCACACAGCTTTCCGTCTCGCGCCTCAGCCGCCTCGATCGCCTCCTCGCGGCGTGGGACGGCCCGCTCTCGGCCGCCATCTACCTCGTCGACGAGGCCGACATCGTCACCCTCTCGGCACACCTTTCTCCCACCCGCATGCGCTCGCCCGAGTGGCAGCGCGTCTCGCTCGTCGTCCTCAAGCCCGACTTTTCCGTCCACGAGGAGGCCCTCCTCGCCCGCTTGCGGTACCCGATCAACCGCCTGCGCAACCTCGCCCTCGCCCTCGCGCCCTCGCCCTACGTCCTCGTCATCGACGTCGACTTTGTCCCCTCGTCCAACCTGCACGCCGTCCTCGTCGAGCGCGGCGTCCCGCTCATCGAGCGCGCGCAGCACTCCTCCCTCGGCGCGCGCTCGCCGACCCTGCGCCCCGTCGCCGTCGTCGTGCCGACGTTTGCGCTCTCGAGCGCGTTCGACGGCACGTACCCGACCTCGACCGCCGAGCTCGAGAAGCTGTTCACGGCCGACCCGCCCGTCGCGAGCCTCACGGACCCCAACGCCGGGCACGGCCCGACGCTTCCCTCGCTCCTCTTCGCCCTCGCCTCCTCCTCCCCCGACCTCCCTTCCCGCACCGCGTCCGACCCCTCGCACTCGTACGAGCTCTGCTACGAGCCCCAGTGGGAGCCCTACTACCTCGTCGCGCGCGCGTCTCACCCGCTCTACGACGAGCGCTTCACCGACCAGGGCGGCGACAAGCAGGCCCACGCGCTCGTCCTCAACGCGCTCGGGTTCGAGTTCCGCGTCGTGCGAGGCGAGGAAGGAGCCTGGGTGCTGCACCCGCCCAAGGTCGACCGCGAGGAGGAGGCGTGGCCCGCGGCGAGACTCGTGCAGCGGCACGGGCGGCCTGAGCGAGCTGACGCAGCGGGCGGCGCGGCGCTCGCGCGTGGCGGGGCGGCGGCGGCGGCGGCGGAGGAGGAGGAGGGGTCCGAGCGCGAGGACGACGAGCACTTCAACCTCGCCGCGCAGCGCGACCAGTCGCGCTTCCGGTACTTCGAGGACTGGCTCCCCGAGGCCGAGCGCACGTGGGGCGCCAACGTGCGCTGGCCGAGAGGGTGCGGCGCCGGCGTCGTCGGCGGCGGGCGCAGCTTTGGGCGAGCGAGGGCGGCGAGCGTCTTTGGGCTGTAGCTGCACGACGCGCAGGGCGTCGCTAAGCTGTAACGAGCGTGCTCGAGCGTCCCTCGAGGCTGCGTGCATCGACGAGAGCCAGAGAGCGAGAGCTTCTCTCTGCGCTCGAGCCCCTCGAGTTTGAGAAGGTCGCTCTCGCTTGCGAAAGACGAGGACAAAGCGCTTGACAAGTACAGCTATGACGGTCGTCCTCAGGACCTCGCCACCTGCTGCGCCTCGGCCTCCTGCTGCAGCCTCGCCGCCTTGACCTCGCGCGCGTACTGCACAAACTCGCGCGAGACGCCGCCGAACGCGAGGCTCAAGCCCTCATCGCCGCTCCAGATGATGCGCACGGCGTCTCCGTACGCCTCCTCGAGGCGCTGCACGGCGTCGCCGACGTCTTGATTGCGCGTCGAGAGCGAGAGGACCCAGCGCGGGAGGACGACGACGCGAGGCCCGCCTGCCACGGGCGAGGAGAGGCTGTCCTCGACCTGGGCGGTGATCCGGCGTAATCTGATGGCGACTACAGGCACCTTGGCCCACGTCGAGATGGGGAAGATCGAGTGCCGAGGGAGGGAGGCGTCGTCGTCCTCGTCCTCTTCGGGCTCGGGGTCGGAGATGAGGACGGCCGGGGCAGTACCACGAGCGAGGTCCGACCGCAACTCGACGTGCTCCTGGACGGTGTGGATGACGTCGAGCTGGGCGAGCATGGCGGGGCCGAGGATCTGGCTGAGCTCGAACCGGCCGACGAGGTCCGCCTCCTCGTCGTTGACGACGACGCTGAGGATGCGCAAGGCGGGGAGGTAGCGCGGCTTGAGCCACTCGGCGGCGCCTGGATAGCTTATGAAGCCGCCATGGAGGTCGAGCTCCTCGAGGAGCGGCGCCATGACGAGCATGCTGAAGCCGCCGAGTTCCGAGTCGACGAGGGATAGGTGACGGAGGTCTGCTCGAGGAGGAGAGGAGTCGGTCAGCCGAGCTCACGCTTGCAAGATGAAGAGGGAGCGACACACTGGTGAAGCTCGCGATGCGAGCCAGGTTGCCCGGCGTCTCGAGGCCCCAAAGTAAGAGCTTCTCGACGTTGGGCATGAGGTCGGCCATCTCGACGGCATCCGGCAGCGAGTTGCCGCACTCGCGTTTGCCCACCGTGTACCACTTTGTGCACTGACCGAGTGACGAGGCAGCGGACGACGACCGGAGCGCGTCGGCCTGCGACTGCTTGACGACCCAAACCTGGCGCCACAGCAGCGGCTGGGCGAGGCGGCGCAGGCGGTGCGAGGCGAGGCAGAGGTTGGACAGCGCGCGCTTGCGCGTCAGGTAGGTCCAGTAGATGGGCGAGGGCGCAGCGAGCTCCTGGAGAATGAGGAGGAGGGCGTCGTCATCGAGGCGGTCCGACATGGCGAGCTGCGGGACGACGAGCAGGGTCAGCTACTGTATGTGCGGGCTGCAGTACGAGGGAGGTGCTCACCTTGTGCGACTTCTGTGGGCCGCGTTGACGAGGGCGAGAGCGAGGGGGAGGAAGAGGAGCAGGGCGGACGGCGGACGGTGCTCGCGCCCTCTGCCTCCTCCGGAAACTCCGCGAGGGCGTGCGCACTCGTCAGGAGCAACAGCGAGCGGTCCGGCAGCCGTGCGGTCGATCGCGGACCGCGAGCGGAGCAGAAGCCGACCAGAGAGGCTCGAGCGCTCTCGACCTCTCGAGGCTCTCCTGCGGACGAGCTGTGAGTTGACCCTGTCGCTGTTACTGCGAGCGACCTTTGTGGGGCTTTTCTCCTCCTCCTCCTTGCGCTACAGAGCCGCCTACTGGTCGCGCTCGTACTCGGTGAGGACGACCTTGCGGATGACCTCCTTGGGCGGCCGCCTGCCGGTCCACCTGCGCGCGCATCGCCAAGAGCGTCAGCAGAGGCACACACGAGGAGAGAGAGAGAGAGCAGAGGACGCACATGGACGACTGCCAGAAGCCCTGCTCGAGGAGCATCATGATGCCGGGCACGCCGGTCCAGCCCGGGGTGCGGTCGGCGAGGTCGATCAAGGGCGTGACCCTCGGGCGGTACGCGACGTCGATGAGGACGCCGCCGCCCTCGCGAGCGAGGACCGAGTCGGGGACCGTGACGCCGGCGTCGGCGTTGGGCGCGTAGCGCGTCGCCGTGCCCTGGGCCGGGATCGTGGAGATGACGGCGAGCGGGTGCTCGCCCGGGAACGAGTCGAGCGACGTCAACGGGATGATGTTGTACTCGCTCGGGAACGAGGCGACGATCTTGTCGGCGTTGTCGCGCGTGCGGTTGAAGAGGTAGATCGTCTTGTAGCCGGCCTTGTGGAGCGCGTACACGGCGGCGCGGCACGTGCCGCCGGCGCCGAGGACGAGCGAGGTCGAGGCGTCGGTGCGGTCGTTGTCGGACGTGACGTTGGTCTCGATAAGCTCGAGGAGGCCGAGCCAGTCGGTGTTGTCGCCGACGAGTCGTCGCGCGCCGTTCTCCTCGACCGGGATGATCGTGTTGACGGCGCCGATGAGGCGGGCGTGCTCCGACACCTCGTCGAGGAACGGCATGATGTCGAGCTTGAGCGGGACTGCGAGGCAGGAGGAGGGTCAGCAAGGGGTCCGAGCGCGGGTGGGGAGGAGGAGCAGGACGCACTCGTGACGGACGCGCCGCCAAAGTCGTCGGCGCGGATGGCGCGCTCGATCTCGCTGTTGACGTGGTCCGACTCGATGTAGGTGTAGCGGTGCGGGAGGCCGAGGATGCCGAACGCCGTGTTGTGGATGAGGGGCGACTTGGAGTGCGAGACGGGCGAGCCGCACAGGAAGAACTTGCGCGCCGGGAGGTGGCCGACGAGGTGCAGGCCCGTCTGGATCTGGGCGAACGAGAGCTGACCGGGCGCCGACGCCTCGATGGTCGGGTGCGAGACGGGGCCAAAGACGGGCGAGAGGATGCGCGACAGGCGGCCCTCGGGCCCGACGTTCATCGTCATGAGGGGCTTGCCGTCGGCGAACGTGTCGCGGAAGCGGAGCATGGCGAGGTTGTCGAGGAGCGAGTTGGCCTTGGCGACGAGCTTGATGATGTCGCCGACCTCGTCGGCCGCCTTGTACCGCTCGACGGCCTCCTCGCTCTCCCAGTGTAGCGCGCCCGAGTGGTCGTGCCACGACGCGATGACCTTGGTGCTCTGCTTGATGTTGACAAAGTCGCGCATGCGCCGCACGGGCCACCGCACCTCGAGGTCGACGTACTCGCACCCGGCCTTGACGCCGAGCTCCATGAGCTTGAAGATGGCGTCCTGCGCCTCGTCGGGGCACATGCCGCCCTGCGACACGGTGCGCACCGTGAAGACGATCGGGAGCGTCGACCGCTGCCGCAGCGCGGCGAGCTGGAGGGCGACGTAGCCGTAATCGGGGACCTGGGGCGAGGTCGGGGCTTTGCCGTCGGCCGAGAGGAGGTCGACGCGCAGCTCGAGGGCGTCGACGCCGGCGATGAGCTCGTCGAACGCCGAGAGGGCAGGGTGCGGCGCCGTGTACGAGGGGAGGGTGAGGCACAGGAAGTAGGTCGGGCGCACGCCGGCGAGGTTGACCTGGTTCGTGTTCTGGCCCGTCATGAACCTGAAGAAGCGCGCGACCTCGTCCTCGGCGCCCTTGGTCGACGTGTGCGACACGATGAAGCCGTTGGCCGACGCCTTGGCGTTGGGCTTGACCGCCTTGGGCTTGCCCGAGATCAAGTTGGTGAACTCGAAGTTGCTCAGCTCGTGGAACCAGGGTTGGCGGCGGTCGTAGATGACGTGCAGGTCCTCGCCGAGCGACGGCCGACTCGGCTCCGAGTTGAGGTACCCGACGATGTCGTCAATGTCGCGCACGATGTGGACGATGGGCCCGCCGCCGTGGCCGTACGCGCGCAGGAGGTCGCGGTTCTCCTCGGTCTCGACGACGCCGCCGCCGAGGCTCACGACGTGGCCCTTCGAGTACTCGCGGATGATCTTCTTGAGGATCTGGGTCTCGGCGCGCCGGAACTCGCTCCAGTCGCCGCCGCGCGAGTTGACAAAGTCCTTGGCGCTCTGGCCGTACTCGGTGATGAACATCTCGTCGGCGTCGAGGACGGGCCAGCCGAGCGCGCTCGCGCCGATGCGGCTGATGTGCGTCTTGCCCGCGCCGCGCATGCCGAGGACAAAGATGCTCGCGTCGGTCGAGTGGCGCGGGATCGGGGCCGACGTCGACGCGACGGGTGCGTCGCTCAGCTCGACGCCGACGACGTTGATGCCGATCTTGCGCGCGAGGTCGTCCCACCACGACGGCCACGTCTTCTCGACGCAGCGCTTCTCCTCGAGGACGGCGCCGTGCGCGCCCGGGCACGCCGCGAGGACCGAGAAGGCCATGGCGACGCGGTGGTCGTCGAAGCAGTGCACCGACGCGCCGGCGCGCAGCTGCTCGGGCTTGATGCCGAACACCTCGATGCCGTCGGCGAGCTCGTTCGTGTCGACGCCGAACTTGGCGAGCTGGGTGCGCATGGCGTCGATCCGGTTGCACTCCTTGACGCGCTGGTTGGCGATGCCGCCGATGCGGGTCGAGTTGAGCGGCTGCTCGGCGTCCTGGAGGCGGCCCTCGAGCGGCGGGAGCGACGCGACGGCCGCGAGCGCCGACGCCGTCAGGAAGGCGTCCGTCATGGGCTCCATGTCGACGAAGCCGAGCGCGCGCAGCTGGCCGACGGCGGGCCCGGTGACGGTCGTCTCGGTCGCCGTCTGGACGACGGTGCAGCCCATGGGCTCGAGGACGTCCTTGGCGAAGCGCGCGTCGCCCTGGAGCGACGCCGAGCCGATGTTGCGGATCGTGCACGTCGTGCCCGTCATGGCGGCGAGCGCGAGCGGGTACGTCGCCGACGAGGCGTCCGACTCGATGTTGTACGTCTCCGGGTTCGAGTAGGTGCCGCGCGGGATGCGGTACGTGTCGAGGAGCTTGCCGTCGTCGCCGACGAGGCGCTCGGCCGTGACGCCGAAGGACCGCATCATGGCGATCGTCATGTCGATGTAGGGTTGCGAGATGACGACGCCGCCCGTGAGCTCGAGGACGACCTCGTCCTGGGCGTACGGCGCGCACAGGAGGATCGACGACACGTACTGCGACGAGACGCTCGCCGCGAGCTGGATGCGGCCGCCGCGGAAGCCGTTGCTCGTCGCGGCGATCTTGAGCGGCAGCGCGCCCGGGCCCTCGACGTACTCGACGGCCGTGCCGTTGGCCGTGAGGGCGTCGACGAGCGGGGCGATCGGGCGCTGCTTCATGCGCGCGTTGCCCGTGATGGTCGTGTGCTCGAGGCCGTCCTCGGGCTGGACGAGGGCGCACACGGTCGTGAGGAACCGGGCAGCCGTGCCGGCGTTGCCGAGGTACAGCTCCTTGCTGTCCGTGGGCGGCGACAGCTTGCCGCCGTTGCCCTTGACGACGAGGAGCTCGCCGTTGTCCTCCCACGCAAACTCGGCACCCTTCATCTCGTGCAGCGCCGCCATCATGACCTGCGTGTCGTCCGAGTGGAGCAGGTTGCCGAGGCGGCACGTGCCGTTGCCGAGCGCGGCGAGGACGAGGGCGCGGTTCGAGATCGACTTGCTGCCGGGCGTCGCGAGCTCGAACTTGGCGTTGGACGGCGGGCCCGGGTGGACGCGGACGGCGGGCGCGAGCACGCGCGCGATGACCTCGTCCTCGACACCCGTCGCGCGCTCCTCGAGCGTCTTGCCGATGCGCGACAGGATGACGACCTTCTTGACGCTGCCCGAGTTCTTCTTGTCGACGCGCATGATGTCGAGGAGCGTCTCGACGTTGAGCCGGGCCGACTTGGCCGACTTGCGGAAGAGCGGGTCGTCGAGGCTGACGGGGAGGCCGTGCGCCTTGAGGCAGCGCGTGAGGCGGCCGACGGCGGCGTTGCCGAGCGCGCCCATGCTGCGCGCGACCTCGGCCTCGAGCACCATGCCGACGGCGACGCACTCGCCGTGCAGGACGTCGGGCGTGACGACGGCCTCGATGGCGTGCCCGATCGTGTGGCCAAAGTTGACGAGGTTGCGCAGGCCCGTCTCCTTCTCGTCGACGGTGACGATGTGGGCCTTGGTCGCGATCGACGCGCGGATGACGGACAGGAGGAGCGACTGGGTGGGCGAGCGCGTCGCGAGGGTGCGGCCGGCGGCCGACTCGCGTGTGGTCGAGCCCGACACGGCGGCGTGGATGTCGGCGACGCCCGACTCGAGCTTGGCGAACTCGTGCTCGTCCCAGATGGCGGCCGTCTTGACGCACTCGGCCATGCCGTTGACGAACTCGCGCCGCGGGAGCGACTCGAGGAACGACGCGTCGATGAAGACGTACGACGGCTGGTAGAAGGCGCCGATCAGGTTCTTGCCGAGCGGCGTGTCGATGGCGGTCTGCAAGAGGTCGTGCGTCAGTCGAGGCGCGCCGGGGGAGGAGAGCGAGAGAGAGAGGGAGCGCACCTTGCCGCCGACGGCCGAGTCGACCATGGCGAGGAGGGTGGTCGGGATCTGGCAGTAGCGGATGCCGCGCATGAAGGTGGCGGCGACAAAGCCGACGAGGTCACCGACGACGCCGCCGCCGAGGGCGAGGACGACCGTGTCGCGGGTGCAGCGGTGCGACAGGAGAAAGTCCTCGAGCTCTGCCTTGGTCTCGCGCGACTTGGACGTCTCGCCCGGCTTGACGACGTGCGTGATCCATCGCGGACGGGTCGCCGTTGCCGAGTCGGGGAGGGCGGCGATGGCGGCCTCGAACGCGGAGGCGAACTCGTCGAGGTAGAGGGGAGCGAGGTGCGTGTCGGTGAAGAGGACGTAGGTCGACGAGGTGAGGGTGGTGAGGACCGTCTCGACGATGTAGGGGATGAGGTGGAAGCCGCAGTGGATCGTCTCGCTGTCACAGGGGAGGGTCAGCTCAAGGAGCGAGAGGAGGAGGAGAGGGCCGGGGGCGCACCCGCCGAGGATGGCGACCTTGTCGATGGCCGTCTCTGTGCGCCCCTGTGTGGGTCGAGGGAGCTTCAGTCAGCAGTGTGCGCCTGGTCGCAGGTGGCCCTGGTGCGGCGTGAGTGCCGTCGAGCCGAGTCAAAAGAGCTGGCGGGAAGCGATGAGGACCGAAGGGGAGACGGGCTCGCGCGTGGCTGAGGAGGGCAGGGAGAGGAGCGCACCATGGCGGTAGCTGTGGCTCGAGCTGGTGTGCTGCTGCTGGTGCCGAGGTGAGCGAGAGAGAGAGGATCGCGTCCTCGCCTTGGTCCGGCCGCGCTTTCTCCGGCCCAAAGTCCGCACTCGCCTTGTATCTGATGTGCGCTGTCGCAGCAGGCAGTAAGCTCTCGAAGCTGCACTGGACCCGCTCGATCTCTCCCTGAGGCGAGCTGCGAGTTTCGCCCCGTTCGTCGACGTCGTCGTTTCGCTCGAGCGGCTCTGCGCTCGTCCCCACCAGCTCGCTCGCTCCTTGGTGCTCCTCTCGTGCTCTGCAACCACACCAGAGCCCTCGAGATGGCCCGAAAGGTGCGCGCCTCCTTCCCTGCGCCGTCGCCGACGAGGAGCAACTCGCTGAACTCGGCCCCGTCCCTCTCTCGCAGAAGCCCGTGTCGGGCAAGGCCCGCAAGGCCCAGCTCCAGACCAAGCGCGCCGTCAAGAAGGCCTCCGTCACCCCGGTCCCCTTCCCCGCCGACGTCGTCTCGCACCCCGTCCTCGCCGCCCTCCTCTCGACCAACGGCAGCACCGCCTCGTCGTCGACCTCGCACGCCAAGCCCCACACGGGCTCGCGCCAGGAGCGCACCGGCGACCGCATCGGCCACCGCTTCCGCACCGCCGAGCAGCGCGAGCGCGACGAGGTGCACGGCGCCCGCATGGCCCTCGAGTCGCGCTTCGTCCGCCTCCCCAAGCACATCGCCGACGTCCACGCCCAGGTCGCCGCCACCGACAAGCTCGTGCGCCCTGTCGACGACGACATGGGCGTCCTCAGGCCCGACGACCTCGTCCCGTTCCCCGAGCGAGCGACCGAGCGCGACCAGGACGGCGAGGTGCACCCCGCGGCGGCGGCAGCAGCGGCGGCGGCAGCAGCGGCGGCGGCGGGCGGCGCAGGCGAGTTGGAGCTCACGTGCCCGAAGCGGCCCAAGTGGAACTACAACCAGACCAAGCGCGAGGTCGAGAAGAACGAGGGTGCGTCTCCCCTCTTCTCCTTCGTCTCGTCGTCCTCGCCCGCTGACGGCCTCTCTCCCCTTCCGCGCAGAGGGCATCTTCAAAAAGTGGCTCGAGACGACTGATGACATCCTCGCCCGTGCGGCCGCACCGCCGCTGCACGAGGACGGCACGCTCGCGGGCCTGCCCGGCTCGCCGACCTTCTTCGAGCGCAACCTCAACGTCTGGCGCCAGCTGTGGCGCACGACCGAGGTCAGCGACATCCTCTGCGTCCTCATCGGTGCGTCGTCCCCTTGCTCTCTCGCCGTGCTCGCCAGCTCGCCCTGACGCACGGACCGCGCAGACGTCCGCTTCCCGCTTCTCCACTACCCGCCCTCGCTCCGCACCTACCTCCGCACCATCAAGCCCGCGCCCAAGCCCGTCATCCTCGTCCTCACCAAGACGGACCTTGTCCCGCACGAGGTCGCCGAGGCGTGGCGCGAGTACTTTGAGGAGCTCGAGGGTCCGGACGGCGCCAAGGTCGTCCTCATGGAGAGCTACCGCGAGGAGCAGCGCCGCGAGGAGACGCAGGGTACGTCGTTACGTCTTCTTCGCCCACTGAAGCTGCAGCGCTGACGTAGCCCCTCTCGCTCGCAGGCACCCAGCCCCGCTTTGTCCCCTCAGCACCTCCCCCTCTGCGCAACGCCCTCCTCACCGCCCTGCGCGACGCGCACGCCAAGCTCCTCACCCCTCCCCCGATCGTCTCGTCTATCCCCGAGCGCCTCGCGCGCTGGCGCCGGCGCTGCCGCCGCGACGTCGACTGGGAGGGCGTCGCCGACGAGGGCGGCGAGACGGGCATCCGCGCGGGGAGGAGCGACTTTGGCGAGGTGCAGAAGCGCAGGCGGGGCAAGGGCAAGGGCCGAGGGGCAAAGGGCGACGACGAGATGGAGCTGCGCGAGGAGGAGCCGCAGCAGGAGGACGACGACGAGGCGGGGACGGGTGCGAGCGCGGCCGAGCGCGACGACGACGACGAGTTCCCGTTCCTGACGGTCGGCCTCATCGGGCAGCCCAACGTCGGCAAGTCGAGCTTGCTCAACGCGCTCCTCGGCCGCAAGGTCGTCAGGGCGTCGAGGACGCCCGGCAAGACCAAGACGCTCCAGGTCCGTCTCTCTTACTCCTTCCCTGCTCTCTCTCGCCGCCTCTCGCGCCTCTCTGACTGACTCTCATTCTACTGTGCGCGCAGACCATCTTCTGGAACGCCAACCTGCGCCTGTGCGACTGCCCAGGGCTCGTCTGCCCCTCCTCGGCCGGCTTCGAGCGCCAGGTCTGGGGCGGCGTGCTCCCGATCCAGAACGTCGAGGCCGTCCTGCACCTCATCGGGCAGCGCTTGCCGCTCGAGAAGGTGCTCCGCCTGCGGCACGACGACGAGGTGTACGAGGAGGCGCAGGACGAGCACGAGGACGAGTTCAGCCTCGACTCGGTCGAGGAGAGGAGGGCGGCGAGGAGGGCCAAGGAGGTGTCGAGGTGGACGACGGACGAGCTCCTCGCGGCGTATGCGGTCCAGCAAGGTGCGTCTCTCCCTTCGTCTCGATGTCCTGCTCTCTCACGACGAGGTCGTCCTCTCTCTCCCGCGCCGAGCTGACCCTCCCTCGTCGCGCCCGCAGGCTTCGTCACCGCCAAGGTCGGCCGCCCCGACATCTACCGCGCCGGCGCCTTCATCCTGCGCCTGCTCCACTCGTCGACCATCCCGTGGGCCTTCCACCCTCCCGGTCCGCCGCCGTGCGCCGACAAGGAGGGCGTCTGGCTCCCGGGCTTCTCGCCTCGCGCTCGAGCAGCGAGCGAGCGCGACGGCGCGAGCGAGTTTGACGACGAGGAGGACGAGGGAGAGACGGGCGACGAGGGGACGAGCGAGGAGGGGTCCGAGGGCGAGGAGGACAGCGCGGACGACAAGGCGGTGCAGGCGGTCCGAGGGGCGTTCGCCGCGCTTGCCGTCGAGGGCGAGGACGACGGGGAGGAGGACGAGGAGGCGTCAGGGAGCGAGGGCGGCTCAGACGGCGACGAGGAGGATGTCTCGGGAGGAGACGACGAGTAGCTTGCCCGGTCGCAACGCCGGCTGCGTCCTTGCTCTCTCTTCTTCCTTCGTGTCGAGAGCTGGCGTCTGTGCGGTCAGATCCAGCTCGAATCGGCGGAAGGCCGCGGAAGGCACGTCTGCGGGGACGGCGCGAGGAGGAGAAGGTCGCTCTCGTCCTCCCTCACCGCTCATCAGCCTCGTCCACCGGCTGGATGACTGCCACGATGGCCGACAAGACCAACGGGTCTACGGCAACCACGCCCACCGCGTCGGCGAGTCTTGCAGCCCTCTCCTCACCCTTCCCCACACGCCCACGCGCTGACCCGGTCGTCGCGCCTCGTCCACAGCACACCACCAACCCGTTCGAGGCGCTCGCCAAGCCCCGCAGGCCCAGGGCTCACAAGGTGCGTCTCTGTGCGCGCGCACGAGCCACACGAGCGAGAGCTGACCTGGATCACCCTTCGTTGGGGACGTGGTCGCTCGCAGCGCTCTGCCACTGGTGCGGCCCTCTTTACAGGCGTGGGCGCTTCCCAGAGCTGACATGCATCCCGCAGGCTTCATCCCCGATGGCCCCAAGCACCTCAACGAGGTGCGCTTCCTCTCCTCCTCCTCCTCGTCCCCACACTCCGAGGGCCGACCCGAATCCCTCTCTGCAGATCTTCCCCGGCGACGAGACGGCGTGGAAGGACGCGCTCAAGGCCAACGAGCAGCAGCTCGCCAACGACGTCAAGGACGTCAATGCCCAGATCTCGCGCCACGTCGAGTTCACCCTCTCGCGCCAGCCGTTCAACGTCGACGAGCTCGCCATGTACCAGGCCTCGGCGCTCTCGGTCCGCGACAAGCTCGTCCACAACTGGAACAAGACGCAGACGGCCCACACCGAAAAGAAGGTCAAGCGCGTGTAGGTCCCGCTCTTCTTCCTCTCTCTCCTGCTCCTGCTCCTCCGCCTTCTCCCTCCTCCTCCTCCACCTCTTCCACCTCCTCCCTCCTGCGCGACCTAGTCGCTGACCTTCCTGCCCCTGCGACAGCTACTACTTCTCGCTCGAGTTCCTCCTCGGCCGCGCGTACGACAACGCCCTCCTCAACCTCGACGTCAAGCAGTCGTACAACGACAGCCTCAAGCAGCTCGGCTTCTCGCTCGAGGACGTCCTCGACGTCGAGCGCGACATGGGTCTCGGCAACGGTGGCCTCGGACGACTCGCGGCGTGCTACCTCGACTCGACCTCGACCGTCGGTATCCCGGCTTGGGGCTACACCCTGCGCTATCAGGTGCGCTCTCCTCGCTCTGCTGGATCCCATGTCGGTCGCCAGCTGACCCTCCCGCCTCGCCTCTCTCCCCTTAGCAAGGTATCTTCAAGCAGATCCTGTCGAGCAAGGGCGACCAGGTCGAGGTCCCCGATCCCTGGCTCGCGAACGGCACCACGCCGTTCGAGGTCCCTCGTCTCGATGCAGCGGTCGAGATCAAGCTGTACGGCGAGGCGACGCGCGGCGAGAACGGCAAGAGCGGTACCTGGACCGGCGGCATCGGCGTTTTGGCCGTCCCGTACGACATCCCCGTCCCGGGCTTCCGCACGACGTCGACTAACAACATCCGGGCCTGGGCGGCGCGCGGCAAGGTGTCGTTCGACCTCGCCGCCTTCAACGCCGGCTCGTACGACGCCGCCGTGCGCGAGGCTGAGGAGGCCGAGACGATCACGCGCGTCCTTTACCCGTCGTGCGTCCTCTCTCGCTCTCCGCTTCTCGCAGAGCTCTAGCTGACGTCGCTCGAGCCTGTCTCTGTCGATTAGCGAGAACCACGAGCAGGGCAAGATGTTGAGGTTGAAGCAGCAGTACTTCTGGGTCTCGGCTTCGCTCCACGACATCTGCCGCCGCTTCCGCAAGCTGCGCGAGCCATGGACCTCGTTCCCGGACAGCGTCGCCATCCAGTTAAACGACACGCACCCCACCATCGCGATCCCCGAGCTCATGCGCATCTTGGTCGACGAGGAGGGCCAAGACTGGGACGTCGCGTGGTCGGTCGTCCAGCGCACCTTCTTCTATACTAACCATACGGTGATGGTGGAAGCGCTTGAGACGTGGTCGGTCGAACTCGTCGGGTTGCTGCTGCCGCGCCACCTCCAGATCATCTACGACATCAACTTCCGCTTCCTCCAGGACGTCGAGCGCAAGTTCCCCGGCGACCGTGCCCGCCTCGCACGCATGAGCCTCATCGAGGAGGGCTCGCCCAAGCGCGTGCGCATGGCGCACCTCGCCGTCATCGGGTCGCACAAGGTCAACGGCGTCGCCGAGCTCCACTCGGAGCTCGTCCAGTCGCAGCTCTTCCCCGACTTTGTCGAGCACCTCGGCCGCGACCACTTCACCAACGTCACCAACGGCATCACGGCGAGGCGCTGGCTGTACCAGGTGCGTCGCCGCTCACCTTGATCCTCTCGACCTCGAGCTGACCCAGTCCTTCCCGCCCTTCCCGCCCTCTTCCTCCTTTTCCTGCCCCTCCTCCTTCCCTCTCTGCACTAACTCTTCTCGTCTACGTTGTCGTACGCCGTCGCCGACCCGCGCTCGCCGTCGTCAGTGCAACCCGGCGCTCTCGACCCTCATCACCAAGGCCCTCGGCAGCGAGCACTGGGTCACGCACCTCGACGAGCTCGAGGGCCTGCAGAAGTTCGCCAAGAACGAGGCGTTCAAGAAGGAGTGGGCCGCCGCCAAGCAGGTCCGTCGCCGTCGCTCGACCCTCCTTGGCGACCTTCCCAAACTGACTCTTGCCCCTTCTGCGCCTCGTCCTGCCCTCCTTCCCTCGCCGTAGGTCAACCGCAACCGCCTGTGCGACTACATCGAGGCGACGACCGAGGTGCGCGTCAACCACAAGGCCCTCATCGACATCCAGGTCAAGGTGCGCACGGTCCTCTTCCCCGACCTCTTTCTCGGTCGGAGCGCTGACCTCTTGCGCCTTCCTCGGCCCTCGCAGCGCATCCACGAGTACAAGCGCCAGTCGCTCAACATCCTCGGCGTCATCTACCGCTACCTCCAGCTCAAGAAGATGTCGCCCGAGGAGCGCAAGCGCGTCGTCCCTCGCCTGTCCGTCTTCGGCGGCAAGGCCGCGCCCGGCTACTACATGGCCAAGCGTGCGTCCCTCCTTCTCGTGCACACGAGCATGCCTAGATGGAGACGGCTGTCGTGCCCTTGTGCTTGCGAGCCTGCCGAGGGGGAGACGGTTGACGTGGCCCTCTCGCCCGCAGTCATTATCCGCCTCATCACGGCCGTCAGCAAGGTCGTCAACGCCGACGAGGAGATCCGCGAGTACCTCAACGTCGTCTTCCTCGCCGACTACAGCGTCAGCTTGGCCGAGATCCTGATGTGCGTCGCAGGTTCCTCGTCGAGCTCCTCGCGATGATCCTCAGCTGACGCCTGGACGTGCGTACAGCCCGGCGAGCGACATCAGCGAGCACATCTCGACGGCTGGCACCGAGGCGTCCGGCGTGCGTCGCCTGTCTCCTCTCTCGAGGCTCCTGCAGCGCTCAGAGCAACCCGAATTGACCCTGAACGCCTTCCTACAGACGTCCAACATGAAGTTCCTCCTCAACGGCGGCCTCCTTCTCGGCACTGTTGACGGCGCGAACGTTGAGCTGGGCGAGGCGGCCGGCGAGGAGAACTGCTTCTTCTTCGGCGTACTCGAGCCCGACGTGCGCGAGCTGCGCCTGCGGCACCAGGCCGGCCAGGCCCAGTACGCGCCGCAGCTCCTCGAGGTCGTCGACGCGCTGCGGTCGGGCCAGTTCAGCGCCGGCGAGGGCGACCTGTTCGAGCCGCTCCTGTCGACCATCTTCAACGGCGACCACTACCTCATCAGCGACGACTTCCTGTCGTACCTCGAGGCGCAGAAGATGGTCGACGCCGCCTTTGTCGACAAGTCGTCGTGGGTCGAGAAGTGCATCAACACGACGTCGAAGATGGGCCGTTTCTCGTCCGACCGAGCGGTCCAGCAGTACGCCGACGAGATCTGGAACGTCGAGCCCGTCGCCGTCTAGGAGGACGCTCTGGCGACCTTGCGGGACGGCGGTGCAGGCGCGCCAGCAGCAGGAGCAGGAGCGGGCCGAGGAGCGAGTCCGAGGAGGACGAGGAGGAGAAGCCGAGGAGGAGGAGGAGGAGGAGGTCAAAGCGCCGACGGGTGGCTTGCTAGTTCCCTTTCTCGCGCTCTGCAGTTCATCAGTACCCTTTTCAGTGTCGACTGTGCGTGCTCAAACTGCAGAAGGAGCCCGACAGCGAGAGCGAGACGCCGCAGAGTGGCTCGAGGAGGACGACTCGGGCGCGCGCGCCTCTCTCGCTCCTTCCTCCATCTCGCTCCCTCCTCGACTCGCGCAAAGGACCTCCCTTGTGAGCTCATGACCCTCGCAGAGCACTGTACAAGGCCGTACACTGACTGCGCCCTGCCCCCTGCCTTCCCCTCGCTCTCACCGCCCCGCCTCGCCACCACAACACGCACCCCCACTCGCCCTCGCTCGCTCCCTCGCCACCTCCAGCGCACAAGCTCGACCCTCGCACACCTCGCCACACCCTATCAAGCACCGCCAACGTGCGTCCCTCTCCCTCCTGCCGTGTCGCGGGCGAGCGAGGCGTGACTGGGTGCCGCTCGGTGGGGAGGCGCCGGCGCAGTCGTCACCGCGGCGGTGCACGCGCGTGGGCATCGCCTGCAGCTGCGAGGGAGGCCGGTGCGGTCCCACAGGCGGGCGAGCGGTGCGCAGGCGGGCTCGTGTCGCGGCCGCACGGCTGGGGGACCCGAGCGAGCGCGGCGGGCCGATGAGCGGGGCGATCGCGGCCTCAGCCAACCGAGCACGCCAGATGTCGATGCTGCACTTCGCTGACACCGTCCTGCACCTCTCTACAGCATGCAGATCTTCGTCAAGACCCTGACGGGCAAGACCATCACGCTCGAGGTCGAGTCCTCGGACACCATCGACAACGTGCGTCTCTCTTCCGCGCTCCTCCTGCTTCGCGAGCCTCTCACTGACTCGCCACCCACGCTCAGGTTAAGGCGAAGATCCAGGACAAGGAGGGCATCCCTCCCGACCAGCAGCGCCTCATCTTTGCCGGCAAGCAGCTCGAGGACGGCCGCACCCTCTCGGACTACAACATCCAGAAGGAGTCGACGCTCCACCTCGTCCTCCGCCTCCGCGGTGGCATGCAGATCTTCGTCAAGAGTGCGTGCTCGATCTCGCCGTCGTCGGCGCTCGTCTGTCGGCGACGTCGCTCCTCGCCGCTCGGACCTCCTCGCTGACTCGCTCCTCCCCTCTCTCCCTCGCCTCTCTCCTCCTTCCTCCTCGTCCTCCCCTTCTCTCGCTCGCAGCCCTCACCGGCAAGACGATCACGCTCGAGGTCGAGTCGTCCGACACGATCGACAACGTGCGTCCTCGTCCTCTCCCTCTCACCCTCCTTCTCGCTCGCCCTGACGAGCCCTCTGCTGACTCGCCCCGCACGCACCAGGTCAAGGCCAAGATCCAAGACAAGGAGGGCATCCCGCCCGACCAGCAGCGCCTCATCTTTGCCGGCAAGCAGCTCGAGGACGGCCGCACCCTCTCGGACTACAACATCCAGAAGGAGTCGACGCTCCACCTCGTCCTTCGCCTCCGCGGTGGCATGCAGATCTTTGTCAAGAGTGCGTGCTCGATCTCGCCGTCGTCGGCGCTCGTCTCTCGGCGACGTCGCTCCTCGCCGCTCGGACCTCCTCGCTGACTCGCTCCTCCCCTCTCTCCCTCGCCTCTCTCCTCCTTCCTCCTCGTCCTCCCCTTCTCTCGCTCGCAGCCCTCACCGGCAAGACGATCACGCTCGAGGTCGAGTCGTCCGACACGATCGACAACGTGCGTCCTCGTCCTCTCCCTCTCACCCTCCTTCTCGCTCGCCCTGACGAGCCCTCTGCTGACTCGCCCCGCACGCACCAGGTCAAGGCCAAGATCCAAGACAAGGAGGGCATCCCGCCCGACCAGCAGCGCCTCATCTTTGCCGGCAAGCAGCTCGAGGACGGCCGCACCCTCTCGGACTACAACATCCAGAAGGAGTCGACGCTCCACCTCGTCCTTCGCCTCCGCGGTGGCATGCAGATCTTCGTCAAGAGTGCGTGCTCGATCTCGCCGTCGTCGGCGCTCGTCTCTCGGCGACGTCGCTCCTCGCCGCTCGGACCTCCTCGCTGACTCGCTCCTCCCCTCTCTCCCCTCCCTCCCTCTCTCCTCCTTCCTCCTCGTCCTCCCCTTCTCTCGCTCGCAGCCCTCACCGGCAAGACGATCACGCTCGAGGTCGAGTCGTCCGACACGATCGACAACGTGCGTCCTCGTCCTCTCCCTCTCACCCTCCTTCTCGCTCGCCCTGACGAGCCCTCTGCTGACTCGCCCCGCACGCACCAGGTCAAGGCCAAGATCCAAGACAAGGAGGGCATCCCGCCCGACCAGCAGCGCCTCATCTTTGCCGGCAAGCAGCTCGAGGACGGCCGCACCCTCTCGGACTACAACATCCAGAAAGAGTCGACGCTCCACCTCGTCCTTCGCCTCCGCGGTGGCATGCAGATCTTTGTCAAGAGTGCGTGCTCGATCTCGCCGTCGTCGGCGCTCGTCTCTCGGCGACGTCGCTCCTCGCCGCTCGGACCTCCTCGCTGACTCGCTCCTCCCCTCTCTCCCTCGCCTCTCTCCTCCTTCCTCCTCGTCCTCCCCTTCTCTCGCTCGCAGCCCTCACCGGCAAGACGATCACGCTCGAGGTCGAGTCGTCCGACACGATCGACAACGTGCGTCCTCGTCCTCTCCCTCTCACCCTCCTTCTCGCTCGCCCTGACGAGCCCTCTGCTGACTCGCCCCGCACGCACCAGGTCAAGGCCAAGATCCAAGACAAGGAGGGCATCCCGCCCGACCAGCAGCGCCTCATCTTTGCCGGCAAGCAGCTCGAGGACGGCCGCACCCTCTCGGACTACAACATCCAGAAGGAGTCGACGCTCCACCTCGTCCTTCGCCTCCGCGGTGGCATGCAGATCTTTGTCAAGAGTGCGTGCTCGATCTCGCCGTCGTCGGCGCTCGTCTCTCGGCGACGTCGCTCCTCGCCGCTCGGACCTCCTCGCTGACTCGCTCCTCCCCTCTCTCCCTCGCCTCTCTCCTCCTTCCTCCTCGTCCTCCCCTTCTCTCGCTCGCAGCCCTCACCGGCAAGACGATCACGCTCGAGGTCGAGTCGTCCGACACGATCGACAACGTGCGTCCTCGTCCTCTCCCTCTCACCCTCCTTCTCGCTCGCCCTGACGAGCCCTCTGCTGACTCGCCCCGCACGCACCAGGTCAAGGCCAAGATCCAAGACAAGGAGGGCATCCCGCCCGACCAGCAGCGCCTCATCTTTGCCGGCAAGCAGCTCGAGGACGGCCGCACCCTCTCGGACTACAACATCCAGAAGGAGTCGACGCTCCACCTCGTCCTGCGCCTCCGCGGTGGATGCTGAACTTGTCGAGTGCCCCTCGTCGTTGTTGCAATGCCGGCCCCTTCTGCTTCTGCGTGCGGCGGGTCAGCGCGGACGCAGCGAGAGAGGAAAGCGCATCGAGCTCTCGCAACAGCCGATGTCAATCAGGCGACTCGAGCCGGCCACGGCGCGTTTGGACAGCTCTCGCTGGACCGGATTTCCTTGCGAGAGCTTCGTACGCGAGATGCACGCTCCCGCGAGGCAGGACAAGGGCAGCGAGAGACGAGGCGGTGCAAGTTGACCTTCGTCCGTCCGTCTGCCCCGCGCTCGCCTTTCTCCTCTCTCCTCTCTTTCTCCGCCTCGCTCTTCTTCAGGGCTACCTCTCCGTCCCTCGAGCACGTCCTCGTACGGCCACTGCGTTTCTGCAGGTCATGGGGCACCCTCACGCCGGCAGGATGCGCTTCACCTCCTCGCGCTGACCTTTGTCCTCGCCTCACGCTGCAGCTTCACCGACTCGCCCTTGCGACACTTCCATCATGACGAGCACTTCCCCCTTTGGTCCGTCAAGCGCCGCAAGTCGAAGCAGGTGCTGAGCTGACGCGGCGCATCCTCTGCGCACAGACCTGCTCCCCGCCGACGTCAAGCCTGAGGCGCCGGCCTACGCCGGTTTCGAGCACCGCGGCGCGCTCGTCTTCTCGACCGAGTACCAGAAGCTCTACGTCGAGACGGAGCAGGCGCTCAAGGCCAAGGGCTCGCTCCCGCAGGCCAAGAAGGTCCAGAAGCGCGTCGACAAGAAGTGGCTCAAGGTGCGCCGTGTCCTCTTCCGCTCTTCGAGCTTCGAGTGCATCCTCTAGCTCCCCTCTGCGACGTTTGCAGATGCACACGGCCGACGAGAACGTCGAGGCCGTGAGCAAGGGCGGTCGCGAGGGCTAGTCGGCGAGGGCGCGCTGCTGGGCGAGCGAGGGCGCGAGGAGCGAGTCGAGGTGCAACGCTTGAGACGCTTGTCAGTCCGAGCGTGTCCTGACCGTCGTCGAGGAGAGAGCGCGCCTCGCCAGACCACCACTCAGCGAGAGAGCAAGCGAGAGAGGGGGCGAGGCAAGCGCAGGGTCCGTGCGAGCGAGCAGCTCGAGAAGGTCGAATCGACGTCGCGTTTTCGCCCGCCACTCGCTCGTACCAGCGCCCACAAGCCTACTGGGCCTTCTATGAGCAGGGCTGGACCCAAGAGAGGGGGCCGGCGGGCGAATAGACACGCAGGGAAACCAGCAAAAGGTGAATGCCCCCACACAGGATCGAACTATGGACCTTTCGCTTACTAGGCGAACGCTCTGCCACTGAGCCATAGGGGCTTGCTTGTGGAGCGGGGTCGAGCCGTCGCTACATTCAACGCCAGCGCTGGCAAACTAGAAACAGGGTCCGTGCGCAGCGCTCGCCGGCTCGTCCGACGCCTCTGTGCTGGACGACGGCCTCGCTCTCTGTCGCAGACAGCGTCGCAGAGCCAGACATCCTCACCTGTGCTGCGGAAAATGCGATGTTGCGACGCCGACCGTCTAGCTAGCCTCCCTCTTCCTCGCTCCGATTCCGACTCCTGCTCCTCGCGCGCTCCTCCCGCCGCTCCCTCGAGTGCGCCGTCTGTTCCGCCCCTCGCTCGTACGGTCCCGGCGACGTCCTCGCGCCAAAGATGCTGCGCCCCGCCGAGCTCGCTCGCGGCGCGCTCGAGCCCCCTGCTCGTCGAGCGGGGCTCGTCTCCCTCGACGCCGCCGACGCCCCGGACGACGATGGGCTCCGTGCTCGCTCGTCGCTCGGCGGCAGCGCCTCTCGGCCCTTGCGGCCCGCCCAGACGCGGTCGAGGGCGCCGACGCGCGCCATCTCCTCCTTGAGGAGGACGAGCTCGCCGAGGGCGCGCACCGTGTCGGTGCGGACGCCGTACTTGCGCCCGAGGGCGACGACGTAGCCGTTGATGTACTCGATCTCGGTGCGCGAGGGGAGCGAGGGCGCGTTGTGCGCGAGCGAGAAGGCGTGCGGCGCGCCCGAGTCGAGCGAGAGGAGGTCCGACAGGGTCGACGAGAGGTTGGGCGCCGTCTTGAAGAGGACGCGCTGGGTGTAGTCGAGGAGTGAGATGGCGGAGAGAGGGTGCGAGGGCGAGAGGGCGGGTGGAGGAGGGTGCGAGGCTGTGGTGGGAGGAGAGGGAGGGGAATGCGGCGCCGAGTCGTCGTCGTCGTCTCGTCGAGAGGCCGAGGGGTCGTACGCCGGCGGCGACCACGTGCCCTCCTCGACGGCGAGCTGCGCCGCAAACACGTCCGAGCACTCGCGGCACACGGCCTCGATGAGGCGCTTGGCCTTCTGGCTCCCGACGAGCGCGCCGTTGTTGACGCCCGCGACGGCCGTGAGCGAGTTGACGCTCGCGTTGACGGCGAGCTTCTGGAGCTGGGCAACCTGGAGGGCGGGGAGCGGCAGCCACGAGGGCTGCAGCTCGTGGCACGCGAGGAGGGACGACAGGGTCGTGTGGAGGTTGGCCGTCGCCGACGTGTAGGGGAGGTGCTCGAGGGTCGGCTGGACGAGGGAGCGAGGGTTGAGGAGGGGGTTGTCGGCGTGCTCGCCCCAGGGCGGGGTCGGGTACTCGGCGAGCGACGACAGGACGGCGCGGTTCGGGAGGACGCCAAACTTGAGGTCGCCGAGGCCGGCGTGGACAAAGTGTCCGGGGCCCTTGCGCCACGCGCCGTGGGTCGTCGTCGCGCAGACGAAGCTCGGGCGGCCGCCGAGGCTGCCCCAGCGGCTGCGCGACGCGGCGTCGCCCTGGCCCTCGAGCGCGTCCGAGCGGTCCTCGGGCCAGTACTTTTCGAGGAGCGACTCGAGGACGCCCATGCCGTTCTGGCACAGGACGATGACGCTGCGCGACGTGATGCGGCCGAGGAGGTGGCGCAGGGCGGGCAGGGTCGAGGTGGCCTTTGTCGAGATGACGAGCGTCTGGATCATGTCCTGGCGGTTCCACAAGCGCGGGTCGATGCGGGCGTGGTGGCGACCCGACGGCGAGGGTACCCTGACCGAGTCGTGGTCCCACGCGTCTTGCGGCGAGCGGGTGAGCTCCATCTCGAGGTTCGAGGTGCGGCGCGCGAGGCCGTTGCGCTCGACGGTGAGGGAGCCGGTCGGGCAGCCATCGGCGTCGGTCGCGAGCGCGGTCGAAGTCGGCGAGGGGTTGAGGAGCTGCTGGGCGAGGGCTTTGCGGCGGAGGATGAGGCGGACCTGGGTCGCAGGGAGGTTGGCGAGGTTGGTCGCGAGGAGGGAGCCGATCGACCCGACTGCGGTCACGACGAGGAGAGTTAGTTGGCGGCTCGTGTGTGCAGTGGTGGAGAGACAGGACGGACCACCCAGGCAGTGGAAGCGCATGAGGCGCTCGTTGTCCTGCGGTGACCCTCAGGCGAGAGGCGAGGCCGACTGCTGGTGATCGCCTCGCTCGGGGGATGCGCGGGTCGGGGCGAGCTCTTGCGCAGCTGGTTCTAGTCGATGAGGGGCTCTATGGCTCTGCTCGGTGCAGTCGTGGGCGAGGGCGAGGTCGGCGAGAGATGGGCGAGGATCGAGGCGATGAGAGGTGGGACGCCGTCGGCCTCTGGCGCTGGTTCGAGTCGGCCAGTCGAGGTCGTGCAGGTGGGCCAAGGTGGCGCAAGGTAGAGCTGAGCCTGCCCGAGGCGAGGCTGAGTGAGGTCGAGGCCGGACTTGGTCGCGGCGAGCGAGCGGCTCTCTCGTCTCGCTCTCAACTGTCGCCTGCCAGCTCGTTGCAGCGGTCCAGCTGCCAGCCCCGACCCGCACACCATGGCAGACGCAGCACCCGCACCCGCACAACCCGCCGCACCCGAGGCCGGCCCCTCGACCTCCCCCGCTCCCCCTCCGGCTCCTGCACCCGCACCTCAGGACGGCGACGCCCAGATGGCCAACGGCGACGACCACGACAAGCCCAACGAGGACCCGCTACCCGAAGGCGCAACCGAGGTCCTCTACATCAACAACCTCAACGAGAAGATCAAGCTCCCGAGTCCGTCCCCTCCCCCTCTCACTCCCCCCTCCAGCGCACCACACTGACCTCTGAAGCACCGCCACAGTCATGAAGGAGTCGCTCAAGGTCCTCTTCCGCGAGTACGGCCGCGTCCTCGGCGTCACGGCCCACTCGAACGTCCGCATGCGCGGCCAGGCCTTTGTCACGCTCGACTCGAAGCACGCCGCCGCCAAGGCCGTCTACGAGGTGCAGAAGTTCCCGCTGTATGGCCGGGCCATGGTGCGTCGTCTCGCTTGCCTCCTCTCACGGCCTCGTAGAGTAGAGCCCGCTCGCTGACCCTCCCCATTCCTCTCCTCGCTCGCCCCCAGCAACTCGCCTTTGCACGAACAGACTCGGACGCGCTGGTGCAGAAGCGCAAGCCCGAGGCCATGGACGACCACAAGCAGGAGCGGCTCGAGCGCAAGAGTGCGTCGTCGCCCTTCTCCTCCCTCTCGTCGCCCGTCGACTGACGCTCCGCTCTCTCCCTCGCGCGCAGAGGAGTCTCGAAGGAACGACCCGGCACGGAGGAAGAAGCTCGCACAGCGCGCCGCAGCAAAGCAAGGTGCGCCCGCCCGCTCCCTCTCGCTCTCCTCGGCGCCGCTCACGCCCTCCCTCCCGCCCGCCCACCCGCAGCCGCCGAGACGGGCGTCGCGCCCGTCGCCGCCGCGACGAGCGCCCCGCGGCGCATCGTCCAGATGCCCGACGAGTACCTGCCGCCGAACAAGATCTTGTTCGTGCAGAACTTGCCCGAGGACACGACCAAGGACAAGCTCGAGGCTCTCTTCCGCCCGTGCGTCCTCCCTCTCTCCCTCCTCGCCCTCTCTCTCTCCTCGCACGCAGCTCGCTCACCTCGCCCGCCCAACGCCCGCAGGTACCCCAACCTGGTCGAGGTGCGCACGATCCCCGGCCGCCGCACGATCGCCTTTGTCGAGTTCGAGGACGAGCCCTCGTCGGCCGTCGCGCGCGAGGCGCTGCACAACTCGGTGCTCGCCGGCGCTGGGGCGGCAGGAGGCGCCGCCGACGAGGGGCACAAGATCAAGGTGACGTTCGCCAAGAAGGGCTGAGTGGCGCGAGCGCGAGGGAGCGAGAGGGCGAGGGGAAGGAGGTCGAGGCACGAGGGTGCGGCTGCTCGCCGCTGTGTGCAACTGTGTACTAGCTTTAGCTGTTCTCGCGGAGCCGGCCGGCGTCGAGAGCCTCGGCGAGTGAGCAAGAGGACGAGCGAGAGCTTCTCTGGGCTCTCTCGACGCAACGCGCGCACTGCGAGAGAGGCAAACGAGCCACAGCGATAGGTTCATCGCGACGGCGAGGACTACTGAAGAAGGGAGAGACTAGGAAAGGCGAAGAGGAGCGCCGGCGGTACTCACGGCGAGGGGGGAAAGCGGAAACGATCTCGAGGCGACGACAAGCTGGAAGGGGGAGGGAGGGGTGGAGAGGGAGGTGCTGCGACAAGGATGAGGCAGGCGTCAGGTCGAGGCTGCGTGAGTCGGGCGAGGACGGAGAGAGAGAGCGAGGGCGCACCGTGTTTTGGTCCGAGAGGCCCGAGCGCGCGAGACGAGTCGAGCCGACGGCGAGGACGAACGAGCTGCGGAGCTACTCGTTCTCCTTGTGCTGCTCCTTGTGCTCCTGTATGACGGGAGGAGGAGCGTCAGAAGAAGGTCGATAGTGCGAGGCGAGACGAGATCAGGGCGGAGGAAGGAGACGCACAGCCCAGAGACGAAGCGCCTCCTCGCGGCGGTCGGCGCCAGACATGTCCGGGTCGTTCTCCTTGAGCTCCTGCATCTTTTCCTGGCGGCGGCGACGGGTACGAAGACGAGGAGGCAGGTGGACGAGGGGGGAGGTCGTCAGGGTGCGCGCTCGAGCAGCTCGCCGCTCGAGTAGCTCGCTCGAGGGAACTCAGACGCACGCCGAAGAACTGCGATGAGCGCGACAGAGATGGAGAGATCGAATGCAGTCAGCGAGGTGCTCGTGGCTGCTGCAGGAGGACAGGGCGAGGCGACGCGCACCTTCTGGTAGGCGGTCGGCGCCCTCTTCGACTTACCGCCCGACTTCTTCTTCTTGCTGCCCGCGTCAGACGACTTGGGTCGCTGCGGTGGTGCTTGTGCGGGTGAGAGAGTTTGAGCGCGAGGCGAGTGGTGGGAAGGGAAGAGAGAGGCGAAACGAGGCCGCCGCCGCTCCTCGCCCCGGCCAGGCGCCGCCCGAGCCAAGGGGGCTCGTGTCCGCGACCCCTCGGGAGGGCAGAGCTGTTGCGGTAGATCGGTAGAGCACCTTATGCTGAGCATGCACGCGAGAGGAATCGCGTCCACAGCGAGAACTGGGCGAGCAAAGCCGGAAACCAGTCGCGACGAGGCGAGGGTCCCCGGCGAGCAATCCTCGCACCGTGGGAGCGGGCTCTGAGCTTGTCGTTCGAGCTCTGAAGGCTTTCTGAGAGGTTTCGCCGTGTCCAAAGCCCTGCAAGAGGTGCCGCCGGGTGTCGTCCCGGCGAGAGACTTCATCTCCTCCTCGAACTCTCCTCCTCACTCATCTCCACCTCGTCACCATGCTCCGCTCCAGCCTGAGCTGCACCCGCCACGCCCAGCCCTTGTGCCAACACGCCGCCCGCGCCTACGCCACCAAGCAGGCCGCAGGGTCCGGCAGCCGCAAAAAGGCCGCCCAGGTCGCTCCTCGAGGAGGGCGACCAGGCGAGGGAGGCTCCGACTCGAAGATCGAGACCATCAAGCAGGTGCGCTCGCACTTGTCCATGCTCTCCTGCGCTCGCCCTGAGCTGACCCTCGCTCTCTCCCTCCTCTCCTCCTCCTCCTCATCTCCCGCTCCTCGACCTCGACCCCGCCTCCCCCAGACCCTCCTCGAGTCCGACCCGACAGAGGCCGAGCGCCTCGAAGCCCTCCGCCGCGTCATCCCATCGGCAGAAGCACACGACACGATCCAGCGCGCGTGGCAGCTCCACCAGCGGCACCGCCGCGAGGCCCACACGGCCGAGCTCGCGCGCAAGTACGGCGCCATGCGCTCGGCCCTGTCGCTCCTCGAGGAGACGAGTCCGCAGCTGTACCGCCACGCGACCGAGGGCCGCAAGTTCCAGAACGTCGACCAGGCGCGCGCGACCAACGCCCGCCTCGAGGGCATCGTGCCGCGCGAGATGAGGGTCCCGACCGAGCGGCCGGGCGCGCAGCTGTGGGACTACGAGTGGAAGGCGCCGGTGCAGCAGCAGCAGCAGGCGGCAGGAGGGGCGGGCGAGGAGGGCAAGGCGGCGCCGCGAGCAAAGGCATGAGCGCGCGAGCAGGTGCAACGACCTCGACGATTGTCCGAGAAGCTCCGAGGTTATTGCAGAGAGAGGCCTGCTAGGCACGAGAGGGGAATAGGTAGGGAGAGAGAGGATCTACAGGAGGGGCGGTACAAGAACGGCGGGAGGGACAGCTGGGCACGGCGACGACGACGACGAGGAACGAGGACAGAGCGGGCGAGACGCCTAGATGAAGGGCGCGAACGACATGGCGCTGGAGAACGAGTCGAGCAGGTCCCGGCGCCCGCTCATCTGGAACAGGTTGACGTGCCCGGCCTGGTCGGTCGAGCCTGGTCGAGAGGGGCCATCGTTCGACGCGCAGCCGAGCACCATGTGGTGCGGGTGGAAGGCGAGGAACGTCATGTCCGACTGCTTCGTGTTGAGGAGGCCAGCTGCGAGCGAGGCGAGACGTCAGGAGAGGTCGTCGAGAGCGAGAGAGGGAGGACGAGGGAGCGCACAGGTGTTGCGGAACTTGCTGAACGGCTCGCTCAGGTCGTTCATGTTCCACAGCTTGATGACGCTGTAGGCCGAGCTCCTGCGCATCGTCGAGAGCGTCAGCATCGAGCCGTCGAGCGAGATCATCGAGGAGGAGGGAGAGACGCACGTCGCAAAGATGGGCGCGTGCTCGTGCACGGTCATCTGGGTGAGCCCGCCTTGGTGCGCCTGCAGCGTCTGGATCGGCTCGGTCAAGCGGATGTCCCACAGGCACACCTGGCCGGCCAAGCTGCGAGCGAGAGAGAAAAAGTCAGCTCGAGGTCCGTGCGCGCGGGGAGGGAAGCGGACGCACTCGGCCGTCGCGAGCTCGCGGTTGCCGCCTCTCTGCATGTGCACATTTTGCACCCACGCGTCGTGCACGCCCGTGTACCGGCGCACCATGTTGTCGCGCTGCGCGAGGCGGCGGTCGTACACGCGCAGGCCGCCGTCGCCGAACCCGGCGACGACAATGTTGCCCGCGACCTGGTCGCACGTGAGCGACGTCAGGCACGAGTTGGCGCGCGTCGGGAGGTCCTGCAGGTGCGGCGAGAGAGGGTCAGCATGCGCCTCGAGCGAGGAGGGAGAGAGAGCAGGCGCACCTGGATCGTCAGCTCGCGAGTCGCGTCCCACACCCGGATGTACTTGACGTTGCCGCCCATGAGCAGCTGCCCTCGCCCTTGCTGCCACTCGACGACGAGCCCGGCGTCGGCCTGGCTCGAGCTCCGAGGCAGCTCCTCCGAGATGCCCTGGAACGACGAGATGAGCTTGACGTCGTCGGGCGACTCGTACGAGCGGAAGAGGCGGACGTCGCCGTCGGCTGCGACAGGGAGGAGGTGTTCGTCAGGAGCTGCGCTCGAGCGAGGAAGGAGAGAGAGCGCGCACCCGTCGCCGTCATGAGGAGCGCGATGTCGTCCTCGTTGACGAACCGCAAGGTCGTGATCGGCACGCCCTTGGGCGTCCCGTTCGAGAAGTAGTTGAGGCGCGAGTTCTTCTCCCACTCGTAGACGGCGACGTTGCCGCGGTCATCGGCCGAGATGAGGTGCGGCTCGAACTGGTGGAACATGATGCGCGACGGGACCGTCTCGCCGCCGAAAAAGCCGACCTGCTCGTCCCATCGTGTCCGGCCTGCAGAGAGGGTGCACATGCTCGTCAGCATCGTCGTCATCGAGCGCGAGGAGGGAGAGAGAGGGAGGGAGAGAGGGAGAGCGAGAGGACGCGACGACGCACACGCAGGGACCTTCATCGGCTGGGTCTTGATGATGACGGCCTCGTTGCGCTGTCGCCGCCAGACGCGCTCGTTGTGGAGCATGCTGCCCGGCTCGTCGGCCTCGGTCGCCCGCATCTGGCTCTCCTTGTAGTACTCGAGCGCAAAGTCGAAAAAGGTGCCCTTGAGCGGGAAGACCTGGTCGGGCGCCTCGTCCTGCGCGCTCGAGACGCTCGGCGCCGCTCGGCGGCGCTTGAGGCGCTCCTCGTCCTGCGCGACGAGCGCCGCGATGATGCCCTCGACCTGCGAGGCGTCGACCTGTGCCGCCGCCGGGCGCGCCTTGGTCGACGCTGCCGGTCGGCCGACTCGCGCCTGCAGGTGCCGCAGCGAGTCGAACGAGGCAGACGAGGCGCCGCTCGTCGTCGCGCCCGTCCCGCCGCCGGCGCCGTCCTGCTGCGGCGTCCTCGAGCCGGCGCCGCCCTCGCCGCCGCCGTACAGCGGCTTGCCGTCCGCGCGCAGCGACGCAGGGCTCCCACCCGGCGTCGGCGACGGCGCAGCCGAGAGGGGCGCGGGCGACTGAGCGCCAGCGCCGCCCTCGAGCGCGAGGTGCGCGAGGCTCTTCATGGCCGTCGCCGTGCGCTTGAGCGTGCCGCCGAGCCCGCCGCCGCCGCCGCTCGACGTCGACGACGAGGGCCCTGCGCCGCCCGACGGCGTGACGTGGCCGTTGCTCCTCGGCGGGTGCGGCGCGGGCCCGCCGACGCCGCCGCTCGAGCCGTCGCGGAGCTGGTGCGGGAGGAGGGTCGCGTCGCGCTGCAGCGCGCCGGGTGCGGAAGGAGGAGGGACGCGCGGGCGCGAGACGTCGGGCTGGGCCGAGGCGAGGACGGCGCGGGCGGCGGGGCCGAGGGTCGAGGTGAACAAGAGGTCGAAGATGTAGTCCATGACCTGCTGCGCCGGCTCGGCGATCTCGAGTTGCGGGTCGGCCGTGAGCTGGGTCAGGGTCTGGTACATGCAGCTGAACATGGTGGCCTGGAACGCCGGGTTGGACGGGCCCTCGTTGCTCTCGGCGGCCGCGTTGAGGCTCGCGGCGATGGCGGCGATGCGCTCCTCGATGCCGCTCGTCGGCGCCTCGCCCGCGTTGGCCTGGTGCACGCGCTCGACGATGGCGCGGTACGCGGCGATGACGAACTGGCCCTGGTGCTCGTTGACGATCGACGACAGGAGGACGATGAGCTCGCGCCGGACCGGCGGGCTCCCGTCCGACGACGACTTGAGCGTCGCCATGGCGACGCCGAGCTCGACGTCGGTCTGCTCGCCGGGCGACAGGCCCGACGCAGGCCCGCTGCACGCGATCGAGCGGCCGAAGCGCTTGGACGGGTTGCTCGAGCCCGTCGTGCCGAGGAGGGTGCCGAGCGCGTACATGACGGCGGCGCGCACCTCGGGCACCGGGTCGACGTGCAGGAGGTTGCAGAACACCTCGTGGACGCGCGCCTTGACGCCCATGCCCTTGGCCTCCTCAAAGTCGTCCCACATCTGCGCGATGCAGAGGATGGCCCACTGGCGCAGGAGCGGGTCGTCGTCGCGCAGGTGGACGAGGCACGACTCGAAGACGTTGACGCGCAGGCACGCGACCTGGCCCTGCTTGTAGTCGCGGCAGCACACGGCGAGGATGAAGGCGCACATGGCCCGGTGCTCCGACACGTTGGGCAGCGGGAGCTGGCTCGTCGACGACGGGTGGAGGACCGAGACGAAGTAGGTGTAGGGCGCCTGGTCGACGCCTCGCGCGCTCGGGTAGGCCTGCTTGAGGAGGTCCTCCTTGCACCCCTCGTACACGGCGAGGATGCGGGCCCAGATGTAGATGAGGACCGGCTTGAGCTCGACGGCGGGCGCCTGGAGGAGGCGCAGGACGTAGGCGAAGATGCCGATCGAGAGGGCGACGTTGACGGCCCAGGGCCCGAGGTCGAGGAACTTGCAGAGGAGGATGAGGGCCTTGAGGCGGTGCGCCTGCGACAGGAGGACCTGGAGGACGACGGGGAGCTGCTCGGGGTGCCGCCGCTTGGCGACCGTGCCCTGCTCGAGCCAGATCTCGAACGCCGTGAGCTGCTCGGCGAAGAAGGTCGAGTGGATGTAGGGCGACGGCGGTTGAGGCGGGAGGGGAGGAGGAGGTTGGTCGGGGAGGGTCGGCGGCTGCGGCGGGAGCGAGTCGAGCCACCGCTGCTCGTGCTCGAGGAGGGTCGGGAGCTGGGCGAGGCACATGTCGACCGCGAGGTCCCAGCTGTCCCACAGCGGGTGATTGTGCGTGTGGGGCAGCGCCGGGACCGAGATGGGCGTGCACTCGTAGAAGCGCATGATGCGCTCGGCGAGGAGGAACCCGCGGAAGAGGGCGGCGACGACGAGGTCGTGGCGGAACAGCTTCTGGAAGAGGTCGCGCGGGAGGCAGTTCCACGCGATCGTGTCGGTGACGGCCGTAAAGATCCAGTTGAGCTCGCCGAGCGGCGTGCGGCGGTCGTTGAGCTTGCCCGGGATCTTGAGGAGCATGTCGAGGTCGAGGTTGCTCTTGAGCGGGTTGCGCAGGAGGAAGAACCGGAGGGCGATCTCGATGGGCGACGTGAGGCAGCACGTGAAGAGGTCGGCGGGGAGGTCCGGGTTCATCGGCAGCTGCTCGTGGGCGAGGCAGGCGCCGAGCTGGATCGTGTCGCGGAAGGGGACGTTGGGCAGTTGCGGACCCGGGTTGATCGGCTGGCCGTCGGCGCCGACCGCGCTCGCCGGCGCCTGCGCCGCCTGGGCCGCCTCGCGCTGCAGCTCGTCGTCGCGCTTCTTGCTGAACTCCTGCACCTTGGACACGATGTTGCCCGCCGCGCTGCAGTCCCACACGTAGATGGCCGGCGAGCCGATCCACGCGATGATCTCGGCGAGCGAGACGGGGATGTACTGCGTGTACTGGCGGTTGAAGAGCCACAGCTCGCCCGACGGGGTCGGCTTGGGGACGCCGTGGCCGTTGTAGTGGAACAGGACGCGCTCGCTCTTGGCCGTCTTGCGCGCGGCGGTGCAGAACTTTTTGGCGTCCTCGATCGGCGGGTCGAGGTACTGCTTGTAGCGCGTCTTGGGCGTCGCGGCGAGGTTCTCGAACTGCTGCTGCAGGTTCTTGCCGATGCGCTCCATGGCCTTGTCCTTGGCGATGGCGTACGGGTCGACCCAGCACTCGAGCTTGGCGCACGGGTCCGTCTTGATGACGTCGGGCGGGTCGTAGCCGATGCGCAGGCAGACGACGAGGCAGGCGGCGGCGGTGCGGATGCGGTCGCGGTTGCGCCAGTCGATCTTGTTGTCGGCCGGGTCGGTCGAGGGCGGCTTGGGGAGGCCGACGCGCTCGTGCCGAGTGTCGGTCCAGTACAGGAAGTAGTTCTTCTCGAGGGCCTGCGAGCGCGCACACGAGCATGCAGCGTCAGCGAGAGCGTCCTCGAAGCCGGGCAGGGGTCGGGAAGGGACGAGGGGAGAGCCGGCGCACCTGGAGGTACTCCTCGCTCGAGTACGCCTCGGCGAAACCATGCCGCATGTTCTGCTCAGAGGGCAGGGCGTCAGCGTCGCCTCCTCGACGTGAAGAGACAGGCGAGGAGAGGGACGCACGGAATCTGGGTCGACGGCCTCGTCCCACTCGGGGTAGCCGTGGCCTTGGTAGCCCGAGTGGTCCAACTGCGACGCGTCCTCGTCCGAGTCGTCGTCATAGTCGTCCGAGTGCGACACGTCCGAGTAGTCGTCTGGCGGAGGAAGGCCCTGCTGGTCGACGAGGCGAGCCATGATCGGACGACTGAGCGGGGTTAAGGTCGACGAGGAGGAGGAGAGGGGCGAGGACCGTCAGTGAGAGCTCTATCGCTGGCCAGATAGCCCTGATGAGAGCTTGTGGAGCGAGTGCTGACCTTGTGCGCCTGGCCTGTGGCTGTCGTCGGTCGCGGTGGTCGAGGCGGGGGAAGGTCGAGGCGGGAGCGGTGGGCGCAACGAGCGCGACGCCGATTCGAGCTGCGCCGGTCGCGGGTGGACGGTGTGGGCGAGTGCAGGAGCGGCGAGAGCTGCACTGCCTCCCGCAAGCTGAAGCGGGGCGAGGTGATGAGAGCAAGCCGGACCTCCTCCTCGTCGCTCTCCTCCTGCCCTCGACCACACCCGACTCGCCTCGCCCAGCTGCACTAGCTGCACCGCCGACCTGCTCACCGTCAAGAGCACCCTCGACTTGCCCAGGCAGCCATGTCTGCGCTCAGCCCCGCAGCCACCCCTTCCGGCTCGCCCGCTCTCGGCGCACCTCCTCCCCACCTCGCCCAGGCAGCACAAGGCGGCAAGCTCACACCCCGACAAGCACTCGACGCGACCAAGCACAAGGACCTCACGAAGGGTGCGTCCCTCGCTCCTACCCGTGCCCGTCCTCCCGCTCACCCCCACCTCGCCCTGCTCGCAGTCGTCGTCCGCTTCAAGGCGACAGGCAACGCGCCCATCATGAAGCAGAACTTCTACAAGATCACGGCCAGCAACCAGTTCCGCACCGTCATCGCCTTCCTCCGTAAAGAGCTCGGCTGGAAGCCCGCCGACTCGCTCGTGCGTCCTCGTCCCCCTCGTCCTCCGCTATAACGCGCCATCGCTGATTCCTCGCACGCTCGCCCAGTTTCTCTACATCAACTCGTCCTTCTCGCCCGCACCCGACGACACGGTCGCCAACCTGTTCAAGGTGCGCCGCCCTGCTCCCTCGCCCGGTCCTTGCTCTTCCAGCTAACGCGCTCCTCAACCGCGCAGTGCTTTGGTACCGAGGGCCACCTCATCGTCAACTACAGCTCGACTCAAGCTTGGGGCTGAGTGCGACCGTCGCAGCCTCTCGCCCTCTCCAGCCGTCGATACCAGCCGCTCGCGCACCTCTTTCTCGATACCCCTCGTCGCTCCTCGTCGTTCCGCATACCCGCCCTTGCAAACCGTCTCGTAGTCTTCTCGTCTCCCGAGTGCGCCTCGCAGAGAGGCCGAGCGTGAGCGAGAGATGCAGCGTGTGCTCGAGCCGGGACGCTCGTCTCTCGGTGCGGCGCGAGGCGAGGAGCGTCTAGTTACAGAGCGAGTCGGAAGGTGAGCTACAGGTGAGGTGACTGCTGCTACAGTGAGGGTGCGGGTGGGGCTACAAGGAGGGGTGCGCAGGCTCGCGCGAGGGGAGGAAGAGGGGGGGAAGAAGGGGTCCGAGCGGGGCGACGACGGCGCGCTCGAGCTCGGCTGCGCGTCGAGCGAACGCTCATGCGAGGCGGTCGTGCTTCTCGAGCACGGCGAACGGGTTGACAAAGTTGACGGCGGGCGTCGGCTTGGACCAGCCGGGCGCGACGGCGACGACGGCGGTCGGTGCGTCGTCGAGCTCGGCAGGCGCGCGCTTCGACGCCTGCGGCTTGCTGAACGGGAGGGCGGCGATGACACGGCCCCAGGTCTGCAGGGAGAGGTCGAGAGAGCGAGTCAGGGTCGAGGTCGAGAGAGAGGAGGTCCGAGCGGGGGAGAGAGGGAGGCGCACGTTTCGCAGCGAGGCAGCGCCCGAGGCCTCGGCTGCAGTGGTCGATGTCGATGACGACGACGTGCTGCTGCGGCTCTTGACGACGTGCGAGTGGAGCTTGTACTTGGTGTACGACCGTGACGACTTGGTCGAGGTCGAGGTTGACGACGCCGAGCCGGCCGAGGCGCTGGCGAGCCTGCGCGGCACGAGGGCGTGAGCCAACTGCTCGAGGACGGCGCGCAGCTGCGCGAGAGGCGACTGGTCGACTGACGTGGTGGTCGCCGTGGTCGGGTCGGTCGAGGTCAAGGTCGAGGCGGCGCTCGAGGCGGCGGCGGCGGCCGAGGACGAGGCGGCGGGCGCAGCGGCAGGAACCGGTGCGACGACGCCGAGGAGGTCGCCCTGGCCGACCGTCATCATACCCGTCTGCGCCTTGGCGACGCCCGTGCCGACGACGGGCCCAGGGCCTTGGCAGACGAGGAAGACGAGCGGCGCGTCGACAAAGTTGTCCTGGAGCTGCGAGCCCGTCGTCGTCCAGTGGTCGTACACGAACGCCTGGCTCTTGGGCACCATCGGGTTGGGCACGCACGCCTCGGAGGGCCCGCCGCCGAACGACGCGCCCGAGGCGTCGTTGCCCGAGATCATGGCCTTCTGGTGCCCGGCGACGGCGACGGCGTACCCAAAGTAGCCGCTCGAGCCCGACTCGAAGACGTTGTTGCGCACGGTGCCGCCCCAAGTCCTTGCGGCGGTGCGGTTCTGCGAGAGGACGAGTTGAGAAGGTCGAGCAAGGTCAGCTCTCGCTCGAGCCCAGTTGGTGTTGGTGAGGGAGGAGCAGAGGACGCACGTCGCTGCCCCAAACCATGCCGCCGAGCGCGATGCCGGCCTTGATCATGTTGGACTCGGCAAAGATGAGGTTGTTCTCGACGACCGTGCCCTGGAACGAGCCCTGAAAAGGGCTAAAGTCGACGAGGTTGATGCCGCCGAGCGGGCGACGCTCGCGCGCGATGATCGTGTTGCCGCTCACGACGGAGCCAGGCGCGCCAAAGATGACGATGCCGCCGTCGGTCGCGTCGACGATCGTGTTGCCCTGGACGGTCGAGCCCTTGCACGCGATCGAGATGCCGTCGGCCCACTGCTCGGGGACGTAGACCTGGTCGCGCTTGAACTGCTTGCCGTTGGTCGGCGAGTGGCCGCAAGGCCCGACCTCGTTGCCCGTGATGAGCATGTTGTTGCACGAGTTGCCGTTGCCCTCTGCGACGTCGAGAGTAGGAGCGTCAGCATCGAGTCGAAGGAGAGAGAGGGTCCAGGAGCGAAGAGAGGGTCGAGAGGGGCGAAGAGAGGGTCGAGGGGAGAGGAGAGGGTCGAGGGGAGAAGAGAGGGCCCGTGCGCTCACCGATGCCGTGAAGCGCGGACCAGCCGCGAGGCTCCCACAGCTTGCAGTTCTTGACCGTCTGGCCGACGTTGTCGCCGCCGAGCTCGAGAAGGGCGGGCCCGTTGTTGAACCCGAGCACGTCGCGCTGGCCGGCGACCTGGATCGACTCGACGACGACGTTGTCGCACCCCTGACAGGCGCCAAAGATGGCGCACGCCTGGTCCTGCCCGGTCACGACGAGGGTAGCACGCGAGTCGTCGGTCGGGTTGCCTGCGTGCGGCAGGAACGAGGGTCAGCGCCGCCCGAGTCATGTCTCGAGAGCGGGATGGCGGACGCACCCTGGGTCGTGAGGACCTGCTCGGCGGCGGTGAACTGGACCGGGTTCTTGAGTTTGATGGTCGCACCCGGGCACAGCTCGACGATGGTGCCGGCACCGCCGTAGTGGAAGAGGGACGTGATGAGCAGGTCGTCGGCCGTCGAGTCGATGCACGCGGCGCGCTTGAGCAGCGTGTCGCCGTCGACCTTGTTGCCGCGCTTCTGGATGTCGACATCGACGATGCTGTCGAGGCCCGACCGGCGGGCCTTGACGGCGGCGGACGCCTGCGCCGCCGCCGCCATGTTGGCGATGGCGCTCCTCACCGCCGCATCCTCGAGGTACTGCGGCGGCGGCAGGTCGAGTGAGGGCGTCTGGTACGATCGCTTGGCCTGCTGGGTACCCGTGGGTGCGGGACGGGCGGCGGTGAGGGGAGAGAGGGCGAGGAGGCCGAGGACGGCGAGCGAGGCGAGGGAGGACGGCATGTAGGAGGCGGTCGAGCTGGCCGGGAGTGGAGGTAGGGGGCAAGGCGAAAAGACTGTCCAGCAGTCTGTGTCGGAGCAGGCGGAGGCGAAGGAGGGTGGAGGAAGGCGGGCGTCGACCTGGGCGAGGAGAGAGGGGCGGCTCGAGCGAGGGCGGGAGAGAGGAGGGAGGTAGAGGTGCGGGTCGAGCTGGTGCAGCTGCCGCGGTCCCGTGGTTGGAGGGAGAGAGAGCCTGCGAGCGTCCGAGAGTCGGTCAGCGAAGACTCACGAACGAGGGTCGATGAGCAATGCGCCCTGACGACCGGGCCAGCGGCGGACGACTGAGAGCCGCGCCTGCTCGATCGCGCACTCGCGCTCGTGCGCCGTGTTTGGGCAAAGTTGAGCGCTCAGAGTCGGCCTGCGCTCAAGTCCTTCCCGCATTCGAACGGATGCCGCCGTCGACGAGCGCCGGAATCGGAAGGCGCGGAGGAGGGGAGGAGATGCGGCCGACCTTGAACGAAGCCTGCCAGCTCAGCGCGCACACCGAGAATAGCGAGTCGGCCGCAGGAGTCGGGCAGTCTGTACGGCGACGAGCCCGCACGAGCGGGGGAAAGAAGACGGCAGAGCCACGAGGGGGCCACCGTCGGCGCACTCGAGGAGCGACGGCGGCGAGACCGTGCAGCAGGGTACACGCTGCATCGAGGCGGTAGTACGAGCCGGCGGAAGTCCCGCCTGTAGCCCCTGAGCGCGGGTTTGCGGCGAGAGACGAGGAGACGAGCGAGGTCGCGGCGACGAGACGAGGGAGGTCGCACTCGCCCAGCTGCAGCCGTGCCTCGCAGGAGCACTCTAGCCCGCCTGTCTGCGTCGAACGTACATCCGCGCCCAGCACCGGTGCCGCTCCAGTCCCGCCTGAGCCCGCCCCGTCGACACCGCCTCGTCGGCCCGCTCCCTCGCCCAACCTCGAAGGCATCATGACAGCATCGCCCTCCAGCCGCTTCGAAGAGCTACCCGACGACGAGCCAGCACCCAGCACGTCCGCCTCAGCCCCATCTGCGCCAGCGCCGGTCGTCGTGACCCCGCCAGAGCAGTCGACGACCTCATCGCCCGATGACGGTTCTGACGACGAGGAGGACGAGGACGACAGCTGGTGGACTCCGTCAGAGCTCCGAGTGCGTCCTCATTCTCTGCTATGTACCATCCGCGCTCCCGGTGTCCGCAACTCCCGTCCTGACCATCGGCCGCTCCCGCCGCCTCCCTTTCCCGCCTCGTCCTCTTACCCCCTTCGCGCAGGACCTACTCGACCACGCTCAGACGCTCAAGCAGCGCGGCAACACCGAGTTCGGCCAGGGAAGGTGGTCCTTCGCGCTCGAGACGTACCGCGAGGGCCTCGCCGAGCTCCCCGTCCGCCGGCGCAGCCTCAAGGGCAAGGAGAAGGCGCTCCCCGACGAGCACGGCGAGGGCGTGGAGGGGCGTACCAGTCCGACGAGCGCGAGAGAGGGCGACGTGGACGAGGAGGCAGAGCTAGACGAGCTGAGCGAGCTGCGGGCCATCCTCTCCGCCAACATCGCCGCGTGCCTGCTCAAGCTCGTGCGTCTCTCTCTCTCCCCTCCGTGCCGGCTTCGCGCAACCTCTGACATGCCGATCATCCCTGCAGGAGCGCTGGAAGGAGGCTGTCTCGGCTTGCTACGACGGTGCGTCGCCGTCCCTCCTCTTCGAACCTGCGCAGCCGTCGCTCACGTCCCCCTCGATCCCGCAGCCCTCGAGGACAAGGCCGACTACGCCAAGGCGATACACCGACGTGCGCTCGCCAACGAGGCCATCGGCAGCTGGGGCAGCTTGACCGCCTCGCTCGAGGGTGCGCCCGCCTCTCTCGCTCGAGCCTCTCTTCCCGACGACGCTGACGCCTCCGAGCTGCAGACTTCAACAAGCTCGCGAGCCTGCCCGGCAACTCGCCCATCCTCGTCAAGCAGATCAAGGTCGCGCAGGCGCGGCTGCCCAAGAAGATCGAGGACCAGCAGGCCAAGGAGAAGGACGAGGTCGTCGGGAAGCTCAAGGATCTCGGCAACATGGTGCTCGGTGCGTTCCTCTCTCCTACTCGCCTCCTCCTACACGCGTGCTGAGGCTGACGTCGTCGTCTCTCTGCGCGCAGGCAAGTTTGGGCTCTCGACGGACAACTTCAAGCTGCAGGAGCAGCCGGGAGGAGGGTACGGCATCTCGTTCGAGCGGTAGCGGGGGACGAGGGCCAAGGACCGCTGCAACTCGTCGATGCGCACCGCTTGCTTGTCCTGCGAGAAGGCCTCGTGTTCGTGCGCGGCTCGAGGAGGAGCTCGAGGCGAGGAAGAGCACTCTTCGGCGGCGACTTTCGCGCCCGCGCCTACAGCCGTACACAGTTTGTACGTGAGCAGGAGAGCGGCGAAAGAACTGCCAGGCGAGGTTTGTGGGTGCCATCGTCCGGCACCGCCTCGCCGTCTCATCACCTCGAGCTCTTCGACGGCCGCTCACCACCTCCACAACAGCCGACCGCCGCTGCCACCACCGCGCACAGGAGCTTCCCCTACCGCTCGCAAGCACCCCCGCCAACCGCGCCACCGCCCGCTACTCGCCATGCCGCCCAAGCGGAGCATCACCACCTCGGGCGGCGGCCGCCCCTCACGCCCGTCCAAGCGCTACCGACGCGCGCTCGAGATCGGCTCCGCCACGACTGCCGACCTGTCGGTGCGCCATGCCCAAGCGCAGATCCTCGCCGAGCACGCGGGAGGAGGAGCGTCCTACCTCTCGACCCGGTCGCGCCGAGTCGGCGTCCGGTCGCTGCGCGAGATGGCGCTCGAGGCGTCGGCGAGCGGGCTGTACGAGACGATGCGGCTCCAGAGCCGCGAGGGCGGCGGCGCAGGCGGCGGGCGCGGGGCGGCCTCGGCGTCCTCGAGTAGCAACGTCGGGTGGGACCCGGACCGCGACCCAGCTCGCGCCGCCGAGTCTCGGCACCTGCGCGAGTTCATCCAGACGCTCCCGAGCGAGGTGTCGAACCGGCTCTTGCGCCTCGTCCTCGAGCAGACGTCGCGCGAGAGCTTCGACGCGCCCGCCGACCCGGGCATCTCGGTCCTCGCTGTCGCAGCCCTCTTCTTCCACCCGAACACGACGAGGCTGTCGCTCAACGGCACGAGCGCCCCGGCCGTCCTCCTCGCGCGCATCCCGCAGTGCACCGCCCTCGTCGACCTCGACCTCAACTCGCACGCCTCGCTCACCGACAAGAACCTCGCGACCATCCTCGCCAAGCTCCCCTCGCTCGAGCGCCTCAACGTCAAAGGGTGCACCAAAGTCGGCGACGCCGCCATGGTGGCGCTGTCCAAGGCGAGCGAGGACCGGCTCAAGGTCGCCAACCTGAGCCTGACGGCCGTCACGATCAAGGGCCTCACGTCCGTCTTCGCCCGCTGCAAGAACCTCGAGGTCCTCAAGCTCGCCAATGTGCAGGCCCTGACCGACAAGAACGTCGCCAAGCTCGTTACCGACTCGACCGGTGCGTCCTCTCGGCCTCTTGAGCCGTCTCGACCTCGCTCACCTCGACTCTCCCGCTGACCCGCTGCTCCCCTCCGCAGATGCTGCACTCGGCTGGCGCCACGTCCCTCTGAGCCGCCTGCGCACCCTCAAGGTCCGCTCGACCGACGTGTCCGACTCGTCGATCGGCCGCCTCCTCTCACTCTGCGCACCGACCCTCGAGCGCCTCGACGTGTCGTTCTCGAACCTCAAGACGCTCGACTTTGTCTCGTCGGCCCTGCACACGCTCCCCGAGTGGCGCCTCGAGAAGCTCGTCGCGTCGGGCCTGCCGCTCTCGCCGGTCGCGCTCGAGGGCTTCTTCAAGCCGCTGTCGGAGCGACCCGACGACGAGCGGCGCCGCTTCCACGTCCTCAAGCTCGGCAGCATCCCCAACACGTCGCCCAAGGCGCCTGGGCTCACCGACGCCGTCCTGGCCCGGCTGCTGCCGTACCTCGAGGCGCTCGACGGGCTCGAGAGTGTCTCGTTCTTCCAGTGTTGGGACCTCGGCAAGTCGTACCAGCCGCTCAGCCGGTTTATCGAGGTCGTCGGGCGCAGGTGCCTCGTGCGTCGTTCATCTCTCCTGCTTTAGGGTCTGTGCTCGTGGCTGACGGTCGCCTCGTCCCACAGCACCTCGACCTCACCCTCCCCGTCCAGTCGCACCACCTCGAGACTCTCCTCCCGCCTCTCAACGGCGACGAGCCCGACGACGCCGACGCCGCCCCGTACGAGCCGCCTCGACTGCGCAGCCTCGTCCTCGACTCGTCGCGCATCACGGACGACGCCGCCGGCTCGATCGCGGCCTGCACCGAGCTGCGAGCGCTGCACGTCGCCGAGACGAGGATCTCGAGTGCGTCCTCCCCAAGCTTCTTCTGTTCTCTCAGTCGCCGTAGCTGACGAGCGGCGCCCTCTTCGCCGTGCGCAGCCAAGTTCCTCGCGACCGTCCTCAGCTCGTGCCCGCGACTCAACAACCTCAACCTGACGTCGTGCCGGGGCATCCCTGTCACGCAGCGGCGCACCTTCTTCGACGCATGGGAGCGCGGCGAGGTCGCGGTCACGCCGTGAGGAGGAGGGCGAGGAGGAGGGCGAGGAGGAGGACCGAGCGCCGCCGTCGTGAGGCCTCAGCGCGCTCGTCGTTAGACTTCCTTGAGCTCCGCTGCACCTATCCATGCTCTCACTCTGCACTCGTGAGCTCGAGAGTAAGCTCACACGCCCGGGTGAGTGCATGCGGACGGGCCAACCGGGCTTGCGGCGCTCGCTCGCAACCACACCTCGCTCCTCACCTCTCGACGCGTGCAGCTCCGCCAGCTCACAGCCTCGCAACACCCTATCGGCGGCTCACGCACTCGTCGACACGCGCTGGACGCGTCCCGCCCTCTCTCGCCTCGCCTCCTCCAACTCGAGCTCCTCGACTCGCGGCACGATGTCACGCTGGACGCGCTCAGCAGCCGTGCTGCCGCTTCTAATACTCTGGAGCGTGCTCGTCAACGGCTACCAGGTGCTCGTCACGGACCAGGACGAGGTGAGCTCCTCCCGCCCTCGCCTCCCTCCCCACAAGCTCGTGGCTGAGCTGACCCTCGCCCTTCTGCAGGTCCGCCAGGTGTGCAGCGGCATGTACGGGAGCGGTGGAGTCCAGGATCCCTACATCGAGGGTGCGTCGTCCTCCCTGAGCAGACCACACAGCGCCTCCGAGCTGATGGCGTATCTCCCGCTCTCCCGCACCTCGCAGTCGTCTTCTCGCCGTCATCTCGAGGACAGCTCGCCCTCGCCTTCTTCGAGTGGGATGATGCGCAGTGGCTCGGTGTGAGCGCAGATGGGCAGGGCGGCACGAACGACTGGTCCGCCGACGTGCGTCCTCGTTTCGCTCGCTCTCTCCTCGAGACGAGCAAGGTGCTGACGTCCTCTTCCCGCTGCAGCGCGTCTACATCTGCACGGTCGAGGCGCAGACGGCCGGGCTCTGCACGACTGAGCAGCTTGGCCTCTTCCTGACGGCGCCCGGCACGCCCGACGAGACGAGCATCTCGACCTCGTCCGTCCGGTTCGACGCCGTCCCCTCAGCGTCCGGCGAGCGCCAGACGTCGCGAGGGCCCTTCCGCTACGACGTGGGGCGCACGGGCTACTACTGCGTCGCGACGGTCCCGCTCCTCCTCGAGGGCGCGACGAGGAACACGAGCTTCACGGGCGTCGTCGACTTTGAGAACGTGTTTGGCGGGCACCTCCCGGCGGCCGAGTACCCCAAGGTCATGGTGCGTCACCTCTTCCCGCACTTTGAGCAGCTCTTGATCGCGAGCTGACGATTTCGAGCGCGCGCGCAGTTTTACAAGGTCCTCTTCCTGGTCTACCTCGGCGCCGCCATCGCGTGGAGCGCGCTCTGCTACGTCTTCCGCCGCGACCTCCTTCCCCTCCAGCGGTACATCACGGCGGTCGTCGGCCTCCTCGTCGTCGAGCACCTTTTTACCTGGCTCTACTTCCGCTACCTCAACAACACTGGCCACCCGGGCGTCGCTGGCGCCTACCTGTTCGTCGTGTCGACGCTCAATGCGGCGAGGAACAGCGTCAGCCTGTACCTGTTGACGATCGCGAGTATGGGCCTGAGCGTCGTGCGCCCGAGCCTCGGCAGCGCCATGGCCAAGGTCCGCCTCCTCGCCGTCGTCCACTTTACCTTTGGCCTCCTGTGCGTGCTCTCCTTCCGTCTCGCTGTTCCTCGCCGACGAGGTGCCCGTCCTGACTCGGTCACTCCCACGACAGGTACTCGGTCGGCTCGGCCACCATCCCGCTCTCGTCGACCGTCTTCTTCGTCTTCTTCTTCGTCCTCCCGCTCTCGGTCACCCTCACCGTCTTCCTCATGTGGGTCCTCTACTCGTTGAGCTCGACCATCTCGGACCTCAACGCTCGGCGGCAGCAGTACAAGCGCAAGAGTGCGTCCCAGGCCTATCTCCTTCTCGCTCTGCCTCGTCGGCCCTCGCTGACGAGCCCTCGCCACACAGTGTTCGTCCGCCTCTACTACATCCTCGTCGTCACGTCGACCCTCATCCTCCTCTTCTTCGTCGCCTCGTCCATCGCTTTCTCGTCGCGCCTGTCGCCCTCGTTCCCGGCGCGCACGTGGCAGACGCGCTGGCTCCTCCTCGACGGCTGGCTCTCCCTCCTCTTCGCCGCCGTCTTCTTCGCCGTGGCGTACCTGTGGCGCCCGGCGGGGAGCAACCGGCGGCTGTCGCTTAGCGACGAGGTGCCGCTCGACGAGGCCGACGCCGAGATGTACGACCTCGAGGACGAGCTCCTCGCGGACGAGGACCGCGACGAAGACGACGACAGCGGCGGCGACCGCAAGAACTCGCACGCGATGAGGCGCGTCGGGCGCGACTCGGTCGGCGAGGAGCGCCGCGACGGCACCGTCTTCCACGTCGGCTCGGACGACGAGGACGAGGACGACGCGCGCTCGCTCGCCGACAGCGCGCGCGACAGCAATGCGTGGCAGCGGCGTTCGCAGTCGGGCGAGCATGCTCGGCGCAGCAGCGACGGCGCGAGGCTCCTGCGCGGGCATGGGCGCGCGAGCGAGGACGAGGAGGAGGACCGCGACATCACGAGCCAGCACGCGCTGCGAGGAGCGGGCGAGGCGCCGCCTGCGTACAAGGATGACTGAGGGCTGTGCGGTTCGTGTGGGACGTTTGTCGGGCGGTGCAAGGGTGGCTTTCCCCCTCCTCGTCGGCGGCGGTCCGTGCGCGAGAGGCTGCGGCTCGCTTTTCGCTTCTCGTCCTGTGGGCAGTCGGCTGCCGCTCGGCTTCTGCTGCTCGGGCGTGAGGGAGTAAGCCACCTGTTAAAAGGCGAGACCTGCGCACGCGCCCTCGCCGGACTCTCCGTGGAGGTCGAGGAGCCCGCTCGCCCGGCTTCCGCCTCTCTCTCCCTCGCCTCGCCTGCTCGTCAGCCTCGCCTCACAAACTCAGTGAGCTCCTTCTCACCTGCGCGGCAGCTCGACCGCCGCTGACGCAGCCGCCCACTCGCAGCCATGTCGGACCGCCTCGGCGACGACGTCCTCCTCCTCATCCTCGACCACTTCTCGCACCTCGCTGTCGGCGACCGCGACTCGGAGCGGCAGGCCACGCTCCGCAGCGTGTGTCTCGCTTCTCGCCGGTTTCGTCGCCTCGCGCAGCCGCTCCTAGGGCGCCACATTCGGATCCGCGACGAGCGCCAGCTCGAGCGCCTGCGAGCATGCAGCGCACTGTCGGGGCTGGGTCACTGCACAAGGGTCTACGAGTTTCGGGCGTCTTGCTCGGACTTTCTCGACAACGCGTTCGCCATGGCCGACTGTCTGCCGTGCGTCGCAGACCTGCGGGTCCATCCGCAGGCACGTCAAGTCGAGGTTAGGCTCCTCGAGTCGTTCAGCGGTGCGTGCTGCGCCTTTTCGCTGCAGTGCGGACGACGCTGACGAGCTCGGGCACGCAGCGCTCACGCAACTCCGACTGGTATGCGTCGCGCTCAACGGGCCTTGCCCGGCGCCCTTTCAAGCCCTCGAACACCTCACCCTCCACGTGGTCCAGGCGCCGACTACGTTCTTTCGTCGGTGGCTCGAACCCTCAAGACTTCCAGTCCTGCGCACGATCTGTGTCGGGCCGCTTTACGAGACGCCGACCTGGAGCTCGCCGATCGACCTCGACCACGTCCTCGCCCGTCCCCTCCTCCACCAGCTCGACTACATTCGTGCCACCCCCGACAACTTAAACCTGGCCGGCCCAATCGCCCGCGGCGTTACACCGCCGGTCCTGTTCTACATGCTCGACGGGATCCACGCGGCGCTCCCCCCCTTCCCCTTCCCCAAGCACATCGCCGTTCCACCTCGTCTCGCCGCCTCCAGCTCCATCCAGCCGATCCTTAACTGGCTCACGGTCGCCATTGAGCGCGCCCCGAAGCCTCCTGCCGACGAGCCCGCCGCGCTCGTCATCCTCTCGCGCGAGGTCCTCGCGACCGCTGCCGCTTCGGCACCTGTGGCCCAGTCGGTGCAGGCGCTCGAGGCGGCATGTCAGTGGCGAGAGGTTCGCCTTGTGTGGCTGGCGGGGGAGTGTCGGGATCTCGAGGCGTACGGCGAGGTCGTCGTGGAGAGGGACTTTGGGATCGAGGTGTTTGTGCGGCATGCGCTCGAGTTCAGGCCGGCGAGGGGTGCGGCGAGGTAACAAGGGCGAGCGAGGATGGTCGATGTGCAGTGCAGGACGTGCCGCTTTCCCATGCCTTAGCGAAAGCGAGAGCTGTCCGCGAGCTTGACCTTTGCAAGTCAAGGAGGGGCTCGAGCGCAGGACTCGCGCTCTCTCTCTCTCTCGCTGCGGTCGAGGCACAGGACGAGTCGAGCTCTAGCTAGTACTGCACACTGTATCCAGACCTAGCTCCATGCGTCGGCACCGGCGCCGGCGCTTCTCCCTCCTCGTCGTCCTTCTTCCCGACGCTCCTCCTGTACGTCTCCCACAGCTCGCCGACGTCCTTGCCGCCGAGGAGCGCGCGCAGGTGCTCGCCATCGTTCCAGGTCGAGTGTCGCAGGGCGGCGTTGAGCTGTGGGACGAGGTGCGGGTTCGACAGGTGGCGCGAGAGGAAGGCGAGGAAGAAGCCCTGCGAGCGGCTCGAGCGCGGGGTCAGCTCGAGGCGAGAGAAGGGCAGAAAGCGAGAGAGGAGACAGGCCGCACCGTGCGCTCGTAGCCTGCGTCCCACTTGTCGTCCTCGCCCGGCTCGTCGCGCCAGTGCGGCGGCGCGAGCCCGGCCTCGCCCCTCACCCAGTCGGCGATGCCCTCGATGACGCCGCCGGGTACCGTCCCCTCTCCATCGTACTGGAACGCGTGGACGAGCTCGTGCGTGAGGACGCCCTCGATCTCGTGCCGCACGCGCTCGCCGTCGTCGTGGGCGCGGTTGGCGACGCCCTCGAGGTACGAGAGCGAGAGGTGGAGCTCCTTGTGGTCGTTGTCGAGGTCCGAGCCGCAGGTGTAGGCGACGCCGTCAAAATCGTGCAGGTGCAGGGTGATGGATCGGACGGGCGGAGGTGGACAAAGGAAGGACGAGGAGGAAGAGGAGGGCGAGTTCGGGTACAGGAGGCGGAGGACGTGCGAGGTGGCGACCGAGAGGACGGCTTGTGGCGACGACGTGTGCTGGAAGAAGATGTCGCTGCCTGTGTGCTCGAGGAGGGTCAGCTCAAGCCAGTGAGGCTCAGAGAGAGGGTGAGGGCGCGCCTTTGTGGGCGAGGTTCCGGCAGCGGAGGTGGAGCGGTGGGAGCGGGTGCGCTCTGGCAAGGTCGGGCTCGCCGTCAATGGTCGGGGTCGGTGCCATGCTTGAAGGTGCTGTGCGGCTGTCTAGGCGGTCGCAGGCGGGCTCTGGGGCCAAGGGAGGAGGTCCGAGGTGGAGGCCGCGATGAGGGGTCAAGGCTCGAGGGTGCGGCCGGGGCTGGGGGGTTACTGGTGAGGTGCAGCGAGGCTTGCTGAGCTCTGGTGCAAGATCTGGACCAAGTACAAGGTCGTGGTCCTGAGAACGACGGGGTGAGCTGCCGTCTCGTCGTCATCTTGCTCCTCCACACGACCCTCACGACTGGGCACGCCCCCTGCGCCCCGCCTGGCTAGCTGCAGCACCCGCTACCGACTTTGCGCCGCCCCTGCGCCGCCGCACGCGCGCGCCCCTCGTCCACAACCACGTCGGCGCGTTCTCATCAGCGACCCTCGCCCGCCGACCTCTCTCGACACCGGCGACGACTTCCAGACTGGCGCACGCGGCTCAGCGAGGTGCAAGAAGGTACAAGACGCGCTCGGTGCAGGGTAGGCGGGCACTGATGGTGAGGGAGAGCGGGTGCGTCTGCGTCCTCCACGCCTCCTCCTCCTCGCACCCCTTCCCTCGTTCCCTCGCCCTCGCCAGCTCAGCTCGACTGTGCAGAGACGCGACAATGGGCTGACTCGTGACCTTCGCAGACAGCACGGTCGAGCAGGACGGCGTGGAAGACGTGTCGAGCGGTGCAGGAGCTCGCGGTCGGCCTCGAGCGGCTCAGCAGGGTCCTTGTGCGTCTGTCCCACTCTCTCTGCTCGTTCTACACGCTCGGGTGCAGCTCCGTGCTACTTCCTGAGCCGAACGCTGACGCTGTCGCCCTTGTCGCGCAGGATAGACGTGCCCACGATGGCGCCCTCCTTCTTCGGCCTCCGAAAGCTTGTCCTCTTGCTCGCCGGCGGCCTGTAAACGGCGCCGGTGGGTGCGCGCGAGGTCTCTGGCACGATTCTGCGCGCGCAAGCTGTCCGAGTTATCCGTCTTGTCGTCCCCCACTCGTCCCGGCGGCCGACCGAGTCGAGCCGTCGCGGACGAGTCCTTTTCGAGGCCGCGCCCCCCTCACGTGCTCCTGTGAGCAGCGGGCGCACCGGATGAGCCGCTCAGCATGGTCGCCGCCGCTCCGGCGCGACTGTGCGCCGGCTCACCACCCAAAAAACAATGGGAGGCTGCGCACCCTCTCTCAATCGACAACTCTTGATCCAGCGGGGTTGGCAGCTTCTCGAGGGGCGGGATCGAACGGCGAGGTCTCTGCGGTGCCTTTGGGCGCGTCTGCGGGCCGGTAGCTCTGGTGTAGCGAGAGTTAGTCTGCTCGCCTCCCTTCTCGAGTTGGTCCCGGAGCACCTCGAGAGCGCTCCGTCCGCCGGCCTTCTCGCTCGCGCGAAGTCTCTTGTAAGCGTCTGCGAGTGTGTGCTGAGCGGGAGAAGGCCCAACAGCGCTCGCGCGCTCGGACCCTTTCTCGCCTCGCGGACGAGGAAAGGTGGAAGGACTCGCTTCTCCGCCCCTCTAGCTGGCCCACTCTCGATGCTGCACCGCTCCGAGGATCTCGAAGATGGCTGGAGAGTAGAGAGGCACAAAGAGAAGGCATGATGCAGCTCAACGACCAAGCGCTCCTCTTCGCTCCGCCCTCCTCACTCGCGCGCCCACGCCGTTTCCTCCTGCTCAACCTTGTTCCAGCTCTCGCACTCGTGCACGCCGTCGGCGTCGAGGCTCGTCGTGAACCAGAAGCCGAGCGGCGTGTCGAGGAAGCTGCGTCAGAATCGCCTGAACGGCGAAGGGGCTCGTGCGCCCGCTCGAGGCGACAGCTCTGCGACGACAAGGCGGCGAGCAGGTCGAACGGCGGGCTGTGCACCAGTAGAATGGGTGCGAGAACAGATGTGCAACGATGCCCGTCTGTCTATGCTACAGGGTCCCGCTCCTTGCTCGTCTCCTGGCTCTCTCGAGGTACCGCCTCCGGCTCCTCTCTACGCTCTAAGCCCGACCCGGCTCCATCCTGCTGCACGTCCCGCTCCTTCTCGCCCTTCTCCTCCTCAGCGCTGCTGCGCTTGCCGCCGCGAGCCCGCAGCGCCCGCCAGTCGAGCCGGCCGCCAATGAAGAGGAGGACGGGCGGCGCGGCAATGGCGGTCAGGCCGGCCGAGATGATGGTGAGGGCGAGCCAGCCTCGAGTGGTGCCGACAGCCGAGAGGATCTGGCCGGCGATGATGGGGCCTGCGCAGGGAGGGCGCGAGAGAGCGTCAGCCGAGGTCGAGGAAGAGCAGGAAGGAGAGGCCCGTGCGCACCGATGAGCGCGCCGACCGAGAAGGCGAGGTTGAACGCGCCAAAGACGTGCGCCGTCGAGATGGCGGGCGTGTCGGCGGCGACAATCGAGAGCTCGAGCGTGATGGGCGTGATGAAGAACGAGATCGAGACGCCTGTGAACGAGGAGAGGGTCAGCGAGTGCACGACGACGGCAGCGGCGTACAACGGCTGCCGCTCGATGAGTGAGGACATCAAAAGGAAGAGGAGCACGTACCGAGGATGGCGAGGAAGAAGATGAAGAGCGGGAGCGGACCGCGGATGATGAGAAGGAGGTAGGCGGGGAGCGAGAGGAGGAGGCCGCCGAAGACGAGCCACTTGGTGCCGTGCTTGTCGCTGATCTGCATCGTGAACCTCATGTGAGCGAGTTGCATCACCAGAGCAGGGAGCGAGGAGGCGCAGAGAGAGGCTCGAGACGCACCCAGCCGGCGAGCGGGGAGAACTGCGAGAGGAGGTGCGAGCGCGAGGTCAGCTACTGCATCGACGCCGACGTCCTCACACCCCGGGAGAGAAGGATGAACAGGAGAGAAAAACGCACGAAGAAGGTAGGCACGACGACGCCGAGGAAGACGAGACCCGCTCCGAGCGAGTTGAGCCCGTACTCCTGCTCGACCCACAGCGTGAGCGCCGTGTCCTGCAGTCCGCCGGCGATCGTGCCGTTGAGGAGCGTAACGCCGAACGACGTGAGCGCCCGAGGGTCCTTGAGCATGTGCAGGAGGCCGAGGACGTGCGGCGGGAGGCGCGAGTGCTTGGCCTCGCTGCGGGCGACCTCGTCGGCGTGCTCCTGCGCGTACTTGTCGCGCGGCGCAGCCTCGCCGCCGAGCGGGACGGACGTGTCGAGCTCGGCGAGGGTGGCCTCGGAGCCGCCGGCGACGAGGTAGCCCGGCGCCTCAAAGTTGGGGATGTCGTGGCCGGCGCGGATCCAGCGCAGCGCCTGGTGCTTCTCGATCATGACGATGCGGAGGGCAAGATCGATAGCGACGAGGACGATGGAGAAGATGAAGGGTGCGCGGTAGCCGAGGCGCTCGTAGAGGACGCCGCCTGTTCGCGAGAAAGAAGGGGTCAGTGCGCTCCTCGAGTCGGGCGCGAGAAAGGCGGTCGCACGCACCGACTGGCGGGCCGATAGCCTGTCCACAGCTGAAACCGACCATGACGTAGCCGAGGACGCTGCCGAGGCGTTCTTCAGGCACCGAGTCGGTAACGAGAGCGCTGCGAGAGCGGCGGAGGAAGGTCAGCACGGCGCCCAGAGGTGCTGGAGGAGGGAGCAGACAAGCGCACAGGCCGATCGTCCACAATACAGTCCCGCTGAAGCCTCTGTGGTTGGGCGCAGAAGGGTCAGCGAGGTCCGTGCGCGCGAGGGAGGAGGCGGCGAGGGGGACGCACTGCAGAACGCGCGCGACGACCATGAGCGCAAAGCTCTCCGACTCCATGAAGAGGATGACGGCTGCAGGATGACGAGAGAGTCAGGTCGGGATCGTGCGAGGCTGAGAGGGAGGAAGAGGACGCACCGCCGGCCATGAAGAGCAACCCGAGCGTGAGCGGGATCTGGCGGTTCTTGTACTTGGCGCCGATCCAGCCTGCGACCGGCGACGACACGATCAAGCCCGCCGCGTACGCTGCGACGAGCCAGCCCGTCTTGCCGCCGATGTCGTCGTACCCGAGCGCCTGGAGGCGGAAGGGAACGACGGGGACGACGAGCGAGTAGGACGACAGGTCGACGAGGACGCCCCAGCCGACGGCAAAGGCGATGAACCAAGTGCTGCTGCGTTGGCGCAGGCAGAAGGGAGCTCGCCGGCTGCTGAGCGGGTCGGCCGCCTCCTGCGCCGTCGTCGCGAGTTGTGCGCCGCCCTCCTTGCCGTGCAGGTCGGTCGTGGCGGGTGCGGGCGGTGCTAGTCGTAGTAGTGTGCGGATGCGCTCCATGTCGCAGTGTCGAGGGCGGGGCAAAGAGGCGGCGATGCGGGCGAGAGGGCGGAAGTCGGGTGCCGACGAGCTCGGGGAGCGAGGGCGATGAGCGACGTCGGGCGTGGAGGCTCGGGCGTCGGCGCAGGTATAGTCGGCGAGGTGCCTGGAGATGGCAGTGAAGCGCTGTTCAGCGTCGTGGTGGAGAGCAAGAGCGAGCCATGCGGTGGAGGGAGGCGAAGGGGGGGAGGTGAGGCGCGTCGCGGTTACCAGCGCGATCGGCGTTCGGCCGCGGTGTCCGAGCTCTTACCACGCCTCCCCTCGGCTCGGACAAGTTCCGGCTTCGGCGCCAGAGCTTCCCCACCTCCTCGCTCCTCTCACGCTCGCTGCTCACACGCTCTCGCCCGCCTCGCCTCGCACACACACGCACCGACCAACTCAGCACCTCGACATGGCATCCAAGCCCCCTGCATCCGGCCCGTTCGTCGTCTTCGCGACCGTCACCGCAAAGCCCGGCAAGGGCGACGAGCTCGAGAAGGCGCTCCAGCCCGTCATCGCCAACGCCAACTCGAACGCCGAGCCCAAGACGCTCACGTACCGCTGCGTTCGCCACGGAGGTGTGTCCTCCCCCTCTCGTGGCCGACGCCGGCGCCGCACCTCGCGTCGACCGGGCCCTCCGAGTCGTCGTAGCCGGGTCCTCCTCGCGCCATCGCTGACGCAGCTCTCCCTCGCTCGCAGACGAGTTCCGTCTCTTCGAGGAGTACGAGAGCAAGGAGGGCGTTGCTGAGCACCGTACGTCCCCCGTCGTCCTCACTTGACTTCCTCCCCTCCTCGCCCCGTCGACCTCGCTCGAGTTCCTCCACTCCTCACGCTGACCCGGCTTCCGTCTCGCGCGTTCCTTCCCCGCGCAGAGAAGCAGGAGGCGTACCGGGCGCTCGGCAAGTCGGGACTCGCGGCGGGCGTCAAGGTCGAGATCTTCCAGGAGATCCCCAAGCTCTGAGCGACGGGTTTTGGCGCGCGCCGCAGGGGCTCGGCGCCATGGACGATGTCAATACCAAGCTGTTCTGCAGTGTCGCTTTGACCGAGCAAGAGCCCGCCTCTGGGCAGCGCGAGAGCTAGAGGAGAGCGCCGAAGAGGCGGTCAGTGCGTCTGCGACTCAGCGCCTTTCTCGGTCTCTCAGCCTTCTGCGCTTTGTCCTGTCGCCTTGCAGTGTCGAGAAGAGCTCTTTGAAGACGGTGAGCTTGTGGGAGAGCGCGCGCAGTTACACTGGAGGGCCCGTGCGCTCGCTTCCTGCGAGGGCGGACTTTCCTCGCCGACTTCTCCTCCGTCGCGAGCGAGTCGTTCGCCGCAGAGGCCGAGTTCCTTAGCGTCGTTCAGGCAGCGAGTCTCGCTCGCGGAAGCTCCTTACTCGCGTGAGTGCCGCGAGACGAGGAGCGTCGCACGGACGCGCGGTCGACGTTCGCTAATCCGCATTAGCGATACGCTGGTTGACTCGCCGGTAATCAAGTCGATCGAGGGGAGGGCCGGATCCGCGGTTCGGACTTCGCCTCGGACGTTTGTCACCGAGCCCCGCCCGCCGACGCCGACGGCTTCTCGTCCCCCTCTTCCTCTTCCGCCACTCGCTCTTCACACCAGCCAGCTACCTCCACGACCACCAGCCACCATGTCGCAGACCCCTCCCTCGTCCGGCAAGACCGTCGTCTTTGCGCGCGCCCTCGCACACCCGGGCAAGGGTGACGAGCTCGAGAAGCTCCTCGCCGTCGCCGTCGCGAGCGCCAACTCGGACAAGGAGCCGTACACTCTCACGTACCGCTGCGCTCGTCACGGTGGTGCGTCCTCGCTGTCCGCTCGTCCCCTCCCCTCTCTCGTCCCCGCTCGACCACTTCCCCACCTCATCCCGCTCGCGCCCGCGCTGACGCCTTGCTCTTGCGCACGCCGCAGACGAGTTCCGCCTGTTCGAGGAGTACAATCAGGACATCGGCGGCATCGAGGAGCACAGTGCGTCTTCGGGTCTCGGCCTCCCCCTTGTCGTCCGCTTCTCCGCCCTCCTCTGCTCGCGAGCTGACCTCGCCCTCTCGCCGTACTCGCAGAGGCGCAGGAGCCGTTCCAGAACCTGCTCAAGTCGGGCCTGGTGGCCGACGTCTCGATCGAGTTCTTCCAGGAGATCGCAAAGGCCTGAGGAGCGGGTCGAGCACTCGAGCTGGGAAGGAGGACAGGGCGGCGGCACGGCGTCGTCGAGCCCGGGTAGAGCAGTCGAGCGATCCGTCAAGCAGTGACTATGAGCCTCATGCGCGTCCAGTCGCCGCCCTGCGAGAGCTGCGAGCGCATCGTCGAAAGGAGAGCAAGAGGAATGACCCGGAGCGAGTTGCGCGGCCGACCGCGACCAGCCTTGGGCAGCGGCTTTGCCTCACGGGGGAGCACGACGAGGTACGCTGCAGTCGCGCGGGAGAGCATGGCACAGCGTCGCGAGGATCGCGCAAGGCGGCCCGGATCCCTTTGTGCGGCGAGGGACGCACGGAAAGCAGCCGTCTCGGAGCCCTGCAGCGGCAGCCGCGCGAGGACAGGGCCTGAGAGCCAACGAAAGATGACCTGTGCGGACCAGAACCCACTTCTCTGCGCCCGCGAGAGAGAGAAACGCGGAGAAGGGAGCGGAGAGCGAGAGGCGAGCCTGCGGCGGCAGCACACACAGCGGACGAGCGGCTCTATCGCACAGTCGGAGGGAGCAGCTCTGTGCGATTCTGCCGAATGCTCGAACGGGCCAGCCTGTGTCGAGAGTGGCGACGGTCAAGGAGACGAGGCTCATCTCCTCCTCGCCCTTGCTCCCCCTCACACCGCTCGCTACACGACAGCCGCGATGCCGCCCAAGAAGCAGAAAGGCGCCAAGGGCAAGAAGAACGTCGACGACGACGAGTACTGGTGCGCCCGCCGTCCGCTCCCCTCTCCTCGCCCTCTCGCTCTCACTGACGAAAACGCTCGCCGCCTCTCCCGCTCCCCACAACCCTCTGTGCCCGCTGCCGCCACTCGCAGGGACTCGCTCGCCAAGAAGGACTCGCCCTCTGCCACCCCGGGCGACGTCACCCCCGCCGCCGCTCCTGACTCGGACGACGACTTCTCGCCTTCGTCTCGTGCCCCCGCAAAGGGTGGCAAGGCCAAGCGCGGCGGCGCAGGCGGCTTCGGCTCGTTCGCCGACATGATGGTCGAGGACGGCGGCGACGACGACGCCGAGGAGGACGAGCCGGCCGCCCCGGCCAAGCCGCAGGACGACGACAGCGAGGACGGGCTCGCGGGCCAGGGCAAGAAGGCGGGCGGCAAGAAGGCCAAGGGCAAGAAGGGCAAGAAGGGTGCGGCAGCCGTCAACGACGACGACTACTTCAACCCCGAGGACGACGCCGCCGCCGCCGCACCCGCCGCCGCCGAGCCCGAGGAGGACCTCGCCGCGCCGCGCGGCGCCATCGACGCCGGCGACGACTGGATGGAGGAGGAGTTCGGCGGCGCGGCCAAGGGCAAGAAGGGCAAAAAGGGCGGCAACAAGAAGCAGCAGCAGAAGAAGCAGGTCGGCAGCGACGACGACGACCTCGCCGAGCAGGTCAAGGCCGTCACGCTCGACGAGCCCAAGCCCAAGAGCAAGCCCGCCTCGCCCGCACCTACGCCCGCACCTGCCGCCGCCGCCGCCGAGCCAGCCGACGACGAGGACGACGACGGCGAGCCCAAGCGCGTCCTCTCGAAGAAGGAGAAGGAGAAGCTCAAGAAGGAGAAGGAGAAGGTGCACCTTGCTTCCCTCACTCACTCTCTACTGCTCGGGTGTACGTGCTGACCTTCTCCCTCTCTCTTCGCGCGCAGGCCAAGAAGAAGGCGCAGGCGGCCGCCAAGAAGGGCGCCGAGCCCGCCGCACCCGGACCCGCCGACGCGCCCGCCGCCGAGGCCGCTCCCGCACCCGCAGACGACGGCGCCGACGAGGACGGCGGCGACGGCGACGGCGGCGCGTCGTCCAAGAACAAGAAGAAGAAGAAGAAGAAGGGCGGCGCGGCGGCTGCTGCCGAGGAGGCCGCGCCGGTCGAGCCTCCTGCGGGCAAGAAGGGCAAGGGCGGCGGCGGGCAGATCGCGGCGCTGCGGGCGCTCATGGAGGCGCAGCAGAAGGCGCGCGAGGAGGCCGAGCGGGCCGAGGCGGAGGAGCGGCGGCGCATCGAGGAGGAGGAGGCGGCTGCGGCCGCCGAGGAGCAGCGCAAGGAGGAGGAGCGTCTCAGGAAGAAGGAGAAGGAGAAGGTGCGTCTCCCGCACATCGTCGTCATCGTCCTTTGCAGGCTCGCCAAGCTGACCGTGCACGGACCTCCCTCCCTCGTCTACTCGCGCGCAGGCCAAGAAGGAGGAGCTCAAGAAGAAGGGCCTGCTCCTCACGCCCAAGCAGAAGGCCGAGCGCGCCGCCGCCGAGGCCCGTCGTCAAGCCCTCCTCTCGGCAAGCGGCGTCGCCGTCGCCGGCCTGCAGCAGGGCGGCGACAAGGCGCCCGCCGCCGCCAAGGTCTCGTACGGCAACCGCAAGCGCGGCGGCAAGCAGCAGGACAAGGAGACGGCGTCGCTCGCCGAGTCCAAGCCCGCCAGCCCCGAGCCGCCCAAGGTCGTGGACAAGAAGCCCGAGGAGGCGGCGCCGGCGCCGGTCGAGGTCGTCGAGGAGCCCAAGAAGGACGCCGAGGACGAGGACGAGGACGTCAAGGACAGCTGGGACGCGTCGTCGTCCGAGGACGAGGCGAAGAAGGACGAGGAGGACGTCAAGGACAGCTGGGACGCGAGCAGCAGCGAGGACGAGGAGGAGGCCAAGCCGGCCCCCGCCGCTACCGCCAAGGGTGCGTCCTCGCTCCTTTCGCTCGCTTGTACCCGTCTGTCGTGCTCTGCTGACGAGGCGCCACCTCCCCTCTCGCTCGCAGCCAACGGCAAGACCGCGCCCGCACCTTCCGCCGCCGCCGCCAAGGCCGCACCCGCAAAGGCTGCGCCCGCAAAGGCCGCGCCCGCCAAGGGCAAGGGCAAGGCGGCCGTCGTCGAGGAGTCCTCGTCCGAAGAGGAGGACTCGGACGACGACGACGACTCGGACGACTCGGACGACTCGGACGACGACTCGGACGACGACTCGGACGACGAGGACGACTCGTCGAGCGAGGAGGAGATGACGGCCGTCGAGCGCCAGGAGGCGCAGCGCAAGGCCGAGGCCAAGGCGCGTCGCGAGGCGCGCGACGCCCAGGCGCTCGCCGAGCGCGACAAGGAGAACCTGCGGTCGCCCATCTGCGTCATCATGGGCCACGTCGACACGGGCAAGACCAAGCTCCTCGACAAGATCCGCCAGACCAACGTCCAGGAGGGCGAGGCCGGCGGCATCACGCAGCAGATCGGCGCGACCTACTTCCCGATGGAGGCCGTCCAGAAGCGCACCCGCGTCCTCGGTGACGCCGACCTCAAGGAGTACAAGCTCCCCGGCCTCCTCGTCATCGACACGCCCGGCCACGAGTCGTTCACCAACCTGCGGCAGCGCGGCTCGTCGCTGTGCAACATCGCCATCCTCGTCGTCGACATCATGCACGGCCTCGAGCCCCAGACGCTCGAGTCGATCCGCCTCCTGCGCGACGGCAAGACGCCCTTCATCGTCGCGCTCAACAAGATCGACCGCCTGTACGGCTGGACCCCGATGAAGGACGGCGGCTTCCTCCAGAGCTTCGACCAGCAGAACCGCGCCGTCCAGCGCGAGTTCGAGAAGCGCCTCGCCGACACGGTCGTCGCCTTTGCCGAGCAGGGCCTCAACGCCGTCCCGTACTACGACAACAAGAACCTCGGCAAGAACGTGTCGCTCGTGCCGACGTCGGCCCACACGGGCGAGGGCGTGCCCGACCTCCTCATGCTCCTCGTCAAGCTCACCCAGGAGCGCATGGCCAACAACCTCATGTACATCTCGACGCTCCAGTGCACCGTCCTAGAGGTCAAGGTCATCGAGGGCCTCGGCACCACGATCGACGTCGTCCTCGTCAACGGCTACCTCCACGAGGGCGACAAGATCGTCCTGTGCGGCCTCGACGGCGCCATCGTCACCCAGGTCCGCGCCCTCCTCACGCCGCAGCCCATGAAGGAGCTCCGCATCAAGGTGCGCTCCCACTCTCCTCCTGTCCATGGCTTGACGAGCGAGCGAGAGGCTGACCTTCCTCCTCCTCGCCTCGCGCTCTGCAGGGCCAGTACGTGCACCACAAGCAGATCAAGGCCGCCATGGGCATCAAGATCGTCGCGCCCGACCTCGAGAAGGCCATCGCCGGCTCGCGCCTGCTCGTCTGCGGGCCGGACGACGACGAGGAGGAGCTGCGCGAGGAGGTCATGTCCGACATGACGAACCTCTTCAGCCGCGTCGACTCGGGTGGCCGAGGCGTCTTCGTCCAGGCGTCGACGCTCGGCTCGCTCGAGGCGCTCCTCGAGTTCCTCAAGAGCGACGCCGTCAAGATCCCCGTCGCCGGCATCAACATCGGGCCCGTGCACAAGAAGGACATCATGCGCTGCGCCACCATGCTCGAGAAGGCGCCCGAGTTTGCCGTCGTCCTCTGCTTCGACGTGCCCGTCGACAAGGACGCCGAGGACCAGGCCGCCAAGCTCGGCGTCACCATCTTCAAGGGTGCGCACGAGCCTCTTCCTCTCCTTCCTCGCCCTCTCCTCGCGCGCTCGCTGACTCGCCCGCCTCGCCCTCGCAGCCGACATCATCTACCACCTGTTCGACCAGTTCATGGCGTACAAGAAGCAGAACGACGAGGTCCGCCGCGAGCAGGCGGTCGGCAAGGCCGTCTTCCCCTGCCGCCTCCGCATCCTCCAGTGCTTCGCCAAGCGTGACCGTGCGTCTCATCTCTCATTACCGTGCTCCTCGAGACGAGCTGTCCGTCGTGCCCGCCGTCGTCGTGCGTCGCCGCTGACTCGAGCTGTCCTTGCCCGACCGCAGCCATCATTCTCGGCTGCGACATCGAGGACGGCACGCTCCGAGTCGGCACGCCGCTCTGTGTCGTCAAGACCGACCCTGCGACGAAGAAGAAGGAGGTCATCTCGCTCGGCAAGATGTGCGTCGAGCCTGTCCTCTCTCCCTGAGCTGCGCTCGAGCCCCCTCGCTGACGCCGGCTGTCCTTCCCTTCGCAGCACCGGCCTCGAGATCAACCACAAGAGCAAGGACATCATCAAGAAGCACGAGGCGGGTGCAGGTGTCGCCGTCAAGATCGAGCACGCCTCGTATGAGTCGGCGAAGCAGTTCGGCCGTCACTGTGCGTCGCCCACCCCCCTCGATCTTGGTCGCCCTCGAGCCGCTCGGCTGACGCCTCTCCTTCCTCTCCCCTTGCAGTCGACGAGAAGGACGAGGTCGTGTCGATGATTACGCGCGAGTCGATCGACGTCCTCAAGAGCACGTTCCGCGACGACGTGTGCGTCCTCTTTTCGCTCGCTCGCTCTTCCTCGGGGCTCCTGCTGACCTGCGTCTCGTCCACCGCAGCTCCAAGTCCGAGTGGATGCTCATCGCCAAGTACCTCAAGCCGCTGCTCGACATCTAGACGACCGTGCCTCTCCTCGTTCCCCTTTCCCTCCCTCTTTCCGTCCGTCTCGCATAGCCTCTCTCGGCGCCCTTCTGCTATTCTCTCGCCTCTCTTTCCGTGTTGGCCTCGCCGTCTCTTCCGCCCTCGTAGCTCGCAATGCATGTACACTAGCTCACCCTCCCTCGTCGTGCTCGTCGTCGGCGACGAGTCGCTCTCGTCAACTCGAGCGAGCTTGCCTCGCGAGTCGGTCCTTCTCGCTCGATAGCGTGGGAGAGACTGAGTGCACTCGAGCTCTCCCAGTTCGTGAGCGTGAGCAGAATCCCCTTTGTTGCCCGCTCGCGCTCTCTCCCTCTCCGCGTCAGCTCGCTCCTCGCCTCAACCCACCAGGCTTCTTCAAGCCGCGTCCAGCCATGCAGAGCATACTCGCGGCCTCAGACAGCGGCGCGCGTGTCGCCCAGAGCATCTTCGGCGAGCCAGAGCGCCCCGAGCAAGCTTCGTACGTCGGGTCCTCCTCCTCTCGTCGGTCGGTGCAGGGGCTGACTCTCGCTCACCTGCAGATCCTCAAGCAGTCTGAGCGAGTCGCCCAGGAAGCAGCCGTTCCATCCAGTCGAGCGTGCGCTCCCTGCTCCCTCTGAACCGCCTCCCCCTCATCAGCGAGCTGACCTCTCCCTCGTCTGCTGCAGCTCGAGTACCGCCTCTCCAGCCGAGCGCGTTCCGGTCGAGGTCATCGAGTATTTTTTCAAGCCTATCGTCCAGTCGGACGCCTGCGAGACCAACGCCCAGACGCTCGAGCGCTTCCGCCGCGCATCGGCCCTCTCGCTCGTCTGCCGCAAGTGGCACCGCCCCGCCGTCGCCGCGTTCTGGCACAAGTACGAGCTCGTCAGTGACCCACGAGCGCCAGGTCAGTATCCGCTCCGGCTTTTCGACCGCGCCTTCCTCGAGGGCCCAGCGCTCGAGCGCTGTGCGCCTCTCGTGCGGCAACTCGTCTGCTCCGCCTTAGGTCGACGCCATCTAAGAGTCGCCGACGCGATCGTCGCTCTGCGCCACGTCTGCGAGGAGGTCCGCTCGGTCCGCCTCTGCGGCGGCGAGGCGTTCGAGTACTTCTTCATCAAGCCGGTCCGCGCGCCGCCGCTGGTCCACCTGTCGGACGTCTCGGGCTCAGTCTCGAGCTCCCCATTGAGCAGCGGCTGGGGCTCACTGGTCGAGATGTCCGCGTGCCTCGACGCCATGGCCGTTGCGCTGCCGAGGCTCACGAGCGTCGACATCACCATCTCCAAGCGCGCGGCTTCCTGGGCAGCTCAGCCCCGATGCAGCAGCCCTTTGCCCTCGTTACGGCTCAAGAAGCTTCGCATCAAGACGTTCCGGTCCGTCGTACCGCCCGATGCCGTCGCGCGGCTGTTCGCGAGCCTCGACCTCGCTCACCTCGAGGAGTTGTACTGCGACATCGGGTCCGGCTTCAACGCCTTCGCCGACGGTCTCCCGCACTGCACACGTCTTCGTCGACTCGAGGTCAGGGGCGTGGCGTCGAGCCTCTTCGCGCGCAGCTCGGGCGGCGCCGGCGGGTTCCTCTCGGCGCTGTCGGCGCTGTCGACGCTCGAGCACGTCGTAATCAGCGCTCAGCGCACGAGCGTCGTCGTCAACGACGAAGACGGCCCCGTCCCCGCCCCCAAGCTCGATGCTGTGCAGGTGGCGCGGGTCCTCGCCGCCTTGCCGCCTAACGTCCAGGACGTGGCGCTGTTCCTCAACTTCTTCCCGGAGCAGCTGGCGACGCACGTCGCGCTCAACGAGTTCATCGCCGAGCGGTGTCGGGGCGCCTTAAAGGCGTTCGAGTGGGCGGAAGCGGAGCCGACAGGCAGGCGTTTGGCGCTTGGATGGATCCTGGGCCGCGGCGAGGCCGTTGAGCTTTATTGAAGCACTGCGACGTCATCCGCTGTCCTCAGAGCCTGCGTGAGAGCTTTCCTTGCGAGCGAGAGACGGAGCACGAGCTAGCGAGCGCTCGAGAGGCTTCAGGCGGCAAGCCAGAGGAAGAGGCTCGAGCGCGAGCGAGAGGGCCGACATCTCGAGCCGGACCCTGCGAGCACAGCCTTGTCTTCTTGCCAAGGTGCGCGAGCACCGCTTCGGCATGAGCCTGAGCGAGGGCGAGCGCAGAGAGCTAGAGGAGGTCCGTGCGCGAGCCGGAACGAGCGGAGGAGGAGGTGCTTTACGTGCTCGCGCTCTTGTTATTTCTCGCCGCTGCTTCGTTGCGCGTATCAGCACTCTCGAGGGCACGATTAACAGCTCGCGCTTTGCCCGAGCGTCTACAGGGAGAAGTCCATCGTCACCTACCACATCTCGTCCTCGCTCTCGTCCTCGCTGCCGTACACGCCGACGTCGAGCACCTCGCCGCCTGCACTGCGAACGACCCACTGCCCGTCGTGCTTGAGGCCGTCCAAGAGAGCGGCCCAGCTGCCCGGCCACTCGAGGAGTGCCTCGTCGAGCCAGACGATCTCGGGCTCGCTCGACACGCCCGTGCGCAGCTCGTCGCACAGGGGCGCGAGACTCGCGCCGCGAGGGCGCACGAACAGGTCGTAGAACGCGACGTAGATGTTCTTGTCGACGCACGTGTTGACGACGGCGTTGAACGCGAGCTGGACGCCGCGCTCGAACGGGTCCTCGAGGTAGGCGGTCGGGTGCCACGAGGCGGGCAGCGCGACCTGATCGAGGTTCGACGCGCTCGAGATCCAGTCGGCGAGGCGGACGAGCTGATGGGGGATCTCGCTGCCGATCTTGAGCTCGCCGCTATCGAACGGATAGTAGACGACGAGGCGCTCGACCGAGTCGGCGGGGAGGTCGGGCAGATCGTGCTCGATGTGGTGGACGAGGACGAGCGGCTTGGCGACCTGGGCGGCGAAAGGGGCGAGGAGCGCCTTGTAGTCCTGCTTGACGGCGTCGACTCGACGCGGCGGCCCGTACTGGAGGAACTTGACGTGCTTGAGCGTCGCCAAGGCCTTGCCGGGCGCGTGCAGGCCTTTAGCCCCGTCGACAGGCGTGAGGTGGACCGTCTCGAGACGTGAGTTGCCGCGGATGAGGCTGTTGACGAGGGCGGGCGCGCACTTGACATCGAGGAGCTCGAGCTCGACGAGGTTGGTCGGCAGACGAGCGACGTTGGTGGCGCTCAGCTTGCCGTTGCTCAGGGTAAGGCGACGAAGATCTGCCAGGTAAGAGGGTCAGCTCGCGCTCTTGCCAAGGTGAAAGGAGGGAGGGGCGCACGGGAAGCTAAGCCGAGCGCGCTCAGGTCGACGGTCGTGGACGACTCGAGGTACAGGCGCAGCGAGAAGGTCTCCCAGCCGATGTGGACGGCCAAGGTCTTGAGGTCGAGGGGTCGGTCTTGAGCGTCGATGCGCAGGTAGGCCGGGAACAAGGGCGCGTCGTTGAGCGTGGTTGGCGCCCGGAGGACGACATGTCGGCTGCGCTCGAGGTGGGCCGCGAGGTGCATGGCGCGACAGGTGCACGCGATGCGGCGAAGGCTGGCGAGCCATTCTGCCATGTCGAACTCGTCGTCGTCGGTGAGGGGCGCGGCGAGTTGCACGATGCGGGTGAGCGTCTCGTCCGAGAGGGCCAAGAGGCTGGCGCGAGGATGGGCGACCTTGGTGGCGCGCTTTGACCGTGTTGAGAGCATGGTGTGCGCTTTCACGGGCTCTACCGAGGTGTGCGGTGGCTCGGCGGTGAGGAGGACGACAGCAAGAAGGAGCGGGGCGAGGGGCGGCCTCGTCCCTCTCTCACCGCTTGCTTGTACTGCTGAGTGGCCTAGTCGCACGCGCACCCGTGGTCTGGCGACCCTCGCAGCCTCGCCCGCCCCGCACGCGGCTCTCGCCGTCCTCGAATCGGCCTCATCAGTTCCCACCCTCCGAACCTCCACCCTCCCTCGGCACTCGTCCCCGCGCGACATTGAGCACTGCACGACCACCCCACTTCCTCAGCACAGTCAACACAGCGCCCCTCGCCGCCCAGAGCTCTCTCGCGCGAGCTGTGCACCGACCTCGCTGCGCGGTGGGCGGCGGGCGAGTCGAGGGCGCCGCGGTGCGGCTCTCTCGACGCGTTGCAGGGTGGGGAACGGCAGTGAGGAGCAGGACAGGAGCAGTGAGCGGGAGGCGGCATCCAGGGAGGCCTGTGGAGGCGGGCTGCGCGGCCGAGTCGCGCTCGTCGTCGACACGAGCGCGGCGGTCGTCCTTCCTCTCTCTGTCTCGGTCAGCGATTGCTGCGAGCTCTGCAACGAAGCTTCCCAGCAGTCGAACGTTTGTGCGCGAGAGATTGGGCGAGAGCTGTGCACCGTGAGCGAAAGGAGCTTTCGAGCGCGAAGCTTTCTCTCGAGCCGGGCCCGCGCTCCTCGCTCGCGCTCCTCGCTCGCGCTCGAGCCCTCGAAGCCTGGCAAAGTCCGAGGATGGAGAGACATAGGTATGCGTTACAACACTAGTGCGGCAGGGAGAAGGTACGGCATCGAGGCGGGTGCGGCGGTCGAGAGGAGAGGAGGTCGAGCGGGAGGAGAATTACTCGTCGTCCTTGGGCGGCGGCGGGCCGCAGGGCTGAAGCATGCGCTGCAAGAGTGAGGAAAATGCGTAAGTACTTCGCCGACGCAGCCGCACCCGACCCGCCCAGCTGCACAGCCCGACGGGCGAGGAGGAGGAGGAGAAGACCAAGCGCCGACACACCTCTGTGAGCTCAAACTTCATCCTCGCGCACGCCTCGCCGTCTGCGATCGAGAGGTACTGGAGGAGGGCCGGGTGGCCGACGATCGAGGACGACGTGTCGCGGTGCTGGTTGGTGAGCCACTCGCTGCGAGGGGACGGGGAAGGGTCAGCTCGAGGACGAGGGCTGTGAGGGGCAGAGAGCGGGCGCACTACTTGGTGACGTCAGCGTGGCCGGTACCTGCAGAGCGAGATCTGTGTCAGTGGCCTGCAGCGATCCGGTAGCTCGACTCGCTGCGGGGAGGAAGCGGTCGCGAGCACGAGAGGAGCGCGAGGACTGACCGGTGTAGCGAGAATGGAGCTGGGCCGTCTGGGTGTTTGCGGTGTGTCGGAGTTCGGAAGACTGGAGTATGGGAGGACGCAGGGTGCGATGAGGTCGAGGAACGGGGCGGGGGAGATGAGGAGCGAGAGAGGAGGAGGAGGTGGGAAGGAGAGGTCAGTCGGCGCGCGGTGACCCGCTCGGGTATGCTAGAGAGTGCTCACCATGGTCGTAGTCGTGCCAACAAGCCAGTCGAGTGAGCGGTGAAGGAGGAAGCGGAGGCGAGCCACATCCTCATCTCGTCCTCGTCCCGTCCGGCGGCTCCTCCTCCTCCACCACCGCCTGTGCTGCACGTGCGACTGCCCATCATGAGCGAAGTTGACCCCTCTGCCACCCTCGCGTCCCTCTCGGCCGCCGTCACCCACCTCGACTCGGCCCTCGCCCCGCTCCTCGCCAAACCGCTCGCCGACCACCTCGAGCACGAGCAGCCTCTGCTCCAGGCTCGCGCACAGGTCCTTGCCAGCTACGTCGTCCACGACCTCGTCTGGGGTGCGTCCTCTACCCCGTGTCCGTCTCTCGAGTACCCTCGCTGACCCCGTCCTCTCCGAGCTCGCCCAGTCTACCTCAAGACGGCCGGCGTCGACCCTGCTTCGCACCCCGTCATGGCCGAGATCGTGCGCATCCTCTCCCTCGCCCTCGACAGCGCGCTCCCGCTGATCCAAACCAACCCCCGCAGGACCGCCTCAAGACCTACTTCAGCAAGCTCAAGGGCGCCCAGGCCGGCGTCGTCCCCTCCTCGTCCACCTCTGCCGCACCCGCACAGCAGCGCCGCATGCACATCGACCGTCAGGCCGCGAGCCGCTTCATCAACGCCGCCATCGCCTCGCAGCGCGCCACCGTCGACCCGGCGTACGAGGGCGACGGCGTCGACCCCGAGGCGGGGCCCTCGGGCACGCACACGCGCTTCAGCGGCGACGAGGGCGCTGGCGAGGGTGCGAGCGAGGGCGACGAGGACGAGGGCGCGGCACCTGTCGATGCCGAGGTCGACCGGCTCCTCGAGGCCGAGCCGGCAGACGACGAGGTCGAGGTCGAGGGCGGCGCGGCCGACGAGGCGGTCGTGCTCAGTGCGGGTGCGGGCGCGAGCTACGCCATCGTCGAGGAGGCGTCGACGCCGGCCAAGGCTCCAGCCAAGGGCAAGGGCAAGGGCAAGGCGGTCGAGGGCGGCAAGAAGCGCAAGTCGCTCGACCCTTTTGCCGGTGCGTCGCCCTCCCCTCTCTGCCTCTGCGACCGTCGTGGCGTGCTGATTCTCTCTGACTCGCAGGCTACGACGAGCCCAAACCCTCGACCCCTCGCCCCGCTGCCGGCGCCAAGAAGGCCAACCCGCCCTCCTCCTCCGCCGCCAAGCGCCAGCGCACCTCTGCGCCCGCCTCGCCCGCACCCGCCGCATCGGCGCCCGACTCGGGCGCGTCGACGCCGACCGGTGCGGCCAAGGGCAAGCAGGGCAAGGGCAAGAAGGGCGCTGCCGCGGCCGCCGAGGGCGAGGGCGAGCGCGTGTCGAAGAACCAGAAGAAGAAGTTGAGGATGAAGGCGGCGCAGGCCGCAGAGGGGCAGTAGGCGAGCGTGGGCGTGCTCGTGCTCTGAGGAGGCGCCAACGAGTAGGTGCTCTGCCCGTCGAGCGTGTTCGAGAGAACGGATCTCGAGGAGGAGAGGCTCGAGAGCTGTGCGCGCAGCAGCCAGCGGCGTGGTCGGTGCTCGCTCGTGGCCTTCGACGAGTGCTCTCCTGGGTCACTGCTGGGTGCACATGCTGCCTGTGCGCCTCATTTCGCCGCAGGAAGCCCTGGAGGACCAGCGGCGGTCCGAGCGAGGAGGAAGGGCTGATCGACCTCTGCGCCGCTCCGGCCCACACACTCGGCGCTGCGGCCGATCTCAATGAACGCCGATGTCCTGCGCTCAGTCGAGATGGGCGATCTCGCGAGCGAGCCGAGCGAGGGAACGACCTTACGTCGCTCGTCGCGATCTTGACATGCTCGCTCGCCTCGAGCGCCGGTTTTGACATCGTGACGACCTCTCTCGTCGTTGCTCTCACGTCACTTGGGCTCTCCTCCTCTGCCCAGAATCGCTTCCTGCTGCTTCTTCTCCTTTACACAACTCTCGCCGCACGCACCTCTACCTCACCGCACTTCAACCACCCCCAACCTCCTTTCACCATGAGCAACTCTGACAAGTTCGAGCAGGACGACGCCATCGTGAGCTCCTCTTCGCTCCCGTCGACATCGTCGAGCAGCTCACTGACTCCTTGACGCGCCCAGGTCGCCGACGACTCGATCCCCCAGCAGCCGGCCGGCGTCCTCGACGGCAACGACGAGGAGCTCTCGACCGACAAGGGCATCAACGCGCCCGAGGACGGCAACTACGAGTCGGTCAAGGGCAACGAGATCTCGAAGGGTGCGTCGTGCTGTCCCTCCTGCGTGCCCTCCAGTCGCCTGCCCGTCAACGACAAGCTGACCTCGGCCCCCCTCCCCCTCCCCCTCACTCGATCGCGATCGCGCAGACGAGTTTGAGAACGACGAGTTCGACGGCGTCAAGAAGGAGAACATCCTCGGCGACGGCGAGGAGCGCTCGACGCGCTCCAACACCAACTTTGCCAAGGCGGACGAGGAGGCCGACAAGCTCGTCGAGCAGGTGTCCGACGCCCAGAACGGTGCGCAGAGCTCTCTCTCTCTCTTTCTGCATTGTCGAGCACGTGCTTACGACGCTCCCTGTCCTCGCAGACGGCACCTCGCGCATCGCCTAAGGGTCGTCCTCGACGCGCCGTCTTCCTCGAGGTCGGCGGCGCCTAATCTAGTCGCAGTACTTTATCGATGTCATGTACACAGCTGTGCTCAGTCTACGTCCACCTGCGCCGTCGAGAGCTGAGAGAGGGCGAGCAGAGAGCGCGAGAAGGGGCGGTCGTCGAGAGGGGTCCGTGCGGGTGCTCAGTGGACGACGCTCGTCCACCCAGCTGCTTGCCAGGCGCCAGGATTTGCGTGCATCGCTGTGTACGCTCTCCCGACGCTGCTCGCTCGACCAAAGCGCTGCACGTCTCGCACGCGACGAAAGACGGCTCGAGCCAGTTTGCGAAGATCGCCCTCCTCACCACGTCTACAGCTCCGCCTCGCTCATGACCAGCCTTTGCACGCCCTCGGCGTGCCCACTCAGTCGCTCGTCGTCCTTCCACGCGTCGAGCATGCCCCGCCAGTCGCTCCACCACCACCGATGCGTCTCGAGGTCGGGCGAGGAGGGAGGGAGGGCGTCGAGCCACTGCGAGCGGGCGAGCGAGAGGAGTGGGAGGGCTCGTCAGCGAGAGGTCCAAGAGAGCACGAGAGAGAGGGAGAGAGGGCGCACCGGCTTCTCGACGATGTAGTGCAGGACGGCGACGCCGTCGTCTTTGCGCTCGCGCCCCTCGAGCCGCCCGCCGTCGCGCTCGGCGAACCACAGCTCGGGATGGACCCACCGGAACGTCTTGATCGCGTTGAACCTCCAGCTCAACGGCATCCACCTGCCGTCAAACACCTCGCCGAGGAGGTCCTGGTCGGGGAGCGCCATCTTGGCGACGGTCGGGCTCGTGTGCAGGTAGTTGACGATCGAGTCGTACAGGGTCTTGGACGGCGCGAGGACGACGAGACCGCTGTTGAGGAGGCCGTAGGTGCGCTTCGAGGGGAGGAGCTCGACGGGAGGAGGGGCGCCGCCGTGCGCGGTCGCGTGCGTGTAGGCGCAGTTGGCCGGTGTGCAGTCGGGCAGGTACCAATCTTGATTCAGCGGGTTGCAGACGCAAGAGTGTGCGGCGGCGATCCAGTCGTTGGTCGGGAGGAGCGAGTCGTCGTCGAGGAGCGAGTCGATGGGCGAGAAGACGCTCATGTCGCAGTCGAGGAGGACGACGCGCTGTGGACGGGGACGCCGTGCGACGTCAGCTACGTCCCACTAGCTCGACGAGGGGCTCAGACGGAAGGAGCGCACCTCGTACTCGTCGAGCGCAAACGCCTGGAGCTTCGACCAGGTGTCCTTGAAGCGCTCGGCGATGAGCATCATCTCGCCACGAGGCTCGAGGAGCTCGATGCGCTTCGTGCGCATGCCCTGCAGAGCGTGCGTCAAGGTCAGCTAGGCAGGCAGAGGGAAAGAGCGGGCGAGGAAGCACACGAGAGCCTCGAGGAGCGCAAGGTGCTCGTCCGGGAACGAGGGCGTCGTGAGGACGACGAGGGGGTGCTTGGTGCCGACTTGCTTGAGCGTGTGGTCGAGGACGAGCTGCGGGTGGAGCATGAGCGACTTCGATCGCGGTGGACGAGGTCGAAGGGGACAGAGCTGGCGCACGAGCCCAGGGAGGTAGCGCGAGTTGGTGAGGAGGGTGACGAAGGCGCGTCGAGCGGGTGCAGCCGAGGTCGACATGGCCTCGAAGCGCAAGAGTGGCAGCAAGAGAGAGAGCGGCGAGCGGGTGAGAAGGAGCGAAGCCAAGCGAGGATCGCTGCGAGGCGGAGACATCGGCCCGGGGTGCGCACGCGCGCCCGCGACGCGTCGGGCGAGAGAGAGGGAGAGAGAGCTCGACGCCGCGCCTTGCTCAGCACCACCACACTCGCTTGCACCACTCCACGCACGAGCAGGGCCACTCGCCACCTCGCCCGGCCGCCTCACCGCCTCCTCCCGCGTCGCCCTTCCCGCAGCTCGCCCCCCCCCGCTCCGCCGCCTCGAGCACCCACCTCGTCCAGCACCGCAGCAGCCGCAGCAGCACCGCACACAGCAAGGGCCACGGCACCAGCAGCCGCATGCCTGCGCCACAGCGAGCACGGCACTCGGCAGCTCGCCCGCCCTCCATCTCGTCCGTCGCCGCCTTTGCCGCCGCACCAGCCCACGTCGTCCGCCGCCCAGGCCGCGTCGCCTGCGCCCTCTTTGCCGTCCTTGTCCTCCTCACCCTCTCGGCCCTCGAGATCGGCGGCAAGAAGGCCCTCTCCGAGCCCCACTCGCCGAGCCAGGACGAGCTCGCCCAGGTCGTCGCCGCCGCGAGCGTGTCGGCGAGCCGCCAGGCTGCGCCACAGCTCGCGCCTGCCGCACGAGTCGGCGCGGCGAAGCAGCCTGTGGTCGAGGAGGAGCGCGTCGAGGTAGCGGACGACCGACCGGCGGGTCGAGAGGCGGTCGAGGAGGTCTTGCTGGACGAGGACGAGGCGCTGCCCGTGTGCGACAAGTCGGTCGTCTTCCGCTTCGCAGGTGCGCTCTCCTTGAGATCCCCTTCGCTGTCCGCGAGACGCTTGCTGACCCGACCGTCGTGCGCTCGCAGGCCTGCACGGTTTCGGCTCCGAGGTCACCCTCCTCCTGCGCGTCGCCGCCGTCGCGAGCCACTTTGGCTACCCGGTTTTCATGGACACGTCGTCGTGGAACTACGGCGCGTGGGACGACTACTTCCTCCCGCTCGACTCGCCCTTCCCTCCCTTTTCCTCCCCGGCCGACGACGCCGCACCCTCGTCCGCCTGCCGCCTCCCGCCGAGCGACACCAAGCGCTACAAGCTCGCCCTCACGCCCGACGAGCACAAGGTCGCCGCCGGCACGGACGCGCTCAATGCGCCGTTCGAGCCGCGGTGGACCCACCGCGACCACATCGTGTGGTCGGCGCGCGACATGGACGGCCTCGACGCGACCTTCCTGCGCCTCTTCGCCGACGCCGACAAGCTCGCGACGCTGCACCGCGAGGACGTCGAGCTCCTCGCGCGGCGCAAGGCCAAGCCGGCGTTCCTCTCGCCGAGGCGGACGCTCCCCGCCGTGCACGAGCGGGCCTTTCGGCGGCTAAGCGAGCTCGCCGAGCTGGCATGGCGGCCGGGCGAGTTTGTGCAGGACTTGACGGGCGAGCTCGAGGAGCAGCTGGCGCTGCCCGAGCTGACGGAGGGCGTCAAGGGCGCAGGGTCCCTCCTTATCGGCGTTCACGTCCGGTGCGTCTCCTCCCTCACCCTCCCTCGCTCGCTCCCGCATCGCCTGACTCTCCTCCTCGCACGCAGTCTCGGCGACAAGTTCCTCGAGGTCGACCACATCGGCCCCGCCGCTTTCGCACCCGACCTCGCGCCCGCCCCGCCGAGCCCAACCTCGCAGCGCGGCCTGCACGCTGATCTCCTCACGTCCTACTTTGCCGCCTCGATCGACTCGGTCCACTCGCTCCTCGCCCTCCCCTCGATCGCGCACCCGTTCTCGGCCGCCCACTCGTCCAAGGACCGCATCCGGGCCCTCCTCGGCGCGACGGCCTCGTGGGCGTCCGAGGACCCGCGCGAGCGGCCGACGCTCGCCCTCATGAGCGACGACGAGCGCGCCGTCGAGGCGTTCAGGGCGCACCCGCTCGCGGCGAGGTTCCGCATCGTCGGCACAGCCGAGGCGGCGCCGCCGGCGGTGCAGGGCGAGGAGCGTGCGGGCACGGGCGGCGAGGCGGCAGAGGGGGCCAAGGTGGCCGACGACAAGCCGCAAGGCGGCCTGCTCGAGGTCGTCGAGCGCGAGCCGGCGGCGCAGGACGCCGTCGTGGAGGAGGAGGTCCGTGCGCAAGTCGACGAGGACGACGAGCTCCTCGCCGACAAGCGGTCGCTGCCGTCGGCGAGCGGCACCGAGCCCGTTGCGCAGGAGCCAAAGATGCGGCGAGTCGTCGGCAGGCCGACGAAGGAGCGCAAGAAGGGGAGGAAGGGGAAGAAGAGGCAGGTCGGCGAGATCCCGGCGGGCTTTGTGCGTCTTTCCTCTTCTTCGACGCCCTTGATTCCTGCTTCGAGTCGGTCGTCCTCCCTTGTCGAGCCGAGACTGATTCTCCGTCCTCTCGCAGAACGAAACGAGCTTCAACTCGCTTCCCCTCGCGGCGCGCATCTCGTCGGCGCGCCTCTTCGTGCGCGACCTCACCGTCCTCGCTCGACGCTCGGACGCCCTCGTCGTTACCGGGTCGAGCAACGTCGGCCGGCTCATGATGCTCCTGTTCGAGGCGTCGAGGAAGGGGGAGCGAAGGGATGGGAGGAAGAGGGAGCTCAGGAGCCTGGACGCGAGGTGCGCTCGTGCTTCCTCCTCTCACTCAGCTTCTCGTGAGGTCCTTCCACTGACGCCGAGTACCTCACGCAGGTGGTTCCCGACCGCGCGCTTCACCTGATCCGCGTCCTGGCGGCGTCGTCTTTCGAGGGTCCGTGCGCTGCCGGATCCGCCTCCTTTCCTCCTCATCCTCTCCCATTGTTGTCCATACCTCATCCCGCAAGCAGGCGAGTGCAATCTACCCTAGACTATTCCATCGTTCCTCCAGCTTCGTCGGGACGTCCTTGCTCCCTCGTGGCGCTGCGAGTCGGCCTCCGTTCGTGTTCGGCGGAACCTTCTCGACGGACAGGGGCGCGAGCGGTCCTGCTCGTGCGCCTGTCTCTCGGCCGTCTGCTCTCCTTTCCGGCTTCGCAGCGCGAGCGGCCGTGCGTGCAGCCTCTCGGCGATCCGTCCGCGAGGATCGCCTCTGGACGGACCGGCTTTCGCTCCTCGCTCCTCGCTCTCTCTTCTCTCTCGCTCTCGCCTCTCGCGTTCTTACCTGGGCTGTGCGGGTGCGCTGGCTCTCCTCGAGCCTCTCCCGCGGTATACGCTGACGTTCTCTCGTAAGCAGATGTCCCTCGTCTCGCCGCCGCTGGCGCTGCTTCTCGGCTGTACCTTTGATCCCGCGTGGGTCAAGACGAGCGACTGCGGGTCGTCCAACTGCGCGTACTCGACGGCGTACGTCCCTCCTCGTCAGCCGAGGTAGCGAGAAGCGAGGCGTGAGGCGCAGGTCGCCGAGTGCGCTCGCTCGTTCTCTTCGCTTCTGCGAGGAGGAGGCAGGCTGACCTCTCTTGCCCTGCAGAGTGTCCTCTCGGCCCTGCGACGACGACGGTGGACAGTATCGACCGCGCAAAGCATCGCTCCTCGAGCCGCCCGACGAGGCGCGCTCGGACCTCCTCCTCTCGCGGTCCCTCTCTCTTCCCTCCCTCCTCGATCCTTTCCTGTCTCTCTCGCTGTCTGGAATGAACGTGTTTCCTTGCTCTCGAGGACGAAGAAGAGAGACGTGCTCGAGAAGGGCCTCGCGAGCTCGAGCCGAACCAGCATGCGCATCTTGCACACTCGCGACGACGGCCGAGAGCTCTCGAGGGGTGCGGCTGCAACAGTTGAGTTTGCAAGGCCTTGTGCCCTCCGTTGAAGAGGGCTCGATGGGGTGCTAATGGCTACAAGCAGTGTGACGACATCTATGAGAGACCGAGACGAGGAGGAAGAGGAGGAAGAGGAGAAACCCGGGGAATAGACCTGGCAAAGCTAAGGGGGAGACAACAGATGACCGACAGACTGCTGCTGATACTGAAGGAGGGGTGCGTGACCTCGTTGAGAGGCACCTCGTTGAGAGGCGGTGAGGAAGGAGGGGAGAGAGGAGGAGGGGTCCGTGCGCTCCGGCCCTACTGGTGCGCGGCAAAGTGCAGCGGCCCGCCCAGCTTGCGCAGGCGCTCGCCGAACACGATGAGGACGCCGACGAGGAGCGCCGCGCCGCCGACGATGCCAGCTTGAATCCCGAACGAGACGTCGAACCCGGCAGTCTCACCCCAGTGGAGCTGGAAGTAGCCGACGCTGAAGCCTGACATCGTGCGCGCCAGGTTGACCAGGGCCGAGACCTCGCCCGACGCCGACGGCAGGTAGTCTAGAGCGTAAGCGGTGATGGCGACCGACGCGACCATGACGCCGACGACGTACAGGCCCCAGCCGACGACGATGAGGCCGACGTTGAGGTGGTGCTCGAGCGCCTGGCCGACGATGATGAGGCCCGGGATCATGACGGCGACGGCGATAAAGTAGATGGGGAGGCGAGCCTCGGGCCGGAACAGGCCGTTGTGGCGGCGCACGTAGCGAGCGGCGATCCAGTCGTTGGCGAAGTGCCCGAAAACCTGCGCGAGGGTCGCCAAAGTCAGCAGCTCGTCGCGCCAGGAGTTCGAGAGAGAGAGAGGAAGAGAGACGCACCTCGCCGATGAAGAGGGCGACAAGCGGCGTAAAGTAGAGGTACGAGATGGTCGTAAGCGAGAAGCCGTACCCGCCGATCGCCTTGGGCAGGCCAAAGATGATGCTCGACGTGACGTTGATTCCGACGGCCCACATGAAGCTGAGGGCGTAGATGACGAAGATGAGCCAGCACACGGGCTTGGCGAACACCTCGACGAGGCGCATGATGGACGGGAGCGCGTTGGGCTTGAGCGCGCGCTCGCGGAACGCCGTGACGCCCGAGAGGTCGAGGATGCGACCGACGACGCCGCCGCGACGCTCGGGTTGGACCTTGAGCGAGCGGTCGTACCACGTCTCGTCGACGAGCGCGACGACGAGGGTCTGTGCGCAAGGTGCATCTCGGGTCAGCATGGGGCGCGCTGCACGTGCGGCGAGAGCAGGAGAGGGTGAGAGAGGCTGCAGGACGCACAAGGACGGTCGCCGAGCACGCAAAGACGAGCCACAGGACCGGGCGCCACTCGCCGCCGAGGCCGTCGACCATCCACCCGCCGAAGAAGGGCCCGGCGTACGGCGCCGAGAGGAAGATGCCGACCCAGAGGCCAATCTTTCGCGCGTGCTGGTGGAAGAAGAACATGTCCTTGACGAAGGTGAGGCCGATCGTCTGGCCCGCCGTGAGGAAGAGCGACGTGAGGGGCCGCAGGACGTAGTACTGGTCGAACGACGTGACGAGGACCGAGCCGAGGACCATGAGGGTGCCGAGGAGCTGGGTCCAGAACAGGACGGGGAGGCGGCCCCAGAAGTACAACGGCGGGATCCACACGAGGCCGCCGATGCCGAGGAAGAGAACATTGCTGCGGGCGGGGCGCGAGCGTCAGCGACGGCGCGCGCGGGAGCGGAAGTGCGGGCGGGGCGCGAGCGTCAGCGACGGCGCGCGCGGGAGCGGAAGAAAGCGACGACGCACAGGTTGCCCGCCTTGTTGACCTCGTTGGGCGTCATGCCCCACTCCTCGCCCTGCGCCTCGAGCAGAGGAATGCCCGCGCCCGACTGGAAGTCGCCGATGAAGGCGGCAAAGGCGACGACGAGGAGGATCGAGAACTTCTTGGACTCGCTCCAGTTGAGCGGGTCGCGAGGGTCGTCCGAGGGTTGAGGAACGAGGACGGTCTGTGCGAGAGAGAGCGAGAGGAGAACGAGGAGGAGGGGGACGGGCGAGTCGGGCGGGTCGAGCGGCCGTCAGCTCTGGCTCATTTAGGCTGCGCTACAGACGCGCACAGGGGTCTGGAGGGACGCACCTTGCCGTCCTTGGCCACCTTTAGCCCTGCTGCGGCCGCGTCCTCGACGACGAGACGGATGTTGCCGGCGTCCTTCTCGACCTCGCTGTCCGAGCGAAGGACTGGGCCGCCGAGCTCTGCGTCGGGTGCGGAGGGCGAGTAGCTCTTCTCCAGGTCGGAGCCGTGCGAGGTCGACATGGTGGGCGAGGCTGGTGGTGGTGAGAGGTGGGAGGGAGGAGGAGAGGCGCGATTGAGTCGAGGCGGAGGGAGCGGTGCTCGCGCTCGTGCGCGGCTTGAGCAAAAGTTCGAGAGCTGTGCCTCGATCACATCCGGGCGAGCTGGAGAAGGCGCGGAGAGCGTGGAGAAGCGAGGTGGGACGAAGGGGAGCGCCAGATTTGGACGCGGCGGAGCAGCTCGCGCCCTCGCGCTCCCTTTGTGCGCCTGGCACGGTCGAGACGGCCATGCAGAGCAGCTCGATGCCCTGGACTGCACAGCCCGACCGTAGCCGTCGTTGTCGAGGCGAGAGGGGCGAGCAAGTTCTCATCTCCGGCCGGGCGGAGCGACCTCGCTCTTGCTCCACGGCACTCGCTCCCGCTGAGCACCGCTGCCTCCCAGGCTGAGCAGCAACTCGACATGCAGGCCTGCCCCACCCAGAAGCCACACGCTGGCCCGCTCGCCGACGCCGCCTCGCCTCCGTCTCACCAATCGCCGCCCGGCCAGCTCCACCGCCCTCACAGCCCACACGCGGTTCGCCCACGACGGCGACCAGCGCTCCGCAGGACCGCAGCATGAAGGCGAGCACCTCGCCGCAGGTCCCGACCATCGCCCTCGCACGACCTCCTCCCCGACATCGACTCGCCCTAGCCGCCGTCGCCTGCCCGCCCTGTGGCAGTGCTCGGCGCCTCGTCCACCTCGCTCAAAGCATTCAGTGCAGCATGCGGCACGGGTCGGGCAAGGCTGTCCGGTCGACCCGTCGAGCGCGGCGCCTTCACCCTCGCCCCGCCCTGTTCCTCGTTTACCAGGCAGGCCAGCTCGGGCCGCCAGCCCGTCGCCGTCCAGGTGCCGACCAGACCTCGACAGCCCGTTCGGCGTGCGCGAGAGCGAGCCTCGGAAGAGCGGTCGCTCCTCGCCGGCACCGTCGGCCTCATCAACGCGACCCTCCGCTCTCCGCCGTACCGCCCACGTTGATCATGCGCCTCGCCTACCCTTATCCGCCATAGACCATCCTCGCCGTCACCTCCAGGCAAGCCGACTGCGCCCCGCCGTCGACTCGCACGCCGCCGACCGACTTCCTGCACCACGCGCCGTTGCCGGCGTCCGCCTCGTCTTCCCCACCTCGACCTTGAGTCGCGGTCGGGCTGGAGCTTTCAGGCGGTGCTGTGCGGGCGAGGGAAAAGGCGCACGAGGGGCCGTTCAGCGCGGCAGGGCGGCGAGGAGGAGGAGAAGGTGTGCAACTCGAGCAGTCTGCGCATGACAAGGGGGGACGTCGGTCAAGTTCTGGGTCCGTGAGCCGCGAGAGAGAAACTTCAGCCGCAGTGCCTGAGCTTCTGGCCGTGCAGGAAGCCAGAGCTAGCGCTCGACGGCGCGAGATCTGCGAGGTGGGGGAGCCGAGGATTCTCCTGACGCTCCGCCCTCGTCCCGCTCGACACGAGCCAGCCATGCTGCTCTCGCTCGTAGCACTGCTAGCTACTGCAGCCGCAACGGCAGCCCGACCGGCCGACCAGACCGTCTTTGGCGTCCGCGCTCCTCCTTCCCCGCCTCGTCCTCCCGGCGCCTCGACCTCGTCCTCCTCGCCCTCTCACGACGACTCGCATGGATCGACTTTCAGCCCACTGCTGCCGCCAGCAATCCCTCTCGCCGTCAAGTCGCCCTGTGCGCCCCCTCTCTCCGCCCCTTCCGCGAGCTGCCTCGCTGACCCTCGCCCTCCCTCCCCCTCGCAGACCTCAACGCCTGGCTCTCGGCAGGGGGTGACGAGGGCTCCAAGGGCTACCTCGCCGGTTCATGGGCTCGGCACTGGCCCGTGCACTATGCCGGCTCGCACCGCGACCACCGCCTGTCGTGGGCCGGCCTGATCCGCATCGACGACGAGGTGTTCGAGTTCCTCGGCGCGCCCTTGTCCGACTCGGCGACCTTGCTCGGCTCGACCAAGGTGGCGCGACAGACGGCCTTCACCTACACGGCGACGCGGTCCATCTTCACGTTCGAGGCGGCCGGCGTCGAGTTCAACGCGACCTTCCTCTCGCCCGTCACGCCCAACGACGTCGTGCGCCAGTCGCTTCCCTTCTCGTACCTCGTCGTCGACGTCGGCCGACACGTGCTCGCCAACCGCTCCGTCTCGGTCTACACCGACATCTCGGGCGAGTGGGCGACGGGCGATTCGAGCGTCGACCTCGTACGTCCCTCGCGCTCCCTCTCCTCCGCGCGCAGGAAGCTGACGCCTTCCTCCTGCAGACATGGACCTACACGAGCGAGGCGGGCGTCGGCGTTCATGCCGTCTCGCGGCAGAAGCAGCTCTTGTTCGGCGAGTTTGCTGAGCAGGCCGAGTGGGGCCACGCCGTCTACGCTACAGCTCTCGTGCGTCGCTCCTCCTGCGCCTCGATGGTACTTCACGAGCTGACCAGTACCCTTTTCTGCAGCGCAAGGGCGTCGTCTCTGGCTCTGGACCCGCCGACAAGCTGCGCGCCCGCTTCGTCCGACACGGCAAGCTCGACGGCACCCACGACGTGCACTACCGCCGGGTCGACGACGACCAGCCCGTCTTTGGCTTCAGCATTACGCTGTCGGAGCAAGAGCCCGCCGCCGTCTTCACGATCGGGCACGTCCGAGACCCCTACGTCGTGCGCTCCCTCTCTCCTCCTCTCTCCGTGCTCGAGCGCGAGCTGACATGCTCTCGCTCTCGCAGAACTACGTCACGCCCGAGGGCCAAGTGCACCTCTCTGGCGCCTGGACGACCCGCTGGCCGCACTACGTCGACGCCCTCTCGGCCTTCCAGCGCTCGGTCCCTCGCGCACTCATCGAGGCCGCCCGCTTCGACGCGACGTTGCGTGCCGACGCTCGCCGCGTCTCGGGCGACTCGTACGCCGCAGTCGTCGAGCTGTCGACGCGCCAGGCCTTCGCGACGTTCGAGCTGACGACGGGCGTCGGCGAGAACTGGAAGGAGGACAAGGACGAGGTCATGGCGCACCTCAAGGAGATCAGCTCGAACGGCGACATGACGGTGCGCCCCTCCTGCTCTTCTCGCTCTGCCCGCACACGGCTGATGCCCTCCTCGTGCTGCCGCAGACCATCGACGTCGTCTTCCCCCTGCACCCGATCCTCCTGTACGCCAACCCGACCCTCCTCGCACATCTCCTCGAGCCGCTCCTGCGCTACACGCACTCGGGCCTGTACCCGAACCGCTGGCCCGTGCACGACCTCGGCACCTACCCGAACGCGACGGGCTACAACCGCGGCGACGACGAGCCGATGCCGGTCGAGGAGGGCGGCAACATGCTGTGGATGGCGCTCGCCTACTTCCAGCTGTCGGGCGACGTCGAGTGGGTCGAGAAGCACTACGGCGTCCTCAAGCAGTGGACGACGTTCCTCGCCGAGGATGGGCTCGTGCCCGCAGAGCAGCTCAGCACGGACGACTTTGCCGGTGCGTCGCTCGTCCCTGCGCCTCCCCAAGGCCTCAGGAGCTCGAGCTGACGCTCTTCGTCCGTGCGCAGGGACGCTCTCGAACCAGACTAACCTCGCCATGAAGGCCATAGTCGGCATCGGTTCGTCCTGCTCTCGCTCTTCCTGCTCTCGCCCTCGCGCTCTCACGGCCACCTGCTGACGCTCGACGCTCCTGCAGGAGCCATGGCCGAGCTCGCCAAGGGTACCGAGCGCTGGACCGACTGGGTCCACTACCGCGCCGTCGCCGAGGTGCGCTCTCGGACCTCCTCCTCGAGCTCGTTCGAGAACAGCTCAGCCGCAGCGAGAGGGCCCGCTCGCTGACTCGTGCTTGTCGTGCAGGCCTTCGCGACCGAGTGGACCAAGATGGCGATGACCGAGTCGGGAGAAGGGCGGCACGCCAAGCTGTCGTACCAGGACGAGGGCTCGTGGGGCACCCTCTGTGCGTCGGCCTCTCTTCTCGCTCCTCGTGCCGCGCCTCAAGGCTCTACAAGATTCATCCAGGGGCTGACCTGCTTTCTCGAGCGCTCGCAGACAACCTCTTCGGCGATCGGGCTCTCAACCTCAACCTCTTCGAGCGCGACCTGTACGAGAACCAGGCCGCCTTCTACGAGCACAAGCTCGAGCGCTACGGCTTGCCACTCGACCATCGTCATCCTTGGGCCAAGGTGCGCTCGCCTCGTCACGCGCGCCGCCCTCGAACGTCCCCGAGCTGACCGCTCGGACCTCCTCTTCTTCCTCCTCGCCTCGTCTCGCGCAGACCGACTGGCAGATGTTCGCCGCCGCCTCATCGACGAGCAAGAAGGGACGCGACAGCTTTGTCGACAGCCTCGTCGATTTCCTCGCCGAGGGCAAGGTCGATGCGCCCTTTCCCGAGTGCGTCGCGCTCCTCCTCCACCTCGCGCGCTATATCTGCGCGTTGCATCCCTCGTCTCGGTCCTCCTCGCTGACCATGACGACCTCCTCCTCTTGCTCCCATATTTGCGCCCGCCTCTCATCGACGTCCGTCCCCTTCCGTCCTCGCCCATCGTCCGCTTCTCTCGCCGGCTCCCCCTCGACAGCCTCTACGAGACGCCGACGGCGACTTTTCCCGGTCGCGAGGGGCTCGACTGGCCCATCTACTTCATCGCTCGCCCCGTCGTCGGCGGGCACTTTGCGCTGCTGTCGCTCGAGGCGGCAGACGCCGCGAACGGCGTCGACCCCGAGCGGCACTTTCGCGCGTGATCGCGCTCTCTTCCTTCTTCTCGACAGCCTGTCCGTGTAGCGCGCCCTTTCCCTGAGCAAGACTAGTCTATCCGAGCCACGCGATTGGCCTTCGAGAGCGAGAGCGAGGTTGAGCGTGGCCGAGCCTGCACCGCCCCGGACGTCTCTGGTCCGCGTGCGCGCGCGCAGCAGCAGCACTTTGCGGCTGCCCTCTCGCTCTCCGCTGCGAGTGTCTGCCTCGTCCACATCGGTGCAGGGTCGCCGCTCGACCGGCGCAGCGTCAACTGAGCATCGCCCCCTGCGAGTGCTCGACCCGCCTCCACCTCTCCGCTCGGCGTCACCGCTTCTCGAAGAGCTTGAGCCCGACAGCCGCAATCGGCGCGGTCGTCGATCTCAGGCACTCGCTCTGCGTAAGTTAAACCTGCAGCGGTGGCCTGGCTTTACGCGCCAGCTGGGCGAGGTGCTGCGAAGGCGGACGGCGCTCAGCTCGCCTCCTTTCCCGAACCTCCCCACCTGGGCGAACGCTCGTTCCCGGCTCGCTCTCTCTCTCTTCCTCTCCTCTCGCTCTCGTCACACTCGCCGCACGCGCACCATGCTGTACCTCGCGACTGCGCTCCTCGCCCTGGCGAGCTCTGCGCGCGCCCTCACGAGCGACCAGGCCGCCTCGTTCTTCAACTCGTCGTCGGCGAGCGATCTTCAAGGCGCGACGACCTCGCTCCCGCGCTTCGACTTCTCCATCGTCCAGAACTCGAGTGCGTGCCTCTCCTGCACGCACTGACCTACTCCGAGCGCGCCCTGACGTCGTCCGCTCGCAGCGCACGCCCTCTTCGTCGTCAACGCGACCGCGACGGCACCGTCGAGCGTCGGCTGGCTCGCGACGGGACAGGGCTCGGTGCGTCTCCTGCTCCTCCACACGTGCAGGTGCGAGAGCTGACGATGCGAGCCCGCCCGCAGCGCATGTCGAACGCCGACTACCTCATCGTCTGGCCGACCGTGTCGGGCTCGTCCGTTTCTTGGACGCTCTCGCACCGCCTTCCCGACGGCTCGCACGGCACGCCCCAGCTCGCCTCGACCGACGCCTCGACCTCGACGACCGCCTTCTACACGATCGTCCCCGAGCTCACGACCTCGGACGCCTCGTCGCCCTACTCGGTCGTCGCCTACGTCCGCCAGCGCGACCCGGGCTCGAGCTACCCGACGGCGAGCGGCGTCACGGCTGCCACCCTCGACGCTGCGTCGACCGAGTTCATCTACGCGTCGTCGTCGCGCAAGCCGAGCGGGACGGCCGAGGACGCCGACCTCGCCGAGCACAACCAGGTCCGTCCGCACCCTCTCTTCCTCCCCAGCTGCAGACGCTGACGAGCCTCATCCTGCAGCCCAAGGGCACGACCAAGCTCGACCTCTCGCAGCAGTTCAGCGTCGCCGCTGCAGCCGAGACGTCCGGGTCGGCGAGCGAGGGCGGCGACGAGACGACCTCGAGCCAGAGGAGGATGTACATCGCGCACGGTCCGTCTCTCCTCGCCACTCTCTCTCTCCGACCTCGTGCTGACGAGCTCGACCTGCAGCTACTCTCGGCTCGCTCGCCTTCCTCGTCTTTACGCCGCTCGCCATCCTCATTGCCCGGGTCGGCCGCGACACGTACAAATGGTTCCCGGCACACTGGATACTCAATCTTTTGACGGTCGGACTTGTCATCGTTGCCTTTGCGCTTGCGACGTACGAGGTGGGCGGCGAGTTCCAGGATTTCCACTCAAAGTGCGTCGTCCGTCCTCCTCCTCTTCGTCTCGCTCAGATGCCAACGATTCTCGCTTTCGCTGCAGGCTCGGCCTCGCCCTCCTCATCCTCGTCCTCGTCCAGGCCCTCCTCGGCCTCGCCGCCCACTTTACGCGCCACACGCCGCTCACCTCGTCGCGGCCCTCGCTCCGCCCGCCCGTCACGGCGACGCTCACCAAGCCTCGCGGGCGCACGTTCGGCGTCCCTCGCCTCGTGCACGTCTTCCTCGGCATCGTCACGATCGCGCTCGGCTGGGTCCAGGTCGGCAACGGCATCATGGTCGAGTGGGACGCCAACTTGCCCGGCGCGGGCACGGTCCCCCGCGGCGTCAAGATCGCGTTCTGGGTCGTCCTCGGCCTGTGGATCGCGAGCTACGTCGTCGCGTGGGTCGTCGGCGCCGTCTCGAAGCGTGCGGCGAGGGCGAGGGGCAGCGACTCGGGCGAGAGCCTGGCGGGCCAGCACAACGGCCTCATGAAGTCGGCGAGGTAGAGCGTCGAGCTCGACGACGACGGACAGTGCAGTACCCTTAGCTTGGCCGTGCCTTCTCTCCTGTACCACTCTCGTGTAACGCACGCTTGCCGTCCTCACCTCGTCGAGCTCATTGAGAGAGAAGGAGAGAGAGAGAGCAAGGTCGTACAACAACAGCGGCTATGTCGACGAGCGAGCTCTAGCGCTCGAGGTCTACACCTCCTTCTCCTCGAGGCCACGCTCCAGGCGATCCGCCGTCTCCGACAGGCCCTCCTCGCGCGAGAGCGCCGCCATGCGCCCGAGGAGCGCCCTCCTCGCCGCACGGTCCTCGTCGCTCGACCCGACGTCGCCCGCCATGCGCTCCTTGAGCCTCCTGAGCTGCAGCAGCCGCTTCTCGCTCGCCCTGCGCTCGTCGTCGCTCATCGTGCCCGGCCCGCACGCCGGGCAGCAGCACTCGAACTCGAACACGCGGCGCATCTCGTCCCGGCGCGCGTCGACGCCCTCGAATTCGAACGTGACGTTGAGGTAGGTCCACGTGAGCTCCTCGCCGGGGGCGATGTCGCGCAGGGCGTAGAGGCGCGTCGAGGCGGTCGAGGGGTCCCACGCTGGGCGAGAGAGGGTCGGGCGGCACGACGAGTTGAAGCGCGACAGGAGGAGGAACATGCCGCCGATCTCGCCCGAGGTCCTGCAGGGGTTGTTCGAGGTTAGTCTGAGCATGCTTTGCAGCGCAAGGAGAACCTCGTGCGCGAGGAGGAGGGAGGAGACGGCGAGGAGGGAGGGACGCACTGGACGGCGTTGGTCGCAAAGATGGCCTGGGCCTGCGGGAGGTCGGGGCGGGTGTTGGCGAGGTCCCAGAAGTCGGCACGCTGCTCGGGCGTCTTCCACTTGAGGACGGTGCGGATGTTGCGGTCGAGAAAGGCGTCAAAGTCCTTTGGCGGCTCGTGGTCCTCGTCGTCGCTCTCGCCCTCGATCGGGGTGGGCCCGCCGCTGCCGCCAGCTTGCGCGCGCGAGAAGAGATAGGCCTGGAGGGGTGCGTCGAGGGTGAACAAGGGCCGGTCGTGCAGGACGAGGGTTCCGCGGGGGATGGGGCGGGTCGCGAAGGCGCCGAGGTAGCCGATGGGAGTGGCGCGGATCTCGAAAGGCCGATCTTGTGGAGCGAGTGAGCTCGACAGGGGCTCGTCTGCAGCCATGGCGGGCGAGGCGTGGGCGAGGACGAGGGGCGAAGGAGCGGGAGCAGCTTCGTCTCCCTCAACCACCCGCCGCAGCTCTCTCCTCGCCTCGCTGTAGCACGACGACTGGCAGGTCCTAGTCCAAGACTCTCTACCTCAGCGCACAGCCCAACAGCCTGGCTCCAGCGGCCGTCGTCGAGGCTACTCGTCTTCATCACCTGAGCCGACCGAGGAGGACCGCACCCTCGCCCAGCAGCTGTGCGTGTCATTCCAGCCAGCCACCATGCTACTAGGAGCTCGGCTGACCGACCACGACATGTGCGCAGTGCCTGGCGCGACCTCGTCGCCGTAGTCGCCCCCTTCCTCCCGATGCCGTCCCTCTCGACCCTCCCACTCGACGTCGTCCGCATCATTGTCGACTTTCTCGACCCGAGTACCAAGCGCATCACGTGCGAGGCGCCGTCCGTCAGTCGGGCCCGTCGAGATCTCGGTCGCCAGGTCGCCCTCATCGCGCCCAACTTCGTCTCGGCCGGCACCGACCTCATCTGGCGCAACGTCGTCGTCGGCTTTCACCGCAACCCAGAGCTCCTCGAGCGCATCCTCGGCGACGAGTGGATGGCGCCGCACGTCAAGCAGCTGCACCTCCTCGTCGGCAAGCGCGACGAGCCGGCGGCGCTGCGCCTCGACCTCGCGCGCCTGCTCGCTGTCCTGGGCCGGCTCGACGGCTGCATCCTCGCCGTCACGCCCGCCATCGCCGAGTTCGTCCTCTCGCGCGTGAGCGCCGCGCCGAGTGTCGCCGACATGAGCTATCTCGAGCTCGACACGACCGTTTCGCCCTCGGACTCGGTCCCCGCGACCATCCTCGGCGCGCTGCCCTACCTGCTCGGCCTCAGACGCCGCGTCGCTGTCTCGCTGCGCATCCCGTCCGGCGCCGACGTCTCGTCAGCTGCGGCCACGCCCGTCCTCCGCACCCACCACATCATGCTCGAGGTCGAGGAGCTCAAGCCCCACGCCTACCCAGCCGCCGCCGCCTTCTTCGCCTCGTACCTCGCCCTCTTCATCCCCACCGCCGCTTCGAGCGTCGTCCTCATCAGCGATCACCTTCCCTGCCGGATCCTCGACCCTTTCCTCCTCGCCGCGACCCACCTCACCAACCTCACCATCTACTCGTCGAGCGCCGACTTCCCCTCCCTCCTCGACGGCATCACCACCCTCCTCCCGCACCTCGAGCACCTGCGCTCTCTCAAGCTCGCCTTGCGCGCGTTCAGCGCCCGCCCGCTCGCCCTCGAGCGCACGGACCCGCGCCGCGCGGCGCTCGGCCTCGCGCTCAGCAGCAGCAGCAGCGCCGACGGGCGGTCGGCGCTCGAGAGCGTCGCGCTCGACGTCGACTTTGGGCAGCGCGGCGGGCTCGTCGAGTGGCTCGAGGAGGTGAGCGCGCGGCGGGAAGAGAGAGCCGGAGGGGGAGGGGGAGAGCGAGGCGGGCGGCTCAAGGAGTGGCGCACGGTCGAGTGGGACGCGATGAGGGAGGCGAGGCGCGAGGTGTGGCTCGTGCGCTCAGCGAGCGAGGGCGGGAGGGAGCGGTGGAAGCTCGGCGAGGGGGAGAGCTCAGACGAGGTGCGTGCGCTCCACTGGTTCCTTCTCTCCTCATGCCAGGGTCGAGCGCTGACCCCTCGTGTCGCTCGCAGGACTGAGCCTAGCTCGCACTCGTTGCATGGACACGTTCGTACTCGTGCGACCATCGTCTGCGCGAGAGATGTCGAGCGAGAGCGAGAGCGACTGCCCCTGCTCGCGAGCTGGTTCCCGCCGAGGCTCACGCTCGGCTGCTGATCGAGTTGGCCGCTCTGGAGAGATGCTCGAGCGAAACCGGCGCAGTGACGGTGCGGAAGAGATGACGCCGCGGGATGAGAGGGAGGAGAACGAGCCTCGTCCCCCTCAGCAAAAGCCAGCTTGGAGGGTTGTCCGGGGCGAGTAATTCTAGCACGTCTTGCCCAGCAGCTCGTCCAGCCAGCCTGATGCGCGGTGGTGGTCGCCCTCCCTCGCTGCTCCGCCTCCGCCGGGTTCGCCTTGACCGCTCTCGTCACCTCGCTCTGCCTTCCTCGCCAAGGTACCCGAGCTCACGAGGAGCAGCTCTCGACCCGACTCGAGCAGCCAGGCGCGCACCCACACCCGCACAGCGAGCCGTGACGGCCTCGTCATCCTCCCCACCTCGTCCCGACTCGACCTCGCCCTCGTCGACACGCACAAGCTCTGGGCCAGCTCCGTCTAGGTGCGCACTCCGTCTGCCTAGTACACCTACCCCAGCTCCGCGAACGGCCGCCAGGCGGCAGTCGACGAGGTGCCAGCCACGTCGTCTCGCTCGGGTTCGGCGTCCCGCACCAGGACGAGCAAACACGGGCCGCAGAGCGCAGCACACTGACACCTTCGACTCTGCGCACCTCTGCAGATGGTCGGCGTCGTCAGCTTGGCCGTCGTCTACGTCGTCGGCGGCCTCACCTTCCTCCCTCTTTGCGCCGCCCTCCTCATCGCCGTCGTCTTCTACTCGTCGCCAGCCGTCGTCCTCTCGCTCAAGACCGGCATCCCTACCCTCGTAGACGACCAAGGCGACGATGCCGAGCCGTGCACCGTCTACCGCGCCGGGTGGCTCACCCTGCGCCGCACGTACGAGCCGATGAAGGAGGGCACGGGCGACGGCACCTACGCCGGCATGCTCGCCTCGTCGTACCGCTCTTTCATGGACCAGCGCAGCCGCGACCCGCGCCGCTCCAAGCCCAAGGACCGCTTCTTCGCCGTCCTCAAGCAGAAGACGCTCTTCCTGTACGAGGGCGAGGACCAGGCCGAGTGCTGGGCCGCCATCGACGTCGCCGCGCACGACGTCGTCATCTACCCCGAGAACAACGTCGACGGCGAGCTGTACGTCAAGCGCACCGCCATCGAGCTCAAGCCGCGCCGCGCCGTCGACCCGGACGCGCCCGCCGCCGACCAGGGCGACGACACGGCGGCCGCAGCAAGCCCGGTCGTCGGCGAGCCGAGCTCTGACGACGCGGCGTACGACGTCCAGACGGGCAAGCCGCTGCCGTGGTTCATCTTTGCCAAGGTCAACTCGGACAAGGAGGACTGGTGCGTTCCCTCTCACTCTCAGTTCACGAGGGACTCGGCTCACAGATCTCGGTCGCCCGCAGGTACCACTCGCTCGTCCTGTCGTCTCGCCTCGGCTACCCCGACTCGGCGACGGCCATCGCGCAGGACCGCGCCCTGTTCGACCCGGTCGACATGGCGCGCCTCATGGAGCAGATCGACCAGCAGCCCGACTCGATCCCGATGCGGTGGTTCAACGCCCTCCTCGGCCGCGTTTTCCTGTCGACCTACCGCACCTCGACCCTCGAGGACTACCTCACGTCGCGCATCGTGCGCAAGCTCAAGCGCGTCAAGACGCCGGCCATGCTCGGCGAGATCCAGGTCCGCGAGGTCAACGTCGGCAGCGCCGTCCCGCTCTTCTCCAAGCCCATGCTCAAGGAGCTCACGCCCGAGGGCGACGCGAGCATGGAGGTGCACGTCGCCTACGTCGGCGAGGCGCGCGTGACGATCGAGACCCAGGCGACCGTCTCGCTCGGGTCGCGGTTCAAGCCCTACGTCGTGCGCCTCGTCCTCGCCGTCGTCCTGCGCGAGCTCGAGGGCACCCTCCTCGTCAAGGTCAAGCAGCCGCCGAGCAACCGCGTCTGGTTCGGCTTCCGCGACATCCCGCGCATGGCCCTCAGCGTCGAGCCCGTCGTCTCGACCCGCCAGATCAAGTGGTCCCTCGTCACGGGCCCCATCGAGTCGCGCATCCGAGAGCTCGTGCGTCGCTCGTCTCTTGTCATTCTCCTGCACGAGCTGACCCTCCTGATCGCCCCGCTCGCAGATCGCCGAGTCGCTCGTCCTCCCGCACATGGACGACCTCTCCTTCTTCGACACTCGCTCCGCCCCCCTCTCCCGGGGCGGCATCTACGGGCCCTTCCTGCGGCGCGAGCGCCCGTCGCAGGAGGAGGAGCTCGACGCGCCGGCGAGGCCTGAGCGCGAGGTCGGCGAGGACGCGCCCGAGGACGTCGTCGTCGGCGCCGAGGACTCGACGTCGGCCTCGAGCACGACGGCGACGGCGCGCGAGGGCAGCGCGAGGCAGCGCCGCCCCGAGGCGCGCCGCCGCCGGTCGAGCGAGGGCGACCGGCCCCTCGAGCTCACGCGCGTCTCCTCGGCCTCAACCTCTGCGGCGGCGGGCTCGGCGGCGACGTCGAACGCCAAGAGCGCGAGCAGCAGCAGCGTCGCGAGCCTCGCCAACGGCCTCACGGCGAGTCTGGCGAGCTGGCGCGAGAAGAACGGCGGCGGCTCATCGGCATCGTCGCTCGCCGGCTCAACGGCGGCCGGCTCGGGCGAGGCGGGCGCAGCAGGCGGCGTCGGGCCCAAGAAGAAGAGCAGCTGGTTCGCCAAGTCGGGCTCGTCGGCGTCGTCGCTCGCGAGCGGGCGAACCGCCGCCGCCGAGTCGACCGACTCGCTCGCCTCGAGCGGCGCGAGCATGGCCTCGACCGACACGCTCGCGGGCGGCTCGACGGGCACGACGCCGACGCCGCAGGAGGAGGTCTCGGCGGCCAAGCTGCGGCAGATCTTGACGCAGCGGGCCGAGAGCCGCGAGCGGGAGAAGGAGGAGCGCGAGCGGGAGGAGGCGCTCAAGGTTACGAGCAAGGCGGTTGCTGGAGCAGACGAGGGACTGGGCAAGCTCGACGACGGCGGAGGAGCGGCGTCGCGGCCGACGCGAGCGAGGGGACTGTCGAACCTCTCGCTCACGGCGCCGACGCGGTCCGAGGCCGTCTCGCCCCAGGCCACGCCGCTCGTCACGCCGGCGCTGCAGGACGGCGCGCCGCTCAAGCTCAACGAACCCGTCGAGGAGGCGGCGCCGGTCGCTGCGCCCGCGGCCTCGGCGTCGTCGAGCCCGCCGCCGCTGCCGAGCCGCCCGTCATGGATCAAGCCCGCCGCCGCTCCTCCTTCCTCCGACTCGGCCTCCCCCTCCGCTCTCGACCCGGCGCCTGCGCCTGCTTCACCGCCCGGGCTCGTCCCCTCCACCATTCCTCCACCTCTGCGCCGCCACTCGCCCTCAGCCTCGGTCGACTCGCCCAACCCGTCCGCGTCCGCCGGCTCGACGCTCCTCTCGTCGTGGCGCACCCGGGTCAACGACAAGGAGGCTCTCGCTGCAGGCGTCGCGAGCGCCAAGGAGTCGATGCGGCGCTGGGGCGCCAACTGGACGGCCAAGCGGGCGCAGGGCTCGGCGCCGCCGACGCCTGGCGCGGGCGGCGACATGGACCGCCCCGTCGGCGACGGCGAGCCGCGCGACGAGGGCAAGGACGGCTCGAGGGAGCGCGGGACGGAGCGCGAGGCGTACCGCGACTACCGCGCGCGCGCGGCGAGCCCGGCTGGGTCGGCGTCGTCGAGCAGGGCGGCGGGCGCTCGAGCCGACGAGGCGCCGCGCACGCCGCCGAGGGCAATCCCGACGGCGGGCTCGGGCTTCAAGCCGGCGACGAGCTCGCTGCCCGTCGTCCAGGTCTCGCCGTCGAACGCGCTCGGCACGTCCCCGACCAAGCCGCCTGCGCCTCTCGGCCCGAGCGCGCACAAGGTTAGCGGCGGCGGGACGGGCTACCGCCCGGTGCAGATGATGTCGCTGCCGGGCATCAAGGACGAGGAGCGGCGCAAGCGGGTCAGGGAGGACCACATCGTCGGCGGCGCGCGCACGGCCCTCGAGCAGAAGCTGGCTGCGGTGGCCGAGCCTCGCGCCGGTCCGGCGGGCGGCTCGAGCCCGATCGCGCAGCCTGCGGCCGACGAGGCGGCGCCCTCGAGCGTCGGCGCGACGCCGGTCGTCCCGCCTGCCGTTGCCGCTGCTCCCGCGCTCGCACCTGCCCAGGAGGCTGGCTCGGCGCCGGCGCCGGCTCCCGCCAGCTCGATCAAGCCCGTCGCACTCGACGTCGACGCTGCCTCGTCCGCGGCACCGCCAGTTGAGACGGCCGCCGTCGCAGCGGCAGCTGAGCTGCCCATCCCCCCTCTCCCGCCGTCCACGCCGCCTCGCGCTGCCTCGCCCACGCCGATCGACGTTCCCGATCTTCCCCCTCGTCCTCCGCATGCGCTCGTCGTCGAGGCGTCGCCGCCACCGCCGCTGCCGCCGCGCAAGGACGACGCCGCGCCCGTGGTCGAGGCCGCGCTGCCGCCTCTTCCGCCGCGCCCGGCCGACCTGTCGCTGCCGAAGGACCGGGCGCCGCCGCCGCTCCCGCCTCGTGTCGACGAGGGCAAGGGTGTCGACGAGGGCAAGGGTGTCGAGGAGGATGCGCTCGCGGACGAGGCGGGCTGGGGCCTGCAGGACGAGGTTGCGGTCGAGGAGGGTGCGGCGACGACGAGTGCTGTCTAGTTTGCGCATTGCTCTCGTTCGCGGCCGAGCCTGTGCAATGCGAGTGTACAGCTGCACGTCTCATTCCTGCCGCAGAGCGAGCGAGCGAGGACTTTGTGATGAGAAGGCTCGCGGGAGAGGAGGCGCGCTCGCACACGGCGTCCTCGCGGCGCGCAGAGAGGACACGGATGGCTGCTCCTTTGCAAGCTACTCTGTCCAGATCCGGCCACAGCTCGACGGCTCAGCCTGAAGGGAGGGGAGAGCCGGACGACGAGAGGGCGACGCTCGCGACGCGACTTCTGCCCCTCTGCTCCTCGCTTCGCCCTTGCTCTCGCAGGATGGCAGTGAGTCTGGCCTCCCCGCACGCACAGCGCCATCAGCGACGCGCGCGACGTAGTCCCGCCCCGCCCCGAGCCCTCGCTGACCCTCCCCATCTCGGGCCTTGCTTCCTCGTCCCGCCAGTCCACCTCCAAGCTCCCGACGCCGTCCAACGACGGCATGGACACGCTCAGCGACTACATCCCGCAGAGCAACGAGATCTCGCGCGTGCCCTCGACTGCGGGCGACCCGACCCCGGCCCCCGCAGCGGGTCCTTCGGCACTCGGCCAGGACAACGGCCACGGCCCAGACGACGACGACGACGACGAGCCCGAGAGCGAGTACGACTCGGAGGGCGACAAGGTCATGAAGACGGCGCAGGGCGGCAAGAAGGTCAGCCAGAAGAAGGAGGCCAAGCGCAAGCTCGATGACAAGGTGCGCCTCCCTCCTCGTGCCTTCCTTGCTCGTACAGGACAGCACTGACTCTGCTCCGTGCTCTGTCCCCTGCAGCTCGCGTCGCGCCGTACGACCCAGGCCTCGCTCAAGTCGAGCGACTCGATCAAGCGCTTTACCTACTTGCTCGGCCAGACGGACCTCTTCAAGCACTTCTGCGACCTCAAGGTGCGCCTCTCCTGGCGCTTGACGACACCATGAGCGCAAGCTGACCCGACTCGCCGAGCTCGCAGGCCCAGCGCGACCCGCACTTTGCTCAGCTCCTCGTCGAGGCCGAGAACGCCGGCAAGGCCAAGGGCCGGTGCGTCTCCTCCCGCTCACTCGCCTCCTCCTCTCCCTCCTCACGACGCCGAGCTGACCCGCACGCACGCTCTTGCGCTCACAGGCGCGGCAAGGCGGCCCAGTCGCGCGGCCGCAAGTCGGAGAAGGACGAGGACGCCGAGCTGCTCGAGGCCGAGAAGGAGACGGACGGGCTCGGCGAGGGCGAGGGCCCGTTCGTCTTCACCGAGTCGCCGGCGTACGTCAAGGGCGGCAAGATGCGCGAGTACCAGGTCCAGGGCCTCAACTGGATGTGCGGCCTCTACTACAACGGCATCAACGGCATCCTCGCCGACGAGATGGTGCGCTCCTGCCCTTCTCACGCACGCCCAGAGATGCGCAGGCTGATCAGTCGATCGTCTCGCTCGCTCCCAGGGTCTCGGCAAGACGCTCCAGACGATCTCGTTCCTGGGCTACCTCAAGTTTATCCGCGGCACGCACGGCCCGCACCTCATCGTCGTCCCCAAGTCGACGCTCGACAACTGGGCGCGCGAGATCGACCGCTGGGTCCCCGGGTTCAGCGTCGTCGTCCTCAAGGGCACCAAGGAGGAGAGGGTGCGTCCAGACGCTCGCGCTCTGTCAGCTCTCGTGCTCCTCAGGCACGCTACTGACTCAGGTGCCTCCTTCTCGTACGCAGGCCGAGCTCGTGCAGCAGCGCATCCTGCCCGGCGACTTTGACATCTGCCTCGCGTCGTACGAGATTTGCCTGCGCGAGAAGGCCGGCCTCAAGAAGCTCGCGTGGGAGTACATCGTCATCGACGAGGCGCACCGCATCAAGAACGTCGACTCGATGCTGTCGCAGATCGTGCGCCTGTTCGACTCGCGCGGCCGCCTCCTCATCACGGGCACGCCGCTCCAGAACAACCTCCACGAGCTCTGGGCGCTCCTTAACTTCCTCCTGCCCGACGTCTTCTCGGACGTCGCCGACTTTGACGCGTGGTTCGAGAAGCAGGGCGACGCGAGCGACGCCGTCGTCGAGGCCGCCGGCGCCGAGGCGAGCGCACCCTCGACCGAGGACCCGTCGGCCGTCGCCGAGGTCGCCAAGAAGACGAGCGGCGACGACGACGCCTCCAACAAGGTCGTCAAGCAGCTGCACGCCGTCCTGCGCCCTTTCCTCCTGCGCCGCGTCAAGATGGACGTCGAGAAGAGCCTCCTCCCCAAGAAGGAGATCAACGTCTACGTCGGCATGACCGACCTGCAGCGCAAGTGGTACAAGTCGATCCTCGAGAAGGACATTGACGCCGTCAACGGCGCGAGCAGCAAGAAGGAGGGCAAGACCCGCCTCCAGAACATCGTCATGCAGCTGCGCGTGCGTCCTCCCCGCCTCCCTCCACCTTGCGCTCGCTCCACTCGCTAACGCTCCCTCTCGCACGCGCAGAAATGCTGCAACCACCCGTACCTGTTCGACGGCGCCGAGCCCGGCCCGCCGTTCACGACCGACGAGCACCTCGTCGAGGCTGCGGGCAAGATGCTCGTCCTCGACAAGCTCCTCAAGAGCATGAAGGCCAAGGGCTCGCGCGTCCTCATCTTCTCCCAGATGAGCCGTGTGCTCGACATCCTCGAGGACTACTGCCTCTTCCGCGAGTACAGTGCGTCGTCGCCGTCCTCCTTCCCGCTCTCGCGCCCCGACTCGAGCGAGCCCGAGCTGACGCTGCGCCTCTCCTCTCCTCTTCCGAGCAGAGTACTGCCGCCTCGACGGTGGCACAGCGCACGAGGACCGCATGGAGCAGATCGACGCGTACAACAAGCCCGACTCGGAGAAGTTCATCTTCCTCTTGACGACTCGCGCCGGCGGTCTCGGCATCAACCTCGTCTCGGCCGACGTCGTCGTCCTCTACGACTCGGACTGGTGCGTCGCCCATTCCTACCTCGAGTCTGAGCGGCGAGCGCTGCGGCCCATGCTACGGCGTCCTGAGCGCCGAGCCTGACTCGCCCCGTCTCGTGCCCCGCAGGAACCCGCAAGCCGACCTCCAGGCCATGGACCGCGCCCACCGCATCGGCCAGACCAAGCAGGTCTACGTCTTCCGCTTCGTCACCGAGAACGCCGTCGAGGAGAAGGTCCTCGAGCGCGCCGCGCAGAAGCTCCGCCTCGACCAGCTCGTCATCCAGCAGGGCCGCGCGACGCAGAGCACCAAGAACACGAACAAGGACGACCTCGTCGACATGATCCAGCACGGCGCCGAGAAGATCATCAACTCGAAGGAGTCGATGAACGTCGTCGACGACATCGACGACATCATCCGCCGCGGCGAGAGCAAGACGGCCGAGCTCAACTCGAAGTACGCCCAGCTGTCGTTCGACGAGCTCCAGATCTTCAACAACCCGGGCGCGCAGGGCACGTCGACGCAGTGGGAGGGCGAGGAGTACGGCGGGCGCAAGGGCGGCGCGGGCAAGCTCGCCAACATGCTGTGGATCGAGCCGTCCAAGCGCGAGCGCAAGTCGGTCGGCTACTCGGTCGACGGCTACTACCGCGGCGCGCTGCACACGGGCCCGGGTCGCGCGCCGGGCACGAGGGGTCCGAGGCGGCCGAGGCCCGCCGCCGCCGACGACTACAAGTTCTACCCGCCGCGCCTGCACGAGATCCAGGAGAAGGAGCAGCTCTACCAGAAGGTGCGCTTGCGTCTCGACGTCGTCCTTACACTGCTCGGCTCGACGTCGCGATCGTGGCTGACCCTCGCCCGCCCTCTCCTCCCTCGCCTTTCCCGCCCGCAGAAGCAGCGCGAGGAGAAGGCCGTCCTGCGCGTCGACGCGACGCTCACCGAGGAGGAGCTCGAGCAGGAGCGTGTCGCCGAGCAGGAGGCGATCGACAACGCCGAGCCGCTCACCGAGGACGAGACCAAGGAGAAGGAGGAGCTCCTCACCCAGGGCTTCGGCAACTGGGCCAAGCGCGAGTTCCAGAGCTTCCTGCGCGGCGTCGAGACCCACGGGCGCGACGACTACGTCCACATCCAGACCGAGGTGCCGAGCAAGACGGTCGACGAGGTCCGCCAGTATGCCGAGGTGTTCTGGGAGCGGTACCAGGAGATTGACGGTGCGCTCGCTCTCTCCTCGCTCTCTCGTGACGCACTCGCTGACGCTGTGCCTGTCGCTGCACGCTCGCAGACTGGGAGCGCCTCATCGCCAAGATCGAGAAGGCCGAGAAGAGCCGCTCGGCGCAGGACCGCGAGTGGGAGCTCATCAAGCAGCGCGTCAACGAGGTCAAGTACCCGCTCACGCAGCTCAAGATCGTCTACGCCAACCAGACCAAGGGCAAGTCGTACTCGGAGGACGAGGACCGGTTCCTCCTCGCCCAGATCGCCAAGTACGGCCTCAACCAGGAGGAGCGCATCAAGCGCGACATCATGGAGTTCCCCGCGTTCCGCTTCGACTGGTTCATCAAGAGCGTGCGTCCCATCTCCCCTCTCGGCCCTTGTCGTCGTCGCTGACCCGAGCTCGAACCTGTTTCTCTCCCGCCCTCGCCCTCTTCCCGCCCCTCTCCTTCGCTTTCCTCCCCCGCAGCGCACCGTCGAGGAGATCCGCCGCCGCTGCAACACGCTCACCAAGCTCATCGCCAAGGACGCGGGCGGCGCCGAGGATGGCGACGACGCGAGCGCGGGCCCGAAGAAGCGCGCACCCAAGCGCAAGGCCAAGGACGCGCCCGAGGGCGCCCCCGGTAGCGAGGACGTCTCGCGGGCGAGTACGCCGGCGACCGGTGGAGCGGGAGGCACGCCGTCGGCGGCGGCCGTCAAGAAGCCCAAGAAGTGAGCGGAGCGGGTCGCCGGCGTCGCGCTTGTCCCTCGTATCCTTGTAGTCCTCCCCTATCTCTCCTTGTTCCTCGCCAGTCTGTGCCAATGTCCCGCTTTCCCATCCCTGCGCACCCGGGAAGCTGAGCTACTCTGCGCCTCGAGAACGCGAGCGTCCAGGTCGAGCTGCTCCTTCCTCTGGCCCCACCCCCTCGCTGTACTGCCAAAGCTGCGGTGCGAGCTGCTACACAGCCTGCGCAAGTCTTCCGCCGCCCTGCACCAGACCCAGCCACCATGCCGCGGCCCCTCGTCCACCTCGTCTTCATCAGCTCCCCGCCGCTCCGCTCTCCGCCTCGTCGCCGACACGCCCAGCCACGGTTGCGCTCGAGCCGCCTTCGATCGGCCAGCCTGCGTGCTGCGGGCTGCTCGCCGGCGGACCGGACGTCGACGGCGAGGAGGTGTGTGCCGGCGTCCGCCGCACGCTCTCCTGTCCGCTCACGCCGCATCGCGGCGTCCAGCGTGCTCGATCAAGCTGCGGCGGGCCGGAACAGTGTGCTCCGCGATTAGCACACCGAGGCGGCTTTTCCTGGCCGAGGAGACGGCTCCCTCGAGCCGCGAGTCTCCTTCCGCCGCCTCTCCTTCTCGCTTTCTCTGCTTCCCGCTGTGGCCCTGCACCATGCACCGGCGGAGAAGCTCTCTCGCTGATCGAGCCGTCGACTCGCCGAGGCAGGAGCGCAAGGACCAGCCCGACGAGGTCGCGCTCAACATCGACGCCCATCCACTCGACGAGGCGGACCCGCTCACCCGCCGACGAGCGCCGACGTGCTTGCGCCTGCGCAGCAGCACCTGGTTCATCGCCCTCGCCGTCGGCTGGGGCATCCTCGTCGACCTGTCCGCCTACTCGCTCGTCGTCCCCGTCGTCCCCTTCCGCCTCGAGGCGCTCGGGTACGACGACATCGGCGGCAAGACGGGCTGGCTCGTCGCAGCCTACGCGGCGGGCTTGATCGTATCGTCGCCGGTCGCAGGCTGGATGGGCGCCAAGTACAAGAACCGCCAGATCCCGCTCACGCTAGGGTTGCTCTTCATGGCCGGCGGTCCGTCCTCTTCCTCCCTCTCACCCTCGCACGACCTCCGGCTGACTCTCTCGTCATCCTGCAGCCGTCATCCTCTTCATGGAGTCGGAAAGCTTCGCGCTCATGGTCGTCGCACGCGTTCTGCAGTGCGTCCCCCTCGCCGCCTCCTTCTCCCCCTCGCCGCCTCCTTCTCCCTCTCGCGCACGGACCTCGCTGACCCTTCTGCGCCCTACCACAGAGGCTTCAGCGGGACTGTGCTGTGGACGATCGGCCTGTGCGTCTCACGGTTCCCTTGCCGAGCCGCTGTGCGCGCCCCGCTAACCCGTGCTCGCCCTTCTCACAGTGCGCTTCTCGTCGACTCGGTTCCTGCGCAGCGGCTCGGAACGGTTCTCGGCAACGTCATGATTGGTTACAGCGTCGGACAAGCGATCGGCCCGCCAGTCGGTGCGTGCGACCGCCTTTCTCGCGCCCGACTCGAGGACCGCACTGACCCCTTCTTTCTCGCGAGCAGGCGGCGTCCTCTACGAGCGCCTCGGCTACCGCGCACCCTTCATCTTCTCCATCGTCCTCGTCGCCATCGACCTCGCCCTCCGCATCGTCATGATCGAGAAGCACCAGGCGCTGCGCTGGATCCGCGCCGGCCACGACATCCCCAACTTTGAGGCGCCGGGCTGCCTCACAGCCGCAAGGTCGACCTGTTCGTCGTCCTCGAGCCGGTTACAGGCGTCGACCGGCACCGTCGTCACGCTCGGCGACACGGCTGAGCACGAGCTGGCGCCGCCGTTGGAGGAGAAGGCGGTCCGTGCGCTCTCATCGCGGTTACCGCCTCAGCTCCTCGGCCTCCTGCACATGCTCAAGAGTCCAAGGGCGCTCACGTGCTTCGCCGTCACGTGCCTCAATGGCGTCGTCGCCGGCGGGCTGTGCGACACGGGCCTGACGCTGTGGGTCAAGCAGCAGTACGGCCTCGACTCGATGGGTGCCGGGCTCGTGTTCCTCGGCATCGTCGTGCCGAGCTTCTTCGTGCGTCTCTTCATCGCCTCATCATTGTCCCCGTGAGCTGTGCTGGCGGTGTGCAACGCCCGGGCTCACCTCGCTCTCGCCTGCCTCGGTCGCCGCAGGGTGCTCCTCTCGCCGGCTGGGTGCGCCTTTCCCTGCGTCCTCGCCTCCTCCTTCGCCTTTCCTTTATCCTCAGCTGTCTCGGGGGGACTGACGCTCTCTGCTCGACAGATCTCGGACCGGTACGGCACTAAATGGGTCATGCTCGCCGGCGTCGTTCTCGCCATTCCGGCCTACCCTCTCCTCCTCGTTCGCGGTCCGCTCTCGCTCTTTGTCTTCTTCCTCGTCCTCATCGGTGCGTGCACTCTTCCCGTAGCTTTCTGTGGTCCTCGCCCGTCGTCTCGAGGCGCTGAACCTGCTTTTCGCCTCGACTCGAGCAGGCACAGCTCTCGCTCTGTTCGGCACGCCCGTCCTGATCTACCTCTCCATCGTCGCCTCCGACACGCCCTCGATCTCGACCGCGCACGTCTTCTGCGCCTCGAACCTCTTCTACTCGGTCGGCGCGCTCATCGGTGCGCTCGATCCTCTCGTTCCTGCTCTTCCTCGACCTCGGCTGACACTCTCCCGCCCTCCCTGCGCAGGCCCCATCATCGCCGGCCAGATCCTTTCCGCAGTCGGCACTACACGTGGTTGGATGGCGCTCGCGATCCTCTCGGCGGCGCTGAGCTGTGTCGTCGTGCCGCCCATCCTCCTGTTCGTCGGCGGACGAGTCGGCTGGCGAGGGCCGCTGCGAGCTGAGCGTACGCCGACCAGCTCGTCGGTGTTCCCCGAGAGCGTGAGCGCGATGAAGGAGACGATCCTGGACGTAGGCAAGGGCCGTAGAAAGGAGGAGGCGGCGGTGGCTCAGGCGTATGGGTTATGAGCGGGTTTGCCGTAGCGAGGGCGAGCAAGTCGGGATCTGCAGTCTCTTATCTTTGCGACGGGCTGCATCTCGAGAAGCGAGTCCTCGACGAGAGGGGGAGCTGTCGGCAGACCGCGCTTTGACCTCGAGTGCGCGCACGGACCGCTCCAAGCCTGCAGCGCACAGCGGACGAGCCTCTCGAGCTGGACTCTTTTCAGCCCTCGAGCAAGTCCTAGAGACGCAGCAGCTCAAGCAGGAGCACAGCTCGCGCCAGGAGGAAGCGTCTCCTCTTCTCGAGCTCGAGTCGTCGCTCTTCTCGCTCGCTCTCGGCTCGCGAGGGCTCGCCTCGCAGCCACTGCTGACCAGAGCTGCTGCATGGACCCATCTGAGCGCCGTGGCAGCAGAAGGAGAGGGTGGACGGGCGCGAGTGTGGGGAAGGTGGCGAGCCGAGCCGGCGCGCGCGCCCTCCTCGTCGAGCGTTTTTCCTCGTTCCTCGCTCGTCGTCTCGCTCAAGGGGGGTCGTGTCGCGCACCCAGGTGTGCAGCAGATATGCCCGAGACCATGGTGGCCTTCCCAAGCCGAGGCGTGTCGAGGAGCGAGAGGGACGACCGACGAGGAGGTGAACCGAATGCGTGTTGCGTGTGTTTGCAAAACAATACATTCCTTTGTCGCGTGCAGTGGGTTGATTAGGTCCCTCTCAGTAATCAAGCTACGGGATTACCTCGAGACGTTGGGGCACGACACCGGGCTAACAAAGTGAAGCGAGCGTGCTTGACCCTCGGGGTCCGAGCGGACGCACCTGCTTGACCCTCGGATTATCCGAGCGGACGCAGGTGCTTGACCCTCTGGACCCGAGCGGACGCACCGCTCTCTACACTTTTTTGGTTGACGCTTTCGCTAATGAAGGCCTTGACTTTGGCTTTCTATTTTGCCGAGCGCGACTAAGCAGCTGGCTCGGTCGTGCCTCGCCTCGCCTCGCTGTTCCACCTCGGGCTCGGCCTTTGCTCCAGCTCCTCTCGTGCGCTCGACCTCCGCACACGCAGATCCTCGAGTCGTGAAGAGCGAGGAGTGAGCACGTGAGCGGAGCGCCTGGCCGAAGGAAGGCGCTCGAGGTGCAGGTCGACTCGCTCCTACGTTCGCTCTTCCCTCGCGGCCAAGCTCCTCGCCTAGGCTCTAGAGTACTGCTCGACAGGTCTGCTTAGAACCGCAAGCGAAAGAGTAGCAGGCGAGCGAGTTCGCCTTAGGAGCCTTCGCCTTGAGAAGGCCCGCTCGGACCCTCTCCAGGGCCACTTTGTCCTGCTCTTTCATCCCGGCTCGTCGCTTGAACGCTGTCGAAACGTGCTCAGAGCGCTCTAGGGGCCCAGGAGGAGCAGAACTGCGAGCTCGCGACCCGACCTTGTCCTCCTCACCCCACAGCTTTCCAGCTCTACTTAGCGCTGGACCTTCCAGCTCGCCACCGAGCATGCGTCTCGGCCGTCTCTCCCAGACGCCTGTACGATACCGCATGAAGCTTACGAAGAAAGGCGAAGCGGAAGTGACGGCGCCGAGTGAAAATGAGCGGCAGCGCTTTGACCTCGTGGTGACGCACGGACCGCTCCGAGCCTGCAGCGCTCTGTGGACGAGTTTACCAGGCACACACGCTCTCGCGCACACTGTCACGAGCCACACGACGCGTGATGACTGGATGCTCGTCGTTGCACGACCTGCGCTCTCCCTCTCGCCGGCGCTGCTCGACCAGAAACCCTCAGTCGTCCGCCATGCCGCCGGTCGGGTCGAGCGAGAAGAGCTCCTGCAAGCTCGGCGCAGAGTCAGCACGTCTTCGAGACACGCATGAAAACGATACAGGAGAGGGACGACCTCCGGCGGCAGGAAGGAGGGAGGACGCACGATGAGGTACTCGTTGTACTGCCGCCGGTTGCGGTCGCCGCTCGCGCTCAGAGGCCCGCCGTCGACGCCATTGGGCCCGGCCGCCATGGCGCCGTCCTTGGACGACTGGTCGATGCCGCACTGCAGGTTGAGGAGCGCCTTGAGGTCGTCAAACTCGTAGTGCGCCTGGCCCTTGCGGACGAGGTCGAGCATGACCTGCACGACGAACGAGCGAGTCAGTGACGTGAAGAGTGAGCGCGCACAGGTCCGAGACGAGATGCAGGGCGCGAGAGAGGCGAGGAGAAAAGCTGACGCACCTTTGGTCCAGCGGCGAAGAGGTCCCAGAACCGCCGACTGCGCTCAAAGTCGACATCGAGCGGTGTGTCGCCCAGATTCTTGAGGTTCTGCTGCAGCGCGAGGATGTTGCGGAGCATCTTGGACTGGCCGAACTTGTTGGCGAGGCGGATGTAGCGCGCGTTGTGCACGAGCAACTCGTCCATGAGGCGCGACAGGCCCTCAAAGATGTACCTGTGCACAAGGGCCCGAGTCAGGACGAGCTCGGCGAGCTCAGGAGTGAGTGAGAGAGAGAGAGAGAGGCGCACCTGCGCTCGGCGTCGGCGAGCGTGCCGGCCGCGATGTCGTCGCACTCGGCGAGGTCCGAGTTGAGGTCGACGACGCTCGGGTCGGGCTCCTGGATGTCCTCGGCGAGCTGGTAGACGCCGTCGCGGGTCGCCTTGTCGAGGAAGTGCATGGCGCGAAGGCGGATCTCGAGGCGGAGCGTGAAGAGGACCATGTTGGCGAGCTGGCGGTACGAGGTGAGGAGATCCTCGAACGGGCTGCGCGACAGCGAGCGGTACCGGGTCAGCCGCCGTCGCACAAGGCTGTGCGGAAGAGAAGAACGAGAGAGAGAGAGAGGACGCACCGAGCCATCTCGCTCGTCAAAGGCAGCACGAACCCGTCTGCACCCGTCTCGGTTCCCGCCTCACTCGGCCCAGCACCGCCCGCGCCCTCCTCGTCCAGCTCACGGCTCGCCAGCGACGGGCTCGCGTCAGAGCTGCTCGCGAACGAGTAGCCGCTCTCGCGCGGGCGACGACGAGCGCCGCCGAACCCGTTTGCGGCCGGGCTCGCGACGGCCTCGCCGGTCGCCTTGAGGGCCGAGACGTGGAGGATGAACCAGTCCTGCACGGAGAGGGGAGCATGCGCGTCAATGACCATGCTGGGTGGAGGAGAGAGACGAGAGAGAGAGAGAGACGCACGAGGCTCGAGTAGAGGGTCGCGAGGGCCCAAACCTTCTTGCTCGGGCTGATGAGGTCGTCCTCGCGCACGCTCGCCTTGCGCTTGCGGTCGAGCTCGATCTTGGTCTCCTTCTGGAGCACCTCGCGGAGCTTGATCGAGTCCTTGGGCTGCGCGCCGTGGCTGTCGGTCAGCTAGTTTGTCCGTCGAGCGGGGCGAATGAAGGCGGCGGCAGGACGCACCGAGACGCTGCGCAGCTCGGTCAGACAGGCGTGCAGCTCGGGCATGTCGGCCCATGTCGCTGCGAGCTTGAGCGGGCCGAGCATGGTGGTCGGGATGCCGCCGCCGAGCGAGCCGTTCGAGTCGGGCGAGTCGCGAGCGGTGAGATCTGCGAGCGACAGGCTCATCGTCAGCCTCAAGGATGTCGAGGCGAGGTCGAAGAAGCAGAATGAGGAACAGGAGGCGCACCTTTGTAGCGCTCGAAGCACCGCTGGTAGAACTGGTGGATGACGCTCACGATGAGCTGGCTGTAGTTCTCGCGGTGGAACGGCGTCGCCCGGAGCATCGAGCACAAGGACGAGATGAGGAGCATGAGGTTGGAGACGGACTGCAGGAGGGATTTGAGGAGCTTCAGCGAGAGATGAGCGGACGAGGGGAGGGGTCCGTGCACGCACTCGGACGATGGGCACGCGCGAGACACGCTTGTAGTTCGGGTCCTCCTGGAATGCGTCGATGCCTGCGTGAGGGGAGCGGGTCAGCTGCCTGCATCGGACAAGGAGAGGACGAGAAGGAGACGGACCGCCGACGGCCTGGTGGAACACGCTCGCGACCTTCTCCTCGAGCTGCGGCAGGAACGTGCGCAGGACGAACTCGTCGAGGAAGCCGCCGAAGCCGGTGCTCGCGTTCGTCTCGTCCTCGCCCATGAGGCCGCCGGGCATGACCTCGCGCACGCGGTCGAGGAAGGAGAGCGTGGGGCCGAACAGGACCGAGACGTTGAACGCGTCGGCGGGTACGAGCGCCTTGTGCGTGCCGTTGAGGCCCGAGCTGCGCCCTGCTGACGGGTCCATCGACGCGACGATCAGGGCAGAGGTCGTCGTGGTCGAGGGCGCGCCGTCCGTGATGAGGCCGGGGACGGCGGCCTTGATCGCCGCGTTGAGCGAGTCCTCGTGCGCCTTGAGGATGGCGTGCGACGTCTGCAGGTCCGAGTCGGCGAACTTGAAGACTTGCTGCAGACGGAGAAGCGGCGAGGACCGTCAGCTGCCGTTCAAGAGCGCGACCTCTCGCTCGACACACCTTGGACCCGTCCCTCGGCCTCGGGAAGCGCAGGACCTCGTTGACGCTCGCGATCGGGTTGCGGGCGCTGACGGTGCCGCTCTGGTCGTCGGTCAGGTAGTCGTGGAGGAGCGCCCGGACCTCCTGCTGGACGGGCTTCCAGACGTGGAGCAACGAGAAGACGAGCGAGCCGCTCCAGTCCTTGATGAGCGAGCCCTCCTTGAAGTCGCGACGCTGTGCACGAGCAGGTAGGCCTCGGTCAGCAACGACTCTCGTAGGCGAGAGAAGATGGCGCCGAGAAGCTCGTCGCGCACGCACCTCGGCGATCCTCGCTGCCACCTCGTACGCGACGCGGAACCCTTGGAGTACGGCGTCCATCTTGCTGTAGAGTGTCCAGAACAGGTCGCGGAGCGTCTCGACGCTGCTCGCGAGCGTGTTGGTCTCGCTCGCGCTCAGGCGCAGGAGGGCGGCGACGCCGTCGGTCGCCCAGGAGCCAGTTGCTGTCGAGGTCGAGGTTGCCGACGAGCCGAGAGGGTGAGAGGACGAGGCGTTCGGGTTGGGCGAGGGCGGGTTGTACAGGGAGGAGGTCGGGCGTGCGACGCCGGCTGAGCTGGCGAACGTCTTGGACGAGTCGTTGCTGCAGGGTTCGAGGGTCGTGAGCCGCTTTATTCCTCGCACCGCTCTTCCGCAGGTGTAGCTGCGGAAGAGAGGAAAGAAGGAGAGAGAGACGTCGACGCACCGTTCTTCGACCTCGTCGACGGTCGCCTCGACGAGCGCAAACATCTCGCCCTGCACCCGCTGCCCAAGCGCATCGACGGCGTACCCGAGCTTGCCGAGGGCCGACAAGCTCTCAAGGAGCATCTCGATGTAGCTGAAGCTGTCGGCCTCGGGGTTCCTCCTCCGCTCCCTCGCCCGCCGCCGCCGTGCGCCGCCGGCGCTGTCCGAGCCGCCCGCCGCCGCCGCCGCGTTGCTGTCGCCCGACGTGCCGAACGTCTCGCCGGCGCCGAGCGAGACGGACCCGCCGAAGCCGAGCCCGTCGTCCTGGTCGGCCGCCTCGTCGGGTCCGAGGAGGAGGTCCTCGACGACCTCGTCGAGCGTCGGGTCGGCGCCCGAGGGCTTGAGCGCGAGGTCCTGGAGGAAGCGCTGCAGCTTGGACAGGCGCGGGAGGCGGGCGGTCGAGCGACCCGACATGCGGGCCTGAGCGTCGCCGGCGGCGGCGAGCGAGGCGGCGGCCTCGGCGTCGTCACCAAAGTCGACGAGCGGTACTGCGAGCGCAAAGAAGCAGGAGTGGCGAGCGTGAGTCAGCTTGCGGTTCCAGGGCGTCGTCGGCGAGGGAGAGAGGGCGCACAGAACGTTTGCCCTCGTGTGTAGGGCTTCCACCGGACGTCGGTGTAGAACGACTTGAGGTACAGGTGGTTGTGCAGCTCCTCGATGAGGATCTCGAGGACGACCTGTGTGGCAGGATCGCAGCGAGGCGCATCAGCTCGGCTCAGTCTCGCGGACGAGGGGAGGGGAAGGCATCCGAGGCCGGACGCACTCCTTCTTGTGCGACGGCCCACGCGCGCAGGTCGGCGAGCGCGCCGATCTCGAGCAGGTCGGGCTTGTGGAGGGCCTTGACCGAGCGGACGAGGAGGACGACGGCGCTCAAGAAGCGCTTCTCGGCGAGGAGGGCCTCGAGCGACGGCGGAAGGCGCAGGAGCGAGTCGCTGTGGCATGGGCAGAGAGTCAGCGAGGACCTCCGAAGGTACAGAGACGGCTCGAGAGGACGATGGCGCAGAAAGAGAGCGCGTGACGCACATCTCGTCGAGAAGTCCGCTCATCTCCTCGAGCATGCCCAACCTCGCGTACATGCCCGCGAGGCCCTCCCTGCCCTTGCCCTCAAGCTTCTCCCTCGTCCCGCTCAGGTCGGTGCGCATGCCGCCGATGAGCTTCTGCGCGCCCGAGAGCGCCTGGAGCGTCGCGTTGTGCGTCGTGATGGCGCTCTCGAACGCGCGGTACGGGTCGGCGCCGCCGCCGGTCGCGCTCGTGCCCGGCGCAGGGTTGAGCGCGGGCGAGAGCGTGCTCTTGATGGCGTTGTCGAGCTGCTGCTTGGTGCGGAGGAACCCGCTCAGCTGCCGCCCTCCTCCTCCTCCGCCGCCGCCGCCCGCGTTCTCGCTCGGCCGTCGCCCCGCCGCCGCGCCGCCCGAGTCAAGCAGGTGGAGCGCGAGCTGGACCGGGTCAAAGTCGGGCGCGTCGAGGTCCGACTCGCCGTCGAGCTGGCCGGCGAGGCTCGTCCCGCGCACGAGCGCCGGCCACTCGTCGCGCACGCGCCGCAGCGCCTCGTCGACCTCGCGGAACGCGGGCGTGTCCGGGTAGTCGTCCGGACTCAGGACGGCGCGCTTGGGCACGAGGCCGCGCTGGGCGCTCGAGAGCTCCTCCTCGGGGCTGCTCGCGCCCGAGCCTGCGCCGGTCCCGGCGCGCCGCGACGGCACGTCGAAGCCCTGGTCGGCGAGCCCGCCGCGACGGCCGTCTGCGCGCCGTGCGCCCGCGCGCGAGAAGGCGCTGATGGCGTCGCTCAGGGCCGAGGGGACGACGAGCGAGTCGGGCTCGGGCGAGCCGGCGCGCGACGACGAGCTCGACGAGGCGTCGTCGTAGCCGCCGGCGCTGTTGCTGCGGTCGCGGTCGAAGCGCGGGCTGCTGCCCGAGGGGATGGGCGACAGGCGCGCGGCGCCGCTGCCCGAGGCGAACGGGGCGGTCGACGACGAGGTGGACGCGCCGAGGTTTGGCGACGAGAGGTTGGGCGAGCTGGGCGAGTCGACGCCGCTGCGCAACTGATCCATCATGCGGCGGTTCTTGCCCTCGGCGTGCGGCGCGGGCCCGCTGACGCCGATGCGAGGTGGTGCGCCTGGGAAGCGGCCCGAGTCGCCTGCGCCCTGCGGGGTCGCCGGGCTCGGGGTTGCGCCTGCGGGACGGCGTACCGAGCGCTCTGGTCGAGCTGGTGGTGGTGGTGCGCGGTCCATGGTGCGGGGGAGGGTCGAGGTGGGCGCGGGCTGATGAGGCGGCGAAGGTGGGGAGGCACTCCGAGGGGCACTCGCGCCGGACAGGTGCGCCGCTCAGTGGGTTGGAAGAGGTGTGTGGAGAGGATCTAGTGCGGTGGGGAGGCTGCGCGAGGCTGTCGTGTTGAGCTGGTGGTTGGACGACGCGTGTTGGTGGGGAGCAGCCGGCGGTGAGGAGCGAGCGAGGCGCAGGCCGGGTCGGGTGCGGCGTGCGGGTACTCTGTAGGCTGCTGCAGTGCTCTGGCTCGCAGTGTGCGGCTGTCAGGTGGTTGTCGGGAGAGGGAGCGGCTCGTCGCTCGTCTCGCTCGTCGTCGTCACTCGTGCTGGCCTCCCTCGCTCACCCCGGCTACCAGGCTGGTCAGACAGGCCTGAGCCACGCTACACAGCTTGGCCTTGACGACCTACAGCCACCCGGAAGCCGCTTGAGGGCATCGCTTTTCGCCTCTCCTCCATCTTCCCTCTCGCACAGCTCTCGACACCCTCCTGCGCCCGCCTCCTCGCGCAACGGGTCGTGCAGCCTCGTCGACGAGATATTCACTGGCGTGTGCTGAGCTCAGAGGGGGCAGGGTTTTCCTGGCGCCGGGCGGGCGAGCTGGAGAGGGCACGGCGGGTCGGACCTGCTCGAGGTCGCCGCCGAGCCGCCGGGCAGCGGGACGAGGCGCGGAAAGCTTCAGCAGTAGACGAGTGCAACATGATCTCGTTGGCATCCTGCGTGCGAAGGGGGAGTTCAGCCCTGGTGGAGAGACGCAGGGCTCGAGAGCGACGACCTCCTCGAGCACTCGCGCAGAGCCCAGCTCGCTCGTCGCAGGCTCAGCTCGTCTACGACTCGATGCACCGTCTCGTCTACAGCTTGCCCTCGCCCTTCGTCCGTCCCTCTCCTTCCAACGCCTGCCCCGCTCCCCCTCGCGGCCCCTCGCCCCTCCTCTCGCGCACCCTCCCGTCCCCGCCCTGCTCGAGCCTCCCCTCGACAAACCCCTTGGCGTCGACCCACCCGCCCTCGTTGACGTCCTTGCCACGCGCGCGCTCGGCCGCAGAGAGCGACGGCGACGCCGTCGGGTCGTGGTACGGCGTCGGGGTCGAGCCGGGCCAGAGCGGGTCGAGCGCAGAGTCGTACATGGTCGACGCGGGCGCCGTGTCGGACGAGTTGTCGATGAGGCGGACGCTGCATGCGCGAGGTGAGGGAGGAGCGTCAGCGGCGAGGTCCTCGTGTCGGGGCCTGAGCGCGAGGAAGAGGAGAACGAGACGCACCGCCGCACGAGACCGGGCTTGCTCAGCTTGGTGACGCACTCGGGGCTTTTGATCCTGCTGCGCTTGATGGCCTCGGGCCGGGTGACCCTGCCCGTCGACTTGGCGCGCTTCTCGGCGCGGCGGAGCATGACGTCCTCGGGCGCCGACTGCAGGCGCAGAAGGAGGGGTCCTCGTCAGCACAGGTACGAGGAGGGAGCAAGGTCGCGCGGGAGGACGGCGAGGGACGTGTGGGAGGAGGAGAGCGAGAGGGATGAGAGCGAGAGGGGAGAGACGCACGACGAAGAGGATCTCGCAGTCGTAGCCCGCCTCGCGATATTGCCTGCGAGCGCGATATCAGGTGACATTAGTCGATCGAGCCTCGATAAACGAGGGCGCGAGGCCGAAGAGAGAGAGGCGGCGACGCACCGCATGAAGCCCTCGAACCACCCGCAGTCGGTCAAGCTCCCATCGACGACCAAGCTCCGCCTCTGCTCCCTCGCGACGCTCGCGCACACCTCCTGTAGAAGACTCGCCTCGGGGTGCAGGAGCGCACTCGCGTTCTCCGGGTCGTGCGCGACGTACTGCGGGCGCTCGGGGAGCATGCGCGACAGGGCGTCCGGGTCGATCCAGACCGTGTTGCGCGGGAGGCGCACGGCGTGCGACTTGAGGAGCTCCTTGAGCGTGTGGCCCTTGCCGGCGCCCATGCCGCTGCGGGGGAGGGGGAGGCGTGCGTCAGTCGGAGAAGCTCTGGGTGCGGGCTCGTGCGAGGGGGGACGCACCCGGCGGTAAAGAGCGCGAGAGGCCGGTCCTCCTCTCCCTCGCCACCCTTGCGGCCCATGTCCTCGCTCTTGACGCCGCGCACGCCGTGTGGGTCCTCCTCCTGGCGGCTGAAGCCCTCGCGCGCCTCGCTGACCCGGCACGGCTCGTCGTCGCCGGCCTCGTCGCACTCGCGCAGGCGCTGCTGGAGGACGAGCGTGACGATCTCGTCCTGGAGCTGCTGCCGTGCGCGGCTCGGCACGACGTGGTAGGTCCAGTCGAGCTGGGCGCGGTGCAGGGCGTAGGGCCCGTGGTGGGCTGGGCGCGGGCGCGAGGGGTCGTCGGGTCGGGGCTCGAGCTCGTCGACGCGGGCCGGGGTTGGCCGTTGTGCTGCCGACGATGATGACGAGGAGGAGGAAGAGCCGAGTTCAGCCCAGGCTTGCTCGAGGGCGGCCGAGTAGAGCTCGGTGGTCGGGACGGCGAGCTGGTCGGGGTCGAGCTGCGGGGGCGAGTCGTCGAGGTTGCGCGGGCAGGGAGGTTGGGGCCCTGCGTAGCGGTGCTTGGCGGGCGACATTGAGCCGGGGAGGTGACGGGCCCAGACGGCGGCCGATGAGCCGGGGCGGGGGAGGAGCGAGGCTTTTTGAGGCGGCGGCGCGGGCTGGTGGGTGCAGGTGCGGGTGGACGAGTGGAGGGTGCGGGTGCGGGTACGGGTGTGGATGCAGCTGGGCGACGAGTGTGTGCCGGGGAAACGAGCGGGGCCGATGAGGTTGACAAGGTGGTGCGAGGTCGAGGGCGAGGGCGGCGACGGGTGCGACGCGATGCGGGCGAGGGATGCGCGGGCAGCCAGCGTGGCTAGTGCAGACCTAGGCAGCACGGCCAGGCGGTGGACAAGGCAGAGTGTGAGCGAGGACGAGGATGCCGGCTGACCGAGCCAGAGATGAGCCGGACTCCGCTCCTCCTCGTCTCCCTCTGCCTCGAGCGTGCTAGAATCTCGGCAGTCACAGCCGCACACCTCTGCAAGAACCCCTACCCCGACCGGCGCACCCGCTCGCCGCCTCGTCCCTCACCCTCCTCCTCGTCGCCCCACCTCATCAGCATCGTCGTCCGCCGACTCTTCCTCGGCATCGACCCGTTCAAGATGGGCCGCTACGTCGTCCTCGCTGCAGGCACCGTCGTCGCAATCTCGTGCGGCCTCAACTACTGCTACTCGTCCGTCCCCCTTCCACACCTCCACTCTCCCTCTCGCCGACGTGCTGACCGAGCCATTTCCTCCCCGCCCCTTCCTCTTTCGCCGGTTCTACGTCACCTACACAGAGCCTACGCTCCTCAGCTCGCCAACCGACTCGGCCTGACCTCGACACAGACCAACGCTGTCGGCGCAGCGGGCAACCTCGGCGTCTACTTGAGCTGCACGTCCTCGCTCTCCCCTCGCCCTCCTGCACCCATCCTGACCCTCCTTCGCACTCGCAACAGCTCCTTTCATTGGCCGCATCGTCGACCGACGAGGCCCCAAGCCGACCCTCGTCCTCGCCGCCATCGCCCTCACCGGAGGCTGTGCGTCCCTCTTCTCTCCTCAGTGACTCGCTCGTCCTGACCCCTCGCACCGCCGAACAGACCTCGTCATCCGAGCCTTCTATGAGGGCGGTGACGACAAGCATGGGCCCTATGCGCGCTTCGGCGTTCCTGGGCTCATCGCAGCCGAGCTGCTCACGGGTATCGGTGCGTCCTCTTCGCCCTCGTCTGCTCGTCTCTACTCGCTCATGTGCCTTCACGATCGTCACAGGCTCGACCGCTGGGCTCAGTTCGGCGGGCAACAGCGTCGCGAGGAGCTTCAAGAAGGTCGGTCGCCTCCCTCGCCGTCCTCACCTCTGGAACGTCGCTGACGAACCTCCCTCCTGCAGCGACGAGCTGCCGCGCTCTCGATCGTCCTCTCAGCTTTCGGCCTGTCGGCCTTCTTCTGTGCGTCGTTCTTCGCGCTCGCCATCTCTCACTCACTGACCTTCCCAAACCCGCCTCTGCCCGCAGATTCGACCCTTTCATCCCTCTTCCTCCACTCGCGCGCCTCGCTCGACGCAACGCCCGCCTTCCTGCTCCTCCTCGCCCTCGGCAGTCTCTTCAGCACGGCTGTCGGCCTTGGTTTCGTCCGCCCCGTCGCGCTCGCCGCTCGGACCGCCGACTCGGATCCGGATCGAGCCGCCGAGGCGGCGCCTTCCGAGGTCGAGGCGGCGCTCCCCGAGGCCGAGGACGAGCTGCAGGACGAGCCCGCCGTCGTCGTCGTGCCGCACTCGACCTCGAGCCCGACCTCGAGCCCGATCGCAAGCGAGCGCACGCCGCTCCTGCGCAGCAACTCGACCAAGAGCGTCCAGGAGCGCGACATCACAGGTTGGGCCCTCCTGCACGAGCTCGACTTCTTCCTCATCTTTGCGTTCAACGCGCTGTGCGCCGGCGTCGGGCTGTGCTGTGCGTCGCCTTCTCTCTTCCTCGCTCCTCCCCGTCTCTCCTGCTCGTCGCGCGAGGTGAGGTAGCTCCCGAGGCTGATCGACCTGCGCATGCAGACATCAACAACCTCGGCACAGTCGTGCGCTCTCTCGCGCTCGCCGCACCCACCGCCACTCCCTCCCTCGCCCCCCTCGTCGCCGCGCCCGACTCGGTCGCGCTCCTCCAGTCGCGCCTCGTCTCCCTCCTGAGCGTCTTCAACTTTGCCGGGCGCCTCCTCTCCGGGTTCCTCTCCGACTCGCTCCTCCACTCGCCGCCGCGCCCGCTCCCTCGCGTCCCGCGAGTCGCCTTCCTCCCCTTCACGGCATCGATCCTCGTCGCCTCGCAGCTCGTCGCCTTCCGCACCGAGCGCGCCGAGCACTTGTGGGCCGCGACGGCGCTAACGGGGCTCGCGCACGGGTGCCTGTTCGGCATCAGCGGCATCGTCGGCCTCGAGCGGTTCGGCCTTAAGCACTTCTCGCAGACCAACGGGTTCCTCGCCCTCGCGCCGGCGCTCTCGGGTGCGCGCTCGCTCTCTCCTCTGAGACGACGATGACGACGAGCTGACCCTCAGGGTGGACGTCCGCAGGCCAGACGACCAACCTCCTCTTCGGCCGCATCTACGACTCGCACGTCCTCCCCTCCCCGCCCACCTCTCCCTCGTCCTCCTCTCTGCTCGCCACCGTCGCCGGCACCTGCACCCTCGGGCGCGAGTGCTACGCGCAGGCGTTCGTCCTCACGAGCTGCATGGCGCTCGGCGCCCTCGCCGTCGGGCTGTGGCTCGCGGTCGGGAGGAAGGGCATGCGCATCCGGGCGGCGTAGCGAGCTCGAGTGCAACGTGTTGCTAATACGGTCGAGCTTGAGGACCGAGAGCACGCAGGGCGAGCGAGAGTGCGGCGAGAGAGCGAGAGCGAGGCAGAGGGTCCGTGCGCCGGGATCGGTTCTCTCGGCGAGCTCTCTTCTCGAGCGGCGGGAAGGACGAGAGCGACGAGGGATAGTGTACATGCGCTCTACGATCTAGTGGACGACCTCTACGCGAGCCAGCCCCAGATCTTCCACGCCCACCCGAGCCGCCCGCTCTCGCGCGCCGCACGGTCCTCGTCGTCCTTGTCGTCCTCCGCCGTGTTGACGTACCGGCCCGTGTCGAGGTCGATCTCCTTGAGGGTCGGCGTGCGCACCTTGCCCCACTTGACGACGCGCCAGGCGACGTAGAGCGCGAGGAAGATCGGCAGCTCGATGTAGTTGGCGACGAAGCTCACAGCGTCGAACGGCTTGAAGACGGACCAGCCCTGGACGAGGATGATGAAGGTGCAGCTGACGACGACAATGGGACCGGCCCATTTGCCGGCGGGGTTGGGGAACCGCAGCTCGGAGACGGAGCGACCCTGAGCCGCCCACGCCCAGCGGAAGCGCGTCGACGTGATGCCGATCGTGAGCCACGCGAGCTGGTTCGAGACCTGCGAGCGAAGGAGAGGAGGGAAGGAGAGAGAGTCAGTCGACGAGAAGGCAGGGGAGGGTGAGGCGGACGAGAGAGGGCGTGACGCACGCCGACCAGCGACTGGCACCAGCTGAAGATCTGTGCCGCACCGCCGGGCAGGAAGCTCGCGCCGAAGAGAACGAGCGACACGCTCGCGATGGCAAGCACCGCAATCCACGGCACGCCCTGGGCGTTCGTCTTGCGGAAGATGGCCGGCGCCTGGCGGATGACGGCGAGGCCGTAGAGGACACGAGCGCCCGCAAAAAGCGCATGGTTCGCAGCGCTCGCGACCGACGTGAGAACAACTAGGAGCGCGAGGGAGGAGAAAGGCAGGAGGGAGGGAGGAGGGGGGGGGGGGGGAGGAGGTCAGCCAACTTGAGAAGGTCGACGAGGAGCGAGTCGAGGACGCACCGGCGTTCATGAACGAGCCTCCAGCTTTTGCGCCGGCCATCTGGAAGACGAGGGTGAACGGCGAGGTCGCGGTCGACTTTGTCGAGAGGCCCTCGGTCATGTACGGGATATTGAAGCCGATGATGACGACCGTCGAGATGTAGAAGATCAGGATGCGCCAGAAGACGTTGCGGACGACCTTGGGCATGTTGCGCGCCGGATTCTTGGTCTCGCCGGCCGTCTACGAGTAGAGGAGGTGCGGGAAGAGGAGGTGCGAGAAGAGGAGGAAGGTCAGCTCGAGCCGATGACGTCGGCCGCGACGGGGAGAGGAGCGCACGATGCCGATGCTCTCGGTGCCGCCGTATGCGAAGGCAGCGTTGACGAAGAGCGATGCGAAGCCGGCGAAGCCATTGACGAACGGCGCCTCGCCGGTCGTCCAGTTGCGCGCGCCGACTGAGAGACGGGCAGGTCAGCGACACGCAGGAGTCGAGCTGTACAAGGAGAATGACGCACTGTACTCGCCGTCGACATTGCCGCCCGCATTGACTGTGGCGCGAGGGAAGCTGTTAGAGGAGGTCCGTGCGCTTGAGAAGGTCGAAAACAGCTTGCCGGCGATGCCCAGGAAGAAGAAGATGACGATCGCGATGATCTTGAGCAGCGAGAGCCAGTACTCGAGCTGCACGAGGGAAAGTCAGTGCGCGCGGGTGCGGGGCGAGGGAGAGGACGGCGCACCTCGCCATAGGCCCGAACGTGAATGAGGTTGACGGCGACGACGAAGAACAGGAGGAAGAGCGACGGCAGCCAGTTGTACTTGGGCGTCCAGTAGCCGATGAGGACCTGTCGCAGGAGTACAGGCTCGTCTCGACTCGGAGAGAGGAGGGAGAAGAGGAGCAGCGACGCACCTGTGCAGCTGTCAAGTCTCCTGCGGTCGAAACCGCATCATTGAAGGCGTAATTCCAACCTATCGTGAATCCGAGTGCTGGGTCGCCAAAACGCGCTGCGTACGAGGTGAACGAGCCGGCGAGGGGAAACTCGGTCGCCATCTCGCTGAGGAAGAAGTCCGTGTCAGCTTTCGCAACCAGGTGCGCCGCCAGGCGCACAGGAAGGACAGCTCGACGCACCCGAGGCAGAGCATGACCAAGTAGACGAGCGCGCCGACGATGCTGTAGTTGATGAGGAGCGACGCTGGACCACCGTTCACGAGCGAGCGGCCGGTGCCGAGGAACAGTCCCTGCGGGTCCGCTCCGGGTCAGCCTCTCCTCCTCATCGTCGTCATTCTCCTCATCGTCGTCATTGGGAGCGAAGGAGAGTGCGCACCGTGCCGATAGTGCCGCCTGCGGAGCGCAGGGAGGGGAGAGGTCGTCAGCTGCGTCCGCCTCGCTCGCCGACCGACGTGTCCCTCGTCGAGCAGGAGTAGGAGGGGCTCACCGATGGCGATCATGGACACCTGGCGTGCGCTGAGCGCGCGCGTAAGGTGCTCAGGCGAGGTAACGTCGCTCGGCACCGCCTCCGAGGGCGCCACCTCCTTGTCGTCGGGGCCGCCCTGCGAGCCCGCCGAGAGCGACTGCGCCTTCTCGAGGTCGAGCGTGGTGGACATGGCCGGTGTGCGAGCTGGTGCAGCAGCAGGAAGTGCGAGAGAGGGCGAGAGCAGCCGCCGCCCCTCGCACGCCAATTTTCGCCCTCGAAGCTCCCCCGCTTTCTCAGCCGCGACGATGGCGTGCGAGCGGAAGAAAACGGCGAGCGCACTCGCGTGGCTCAGCACGCAGCGAGCAGCTGAGGTGATCGTGGCCGGCGGTGGCGAGCGTGGGAGGAGCGAGCGCGAGGGAGCGACGAGTAAGGCGAGCTCGAACGGCGCAGAGGAGGCCCTGGCGCAGGAACGTCCGCCCGAGGACGACGGGAAAAGCGAGCGGAAGAGAGGGACCGGAGATCGACAGCTGCTCGGCCGAGCGATCGAGGCGAGCGCGAGCAGGCGATCGGAATACAAAAGCTCGTTGCTCGCGAGCTGGTAATGGCGAAGCTCGTTGTATTCCAGCTCGTCCGACTAGAACTCAAACGCGTCAAAGCTGAACTCTGCAGGCGCCTTGGCCTCGACCTTTACCGTGTTGACGACCTCGCGGAACTGCCGCTTCTGCCGCTCGCGCTCGGCCTTCTCGTCGTCCTCGGCGGTCGAGGCCGGTGCGGGCGAGGCGACTCGGCTCGGCAGGTTGGACGGCGGGAGGTCGAGGTCGAGCTTGGTCGACGCGAGCAGGAGCGATGAGCGGCGCATGGCGTGGCGCAGGGAGGGGCGAGCGCCAGAGGACGAGTGCAGGGTCGCCGGGAGGAAGTGCCAGTTGCGGAGGAGGTTGAGGGCGAGGACGTGGCAGCCTGCAGGCGGCGAGGTGAGGGTCAGCGTCGCGCGAGAGCTCATGGACGAAGAGGAGAGGAGCGCACCCATGCGGCAGAGAATGCGCGAGATGTGGAGGACGAACTGCGCGCACGGACCGCGACGGTCAGCTCGACCCGACGGCGAGGACGACGACGATCAGCACCGCTCGCGAGACGACGCACGTTGAACTCGGTCTTGCCCGGGATCGCGATGGCGCCCTTGACCGTCTGCAGCGACCAGCTGCGTAGCTGGGCAAAGAGGAAGAGGAGCGCCGGGTCCTCGCGCGGCGGCTGCGTCACCTGCGTCACTCGATACGGCAGGCGCGCAGCGAGCTGCGATAAAGGTGTCTGTGAGGAGAGGCGCACGTCAGCTGCGGCTCGGCGTGGTCGTCGAGGCGGGGCGTGGAAGGGTCTGGAGGAGGGAGGACGCACGACGATGATCTGCACGGCGAGGTCTCGCCGGTTGATCGTCCAGAACGCCCAGCTGCCGAGCCATCGATGGCCCCGCTCGAACGCGCGCGGGATGACCGTGTCCTCGAGGATGGACCGGAAGACGGGCCCGTCGGTCCCGCCCTCGTACGTCCTCGCGACGGCGACGGCGAGCTGGAAGTCGTTGAGCTGCCGCAGGATGACGCTGACGGCGTCCTTGAGGCTGTTGCCGAGGAGGAAGAAGCAGGCGGCGAAGACTGTGTGCAAAGGGCGAGGCGAGGACGGCCGTCAGCAAGAGCGCCGGAGAAAGGGCAAGAGAGGCCCGGGCACGGCAACGACGGGAGAGAGCGAGGACGCACGGAACCGCTGCTTGCTGAGCAGCACGAACGCGTTCTTGTTGGCCGCCGTGCGCCACCTCGCGAGCTCAAAGTCGTTCTCGAGAAACTTGAGCATCTGGCGCTGGTCGCCGTGCCCGGTCGCCTGCTTCCAGAACGTGCGAACGATGTGCGGCTTGCGCAGGGCGAGGTAGAAGAGCATGGCCGTGATCGGGTCGCGGTCGTCCGGGTCGCGCGTGAACTCGGTGCGGCCGATCGTCTCCATCGTGCGGGCCTGTCGAGCGAGGGAGCGTCAGCTCTCGACGTCGAGGCGGGCATGGGGCAGGAGAGAGAGGGAGGGAGCGCACGAGCATGTCGTGCGGCTTGATCCACAGAGCGAGGCCGAGCGTCCTCGCCGTCGCCCAGGTAAGCTTGCCGCCGGCCGTCTTGACGCTCTCGTCGAGGAGGAGGTCCTGGCTCTCGCTGTGGAAGGCCCAGACCATGTCGCGGTACTTGAGGCGCAGGATCCAGGGCCCCCTGTGGCCGTCAGAAGGCGAGGACGAGGGCGGGGAGGGGGTTGCCGAGTCGCGGTAGAGGTAGAAGGAGCGCATCGACACGAGGTACCGCAGGCCGTTGTCGTCGATGGAGCCTGTGCGACTTTGAGTCTGCAGTGTATATTCGAGAGAGTCAGTGAGTGCTGCGGCGGCGAGGGAGAGAGCGAGGCGGCGCACCTCGAAGACGGTCTGGGCGACGACAGCGAGATGCTCGTGCTCGAGCTTGCTGAGGCCGCGCATCGCTCGCTTCTTGAGGGCGGCGAGAAGGCTCGTCATGTCGTCCTGCGAGAGGTGCGCTTGCGGCGTTGACCTGCGAGCCGGGCACGAGGAGTCAGTGCCGCACGAGACGAGGGCTCGAGCGCGGCGGACGCACGGGTCGCGCTCGTCCGAGGTGGTGAGGGCCGAGAAGACGTCGTTGGCGGCTTTGCCCTGCAGACGTGAAGCGAGGTCAATAGGATGCACGGACAGGACGAGAGAGAGCCGGAGAGGAAGGGGTCCGTGCGCACCTTCGACCCCGCACTCGGGTGCCGCAGGAAGGCGTCGAGCGTGAGCACCTCGGGCTTCTCGCGTACCGACAAGGGCGTCAAGCTCCCATCGTGCGTCAACTCGGCCGCGAGGCCCACCAAGATGCGGACGACGGCGTCAAAGTGGCCCTCGAGGAGCGCCTGGAAGAGGAGCTGAGGATGGTGGAGGGGAAGAGGGGCGCAGCGGTTCGCGGCGAGGCTGTGCGCGTCGAGGCCGGACGAGAGACGTGACGAGTAGAAGAAGAGGTGGTCCGAGGCGGAGAGGACGAGGCCGGCGCCGAGCCAGGTGAGGGTCGAGATCGGCGCGGGCAGGACGCTGCAGGTGGACGAGCTCGTCAGCCTCGAGAATGACATGCACTTGAGCGACTGGAGGAGGACGCACTCGTCAACGCGGATGGTCGCGTACGTCGCCCAGCCGGGTGCGCCGCTCAGGTCGTTGAGCCGCTGAGCGCTCATGAGCGACACCTCGTGCTCGGTCGCGAACGCGAGCGTCTGGCCGTCGAGCGACCACTCGATGGCGACGACAGGTTCCCTGTGAGCGCTTGACGAGTCAAATACCGTGCAGAGACGCGGACGAGGTCGAGAGGAGCGAGAGACGCACTCGAGGTCCATCCAGAACTGCTCGCCCGAGCTGAACTCGGACGCCTTCGGGTCCCAGATCGAGAGCCGATACCTATCGCCCGGCTTTGACACTGTTCGAGTCGTCAGTGAGTCGCTCTCGAAGCGGGTGAGAGGGTGAAGAGAGACGAGAGGACGCACCGACCGCCGACGTCCCGTCTGCCCCGCTCGCGACCTTCTCAATCCCGCTCAAGCCCGTCCTCACCTCGCCCTCTCGCGCCCGCGACTCACCCGGCTCGCTCAACCGCGTCCCCCACCTGCGCATCGTCCCCTGCTCGTCGATCGCGAGGAGCGCGACGGCGTCGACCTCGTCGCCGAGCGGCGGGAGCGGGACGACGAGCTTGATCGTGCTCGTCGACGACGACGTGGCGGGCCCGAGGTGCGTCTCGCCGGTGGGCGAGAGCGTCTTGAGCGTGTGGTCGTACACCCAGTCGAGAGCGAAGCCGTCGGCGAGGACGGCCGTGATCGAGGTCGACGGCGAGTCGGGGCGGGCTCGGGCGACGAAGAAGGCGAGGGCGCCGTCGAAGGAGCGGTCGGGCATGGTAGGAGGGAGGGAGATGGTCGTCACGAGGCGCAGGCGGCCCGTGCGGCGGAGCTTGAAGATGCTGAGCTTGCGGTCCGAGGCGACGGCGATCATGCGGCCTGCGCGAGAGCGAGCTCGGGTCAGGCTCCTCGTCGTCGGGTTTGGAAGCTCGAACAGGATGGACGCACCCTCGAGCCATATCGCGACGAGTGCACCTCGCGCGATGCCCGCCTCGGCGGTGAACGACTCGACGATGCTCTCGTCCTCGCCCAGCGTCCAGCTCTGCACCCTCCCTCCCTCGCCAACGGCGAGCACCGCACCTCCTCCGAGCGTCGGCCGCACCTGGACGAGCCGCCCGACGTGGCTCACGGGCGGCTTGCGCGCCTCGTCGTGGAAGGCGTGCTGCTTGGTCGACGCGGCGACGAGCGCCGACGACGGGACGGTCGCCCGAGCGTGGACGAGCGTGCTCCTTGCGCAGCGTCCGACGAGGTGAAACGCGTTGGTCGAGCTGCGCGACGGGAGGAGGTACGTGTGGCGGAAGTTGGCGAGCTGGGTCGGCGAGAAGACGTGCTGCTGGAGGGTCGAGGTCGACTGGGCGAGGCAGGCTGGCGGGCGGCAGTCGAAGTTGGACACGGTTGTCAGGTGGACCGAGCCGTCGATGAGGACGGTGACGAACTCGTCCTCGGTGCCGCCGCGCGGCGTGCCCTTGCCCGCCTCGGACTCCTTGGTGCGCCAGTACGACGTCGCGAGCGGCACCTGCTTGGGCAGCGCCGTGTGGACGTCGAGCGAGGTCCACAGCGAGAAGAAGTCGGGCTCGTCGATGACGCAGCCCCAGATGCGGAACACGCCGTCGACCGTCTCGGTGAACAGGACGGGGCCAGAGCTGCGGGCGAGCGAGTCCTCATCAGCAGCGTCACCTCTCGGGAGAAAGGGCAGAGAACGCACTCGGACAGGTCGTCACTCGCTCGCCACGAGATGTTGCGGATGCGGACCGAGTGCGATGCGCGCGACCGAAACTCGAGGCGGTTGGGCGTCGCGGTCGTCTTGGGGACGACGTTGCTGAGAAGGACCGTGCTGCTGGACTACAGCGGTATGTCAGCCCGGCACGGTGAGGGCGAGGCGCGGGAGAGCTCACTGTGGCGACCGTGGCGAGGACGAGAGCTGATGGCGAGAGGCGAGTCAGGGAAACAGGGGTTGTCGAGCTGCGTGTGCGAGGAGGTCAGCACCTGCTTCGGCGCACAGCGCCTCGTCGAGGGAGACGCACGAGAAGAAGCCGATCTTGGACCAGGTCGGGAGCGCAGAGGCTTGGTCGAGCGACCACAGCGAGACGCCGTCTCCTGCGGCGACGATGTGACCTGTGGGAGGAGCGGCGTCAGCTCTTCGCTCGACTCGAGGCGGCGAGCGAAAGAAGCATCTCGCACCTTGAACAAAGTCGAGCGCGCGCACGTCATGCTGCACGACGAAGCTCGAGTGGACCCTCCAAGTGCCGCCTCGCCCGGTCGCCCACACCGCGACTCGGCGGCTCGAGACAGCTGCGATCTGCGGCAGGCGGAGCGTCAGCTTGCTCTCGAATGGATGTGAGGGAGCTGCCGAGCGCACCTGCGCCGAGGAGCCATCCACCGCGACCGCCTCGACCTGGTCGTCGTCGGTCCGACCCGGGAACGCGTGCTCGAGCGGGAGCGCGTACACGAGCTTGCAGTTCTCGTCGAGGAGGTCGACTCGAGCCCCAACAGCGGCGACCTGTTGTCCAGGCGGTTGGTCAGTGAGCTGTCGAGGCCCTGACGAGTCGGGAGGTGGGGGGGAGAGATGAGGACGCACGAGGACAGGGCGAGAGTCGAGGACGGCAGCGGCGAGGGTGTGTGAGCCGTAGTTGGGTGCACCAACTGCGCTGTCCTGCAGCTCGAGCGTGGCCATGCGTGTGTGAGCGGGGGAGAGGTGCGCGCACAGCTCGCGGCGGCGGCGACGGCCAACTTCGACTCGCTCAGCTCTCAGCCTCGCCTCCTTTGGGTCCTGTAAAAGGCGAGCATGACGGGGCAGCTTTCACGGGGCGAGCAGTCAAGCGAGACAGGCGGCGAGAGCTCGCACGACCCTCTCGCTCTCGTTCCGAGTCGTTGCCCACGCTCGAACGGACGTTGCAGCCTCGCTCAGCTCAGAAGAACCGCGCGATCCACTCGCTCACCTCCTTGCCAATCTCCTCGGGCGCCTCGATGGGCAGGAAGTGGCCGACGCCCTCTGTATCGACCCGCTTGGCCCTCGTCCTGCCCTCCTCGCGCGGCCCGCGCGCCTCCCACGTCCGCTTGACGTCCTCGCCCGGTGCCGCGGCGCGCTCGAGCCCTGCGCTCCACAGCGCGAGGAGCGGGCACTGGACGCGGAGGCCCTCGCCGTCGGGCTCGCCGTCGGCCTCGTCGTGCTCGAGGTCGATCGTCGCGCCGGCGCGGTAGTCCTCGAGCGAGCCGCGCACGACGTCGGGCTCGGCGTACGCGTCGCACCACGAGTCCATGAGGTCCTGCGGGTAGTTGGGGCTCGGGACGTCGCCGTACGGCGTCGACATCTTGTGCGTCGACGAGCGGAACGCCGGGCCCGTCCACGACGAGATGCTGTAGCGCACGTACTGCGAGGCGATGTCGGGCGTCGAGAGGAGGAGCATCTCGGCCATCGGCGCGGGCGTCGCGAGGAAGATCCAGTGATAGTAACCGAGGGTCCGGGGAGGGCCGTGGTGGAAGCGCTTGAACTGCTCGGCGGTCGGGACGATGTCCTGGACGTTGAGGCCGATGATGCGGTCGGGCGAGTCCTTGGCGAGGCGGTACGCGACGCGAGCGCCGCGGTCGTGGGCGACGAGGACGACCTTGGGCTGCTCGCCCGGCCAGACGGCATCGACGAGCGAGAGCATGTCCTTGCCCATCTCGCGCTTCGAGTTGGCCTCGTGCGAGCCGTCGGGCGAGACGGCCTTGCGCGACTTGCCGTAGCTGCGGTGCAGGAGAATTGGGCGAGTCAGCTGCGACCGAAGCCCGGGAGGGAGGGGAGGGGAGGGAGCGCACCCGGGGAGGTCGGGGACGAGGACGCGGTAGCGGTCAAAGATGTCGGTGTTGGCCTCGAGCCATGCGCACACGGGCTGCCAGAGCGTGTGCGTCTGCGGGTAACCGTGGACGAGGAGCAGGACCGGTGTCGTCGAGCCGGACGAAGGTGGGGAAGAGGCGAGGGCGAAGAGCGAGGTGGGCGCGAGGTCGGGCGAGCACGAGTGCGGGATCGAGTGCTCGACGGGCTTGAACGAGGGCGGGAACTGGGACATCTCGAGGGTTGTGTGGTGAAGGCGAGGGAAGAGGGGCCGGAACCGGGGGACGACGAGGCGAGGTGATGACGGTAGCCCGGTAGCTCGCCTCTTGCGGCGGTTCCAAGGCGCCTAGCCGAGTCTGAGCATGGCTGAGAGTAGCTTGAGCAGCACAGCCTGGCCAACAGAGGGCGGCGAGGTGTCGAGGCGGTGCTGAGCGCGAGAGCGAGCTCGTCCCTGCGACTCGGGCTCGCGGCTCTCTCAACTCCCCTCCACCACCCCGTGCCCCTCCCGCACCGACCAGGGATGCCGGGCAAGACGCGCACCTCGCAGGCTCACGGCCCCGCAACCGCCAAAAAGCCCTTCAAGCGCGACACCGCGGCCGCAAAGCCCGCCTCGTCGCGCTCCACAGCCGACCGCTCCGCACCGTACAAGCCCCGAGCAGACGCCGCACCAGGCCAATCCGCCTCGGGCTCGAACCGCGACCCGGTCGACCGCAAGCGCAAGCTCGACGACGAGCCCGACAAGGCCGTCGTCCGCAACTCGCTCCTTAACGCCCCCGAGGAGATCGACTTCCCGCGAGGCGGCGGCTCGGGCCTCACCCAGGTCGAGGTCAGGGAGGCCCAGCTCGAGGGCGAGCAGGAGGCAAAGGCGACCGAGGACCAGGTGCGCTCCCCACATCGTCCTCGTCCCCGCTTCCCCCCCTCGTCTCGCCGCGCCCCGCTCGACTCGCAGTTGCTGACGCTCCACCTCGTCTGCAGGAGCGCGAGCGCGACACCGAGGTGATCAAGGACAAGGGCAAGGCCAAGCGGAGGAAGCTCGAGCGCGCGCTCAAGGGCGCCGTCAAGGAGAAGAACCAGCTGCCCAAGGACGCGTTCCGCATCGAGCACCTCAACTACAAGGTGCGCCTCGCTCTCACCTGCTTCGACAGCCTCTGCAGAGACTGACGCGACCCGTCCACCGTCTCGCAGCGCTTGATCGCGGGCACCAAGGCGCTCTGCCAGGTCGTCCAGGTCCGCCCGCTCGAGCTCATCGTCTCGCTCCCGAACCAGCTCCTCGGCCACATCCCCATCACCAACATCTCGGCCGAGTTCACCGCGCGCCTCGAGAAGGCCGGCGACGAGTCGTCGGATGAGGAGGAGGACTCGGACTTGGACGAGTCGGGCGACGACGACGACGAGGGCGCGGCGGCCAAGCCGTCCAAGGGCCTGCCCGGCCTCACGTCGCTGTTCCACCCGGGTCAGTGGGTCGTCGCCATCGTCGTCGCGAGCAAGGTCGGCGACTCGAAGGCCAAGCTCGGCGGGCGCGAGGGCGACGAGGTCGTGCGCTCGTCTCGGCGCGTCGAGCTGTCGCTCGAGCCGGAGAAGGTCAACGAAGGCATCGCCAAGGGCGACCTCAAGCGCGGCTTCATCCTGCCCGCCGCCGTCCACGACCTCGAGGACACGGGCTACTCGCTCTCGTTGGGCCTCGCGCCGCTCTCGTCCTTCCTCCCCTTTGCCGACGCCAAGAAGCTGTCGCCGACCAAGCCGCTGCACGTCGGCCAGGTCGTCCTGTGCCGCATCACCAAGGTGCACGACAACGAGCGCACCCTCTCGGTCACGGTCGAGCAGGCCGACCTCGCCGGCACGACGCTCGACAACGTGTCGTCCATCACGTCCATCCTCCCCTTCCAGCTCGTCACCTGCCTCGTCACGGCCGTCCTCCCCTCGGGCCTCAACGTCAAGTTCCACGGCTTCTTCGACGGCACGATCGACCGGTTCCACCTCCCCGTCTCGGCCGGCGACGACCTCGCCGACCACTACAAGCAGGGCCAGAAGGTCAAGGCGCGCGTCTTGTGGGACTCGATCGCGGCGAGCCCCAAGAAGTTTGCCCTGTCGATGGCGCCGCACGTCGCCAAGGTCGACGAGCGCGCCGCGACCCAGACCGAGCAGCGCTTCCCCGTCGGCGCCAAGTGCAAGCGCGTCAAGGTGCTCGCCATGGACGACGAGTGGGGCTTGACGTGCGAGATCCAGGACGGCGACGATGTCGTGCCGGCGTTCGTCCACGTGCGTCTCTCCCTCTTCTCCTCTCGTCCACCTCTCCCGCTCTCTGCGTCTCGCCCTCTCCCTCGCGCACCCTGCTGACGCTCTCACTACCACAGATCTCGCGCATCACCGACGACCACCTCAACACGATCCCCAAGTCGGGCCCGTGGAAGGTGGGGTCCGTGCACCCGGCGCGCGTCATCGGCTTCTCGGCGCTCGACCACCTCGTGCAGCTGTCGATGCAGCCCTCGGTCCTCGAGCAGTCGTTCCTCCGCGTGCAGGATGTCGAGGTCGGCGCCGAGGTCAAGGGCACGGTCAAGGTCCTCAAGGACAACGCCCTCTTCGTCTCGATCGGCGGCAACGTCGACGGCGTCGTGTGGCCCCTGCACTACGCCGACATCCGCCTCAAGCACCCGGAGAAGAAGTTCAAGCCGGGCCAGGCGGTCAAGGCGCGCATCTTCTCGGCTGACGCCGACAAGAACCGCGTCGTCCTCACGCTCAAGAAGCAGCTCATCAACTCGGACCTGCCCATCGTCGCCCGCCTCGATGACGCCAAGGTCGGCGTCGTCACGCACGCCACCGTCACCAAGGTGCTCGACAAGAGCGTCCTCGTCGACTTCTTCGGCGGCCTGCGCGCCCTCATCCCGGCGGCCGAGGCGGCCGAGGCCTTTACCCAGGCGGCCGACCTCGCCCGCCTCTTCCCCGTCGGCAAGGTCGTCCCCGTCCGCATCCTCTCGGTCGACCCGGCGACGTCGCGCATCGTCGCCTCGGCGCGCCAGGCGTCGGGCTCGGCCGTCGCCGCCGCCGCGTCCGGCGCAGCCGCCATCGAGGCGCTCGACATCGGCACCGTCACGACGGCGACCGTCGCGCAGCTGCACGACACGAACCTCGTCCTGACGCTCGCGCCCTCGGGCGTCAAGGCGCTGCTGTCGTACCCGACGCTCGCCCGCCACCGCGGCGTCCAGGTTGCCGACCTCAAGGCGAGCCTCGCCAAGGGCCAGACGCTCGAGGACCTCGTCGTCGTCTCGAAGAACGTCGACAAGGGCTTCGTCATCGTCGGCCTCCTCCCGTCCAAGTCGGCGTCGGCCTCGACCTCGTCCGCGACCGCCTCGACCTCGGCCGGCACCCCGCTCACGCTCGACTCGCTCAAGGTCGGCTCGCTCTACCCGGGCCGCATCGCGTCGCGCCTGCCCTCGGGCGTCATCCTCGTCCAGCTCGCGTCGGCAGGCCGCCACGCCCCTCGCGGCCGCGTCGCGCTCACCGAGCTCGCCGACACGTACGCCGACGACCTCTCGAAGGCCTTCCCGGTCGGCGCGCACGTCGACGCCGTCGTGCTCGCCATCGACAGCGAGCAGCACCGCCTCGACCTGTCGCTGCGCGCGTCGCGTGTCGCGGCGGCCAAGGGCGACGAGGTGCCCGAGGTGCAGGACCGCGTCGTCGAGAGCGTCGAGACGCTCAAGGCCGGCGACAAGGTGCGCGGCTTCGTCAAGAACATCGCAAACGCGGGTGTCTTTGTCACGCTCGGCGGCGAGGTGACGGCGCGCGTGCAGATCAAGGTGCGCTCTCCCTCCTCTCGCTGGCTCGTGGTCGACCCTCACTCTCCTCGGCCGCCTGAGCTGACCCTTCTCGGCCTTTGCGTGTGCAGGAGCTGTTCGACGAGTACGTCAAGGACTGGAAGCCGCGGTTCAAGGTTGGCCAGCTCGTCGAGGGCAAGATCCTCTCGTGCGTCCTGCTTCCTCTTGTCGACGATCGTGCTCAGGCCCCGTGCTCACGACCAGCTCGTCTCCTTCCCCGCAGCGTCGACAAGGTCACGTCGCAGGTCGAGCTCTCGCTGCGCAAGGGCGGCGTCGTCAAGAAGGACGCCCAGCCCGACCTGCCGTCGCTCGCCGACGCCAACCTCTCGGTCGGCCAGGTCGTTCGCGGCGTCGTCAAGCGCGTCGAGGACTTTGGCGCCTTCATCCGCCTCGATGGGCTCAACGTCCAGGGCCTGTGCCACAAGAGCAAGGTGACGGACGACGACAAGGGCAGCTGGAAGGAGCACGTGCGCTCGGGCGACAAGGTCCGCGCCGTCGTCCTCGCCGTCGACCTCGAGGCCAAGAAGGTCTCGCTCGGCCTCAAGAAGAGTCTCTTCCCCGAGGGCGAGGCGTCCGAGGACGAGGAGGACGATGACGAGGAGGAGGAGGGCTCGGACCTCGAGGAGGAGATCGTCGATGGAGCGAGCGACGACGAGGACGAGGAGGACGGCAGCGAGGGTGACGACCTCGACATGGCGGCGTTGCTGAGCGGCGCAGGCGCCGACTCGGACGACGATGAGGAGGACGAGGACGACGAGATGGCCGACGAGCCCGAGGTGCGGCGCCGGCGGTAGCGCTCCCAGCCCGTCTCTGCATTGCTCACGCGCACCCTCTCTCGCCCGCAGGTCCCTGTCGCGTCGACCAGCAAGCTCGCCTCGGCAGCACCCGCCCTCGCCGTCTCGTCCGGCTTCACCTGGGGCGGCGACGATGATGACGAGCCGATGCAGCCGGCGCAGGACGACGACGACGACAGCGACGACGACGCGCCCGCTGCGCCCAAGCCGTCTGCGACCGCTGCGGGCAAGAAGGCGGCGACGGGCGTCTCGGCGCTCGACGACCGGACAGGCGACCTCGACACGCAGGCGCCGACCTCGGTCGCCGACTTTGAGCGCCTCCTCCTCGGCTCGCCCAACTCGTCGTACCTCTGGATCCAGTACATCGCCTTCTTCGTCGGCCTGTCGCAGCTCGACAAGGCGCGCGAGATCGGCCGGCGCGCGCTCAAGTCGATCCACTTCCGCGAGGAACAGGAGAAGCTCAACGTGTGGGTCGCGCTCCTCAACCTCGAGAACTCGTACGGCGACGAGTCGACCGTCGACGAGCGCTTCAAGGAGGCGGCCCAGTACAACGACGCCAAGACGGTCCACCTGCGCATGGTCGACATCTACGAGCGCACGGGCAAGTACGAGGCCGAGGAGGAGCTCTTCAAGCGCACCGCCAAGAAGTTCTCGCAGAGCTCCAAGGTGTGGACGCTCTTTGCGCAGTACTACCTGTCGCACGGCCGGCCCGCCGAGGCGCGCGAACTCCTCCCTCGCAGCCTCAAGAGCCTCGAGAAGCGCAAGCGTGCGTCTCTCTCTTTCGCTCTCTCCTGCCTCTTCCGTATCGTGCTGACCTCGTCGTCGTCCTCTTCCTGCGCGCACAGACGTCAAGACGATCGTCAAGTTTGCCCAGCTCGAGTTCAAGCTCGGCGACGCCGAGCGCGGCCGCACCATCTTCGAGGGCATCATGGACTCGTACCCGAAGCGCCTCGACCTGTGGTTCGTCTACGTCGACATGGAGATCAAGCAGCGCAACGTCGCCGGCGTGCGCGCCCTCTTTGACCGCATTCTCGCCTCTCGCCTCTCGAGCAGTGCGTCCCTCGCTCTCCTTCCTCTCCCTCTCTCTCCTTCCTCTCCCTGGTTCCTCTCCTTCTGCACCTCGCTCTCTCTCCCCCTCTTCTCCACCCTCGTACCCGCTCGACCTCGCACCACCGGCCTCATCGAGCTCTCGAGCTGACGTGCCGCACGGACCCCTTCTCCCTCTTCCTCCTCCTTTCGCTCGCAGAGAAGGGCAAGTCGGTGTTCAAGAAGTGGCTCACGTTCGAAAAGGAGCACGGCGACGATGCGGGCGTCGACGAGGTCAAGCAGCGGGCGGTCGCGTTCGTGCAGGGCCGTTCGCAGCCGGGAGCGGACGAGGAGGAGGACGACGAGTAGCGCGGTCTGAGCGGCACTCGGTAGACGCGCTCGTCGGCTGTATTCCTAGCTTTCTCTCAACGTCTCGACGCTCGTGAGCTCAGAAGAAGAGCTCGTGTATTGCTCGAGATGCGAAAGAAAGAAAGCCGCTCGCGCCTCCTCGCCTCCACCGCCCGTCACCACCCCTCGTCATGCTCGTACTCATCCTGCTCCTCGTCGTGCGAGCCGTACGGGCTCCTCGCGCGGTAGGCGTCGAGGTCCCCGCCGGGCATGAACGCCTGCCAGGACCCTGGCCACTCGGGAAGCGGCTCGTCGCTCGTGTCGAGCAAGCCGCGCGCCAACGACCACCCTGTCCTCAGCTCGTCGCACAGCGCGACGCGGCAAGCGCTGAGGTCGGGCACCCGCTCGTCGTAGAACAGGATCTCGACGCCCTCGCGGCGACAGGCGTTCATGATCGAGTTGAACGCGAGCTGCACGGCCTCGTCGAACAGGTCGTCGCGGGCGGGCTTGCCGGCCGTCGGGCGGCACGTGCGGGGGAGCGCGATGGCCTCGAGACTGAGCGCGCGATCCACCCAGCCGGCGACCGCGCCGAGCATGACCGGGACGTCGCTGCCGACCTCGCACTTGTTGTACTTGTCGTACTCATCCGGGTCCGGGTAGTGCACGATGAGGCGGCGCAGGTGCTCGGTGAACGGCTCGGTGATGGCGCCGTTGTCGAGGCTGTACACGAAGGCGAGCGACTCGGCGAGCTCGGCGACGTATGGACGGAGGAGCGACTCGAAGGAGGCCTCGTAGAAGATCGGCTGCGGCCCGACCTGGAGGAACTCGATGTCGCCGTGCTCGATCAAGGCCTCGCCGGGTATGTAATGGTCGCGGTCGCCTCTGAGCTGGGTGATGTGGACCGTCCTGAGATGCTTGTTCTCGACGATGAAGTGGTGGGCGAGGGCGGGCTCGCACTTGACGTCGAGGAGCTCGAGCTCGATGAGGTCCAGCGGGGTGGACTCGCCGGTCACCTGGCCGCCGCTGATGGTGAGGCGGCGCAGATCTGTGTAGGTGCCGAGTCAGCCGTAGTCCGCCGTCGAGAGAAGTGAGCGGAGGAGGGGACGCACGAGGCAGGTTGGCGAGGAGGGCCAAGTCGACAGTGCTGGACGACCCGAGGTACAAGCGCAGCGAGCGCAGGTTGCCGAAGGCCATGCTGAGGCCCGAGATGACGACGGGTGCACCTCTGCTCTTGATGTGGACGTAGTGGGCGTGCTCGTCTGGCTGGACCGTCGTTGTCGGGCCCGAGAGGACGACGTGACGGCGGCGCAGAGGCTTGGCGACGCCGTGGAGGGCCGTACACGTTTGTGCGACCTTGTGGACCGTCTTGTGGCGGTCGTGCGGGGTGCGGTCGTCGTCGTAGAGGGGAGACGAGGCTGCGAGGTCGACGACGTTGGCGAGGAGCTCTCGCGGGAGGCCGAGGAGGCTCGCGCGAGGGTAGACGGTGGGTGCGCTCATGCAGCCGGGTGCTCTGGTCCGGGCTGGCGAGGCGCAGGAGCTGGCTCGAGGTGGACGGTGGCTCGAGAGGGACGAGTGACGACGAGAGGGAGCGAGCGACCGAGCCGGATCCTCGTCGCTCTCGTTCCTCACACTCCGAGCAGCTCGAGCACAGCCCCGAGCCAAGCCCACACTCTCTCTCATGGCTTCCACCGCCCCAGACGACCCGCCCGTCCGCCCCATCCCCTCACCCACATCCTCATCAGTCGCCGACCTCCTCGACTCGTTCCTCCCCTCCACCGCCCTCAAGGCCCAGCTCGACCAGCACGCGCAAGCTCTCCTCGCCTGTCGGGTCCAGCGCAACACCCGCCGCCAGGTCGACCAGCTCCGCGGAGAGCTGCGCGACGACTTTGCCTCGAGGGCGTGGGTCGTCAAGGCCGACTGGATGGCCAGGATCGTCCCCGAGCACCGCGACGAGGCCGACGACGCGCAGGAGGGCACGGGCGAAGGTCATGCCGGCATGGTCGGCGGGCGTGGTTCCACCGACAGCTCTCCTCCCTCCTCCCCCACCTCCTCGACTCGCCCGACCGCGTCGCTCCCGCCCACCATCCTCTCCGACACGGACGGCGCCGCCACCATGGCTCGGCGAGTTGACGACACGGTCGAGGGCGCGCTCGCAACGCAGGTGGACGAGGCGCGAGGGCGGATCGAGGCGTCGGTGCGGCGTAGCGAGGCCATGGAGCTCGAGCTGTGGCTCGGGCACGAGGTGCGTCGCTCTCGTCTCTCTGCACCCTCGTCCTACAGCAATAGCTGACACAGTCTCAAGGCCCTTGCAGATCCTGGAGGCGGTGTCGACGGCAGGAGGAGACGAGGGGCAGGCTGCGCGGCTCGTTCTCGAGCGGCTGGAGGACGTGTGTTTCGAGGAGAGCGTCCCTCTCGTGTGAGCTGCAACGTCGTGCTCTGCGGCAGTGCAAGAAGAGAGAGCTGTTGGGCTTCGAGGAGGTGCTCTCCCGCCAGTATCGGCTTTAAGTAGCTCAGTGCCGTGCGGGCCTCCCCTCTGCACCTGCCGCATCTGGCGCTCTGCGCGCGTCGGCGGTGCTTGACTTCCCGTTAAGGAGAATACACACAAAAGCGTTTGATCTGAGGAGAGAGCTGGAAGGTCGCGGGAGGAGGAACGCGTAGCTCTTTAGCTCGCAGGTCTACACTCGCTGTCCCCTGGAGCCTCGCTAGCGCCCTCTGGAGACGGTTGCTTGACGATAGAGGCGGCGCGAAGCGCCGCTCGAGAGGCTCACCGCCCGACTCTGTGCTTGAGAAGGCCCGAGCGGGGAGGAAGACGTCGCTTTCTGGCTCGCCTTTCTACGCGTGCTGTTCCCTAGAATCTCTCTATGGGCCTTTCGAGGACGTCGCGGACGAGCGGAAAGTTCGTGGCAGATGGCGCAGGAAAGACCTCTCTGCTCGCGCGCGCTTTGACCCCGGATCCTTGGATATTGCACCGCCGCTTGTCGGCATTCTTCATGGAAGGGCAAAAAATGAAGTGCGACCACGGTGGGGGTCGAACCCACGACTTCTGGTTGACAGCATGCGCCCGATTACAGAGTGTGTAGTCCAGCCTATGTCGAAGACCAGCACCTTAACCACTTGGTCACGCGGCCATTAGAGCGCGCTAGGGAGCACGCGCCATAGCGTCCGGAGCCGAGGAAGAAGGACAGCCTTTCCCTCGTTGGCCTTCCCAACTGGGGGAGGCCTGAGCGCACTCTGTGCTCTTGGATAGCTCAGCTCTTGTAGGACTACGCTCGATCAGTTGACGAGCGTTCGGGGAACGGCAAGAAGCGAGAGTCGACGTAGGACGGCAGGACTTTGCGAGGAAAGTGAGGAGGAGGAGCAGGTGAGGTCCCTCTTGGTCGCCCGTTCTGTCTTTCTGGTCGTCTCGTTCAACGTGCGGGGAGCTCGTCACAGTGCTCTTGAAGTGTACTTAGGGACGAGCGCGAAAGAGTAGCAAAACCTCGAGGTAGCCTTACCGTCCTTTTCCTCCGGAAGGTCGAGCGGGGAGGGCCTGAGCACGCTTTCCGTTTGCTTCCGCGGAGCTCTAGCGTTATCGAACACGACGACGAGACTGTCTCGAGCTGATCGCCGAACCGAGAGAGCCCAGAGTCGACCAACCGCACGAGGCCTAATGTCGAGAGGAGCGAGGGCCGGAAAAGGGAGACGCAGGCAATGGTGGCTTCTGCCCTGCTCTCCTTCCTCCCTCGGCGTCAGTGCTGCATCGAGCTCACGACGTCGATCTAGGGACGCCCGCCGGACAGCAGCAGGCGCTCTGGGCAGGGGCGACCTTCTCCGGCAGAGCACAAGGGACTTGCTCCACGATGTTCAAGCCGCTTGTTCTGGCTCCGAGCCCTACTCGATCGACACTCAATGACAGCTGGCCGAGCTTAGCGTCCACTTCCTGCCCGTCGAGCGGTAGAGGCCCGTTGACTTGAGAAGGCGCAGCTCGCCCACGAACACGTCTCCCCTGAAGCAGCTCCGCACCGAGCTGTCTGCTAGGTGAGTAGACTCACTCGTCGTAAAGACAGAGCGCACCGTCTCTCGGTGCGGCCTCTGTGGGTACGGCGGCGGAAAAGAGCGGCTCGAGCGCATCGCCGCCGTGAGCAGCGCTTGTTGGCGTTCGAGCTGCTCGGCGCCGCCACTGTGTGCGACGCTGGCGGTTGGAGCAGCGCTGGATGAACTCGATTCGAGTGCAGCAGCGAGCAAGCGACGCGAGGGGTGAAGATGAGGGGACAAAAAAAATCTGGAGCAGAGGGGATTTGAACCCCTGACCTTTCCTACGTCGGTGCCTCGAGGCATTGCAAAAGGAACGAGCTAACCACTGCGCCACAGCCCCAGCTGCTGGGACAGAGAGCAGTGGTAGCGGTAACAGAGCTCGAGGAGGAGAAGGTCGACCGGGTCGAGCGCACGTTTCCCGACGACACTCACGCTCACGACGGCCTCTACAGTCTCTCTCGCACGCTCTCTGACGCCCTCGTGCTTCGACTGAGTGCGCGAGGAAGACGAGAAAGCCACGCTGCATCGACCCGAAACCAGGCCTTCTCAAAACAGCCGCCCGACGACGCTCTCCAGCTGGCCCTCGTCCCGACGCAGCTTCTTGCTCACGTCCACCGCCTCGCACTCGTCGAGCACGTCTTGCGCTCGTCGAGGCGCCTACCTCTCGGTGAGCTCCCGGGCGCGCACGAGGTCCGAGCGCGCCTTCTCAAACCGAGCCTCGTCGGGCGAGGGACGGCGAACGAGAGCGCAGAACCCGTGGAATGCAGACAAGCAGGTACAGTGACGATGAGAGAGTGCAGCTATAAATGTTCGTGCGAGCGGGCCCGAGCTCCTGCTCAGTAACGCGTGTGCTGCCCGCCGTACCCTCCTCCTCCTCCGTACCCGCCCTGACCCTGGCCCTGCCCGCCCTGGTACCCGCCGTAGCCGCCGTAGCTGGGAGGAGGAGGCTGCTGGGGCTGACCGGGGTAGCGAGCGCCGCCCGGACCGCCTTGAGGAGGAGGGGCAGCGTAGGCGCCGTACGCGGCGGGAGGCGGAGGACGGTACCCGCCGGGCAGCGGCGGCGCCATGTAGCCCGTCGGCGGACCGTAGCCGCCGTAGGCCTGCTGAGGAGGCTGCTGAGGCGGGCCGTTGTCTGCGAGGAGGGTCGAGCGAGAGGGGTCCGAGCGGGAGGGGTCCGAGCGTCAGCAACCGCTCGCCTCGACGACGTCGAAGAGAGACGAGGACGCACAGTAGCCACCGCCTCCGCCGCCGCCAGGGTAGCCGCTGTAGCCGGCGTACGGGTCGCGGCCGCCGTTCGGCGTGCCGTAGCCGGTCGGCGTGCCGTACCCGCTCCCAGGCGTGCTGTACCCGCTGCCGTACCCGCCCTGCCCGCCCTGACCGCCACCGTACCCTCCCCCCCCGCCGCCGTACCCGCCTCGCCCGCCGCCGCCGCGGTTGTCGACCTTGGCAAAGCCCGGGCCCGACTGGTCGCGCTGGCGCATGGCGTGGAAGCCGTTCGACTCGGTGCGCTCGCCGGCGCCGCGACGGACCTGGTCCTTGTCGTACGGCGTGAGGACGCTGCGCTCGAGCTTGGCGCCGGGGAGGAGGACCGAGCGGTGCGGCGTCTTCTGAGGCGGGAAGACGAAGCTGGCCGAGATCGACTCGTCGTTGACGATGTCGGGCTGCGACGGCAGCGGCGAGTCGAACGTGCTGCCGGGGAGCGACTCGTTGGGGAGCACGGCGCCGGCGATGCCCTTGCTGCGCTTGGTGTCGAGCGGGACGGGCTCGGACGCCTTCTTCTTGCCGTACAGGCCCTCGAGGTAGTCGTACAGCGGGTGCTTGCTGCCGACGATGATGGCGTCGGTGCCGAGCGTGTTGCGGTAGTGCTCAAACTCGGTGAGCTCGGGGTACTTGGTGTCCATCGCCTCGAGGAGCCGCTTCTGGTCGATGAAGGGCAGGAGCGCGACGCCTTGCCACAGCATCTTCTTGCCGTTCATGTCGATGTGGAACTCCTCCGGATAAAAGTCGAGGATGGGCGAGTCCTCGCCGATCATGAGCTGCTGGAAGGGCTCCGGGAGGTGGATGCGGCTGCAGGAGCGGGGAAGGAAGGTCAGCGCACGGACCTCTTCGAGCCGAGAACTCGCGCGCAGAGCAGAGAGAGACGCACCTCGCGGCCGGGAAGACGCCCATGAGCTGCTCGTACGGCTTGAACGGCTGGCCCTTGTCGAACTTGATGTCGAGGCTCGCGAGGTCGACAAAGTCGCTCGCGAACGGCGAGAAGTGGTACGGGTAGTACCACTGCCACGACGGCGTGCCCTGGTAGTAGTACTCGAGGACCCAGCAGAGACCCTCGACGTAGCACTTGACGACCCTGCGGGCGAGGCGGGAGGGACGGAGGAAGGGGTCAGTCGGGAGAGCTCCTCGAGGGGTCCGGGCGAGGACGACGACGAGGCACGCACTTCTTGCGGAACTCGGCGTCGCTCAGCTCGACGCCAAACTTGCTGCGGTAGTAGCGCTCCTTGTAGCCGGGCTCCCACAACCTGCACAGAGCGCGCGACAAGGTCAGCTCGCTGCGCTCGAGGGGCTCGACGAGGGGGAAGGACAGCGCGCGACGCACTTGACGGTATCGTCCTGCTCGACGACGTTGTTGCCCATGAGCTTGAGCGGCGGCGGCTCGCGGATGTTCAGGCCGGCGACCATGGCCGGCTCGGGCGCCGTCAAGCTGCTCTCGAGGAACGCGTTGACGGTCGCGTCGTCCTCGCGCTCGCCCGCCTCCTCGTCGGCGGTCGTGTCCTGCGACTCGACGGCGTCGGCGTCGGCGGTGCGCTTGGTGCCGCGAGGCGACACGTCGACCTCGGTCGAGGCGAGCAGCTCGGCCTTGAGCTTGGCGGCCGCGTCGGCGTTGCGCGCCGCCTCGGCACGACCCGCCTCCTCGGCGGCCTGCTCCTCCTGCATCTCGGGGCCGTCGACGTCCTCGTCGGCAGCAGTAGCGGCGGCGGCGGCGACCGGCGCGTCGGCAGAGCTCGAGTCCTCGCCGTCGGCGAGCTGCGCCTTCATCATCTCGGCGGCGCTCAGGTTGGCCATGCGCAGCGCCATGCGGTTCTGGACGATGCTCTTGTTGCCGCCCGTCATCGCCTTGGCCGCCGCGTCCATGTCGGCGTCCTTCTTGGCCTCGTCGGCGGCCCACTGCGGCTTGGTCGGCAGCCCGCCCGGACCCGACGCGGTGGCGGCGGTGACGGCGGTCGTGCCGTTGGCGTTGACGGCGACGTAGTCGTTGACGGGCGGTGCGCTCGCCTGGATCGAGCGGGCCGAGCGCTGCTGCGGCGTCTCGCGCTGCTCGCGCTCGATACGGCGGCGCTTCTCGGTGCGGTCCTGGCGCTCCTCGGCTGCGGGCGAGCGTGCGAGTCAGTCACACGCTGCGAGAGGGGGAGGTGGAAGAGGCGACGCACCCTCGCGACGCTTGCGGAAAATCTCGTCCTCGCGCATGGCGAGCTGCTCGAGGATGATCTGGGCGCGCTCGAGGCGGACCTTGCCGTGCTCGGTGAGGTAGCCGCCCATGCGGTCGAGATTGGTCTTCCAGATGGTCATGAGCGTGTCGATGGCGCCCTCGCGGATCTCGAGCGACGGCAGGTGCGGCAAGAAGTCGTTTCCGACGAAGAAGATGAGGAAGACCCAATCATCGAGCGCGCGCTCGAGTGAGAAGGGGAACGAGTGGGTCGGCGCCGACAGCTCGACGGCGAGGTACTCGCGGAGGACGGCGACATCGAGGAAGATGAACGGCTTGGGCGCGCTCGGTGTGCCCTTGGGCGTCAGGTCGGCCTCGGGCTTCTTGACCTCGCCTGCGAGAGAGATACGGCGAGAGCGTCAGCTCGAGCGCTCGACGTCCTCGGGGAAGGAAAGGGGAGAGACGCACCGGTGCACTGGCTCGAGTGGTGCCCGGGCTGGCCGCAGCGGTGGCAGCCGCCGCCGCGCTTCTTCTTGTCGTCGGCAAAGACGTCCTCGCGCAAGACCTTGAAGTGCGGCTCGTGCGTCGCGAGCGAGAGCATGATGAGGTCGGCGTCGAGGCCGTAGATGACGTGCTTGGTGTTGGGGTCGTGGGAAGGGTGGACGCGCTGACGGCGGATGAAGTCCATGATCTTGTGCTCGCCCTCGCCGGGGACCGACGCGTCCGAGATGATGACCTCGAGCTGCGCGCACAGGATTGCGAGTCAGTCTCGAGAGCGCTCGTTGACGGGGCGGCAGAGCACGAGAGGGAGGAAGAGGGGACGCACGCCTGCCCAGCCCGGATCCTCGTTGAGTTTCTTGCGCACCCAGTAACGCAGGCTCTTGGCGAGGAGGTCCATGAAGGGCGTGCCCGGCGTGATGGCGTTCGAGTCCCAGCCCTTGTCGTTGCGGTACTCGTCGCTGACCTCCTTGCCCATGGCCTCGAGCTCCTGGATGGCCCTCTGGCGGTCGTCCTCCTTGTCCTTGGCCTCCTGCGCCGAGCGGAAACGACGCGAGCGCTGCTGGTTCATCTTGGCGCGAGGTGCGACGCCGTCGATGGCCATCATGAGGAGCTTGCGCGGGCGGACCATGGCGACGACGCGCTCGGTGTAGAGGAAGACCTCGAGCATCATGTCCTCCTCGGTCTTGGGTGCGGGCTGCGGACGAGGCGCTGCTTTAGTCGGTCTGTGCGCGAGGCGGTGTGCTAGGGTTTGTGAGAGGGAGGCGCACCTTGCCCTCGGGGTGCGTGCACGGATGGACGATGCCGTTCATGTCGAGGTACAGGCAGTCGAATTCTTCTCCGTTCGGGTTAGGGCCCGACGTGTCGACAGGCTGCGTGTCAAGCGCGAGTAATCAGCGGCATGCCGCGATGGACGACGGTCGCAGGAGAGGGGAGAGACGCACGATCGTCTCCTCGACGCCGTCACGCACGACCGTCACGGGCTGCTCCTCCGCGACGGTCGACTGGACCTTGGGATAGCGTCGCGAGAGCCACCGGAACAGCGCCTGTGAGGTCGGGCGGTGCCTCAGGTCAGTCCCTCGTGGCGAAGCGCGCGAGCATGAGCGGGGGAGGAGGAAGAGAGAGAGAGACGCACGGGAACGCCCATGCTGCCGAGCCTAGGTCCGTCTTGAAGTGGAGGTGATGCTGACGGAGCTGCAGAGCAGGCAGGAGGTCAGCTCGCGGTCGGGGGAGGGTGAGGTTGCTCGCCTCGTCGGTCGCGAGGGTCCCTCGACAGGGCGGTCTCGCCAAGGACAGGGGCCGGCCCGGCACGCATACAGCTCCCCCAGCAGACGCCTTGAGGCCAGCCGAGGTCCTCCCGCTGCTGTAGTGGCGCGAGTGCCCGGCGGCGATGCCGGCGGGTGGAGCGGCCCGCACGAGGCCTCGCGGGCCACGACGACGGCACCTGGACGTGCGCGATCTGGTCCAAGAAGCAGGACGTAGACTGTGAGAGACTCACAAGCTCTCGAAGGAACAGCCGGTCGTCGTGAGAGGGGAGAGTGGCCGCTCGTCTCGTCGTCGCCTCCACCGCTGCCGAGCTCGACCACGGCTTGCTCTCATCCGCTCCTCTCGCTCCTGCTGCACAGCCACAGAGCCGTACAGCGACCTCTACAAGCATGCCTCGCCGCCACAGCATGCCCGCACCCGGCTCCAAGCCCGCCAGCAAGCCCGCGCCCAAGAAGAAGCGCACCTCGCTCCCTGCACCGCCTCAACCCTCGACCTCGCAGCAGACCCTCGACGACGACGAGCCTCAGCCCGCCGAGCCCGCCGACAGCCGCTTCGCCGCCTTCCTCGACGAGGCCGACGCCGACCAGGAGCAGGACCAGCAGGAGCTCGACGACGGCGAGGACGACGACCACGAGGGCGCGGCCGCCGAGCGCGAGGACGAGCCTCGAGCAGAGCCGCAGGACGAGGACGAGGAGCTCGACGAGCGCGCCCTCCTCGCCAAGACGACCCTCCCCGCCCACCTCCTTCCGCGCTCCATGTCCGGCGGCAAGAACGCCAAGACGCCCGGGCTCGTCTACCTGTCGCGCATCCCGCCCGGCATGGGCCCTGGCAAGGTCAAGCACCTCTTGTCGGCGTTCGGCGAGGTCGGGCGCATCTACCTCGCGCGCGCCGACGCCCACAAGGGTGCGTCGCCCACCTCGCTCTCGTCCTTTTTCGTCGCGGACGCCACACTGACTAGACCTCGCGCCCGCCTGCAGAGGTCTCGGCACGCAAGAAGCACAAGCAGCGCGAACGCCACCAGTCGCACAACTTCAAGGAGGGCTGGGTCGAGTACCTCGACAAGCGCGTCGCTCGGTCCGTCGCAGAGATGCTCAACGCGCAGACGATCGGTAAGTTCTTCTTCCGCGTCCCAGGTCAGTCCTGACGAGTGCGGCGGACCGGCGCCGAGCCTGCTGCGGGAGCTGTACGCTGACTCGCCCTCGTCGACCTCCTTCGCAGGCGGCAAGAAGTCGGACCGCTGGCACGACGACGTCTGGACGATGAAGTATCTGCCGCGCTTCCGCTGGGATCAGCTCAGCGAGCAAGTCGGTGCGTCCCTCTTCCCCCCTCAGCTCTCCGCGATCGCCGTCGCCGACGCTGACGGACCCGCTCCTGCGCACGTTCCTCTTCTCTTCTCCTCCCCTCTTCCCTTCGCCACGACCTCGACCTCGCCCTTCCGCACCTCGCATCGCCGCGCTCTGCGCTATGTACCTTCCCTGCGACCTCGACAGCCCTCGAGCGCGCGACCCAGACGTCGCTCCTCCGCTTCCACCTCTCGCACTCCAAGACCGAGCAGGAGGCCTACCTCTCGGCCGTCGAGCGCGCTCGGGTCGGCAAGAAGATTGAGGAGAAGGCCGCCTCGCGCGCGCAGAGCGCAGGCGGCAAGGGCGGCAAGGGCGGAGCAGGTCGAGCGGGAGCGGGAGGGTCGGCGGCGGCGGGTGCCTCGGGCGGCGATGGCCAGGAGCCCAAGGCGGGCGAGAAGCGCAAGAGGGAGTTCAGGCAGCGCGAGGCGGTCGACGTGAGCAAGAAGCTGCGGCGGGACGAGGGCCAGCTGGAGAGCGTCCTCGGGCGGCTGTTTTGAGAAGGCCAGGTTTCGGGTCCATGCAGCGTGGCTTTCTCGTCTTTCTCGCGCACTCTGTCGAAGCACGAGGGCGTCAGAGAGCGTGCGAGAGAGACTGTAGAGGCCGTCGTGAGCGTGAGTGTCGTCGGGAAACGTGCGCTCGACCCGGTCGACCTTCTCCTCCTCGAGCTCTGTTACCGCTACCGCTGCTCTCTGTCCCAGCAGCTGGGGCTGTGGCGCAGTGGTTAGCTCGTTCCTTTTGCAATGCCTCGAGGCACCGACGTAGGAAAGGTCAGGGGTTCGCGCTCGCCGGGAGGAGATGGGCCGCGGTCCAGGTCGGGTTCTCTCCCTCGTCGAGCGCACTCTTCTCTCTCTCGCTCCGTCCAATCTCGTGAGCATGCACACAGTATTACAGTCGTCCTTAAAGCACGAGGAGAAGCTACTCAGAGGTCGGCCGTCAGCTCCTTGAGCACCTCCTCGAGCGTCTGCGGCTTCCACTCGTCCCACTTGCTCAGCTCCTCCTTGCCCGCCTCGTCCGTCTTGCCGTACCCCTGCTCCCACGTCAGCAGCAAGTACGCGACGAGGCTCTCGAGGAACCCGCCCTGGACGTCCTTGGCGGCGTGCTCGAGGTGCTCGAGGGGAACGTGCGTCATCTCGAGCTCGCGCGTCGGGTGCAGCCGCTTGAAGATGGCGACCGCGTCGAGGAACGAGGCCGACGAGCCCTCGAGGCGGAGGATGGTCGGCGAGCCAACGGGCGGGAGCGCCGTGAGCGTCGCCAGGTGGTGAGCCGTGAAGCGGGCGATGTCGGCCCTCGTCGTCCACGAGATGGGCGTCTCGCCTTTGCCGAAGATCGTCATCTTGTTCTCGGCAAAGTTGGCGCCAAAGTAGCTGTGTCGAGAGGAGGAGGCGTCAGCGCGAGCTGCCGAGGAGAGAGCGAGAAAGGGAGGAAGAGGGACGCACGGGGCGGCGAAAGTGGTTTCCGGGAACGGGCCGGTGAAGACGAGGACGGCGCGCAGGCCGGCCTCCTTGAGCTGGCCGTGAGCGACGCCCTTGCCGGCGAGCGCCGGGTGCGCATCCTCCTTGAGCGCGGTCGAGACGTTGCCGAACTCGCTGGGGACGAAGAGCTTGACGCCCGCGGCGGCTGCCGCCGAGATGAGGGCGGTCTGGGCGTCGTACGCCGTGAGGGTCGCGATGACGGCGTCGATGCCCTCGAGGGCCGACTCGAGCGACGAGGCGGACGAGTAGTCGACCTCCTTGACGGTGACGCCGGCGGGGAACGACTTGTCGGACCCGGCGCGGGTGAGGACGGTCGTCTCGAAGCCGGCGGCGAGCAGGTGCTCGGGGAAGAAGGCGCCGAGGTTGCCGGCGCCAGAGATGGCGACGGACTTGATGAGGCGGGGCGACGAGGAGGAGGACATGGTCGAGGCGGGTCGAGGATGGGCGAGCGAGGTGTGGGCGTGGGTGCGGGTGTGGGTGCGGTGGATGGGGAAGGAGAGAGGAGCGGGTCGAGTAGCGCGCCTTTGTACTGTAGCGCGGGGGAGAGAGCCGTCAGCATTGCGAATATCGAGCTGAGCGAGCTGAGCGGGCTTCGGCTTACCAAGTCAGCCCGCCGATCGCCATCTCAAAAACGACGGCCGCGCCGACAGCCGCAGTGTTGACCGGTCCTCGGTGCGCGGCAGCGTAAGCAGTCGCTCGGGAAGGCGGTGGAAGTAGCGATACCAGGCTCCGAGAGGAAAGGCGGCGCGCGAGGTGCCGGTCGAGGCGGGCTCGGGCTCGCCGACAGCAGCGAGCGGTGCGGATGGAACTCGGCTTGTCAAAGGCCTCGCTGCGGCCACGTCTGCCGAGCAGCTGTGCGCGTGCGAGCCTTGCTGGACCGAGTGTCGGCCGTCGGCAGGTGGTTGAGGGAGGGAGGACGCTCGCGGCGCAGCTCGACGGCGCCAAGCCTAGGTGCGACGGACGAGCGGGCGTGGCTGTCGGCGGATGTGTGGATGCATTGCGTGCAGAAGCAAGCTCGAGCTGGTGAGGAGCAGAGGCAGCGAAGGAGAGCGGGCTCGTCGTCTCGCTCCATCAGCCACCCAGCTCGCTCTTGCTGAGCCAGCCAGGCTCCCAATCGATACAATTGATCTCCGCAGACGCCTGTGCCCCGCCTGCGCACGCCCCTGAGCCGCCGCCACCTCGCTCACCATCCTCATCGCTCCCCTCCCTCCCCTAGTCGACCACGACCTCTTACGACCCCGACAGCCCTCGAGCAACTGCACGGAGTTGCGCATCAGTACACATATCTTCCGCCGACCTCTAACCGCCAAATCGAGCCAGACTGGAGCGAGCAGGAGGCGGACTCTCGCTGGCGGGACGATGTGCTCGAGGCGGCACGGCGCGCACGAGGGCAGCTGTAGCGCGTTGTGGGCATGGTCGCGCTATCGCACCCTTCTCTAGTCGTCAAGCGTCGAGAGACGCAGAGACTCTGCGACCGAGAGAGCGAGAGCTGCGAGCGGAGCAGTTCGCGGGCTCGCGCAGCTCTCGAGACGGCGGGCGCGGTGCGCAATGCGGAATGAGTACGTTTCCCGACCGAGACCTACAACGAGAGCCGTCCCGCTCTCGTGCGCCGTCCCTCCCTCGCCCTACGCCCGCTCGCGCAGCACCTACTTGTCCTCGCCGACGAGCGCCGCACCGCCCTTGGCCAAGCCCGGGCTCGGCGCTCCGCCACCGGCACTGCCCGCCATGCTCAGCGCGGGCGACGCCATCGGCGGGCCCTGCGCCTGAGGCTCGAGGCCCGTCAACGCCGCGCCGTTGGTCGGCGGCGCCTGCATGCGCCGGTCGAGAGCCTCGAGCGCGAGCTGGCGGCGGCGCTCGGCCTCGGCGCGCTGCCCACCAGGGACCTGCGTGTAGCCCGAGCCCGAGCCGGGGACGCCCGACTCGGGGTCGAGCCCCCACGCCGGGAGGAGGTGGAACTTGACGGCGAGCGAGAACGCAAAGCCGGCCGCGGCCTGGACGTACTTCCTGCGAGAGGGAGACGCGAGAGCGGGTCAGCATCACCATCGCGTCTAGCCGCAGGGAGCGAGTGCGCCTCCCGCGGCCTGCGGCAGAGAGCAAGCAGCGAGAGCGAGACGCACTGGATGAAGGGCGGGAACCAGTTGTGGAACGCGAACGTCTCGCTGCGGTCGCCGCGGAAGTCGACGCCCTCGTTGTACTTGAAGAAGCGCAGGTAGAACCAGGCGGCGAGCCACCCGAACTGGATCTGCGAGTGGCGAGAGGGCGAGAGCGGGGTCAGCGAGCTAGCTCGACGTGCGCTCGAGCGAGGAGGGACGCACGAGGATGTAGGGCGAGATGTAGCCCAAGACGCAGGCGATGTTGGAAAAGGTGACGTAGAGCATCGGGAGCGACTTGACGCGGACCTTGGCGAGGCCGCCAAAGATCTGGACCTGGTGCTCGGGGATGAGCTGGGTAAAGGCGACGAGGAAGCCGACCTGGAGCGCCATGAGGCCGTGGTAGCTCGTGCCGTACCTATGCGAGGTGCGGCGTGTCAGCGGATCTAGGCGTCGGTGCAGAGAGGAGGGAGAGCGAGAGGAGGACGCACAGGAAGAGCTCCTTGTTGCCGAGGACGATGGCCTCGACGACCGACACGACGCACGTGATGATGTTCGAGGCGACGATGGTGACGACGACAAACTTGAGGACCTCGACAGCGCCCCACACACGCTCGAGGTACCGTGCCGCGAGCGGGAGGGTGAGGGCCGAGAGGAGGAACTGCGAGGGCGGGGGGAGCGCGGGTCAGCGGGGGGCTCGAGCAGTGAGGGCGCTACAGGCCTGCGGGTGAGAACCGTGCTACGGTCCCGCACGATGCTCGGGGACGCTGAGGAAGGACAGAGTGGACTCGCCTCGACGAGGTTGGTCTCGACGAAGGCCGACGTGAGCAAGGTCCACGGTGCGCGGTAGACCTTGCCCGGGACGAGGACGAGCCAGGGGAAGACGAGCGAGACGTCGCCCGTTGCGCCAAAGATGCTCTTGAGGTCGTGCGGGGTGACCGAGAGGCGCAGGAGGAGGAAGAGGAGGGAGCCGGCGACGAGGGTCAAGGTGAGGGCGCGGGTCGCTGGCGGGAGCGACAGGGCCGACGAGAGGATGGCGGGCATCCTGAGTGACCTCGCTCGGGCAGTCGGAGGGGACTGCGAGCTTGTGAGGAGGGGCAGAGAGAGAAGGGGACGAGGGGCGCGACGACGCGTCCGGCTCGAGCCAAAACTCCGAGACTGCGCCAATTCGCACTCCAGCTGGTGCTCTACTGAGCCGTGCAGCCAAACCACACACTCCTCAGAAATACACGGCTGTGCGCTCCCCGGTCACGCGCGACCGTAGACTTTCTCGCCTCCGCGCGCGTCCCTCTCGAGCCTCGCTCCTCGTCTCTCACTGCCCGCTCCTGCTCTCCGCCAGCCAGAGCAGCTACTCACGACCAAGCACCATGTCCGACGCCAACTCAGCACTCGGCACCGGCGGCGTCGCGTCGCGCTTCGTCTCGTCGTCGGCCCTCGAGGAGGCCAAGCAGCGCCGCGAGCAGGAGTGGAAGGCGGCCTACGAGCGCATCGGCGAGGAGCCCCCCAAGCAGGAGGACGACGGCACGTACGACCCGAGGAGCCTCTTCGAGAAGCTGCAGGAGAACAAGGTGCGCCCTCCTCCTCCGCGCCGTTCGAGTCCGAGGTGGGGGAGCGCACGGCGACGCAGGGCCTGCACGTGGTGCGCGCCGGTGCGAGATCTGGCTCGTACGGAGCATGCAGGGGCGAGTATGCCGCTCGCACGCTGTGCGCTCGTCCGTGCACGGCCTCTTCGCCGGGCGGCTCAGTTCTCGAGCTCCTTCTTCGCTTGTAGCTGACGCTCTCTTCTCGCCGCGCACCGCAGAGCAAGAAGCAAGAAGCCTTCGACGAGCAGCTCAAGTTCAGTGCGTCCAACTGCTTCCTTCCGGCGCGCACACGCCCAGCCGGGCCGTCCAGCTGACGACCCTCTTCCCGTCCTCCCACCCTCTCGCACGCGCAGAGAACCACTTCCGCGCGCTCGACGAGGACGAGATCTCGTTCCTCGATAGCATGATCGAGGACACGAACGAGGAGGAGCGCGAGAAGAAGCGGCAGGAGCTCGAGGAGCTCAAGGGGTTCAGGGCGTGCGTCTTCGTCCCAGTCACAAAGCTCTCGCGGTGCAGGCGGCGGCAAGCCGCCTCACCTCGGTGACGCTGTCGTGCTTCTGATGCTGACGCTGCTCCTCGGCCGACGCCCGCAGCGCCGTCCACAAGCGCGTCGCGCCCGCGCCCCCACCCGCCGCCGCCGCCCTCTCGCTCTCGCCTCCCCTCCCCACCGCCTCCACCTCGACCCTCCCTCCCGCCGCATCGGCTTCGACCGCATCCTCGACTCCCGCCGCTACCACGCCGAAAGCCGCTCCGGCCGCGCCCAAGAAGGGCAAGCGCAAGACGCTCCCCGGGCTCGTCGTCAAGAAGAAGCCGGCCGCCGCCTCGCCCGCCACCTCCGCCGCCGCACCAGCTGCGAGCTCGAAGAAGGGCGACGCGCCGACTGGTGCGCCGGCGGGGAGCGCAGGAGCGGGCAAGGACGACGGGGCGCGGACGGGCTCGAGCGCGGCCGCGAGCGCAGGGTCCAAGCGGGGCGCGGACGACGAGGCGGGACCAGGGACGGCAGAGAAGAAGGCGGAGGCGACGGCGGCGGGCGCGGAACGAGAGGGCGAGGGCGACGGCGCGGCGAAGAAGCGCAGGGTGGACGAGGGCGAGGCGTAGCTGTCCGAGAGGACGAGGAACGAGCGTCGGCTTGCCTCTCACGCTCTCGCAGCCCCTCGAGAAGGTCGCAGGAGAGAGCGAGAGTATTGTGCAGTGCAGCTCGACGCGTCGAGGCAAGAGAGAGCGTGTTCGGTACAACAAGGACAGGGAGGGAGCGCGAGGGGGAGCTCTATGCGAGTAAGGGGCACTGCGAGGGAAAGGGACGGAGAGGAACGACGAGGGGAGCCTAAAGCTGGTTGCGCTTGCGGCCCGTGCGCATGTAGGGCCGCAGGACCCACTCGACGTCCGCCTCCTGCTGCTCGATCGTGCCGTTCCGGATCTCGTACGCTGCGCGCTCGTCGGGCTCGAGTCAGCTTCTGCGAGTGCGCGAGACGAGCGCGAGGGAGAGAGCCAGAGGAGAGAGGGGACGCACGCCGCATCTCGAACCGCGGGCCGACCTCTGCGAGCTGGACCTCCTTGTGCGACGTCTTGACAAAAACGTGGTGCCGGAACGAGATAAAGTCGCCCTCGTTGACGAACGTCATGGTGCGCTTGGCGTCCTCTCTGCGGGCGGGGTAAGGGTGTGCAAGGTCAGCTCGAGCGGTCGAGGGCGAGAGGGGGACCGTGCGAAAGGGGGGGGGGGGACTCGCTTCGGGACGGGGAAGATGTATTTGAGGACGTCCTGCACACGCTTGCCGAGCTTGGAGCCGAAGCCCTCGAAGATGAGGCTGCGCGAGAGGGAGGGAGAGAAGGTCAGTCGAGCGCACGGCGGAGGAGAGAGAGAGGGCGGCGGCGCGACGCACTGAGGGAAGGCCTCGGAGATGGTGGTGCCCTGGAGGCCGCCGAGGCTGTGGCGGAGGACGACGCCCGTAAGGGTGAAGAGGACGGTCGGGCCGTGCGGGAAGTGGCTGAGGACGAGGGCGTCGGGCACGCCGCGGTGCTCGTGCACGACGATGAGGTCCGTCATCTGGTTGGCGCGGCACGCGTCGGCGAGCTCGGTCATGACGTAGTTACCGCGGTTGATGCGGGTCGAGTTGGGCACGCAGAGGCGCAGCTCCTGCAGGAACGCGGGCGTGAGTGAGCGGGCGAGCGAAAGCGAGGAGGGGAACGAGCGATGGCACACCTTGGCGAACTGCTGCAGCTTGGAGGACGGGTCGCGCGAGGTCGTAATGAGGACGCGCGGGTCGTCGATGCCCGCCTGGGCGTACTCGTCGTCGATGTGGGTGAGCGGCTCTGTTCGAGGTGAGGTCGAGGACGGGGTCAGCAGGTGGAGGAGGGGGAGAGCGTATGGGGTGGAGAGGGCGCACCGTCCTGAGCGGCGTCCATGCGCATCTCGCGCTCTCCTGCGCCGTGGCCTCGCGGGACCTCCTTGCCCTTTGCGAGGAGGTCCTTGACGGCCTGCTTGCGCTGCCAGATCTGCTGCTCCTTCTGCTCGAGCGACTTCTGGTACAGGAACTCGCGGCGCTGACGGGCTTGACGGCGAAGCTGATGATGATGAGCGTGTCGCGCAGGCAGTCGAGGCGGCCGTGAGGGTGGTTGGCGAGGTGAGAGATGAGGATGGGTCGAGGAGGAGAGGGAGGGGTGGCGAGGACGGGGAGAGACAGGGTCAGCTCGAGGGGCCCTGTATAGCTCGTGTGAGCAGGACTGGGCACGCACCATGGTGGCTGGTGCGAGTGCGAGGGAGAGGAGGACGAGCCGAGTGTGGTCCGGTTCGCCGCCGAGCTCGAGTCTCGGGTCGTCGTCTCGCCTCGTCCTCGCCTCGCTCTGCCCGGACTGTGGCTGCCCTGTGCTCGAGCCTGCCCCACTACAGAGGCCCTGCGCGCGCCCGTCGAGCCGCCGCACAACTGGCTGCCTCGCGCTTCCTCCTCGTCCTCCTCGACTCTCATCTCTCGCTCACGAGCGCGAGCTACGACTCGGAGGCAATCAGCCGGCTAGCGCGCTCGCTCCCGGCTGCCAGCCAGAGCAAATGCTCCCGTCTCTCGCTCCTGCCCGAGCCCGCGGACATTCCGCCGGACCACACACGCCTCTCGGTCCGCCCGCCTCACTCTCCCTCCCTCCTCTCCCTCCCTCGACCATGCCCGGCTTCGCCCTCGGCCCCTACCTCTCGCCGTACCAGTCGACACTGCGCCCGCTCGCCTACTACGCCACCTGGGCCGCCTACTACGGCTCGTACGCCATCCAGCCCGGCCTCGTCACCCTCCTTCAAGCCCTCGTCCTCTTCCTCACCTGGTTCCTCCCCGCGCTCGAGCGCGCCACCGAGCGCGCGAGGGTCCGCATGCGCGGCAGCGAGTGGGCGAGCGAGCGCTGGGCGTGGGAGCATGCGGGAGGGAGGAAGCCCGTGACCGAGTACCCCGAGTGGGCGAAGAAGGCCGGCAGGGCGGTCGACGTCAGGTGGGCGTTCGCTGCGGCGTGGGAGTGGGTCGTTAAGCAGCTGAGGGCGCTGAGCGACAAGATGGGCTGGGGCAAGAAGGTGGCGGGAGCAATGCCGGGCAAGAAGAAGGACGCGGGTGCGCTCGCTCTCTCCCTCCCCACCTCTCGCCCGGTACTGTCTCACGCTCGCCATCTACAGCCGCTCCACGCACTCGTCCGACCGCGCTGGGCCTCCCTTCGAAGCCCGCCCCGCCGCCCGCGGCCGCAACGCCCGTTCTCCCGCCTCGCCCGCCGCCCCACCCCTCTCGGCACTCCTCCCCTTCCCTCCCCGGCTCCTCCGCCCTCTCACCTCGTCAAGTACCGAACATCATTCCGCACTCGCCCTCGCCGCCCCGCACGCTCGTGCGCTCGCCTACCTCGCCCTCTAACGCCCCCTCGAGCCGCTCCAACCCCCTCTCGACGCACGGACCGCCGAGCGCAGCCCCGTCGGCGGCGCGCCCAGCGCCGCACGTCCTCCTTCGCAGCAGGTCTGCGGCGCACGCTGCGCACGCGGGACCCGTCTCGGGCGCGAGTTCGCGCGCAGGAGCAGGAGCAGGCGTGCTGCGCCCGGCGAGCCACGCCAGGTCGGCGACGGTCGGACCTGCGGGGCTCTACGGCGGCGGCGAGGGCAGCACATGGAGCGGCGGCAGTGCGCGCTCGAGTGGTGCGTCTTCTGCTCCTCTCTGTATCTCAGCGGACGCTGACGCCGCGGCGATGCTCGCTCGCAGGCTCGAACCCGTTTGCGGCGCGCTCGCCGTACGTCCAGCTGGAGGACGAGCACGGGGCGGCGGGGAGCGTGTGGACAGGACGGTCGAGCGGGTGGAAGAGGGCGTGAGAAGATGGAGGTCGCAGGGCGGGGAGCAAGGAGGGAAGCTGGGTCGGTCCGAGCGAGGAGGCGAGGCGGGCGGGATCTGTTCGCAATGGACGGCCGCGCCTCCAGTAATTCTGTGACTCTGTGATAGAGCTGTCGCGCGTCTCCCTGAGCGGCTGAGCCTTGCGAAGCTGGTCGCGCGAGCTGTGCGGCGGAGTTGCGAGATCGCGCTCGCCTTTCTCCCACGACCCCTCGCTCTGCCCGCGACCCGACAGCTGCGTGTGCCAATCCTCTTCAAGCCGCCTGTCTCCTGCCCTCGACCCTGCACCATGTGAGCGAGCCGCTCCTCCCTCGTCGCCCGCTCCCCCTCATCGTCATCCCCACCCCGCTCCTGTCCCCTCTCGCACAGCGACTGACGCTGCTGAACCCCGTCCAGGACCACGCACCAGCCTGCATCAGTGCCCACGCACACCGGCGGCCAGCCCCACGGCTCGGGTCACCACCGCTCCTCCTCCTCGATCACCTCGCTCTCCCAGTTCGGCATCCTCCCGCCCGTCGCGCCCATCGTCCCCGGTAGCCACGCCGCGCCCAACCCGCACCTCGCCAACCCGGCCGCCATCCCCCCCAGTGGCCCTGCGCCCGCCCCGGGCCCGAACCAGACGCGCGTCCTCCTCCTGAGCAACTTCAGCGCGAGCCTCAAGACCAAGGACCTGCAGGACCTCGTCGCAGAGTGGCAGGACGACCATGGCGGCCTCAAGGTCAAGTGGCGCGACGACACGAGCGCGTGGATCGTCTTCAACGACCCGACCGTCGGTGCGTTCAACCTCTCGCCCCGACGCTCTCTCGCTTCTGCGCCTCTGCGCCCTGACGGCGCAGCAGGCAGCGGTGAACCTCGAAGATGTTGGACGCGGAGCTGACGCCTCCCTTCCCCGCCCGCAGCCAAGCGCGCCTTCCTCTCGCTCGTCTCGAACCCTCCTCCCCCTATTTCGACCACGGCGACGGGCACCTACGCGCCGTGCATCACGCCCTACACCGGGCCCGACGTGCCGCAGATCCTCCAGGCCGTCCAGAACCGGCCCCGCTCGCGCTCGATCGCGGGTCAGGGCGCGACGAGCGGCGGCATGGGCGCCGGCGGCGCGCTCGGCCACGCGAGGAGGGGCAGCGGCGTCGGCGGTAGCGGCGGTGGAGCGGCGCTCGCGGCCATGGTGGGCGGCGGCGGAGCCGGGTCGCCGGCTGGTCCTGGTGCGGGAGCGGGTCCGGCGGGCGTCGGAGCGGGAGGAGGAGCGCCGGCCGGGCTCGGCCACGCCGGCGGCCACAACCGCACAGCCTCGTGGACGCGCCAGTCTATCGACCGCCGCACGGCGCTCGCGGCGCGCGAGGCGTCGCTCGCCACCTCGAGCGCGTCGAGCGCGGTCGACCTCTCGAGCCCGACCGACGACGGCCCGCAGGGCAGCTGGCGCGGCGGGGCGAGCAGCCCCGAGACGCCGGGTGGGCCGGGCGGCATCGTCGCGGGCGAGGCGCCGAGGCGGTTTGCGAACCCGGGTCAGGGTGCGCAGGGCGTCAACGGGCACAGGAGGAGCGGTCAGTCCTCCCTCTCCTCGTCGCGGTCCTGCTCGTTGAGGACGGGCAGCCTGTGAGGGCACGAGGTACTGACTCGCCTCCTTGTATCCGCAGAGTCTCGCTCGGGCTCGGACCAGGTCGGCATGGCCATCGCCGGGCTCACCATCAGCGAGTAGCCGCCGCTCGACCCTCGCTCACGACCTTCTCCCTCTTCGCCCAACCTTCCCTTCCCCTCCTCCGCCTGTAGCATACCCTCTTCTTCCCTCGCCGTCGCCCTCACTCGATCCCGCCCTCGTCCTGTCGTCGTTGTCGCACGCCTCGCACCGCCTCTCGTCCGCCTCCCGACCTCTCGCTCGCGCCTCTCCCGCATACCCTCCTCCCCTCTTTCTCTCCCCAGCCTCTCCCTCCTCTCGTATACCACTTCTCTCCTTCCTTCGTCTTCTGCCTAGTCTGCCCCCTCTTGCAAGGACCGTGCCTCTCGCAGCGCGCGCCTCTCGTTCTCCGCCTTGCCTCTCTCTCCCTCATTCCGCACTCGATCGCGCAGCTGCAACTTCCACGCATCAGCAGGTTGAGCGCTGCGTGCGTGCGCTCGACGACGGCGTTCACGAGCGTCTCCGAGGGGGACATCGCCCGCTCGGACCGCCGGCCGAGACCTCCTCGATCGCCGACTCGCCTCTCTCCTCGGCGTCTCTCTCCCTCCTCCCCCTCACTCCCTTGCCCTCGCAGCAGCACCTCGCCGCCATGCACATCCCCCTCGCCTCGCTCGCCCTCGTCTCGGCCGTCCTCCTCGCCGCGGCGCAGCAAGTCACCCCGCCGCCGACGCTCGTCCAGTGCGCCGAGGCGGCGCTCACGCTCCAAGGCGGCGTCGCTCCGTACACGGTCTCGAGTGCGTCCATGCTTCTTCCGCGAGCACACAGGTCGACGAGCGCTCGCTGACTTCCTGCTCCTCTCCCTCCCCGTCCCCCTCTCCTGGCGCACAGTCCTCCCCGGAGCTCAGGTGCCCCCCCCTCTACTCTCTCAGCCTCGGAGCACCTTCATAGGACAGTGCTGACGCTGCGCGACCCGTGCGCAGCTCTCCGGCGACCCGCTCGAGGTGCTGCCCGTCGTCACGGCGTCGGGAACGGTCAACTGGCTCGTCGACATTGCCGAGGGTGCGTCTCGCTCGCCTCGGCCTGGAGGCGCTCTCTGCAGAATTGTGCTGGCGAGGAGCTCGTCTGCGCAGCCGTACGAGCCCTGACGTTCGCCCACGCCACACAGGCCAGCGCGTCACGTTCCGGGTCGAGGTGCGCCTCGCCTTCTTCCTCCCGCTCAAGCCTTTCTCCTTGTCGTCCTCCTCTCGCACCACCAGCTGATGAGGCTCGGTCGTGTAGGACGCCGACGGCACGGTCGGGTACAGCTCGCCGGTCGAGATCCTCGAGGGCGACAACTCGGACTGGTAAGCCGGCCCTCGTCGTCTCTGCTCGTGCGCCGAGGCTCGCCGCCTCCGGAGCTCAAGCTAAGAAGTACACCATGAGCTCGCGCTGACCGCTCTTCTCTCGCAGCATCGGCGCCGGCGCCTCTTCTCGCTCGGCCTCGCTCATCCCGTCCTCGACTCTCCGACTCGCCTCGACCTCGACCTCGTCCAGCGCCGAGCCGACGTCGGCAAGCTCTGCTGACGCCGCGACAGCCGTGTACGTCTCTTTCGATGTCCTCGTCCTGCTCGTCGACTGACTTTGGCGCCGCTCGGTCCGTGCGCAGCTCGACCTCGACTGACCTCCCTCTCCAGCCCTCGACGCCCATCCTCCCGCCCTCGATTCCCTCGACCTTCGACCATTCCGACACAGCTACGACGACCTCGACAGGGACTGGCGGGCGCGGACGGTCGTCGTCGTGCGCGCCGACTCGTCAGCGAGCAGGGGAAGGAAGAGGTGCGTGCGCCGCTCTGCCTCAGCGCTCGCTGCGCTCTGGGCCATGCTGACGCTGTCGAGGATCTCGTTTTGCACGCAGATCCGCCTTGTGCGCTTTCGGCGTCGTGTGCGCGGCGTGCTACCTCTGAAAGATGCCCTCTCTCGTCGTCCTTCCCCAAGTCGCCCTCCTCGCTCTCGTGCGCCTAGTCTCCTCGTTCACACTCTGTAGATTCCTCTCGTGCTTCCTCTCTCTTCTAGCTGCATCGACCTTGTGCGTCCTCAACCTCATGCTATGCGACGAGAGAAGCGAGAGCGAGAGCGAGAGCTTGAGAGCTTCTCGGAAAGGCGGCGCCGCGGCGCAAGTTCATTTTGCACGCACGCCTCGAAGGCGGATCAGAGTCTAAGCACAGAGGAGGACGAAGGAGAAAGGAGAGGCGCCGAGAAGATCTAGAAGGGTCGCAAAACGAAGGGAGAGGAAGAGAGGGTCCGAGCGGCAAGAGCGACGACGCGACGGGGGCGCTGTTCAAGCCCGCTTCGGCGGCAGGCCGTCCTGGATCGATCCGTACTCGGGCACCGAGTCTGTGGAGGGAGATGTACGCGAGGTGAGCAGGAGCACCAAGGCAGGGAAAGCCGCGGTACGAAGGGAGGATCGGGGGACCGTGCGGGAAACGCTCAAGGCGGACGCACAGTTGCCGTGGCACGCATAGTCGAAGTCGATCTCCTCGTTGCGCTTGATGAGACCGGCGAGCACCGTCTCGTACGCGCAGAGGCCGTTGGGGTCGGCGCCGCAGCCCTCGAACGAGCCCTCGATCGGCACGACGGCGTCGTTGACGATGAAGCGGATCTGCTTGGTCGGCTTCGAGGGGGCGCACTCGAGGACCTGGATCTGGAGGTGGGTCGCGAAGGGGACGATGCGCGACGCGACGAACGTGTGCGAGGTCGAGAGGTGCGAGGTCGGGGGAGGGCCGCCGCGGGTGAGGGCGGTGAGGTTGAGCGCGGTGAGGGCGTCGAGGATCGAGACCTGCAGCATTGAGAAGGGTCAGCCTGAGTCGAGATAATCGAGAGCCGTAGCAGAAGGTCGAGGACAAGGCAAGGTCGAGGAGAAGGAGAGGTCGACTCGACGGACCTCGTGCGCAGCGTCGGCGTAGATGCTCTGGTTCAGCGGGAACGTCTTCTCGCTACCGTCGAGCGTCGAGTTCGTCGCCGAGTCCCACTCAGTGATGAGCGTGTGGTTGAGGCGCGCAATGAGCTCCTCGAGGTAGGCCTTGCCCTGCCTGCGAGCGCGTCGGCGACAAGGCTGCCGTCAGCCGAGACGCACCATCAGCTAGAGATAGGGTCGAAAACGTACGCAGCGCCCGTCGGCGATGCAAAGCCGAAGTTGCCAGCAAACTGCGCGCACGGCGAAAGGTGAGCGGTTGAGAAGGTCGAAAAAACCGGCAGCGACTCACCGAGATGTCATAGGCCTGTTCGTAAACCTGGAAGTCCTCCTCGGTGAAGAGCGGGCAGAACTTGGACGAGCCGAGCGCGACGGTCTCGTAACTGCAGAGCTGCAAGAGCGCGTTGACGTCCGTCGCGACGAGGGTCAGGTTGCCGCTCAGGTACTTGTTGAGCCGGGCCGCGGTCTTCTCGTAGTAGGGCTTGGAGAAGTTCTATGAGCGAGAGAGGGCGAGGGTGCGAAGATCGGGCGGGCAGGTCGGGTGAGGGAGCGAAGACTGGTCAGCCCCGACGACTTGAGAAGGCCGACGCGTTCCCTCCTCACGCACCGCACGGCCTTGTGAGGTCGGCAGTACGCTCGCGAGAGCTCAAGAAGGCGATAGGCTCAAAGCTGAGGACGTACCGCTGCTGCTGCCGACCCGAGGCTGCCCTGCGCGGCGTCGCCGTTCGGGCAGGCGTAGTAGGGCGCGCCGGACGCGTTGAAGCCCGGCGCCTCGATCTCGAGCTCGATGTTGACCTCGTCGAGGTACTCGGGCACGCCGAAGAAGCCCGAGGCGAAGTTGATCATGGCTGCGGACGCGAGAAGGCAAAAGCGGAGGAGGGGTCCGAGCGCGTCAGCGGCGGGGCAGCGAGGGGGCTCGACGAGCGAGGGCGACTCACTCTTGACCATGCGGTCCTCGCTCTGCGTGCGGAAGACGGGGAGGGTGCCCGACTCGGTGAAGTTCTTCAGCAGCGCCCCGTAGCTTTGGCGAGTGGCGACGCCGAGCGTAAAGTCCTGCAGACGGCCGAAGCTGCGAGCGAGAGGATGCCATCGTCAGCAGAGCACGATCGTCTAGGTCGCAGAGAGGACGCACGGCGTGAGGAGCTCGGCGCCGAGCGGGTAGCGCCACTCGTTGAGGAACTCGAGCGGGCCCTCGGCCTTGAAGCCGCCCTCGGCGAGGCTCGCGTTGACGACCTTGCTCGCAAAGGCGCTCGGGGGCGCGCCAGTCGTCGGGTATCGAGCACCGTGCCGGAAATAAATGTGCGCCTGGACGATGTCGCACTGGTCGGGGAGGAGCGGCGACGCCGAGTCGAGGCCGTAGACCGACGAGGGGACCGAGTACTGCGGCGAGAGATTGCCCCAGTACTTGGAGATGTCGACCGACGACTTGTCGGCGAGCGAGGCGGGGACGACGAGAGGGTAGATGTTGCTCAAGATCGGGTACGAGGCGCCCGTGTGGATCGCAAAGGGCTCGATGCCGGCTGCGACGGTCCTCATTCGTCAGTACGAGCTGCAGAGCGAGCCGGAGAGGTACAGAGACGCACTGGGAGTCGGTCCAGGATACCCGACCGCTGACTCGTCCGGGAAGAGCGCCGAGTTCGGCGCCGTGCCGGACGGCGGGTACACGTCGCTCGTGCTGACGCCAACCGTGGCTGAAGGCGCAGCCGTGACGGACGCCGAAGAAGCACGCTTGACGGGGCCGGCGGCGACGAGGAGAGCGGAAGAAGCGAGCGCGGCAGCGCTCAGGGAGAGGTGAACCATGGCGGTGACGAGGACGTTCGCTCGCGGGCGGGGAGGAGGACGAAGAGAAGCGGAAGTAAGCTGTGCTGTGCGCGAGAGCGCACTCGAGGAGCAGCTCGCCCGCCTCGTGCGAGCCGCACGGCGGCGTGTCGATTGTGCGCCGGGCCCACGTTCTTAGCGCACGCAGCACCCGCGTCGCTGCGACCAAGTTAGGAATCGTGCACGACGCTAAGCTTGGTTAGCGGGTGTCTGGCTGGCGAGCAAGGGGGAGCAACGTGCGAGCCGCGAGCGGGCGTCGTCCAGAAATAGCTCGCGCCGCGGGCCGACGGCGCCAACAACGCCCTCTAGAGAGCCTCGAGAGTCGAGAGAGATAGCGGACAGCCTTCTGGAGCTACGGCACGTGCACTCGGCCGTCGAGGTCGACGCAGCTCAAAAGTGAAGAGCAGGAGGGAGAGGAGCGGCAACCGTGGAGCAGCGAAACTCGTGCGGGGCGCACGGCCGCGGACTTTCCGCGGACTGGGGCTCGGTTCGCGATCAGTGCACTCAATCGACCGGGGAGTGCGTACAGGAGTGCCGAACGGGCCGGCGCTGAGCGTGAGCGAGGGTCGCGGAGCGAGAGGCTCGTGCGCTGCGACCGACCTTCTCAAGTTGACCGCGCGAGAGCCTCGCACGACGGCGAGCACCGGGTTGAGCACGGTTGCGCAGGTATCTCCAAGCTGGCGAGCACGACTGATCGGGTCGGTACGGGGCGAAGGACCTGGGTGCACGGAGCAGGAGGGCGCCGCTCACAGACCGCAACGCTCAGGCTTGCGAGCGCTCACTCGCTCTCTGAGGATCGCACCCGGAGGAGTCGACAGTGTTGCAGAGTCCATGACATGCTACTCAACACTCGCAGGACGAGCGCGTACCGACCTTGCTTCCGAACCTGAGCAGCCGCGCTGACCTCTCCCGACCCTCAACAGCTCCTTGCCGCTCGTCTACGCGTCATCGAGCGCTCACCTGGTCAGAAGAAGCGCGAGTGAGCCTTGCGAGGGTGACCCGGCGTGCGGACGATGAGGACGAAAGCCTGGAAGGAGGACGAGGAGAGGAAAGAGGGTCAGGTCGACGTCGACGAGCTCACGCACGAGAGGGAGGACCAGCGCACCTCGAACAGCGCCCAGGCTAGTGCCCACGCTCGCTTGTTGCGCTCCTCCAGCTCCCTGACCGTCGGCGGGGCTCCCGCCGACGCCGTCCTCTCGGCGCTCGGGCCCTCCTCGCGCGCCCCAGCTGCCCACCACGCGTGCTCGACCTCGGCCTGGGCGTGCGCGACCCTCGAGTCGGTGAGGAGTCGCCGTAGACTGTCATGCTTGCCGTCGGCCAGCTCGGTGAGCCAGAGGTGGATCCACTCGAGGCTCGCCGCCTCGTACGCGAGCGAGTCCCACTCGGCGCGGCGGAAGAAGACCTCGCCGTCGTCACTGTGCTCGTTGGTGCACTCGAAGAAGACGCGCAGGGTGCGCAGGACGAGGGCGAGCTCGTTCGAGATGGGCGGGGCGGCCGAGGGGTCGTGCGCGAGGCGGTGCGAGGGCAGGCCGGGGAGGGCGAGGCGCCTCGGCGGGTCGAGGGGTGAGGGGTAGGCGAGGAGGCGGTCGAAGGTGCGGAGGAGGAGGAGCGGTGCGCGCAGGATCGTGAGCGGGGCGTGCGGGTTGGCCTGGCGCTTGACGAGCTTGTGGTGCGTCGACGGGGCGGGTCTCGGCGGGTTGATTTTCGCGAGCAGGGTCGGCTGGACGGCGGCGAGCTCGAAGGGAAGCGTCTTGCTGACGCGCCTGACGGTGTAGACGCCGAGGCTGCAGGGCGCGAAAGAGTGAGCGAGAGCTCGCGAAGGCCTGAGCGGGGCGGCCGAAAACGCACTGCTCGCCAACGTGCGCACGAACGAGCTCATCCTCCGGGTCATGGTTCGAGTGGTTCAGGTAGTCGGTGTCGGGGTAGCCGCCGATGCCGCAGATTCCGAGGGGCTGCGCAGGAGAAGGAGGCAAGAAGCCGAGTCTGGGTCAGGCCGGTCTCTTGAGCGCTCTCGACGCGAGGAAGAGCAGGTCGCACCTGAGCCGGCGTCGGGACGAGCTCCTCGTCGAGCTCGAGACCCGCACGCACGGGGACGAGCATCTTGTGCCAGTACAGGAGCGAGACGTCGTCTGCGAAGCGAGAGAGGTCAGCCCGAGACGGGAGCTCGAGGACGTGCGGAAAGGGGCAGCCGCACCGTCAAAGACGAGACGCAGGTGTGCGGCGCGACCTGGGACTGCCGCGAGCTTCTTGTACCACTCGTCGTTGCAGACGGCTGCCGCCTCGGCGAGGATGGACGAGGGGACCGAGCGCCCCGCCGGCGCGCTGCTGAAGGCGGTCGACCAGCCCGACGATGACATCGCGGGGAGGAGGTGAAGGTGACGAGTCTGCGAGAGGGGAGAGGAAGGGAAGGAAGGAGCGAGGCGACGAGCGCGGGAAAGAAGACGCTGGCGGACGAGGGTCGGCGACAGGAGGCGACGGCGGACGGCCGTGCAGGAGTGCGATCGTGGCTCGCCGTGCGCCGAGACACGCAGGAGCGGCAAGCAGACAGAGGTCGAGGCACGCCGAGGTGTGCGAGCGACGGCGATCGAGGAGGGGCGGAGGTTCGCCCGGGGGAGGAGGACGAGGTGTCGACCGCCGCGCGTGGAGCTGGCGGGAAGGGAGCAGCAGCTCGAGCAGAGCCGAGAGAAGCTGAGGCGAGCGGCGACAGTGCAGGTGCGCAGGGCGAGCAGGGTGTGGCCCTCGCCCGCCGCCCTCATCACGGTGGCCGAGGTGGCCGTGGAGCCGGAGCGTGACGGAGCGACCAGGCCTCGCCGAGGGGAGCTGCGAGGTCGCACGGGGCTGCTGGACCTGTGCGAGGCCGTAGCGAGGCGAGGCGCACCCGTGCGAGCGCGGAGCGGGGCTCGGAGCGGCCGTTGGTTGACTGAGGCGATTTTGACGAGAGGGGCGCTCAGCTCTCTCCGGCTCGAGCGAGGACCCGGGGTGGCTGTGGAGAGCCAGCCGGTGGTCGACTGGCTCGAGTTAGCCCAGACTGAGCCCGGAAGAGGGCAGTGCGGGACGGCAAGCGGGCGAGGCCGAGCAGGTCGAGGGCGGCGGAGGGGCGGGAGGCGAGCGAGCGAGAGAGTCGTCCTCGCCCTCCACCTCGACCGCTGCCCCCGCCCCGACCATGCGCAAGGCGCCAGCGACGCCCACTGCCGCTCAAGCTGCCAGTCGCTCGAGTGCGCGCACCCGCAAAAAGACGCAGCGCGCCAGGGAACTCGACACGGCCGACGAGGCAGAGAGCGACCTCGGCTCATCCAAGCGTGCGTCGTCTCTCACCCTGTGTGGCCCCGAGATGCACGCGCTCGAGTCGACGCTGACCTTGCCGTGACCCTCCTCCACCCCTCCCTGCCCTCGCCCGATGCGGTTGACGCGTTCGCCCTCGCCCGTCGCTCGACCTCTCCCCTGCGCCCATCTCTCCCCGCGCCGCTCTCTCCCTCTCGACATCGCCTCCCTTCTCCTGCCGCACCGCCTGCCTCGTTCCCTGCGCACACCACCTACTCGGCACCGTCGCACCCTGTCCCGACTCGACAAACCTCGCCCCGCCCTCTCTCTCGCCTCGCAACCGCCGCCGTAAACAACCAACCTCGGCCTCGTCGCCTCGCCGCCGCCATGAACGTCGTGCGCGACCTCGCCCACTCGCACGACATGCCCTACTCGCCCCCGTCGTCAACCCTGCGCACCCCTGCCGCCTGCCGCGACTCGGCCACCATGCCCCCACCGCCCTCTCCCCTCCCTCCGTTCGCCGTCGCGCCCTCGCTCGTCCACCGCACGCCCCTCGCCGCCCACTCGCCCAACCTCCTCTTCGCACACCCAGTCGCACCACCGACACCCACGAGCGCCTCGACCCCTGCACCTCGTCGCGTCGCCAAGCCGTCAAACAAGGCGCCCGCGCCCGGCACCGCCTCGAAAGCCTCGTCGGCTGCACCGCCCTCGGCCGCCGGCGACACGGGCGACGAGGACGGCGGGCCCGCGCCGAGCAACCCGCTCTACCTCGCGCCCGAGTACACGGCCAACCCGGCCGGCCCGGCCTCGAGCGCCGACGTCGACTTCAAGTGCCCCCAGTGCGACAAGGTCTACCGCGGCAAGCACGCCCGCAGCATCTGGCGCCGCCACCTCCAGGACAAGCACGGCATCCCGCTCAGCCAGCAGCCGCGCAGGACTCGCTGGGACACGGGTGCGTCCTCCCTCTTCCGAGCGCGTCGGGTCGCGTCCGTCGCCGCCGTCCTCGCAGTCACTCACAGACGCTGACGATCCTCACCGTCGTGCGCAGACGCGAGTCGCCCCAAGTCGGAGGAGGAGAAGCGCGCCCGCACGCTCGACTCGAAGCGTCGCTGGGCCCGCAAGAACCGCGCCGAGAAGGTCGGCGCCGCCAACCTCGCCAAGGACAACGGCTCCGAGGAGCCGCCCGCCGAGTCGCTCACGGGCTCGGTCGGCACCCCGGCGAGCGAGCAGGGCAGCGACCAGGGCGCGGGCAGCGTCGCCGGCGGCAGCGCCATCGCCGCGCCTCGAGCAGCACGCGCAGTACCGCCACCTGCCGGCGACGACGACGGCGAGGGCGACTCGAGCTTTGACGCCGGGTCGCAGAGCGGCTGGAGCGACGGCGCGTCGGGCTCGGCCGCGCCGCGACCGCAGCCTCCCGCCCCGGCGCCGCCGTACGGCTTCCCTCCGCCCGGCAACCCGTTCTACGGCGCCGGCGGCGCGAGCGTCTACGGCCGCACGCCGAGCAAGCACGGCTATGGCCACGCCGCGGCGGGCTACCCGCCGCCGCCAGGCGGCGCCATGGACCCGTACTACTCGGGCGTGCCCCGTCCTCCGCTCGGCCACTCGCTGCGCTCGCCCATGCCGCCCGGCCCCGCGCCGTATCCGCACGACGACCCGCGCCTGCCGCCGCACCTGCGCGACCCGCACGCGTACGCCGCCGCCGTCGCTGCCGCGGCCGCCAACGGCGACGACGGCGCGCGCCCGCACCCGGCTCCTCACCCTCACCCGCACCCGCACCCGCACCCGCACCCGCACCCGCACCCGGGCATGTACTCCTACCCGCCGTCGTCCAACGCGTACTCGCACCCCTACCTGCCGCCCCATCCGCACGCGCACCCGCAGGCGCACCAGGTCGCCCAGGAGCAGGCGCACGGACCCCTCATGTACGACGAGTACGGCCGCCCGCACAACCCGGCCCTCCTCTCGGCGCACCCTCCCGTTCGTCGCCCGTCGTCCAACGGCTCGTACGGCAGCAGCAACGGCAACCCGTACGACAACCCGACCATGGTCGGCGGCGGCGGCGGCGCCGTCGCGGGTCCGTCCGGCGAGCGCTCGCCGGTCGTCACGGCGGGTCAGCCCGCGCCCGTCGCGCTGCCCTACTACGCGCGTCGGCATGTGAGCCCGGCGAGGGCCATGGCGGGCCACTCGGGCATCGCCGCCGGCGTGCCCATGCCGGCCATGTCGGCCTCGCGCGAGCCGCCCTCGCGCAGCGCCTCATCGCACGCCGCCGCCGCCGCCGGGCTCGAGAGCCCTGTCAAGCTGCGCAGGACGGGCGCCAACGGCAAGGGCAAGGAGCCCGGGCTTGGCGCCGGCCCCGGCCGCGACGACGCGGCGGGCCTCCTCCTCGCGCTCAAGGCCGGCCCGAGCAGCCCCATGACGGCGCGCGACTCGCATCACGTCGTGCAGAGCCCCGTGTCGAGCGTGCGCGACCAGGCCGCCGGCGATCGCGACGGGCGGCGCGGCGGCGGGCTCTCGCTCGGGCGCGGCGCGCGCGCGGGCCCCTCGAGGGGCGGGCGCCCCGTCGTCAAGGCCGAGACGAGCGAGCCCGAGACGGACGAGGACGACTCCGACTCCGACGACGAGGCCGAGGTGCGCGCCATGATGCTGCGCTCGCGAGCTGCGGCCGCCGCGGCCTCGTCGGCCGGCGGCGTCGGCGCGGCCCTCTCGCCCTGGCGCGCCGCGCTCCAGAACCAGCACGTCTCGTCGCCTGCAGCAGCTGTCGCCGTCTCGCCGCGCAAGCGAGGCCGCAGCGAGTCGCCCGCGGCGCCCAACCTTGCGAGCACGAGCAGCGGCGAGGGCGGCTCGACGGCGGCGGCGCACGCGCTCCTCGCGACGGCCAAGAAGGCGCACCAGTACGCGTCGGTCGTGCAGCACGGCGGCGCCGCGCCGAGATCGGCGGCGCCGTGGAGCAGCAGCCACGAGATGAGCCTCGTCGCGACGCCGACGCCGGGCAACCTCATGCGCATCGCCATGGAGAGCTCGCCCGTCGTGCGGTTCGGCAACGGCGCGGCGGCTGCAGCAGGTGCGGCTGACGCGCAGGACGAGGGCGAGAGCGAGGCCGACATGCTCGGCGCAGGAGCAGGAGCAGACGACGAGGACGAGGCCGACGTCGACGTCGACCACGCCTTCACGAGCTCGAGCGGCGGCGCGCGCAGGCCTCGACACGGTCGCAGCGTCTCGCCGAGCAGCCAGAAGGGCCGGCGAGCCCGCGCCGTCGGCGGTGCGTCGTCGTCGTCGAGCGCCGGCCCCGCAGCAGGAGGAGGCCCGAGCGCCAGCAGCTCGTCCCAGTCTCGGGTCCTGCACCACCACCACCCGGTCGGCCTCACGTCCGAGCTCGGCGACTTTGACCTCCAGCACTCGTCGTCGTCGGCGATGCGGCACCACCACCACCACGACCCTCTGCGCGAGGACGACTCGGCCATGGGCGCACCCGACGCCAGCAGCAGCGGCGCGCACCCCAACTCGTCCTCCTCCTCCTCGTCGCACCTCGTCACGCCTGCACCGGCGCTGTCGCGCACGACGACGTCGACCGCCGCCGCCGCTGCTGCCGCCGCCTCGGCCTCGCTCCAACCTCAGCAACCCGTCGCCGCCACGCACCCGCACGACCCTTTCCTCGCCGCCCCGGGCACATCGGCGTCGCTTCCACTCACGATGGCGGGCTCGAGCGCGCCGCAGCACGGTCGCGTCGTCTCGTCGAGCGCCATGCACGGCGAGGCGCCCATGGCGCGCACGTCGTCGCCGCCGGGCGGATTCTCGAGCTTCCTCTTCTCGTCGCCGGCGCACCCGCAGTTCTCCAAGACGCTCGGTCTCACGGCGGCGCCCGGCCCGGGCGTCCTCTACCAGGAGGGCGGCGAGACGCCCGCTCGTGGCGCCGCCGGCGCAGGAGGCGCGCCTCGCGGCCGCGAGCCCTCGCAGGACGAGCTCCTCGCAATCGCGACGGCGCACAGCCACCGCGAGCGCATGCTCGACGCTGTCAAGACGCCCGTCATGGCGCGCGTCGCGCTCGAGGGCGCACGCCGCGCGGCGGTGACGGCGCTGGGCGGCGGGCTCGGGGTGGGCTCGGGCTCGGGCTCGGGCTCGAGGGAGAGCACGACGGAGGAGGACGATGGCGAGGGCGAGAGCGCGACGACGGGCACGGCGCGCGACGAGAGCCAGAGCCCGGGCAAGGCGACGACGCTCGATGGCGAGGACGAGGAGGACGACGACGACGCGAGCGTCGACGAGTGAGCGACGGCGCTGTCTCACTCGACCATAATGTACCATCCTCCGCCCTCTCTGCTTGAACCCCCTCCTTCTTCGACCTTTCGTTCGCAGGCTTTTGCCACCAAACCTCTGTCTCTGTGCCGCCTCTTCCTCACCTCTCTTGCCCTGTCCTCGTCGCCTCTCGTACCTTGTTGTGTATTGCCATCTCCTTCGAGCGCTTTCACGACTTTCCTCGAGTACGCTCGAGGTCAGGGGAGGGAGAGGAAGGCAGCGAGCTGGATGAGCAGGACGTCGAGCGGCTCGAGCGCGCGGCACGTAAGGCTGCACGCCCTAGCTTGCGCGCGTATGCGGCCGTCGTAGCAGGTTCGGCGTGCATGGCGCCTAGTTCGCTCGCCTCGTCGTAGCCTTGTCGGCGAGGCGGAGAGCCAGTCGCGAGCCTGCGGCGCGAGGCAGGAGGACGAGAAGAGCACAAAGCCGAGAGCTGCAACGTGCGACAGAGGCGTGTGAGCAAGAGCTACACCGCACGCGCATCTGCACGCGCTGGTCGTCTGGGCGTGAGCGGTGGTGGCCGGAGAGCCGAGACGAGGAGGAGAGCGGGCCTCGTCGTCGCCTCCTCACATCCGCTCTACTCGCCCAGACTCGCCAAGATGGACAGCGAGTCGTTCTATATCGTCCAGCTCTTCAGCCAGGGTGCGTCTCCTCTCCTCTGTCAGCGGCGAAACCGGCGAGGGAGCGCGACGTGCACCTCTGGGGTGAGGGGGGTAGCGACGGCGGCTCGGGCGGTGCTGCTTGCTGCTCAACGTGGCTCAGTGTACTCTTCACGGAGGACGAGACGCGCGTGCGGCTCGCTCTGAGCAGTAGCGGCGGAGGGAGGAGCACCTGGGCCTGCGGGGCTGATGAGGCGCTACAGCAGCTGCGAGCGAGGTCGGCGGGTTAGGCGCGCTCGAGCAACGTCTCAGAGCTCTATCGTGTCTGCTCTATAGGGCGTGCGCGCCTCTGGCGGGGTTCAGGACCCTTCCTCCTCGGAGCGACGACGACGAGCAGCACCCCTCACTCGCCGTGCGGACTACTGAGACTGACCTTGTTGCGCACGCTCTGCAGGCTCGTACCGCAACGCCATCGCCGCCTACAACGAGCACCCATCGCCCTCGCCCCTCCTCACGCTCTACGCCGCACGCGCTCACCTCGCCCTCACCCCGCCCTCTCCCTCGTCGGCCACCCAGCTCCTGTCGCGCGTCCCGCAGACGCTCGACGCCCGGGCAGTGGGCGCCCTCGCGCGCTACCTCGCCGGCGAGACCGAGGACGCGGTCGGCGAGCTCGAGGAGCTACTCGCCGAGCTGGGCGAGCAGGGGCTCGAGGAGGGCGACGAGAACGAGGGCCGCTTCGTTCGAGGGGTCGTCGGTACCGTCTGGGTGCTCGAGGGCGAGGAGAGGCGCGAGGAGGGCATCGAGGTTCTGCGCGAGGCGGTCGAGCTCGGCAAGGACCAGGAGTGGTGCGTCTTCGAGACCTCGCCCAGCTGTGCGGAAGCCAGCACTTTCTGAGCGGCATGCTGACGTACTTCGCCCGCATTGTCCTCCCGCGCACAGCCTCGCCATCCTGTCCCACCTGTACATCTCGCTGCACCTCCCCCACCTCTCGACCTCGCTCCTCACCTCGCCCTCGACCACGTCCTTCACGTCCGACTCGCTCCTGTCGCAGCTCCTCATCGCGCGCTCCAACCTCGCGACGGGCCCGTCGGCCAAGTACCAGGACGCGTACTACGTCTTCGAGGAGATCAAGGGCATGCAGGGCGGGCGGGGAGAGGGCGTCCTCGGCGGCGTCAGCGTCGCGCAGGCGCTGCTCGGGAGGTGGGAGGAGGCGCGTGACGCGACGAACGAGGCGCTCGAGATGGTGCGTCCGGTTCTCTCCTTCCTCCTAGCGGCTCGAGCCTGTTCGTGCGGAAGTCGGCCCTCGCGGTCGGGCTCGGCCGGTACGCAGTGAGCGCGAGCGCGAAGCGCTGACCCTCCTTCTCGGCATCACCTGCACGCAGAACCCGACGCACCCGACGTCGCTGGCCAACTCTGCGGCGCTCGCGCTGCACACGGGCAAGCCCGACGCGGCCGCCCAGGAGATCCTCGCGTGCGTCAGCTCTCCTTGTAACTCTCTCGAGCACCAGTGCCCCTTGTCCGGGGCACTGCGAGCTTGTTGTCGCGGATGATCAGGAGCCTGACACCCTCGTGCCCTCGCTCGCAGGCAACTTCAAGCCGCCGACGCGTCGCACCCCCTTCTCGCCGACCTCGCCGCCAAGTCGTCGTTGTTCGACGATGCTGCGTCGCGCTTTGCGCCGAGCGTCACTGCATGAGCGTGTGCGCATGCTCAGGGATCGAGTCGAGGCCGACGAGGAGGAGATACCCGTTGTCGAGGAGGAGGAGGGAGGTTGTAACCCGCGCTGTGCCTTTCGAGCGGCCTCTTCCCGAGAGCCTGCAGAGGTGCCGGGAGCGCAGTCACGACCTTGGCGAGTCTGTCGAGCCGGCTCTGCGGAAGCGCGTGTCGGCGGGCAGAGCGACGAGCTGTGCCTTCTCCCCGCCCGCTCTCTTGCTCCAACCTCGTCCGTCATGGCACCTGCACCTGCTGCGTCCGCCTCAGCGAAAGCCTCTACGTCGGCAGCCAAGAACGAGCGCGCCAACAGCGGCCCGACCGGCAGCGACTTGATGCAGGATGCATCCGTCGACGACCTCGAAGACGAGGTCCGCGATGGGCCCGCCGCCAACTGGGAGGTCGCCGTGCGTCTGCTTTCCTCTCTGCTCCCCCCTTTCCCGACTGGACGGAGGCGTGCACGACCGCGCTCGGGGCCGAGGAGGACCACACCGGCAGGAGGGCCGAAACGGCGAGATGGGGACGAGCACGGCCGAACTCGCCTTTGCGCAGCTCGAGGGGCGCGCGCAGGAGCATGACGCACCTGCCTAGCTCTCAAGGAGCATCCAGGGCCAGCGCCAGAGCCGCCCCGCTACGACGACCCCTCGCCGAGCTCGCCCTCCTCGCGTCGAGCTGGCACAGCGCGTCGCTCGCCTCGTCGCGGGCCGATAGTCGCCAGAGAGCGCGCGCTCGTCCCACTCGGCTGTAGGGTGCGGGGCAAGTCGTCGGCTCCGTCCCTCCTGCCCCTCCTCGACACCCCCTCGCCGGCTCTCCCTCACCTTCCTCGACTCGCCCTCGTCACGCCGCCTCCCCGCTCACGCCTGCGCTCCGCCGACCTGCACGGCCGCACAGAGAACCTGCATCTTCGTGATTCTCGCGACCTCGAAGCTGACTCGTCCCTCTTCCTCCCTCCTCCCGCAGTACGTCTGGGCGTTCCTCGAGCACTACACCAACCACGTCGACTGGCGCGAGACCAACCCGAGCCTGCCCAACGTCATGACGTTCGAGCAGGCCCTCCTCGACTGCTCGCCGCCGTCCACCTCGTCCACGCGCACCTCGAACCGCACCAAGCCCAAGCCCCTGTCAGCCGTCGCCAAGCGCGCTGCCCTCGCCGACGGCGCGCGCAAGAACGGCCGCGCCGCGTCGCCCGCCGACTCGCTCTCGTCGCTCGAGGACGACGACGTGGATCCGGACGAGGTCGCCGCCGTCCAGGCCGCCGTCGCTGAGCCGATCGACCCGGTCCCGCCCGTCCTCGCCGCCGACGCGCCCGTCCCCGAGGCGTCGCCCCTCATCCGCGCCCTGTGCGAGCTCTTCCAGGACAACCTCAAGCCGATCAAGGAGCTCACCGACTACCACGGCAAGAAGACCTGGTTCCACTTCATCATCAACTTTGTCTCGAACCGGTTCAACGCCGACCCGTACTACCACGGCGGGTTCCGCTGGGAGACCAACCTGCTGCGCACCAAGGGCCGCAAGCCCGGCCAGGAGACCGAGCAGAAGTTCTGGATGCTGCGCTGGGAGGACAAGGTGCGCCCTCGTTCCTCCTCGGCGCTCGGTCCTCTCCCCTCGACTTCCTCGACAATGTCGGCTGATCGCCTGCCTTGAACACGTCGCACAGATCCACCTCATGCGCATCATGGTCGACTACCAGCTCGTCAACGCGCCGCCAGTCCGCGAGATCATCAAGGAGAACTACGACATGTGCGTCCTCCATCTGCCCGCGCCGTCGGCTCGAGCCTGTCCTGACCTCCCTCTCCCACCTGCAGCGGCAACCAGCGCATCGCCAAGCGCGACCCCGAGTCGAACGGCCTCGTCATCCTCCCCGCCGGGCGCACCTCGACCGGCCTCACGCTGTACCACCTCGACGCCTCGCCGCGCCTGTACGCCTCGTGCGACCCCTTCGAGGCCGACAGCGCGTGGATCTGCCTCTCGTCGACCCTCAAGGGCTACAAGGCGTTCGTCAAGACGCTCGCGGCGCCGACCAAGGCCGACAAGAAGGCCCAAGCGCTGCGAGGCCCGTTCGCCAAGGCGGCGGCGCAGGCGGCTGCTGCGGCGGCGGCGGCGGCGGCGACGGCGGCGGGCGGCTCGAGCTCGGCCGCCAAGAAGGGCAAGGGCGGCGAGGAGCAGGAGGACCCCAAGGGCGAGGAGAGGGTCACGCGCGCGAGGCTCGAGACCGACCTCGTCGACATGATGGAGTACGAGGCGGTGCGCTCCTGTCTCTCTTGCTCTCCTCTTCGAGCTCTTCGTGCTGACGACGCTGTCATCTCCGCTCGCCCGCAGGCCATGGAGGCGATCGAGCAGCGCAAGTCGCGCGCCGCCGAGCGCCTCGCTACGCGCGACGCCCGTGTCGCCCGCACGCTGCAGCGCCTGTCGTACCAGGGTACGTCGACGCGCTCGAGCCGGCTGCGCGCGAGGGGCGACACGAGCCGGGTCCACTACGACGACCCGGGCGAGTTTGACGGCGAGCAGGCGACGAGCGAGTACGGCGGCGGCGACGACGACGAGCAGCAGCAGGGGCGGCGCAAGCGGCGCCGCACGGGCGCGGCGGCGGGCGACGGTGGCTCGGTCGCCGGGAGCGAGGCGGGCGACGACGCGGCGAGCGTGGGCGGGAGCAGCAGGCGCTCGAGCGTGCGGCCGTCGGTGCCGGGCGAGCGGCGCTCGAACCGCGTCCGGCTCCGCGACCAGCAGGACGACGACGGCGCCAGCGTCAAGGGAGACGAGCCCGACGCGAGCATGGTCGACGAGGCGTCGGCGCCTGCGGCGGCGGCCATCGGCGTCAAGGGCGAGGAGGGAGGGGAGGGCGAGGCCGAGACGGCGGCGCCGTCGACGGTCCCTGCGACGCCGGCTGAGGGCGATGCGCCGGTCGAGGTCAAGCCCGAAGGCGTCAACGGCGGCGGCGCGACGAATGGGCACGGCGGCGACGAGCCCAAGCCGATGGAGGTGGACGGCGCGGCGGCGGTCGAGGCCTGAGCAGCTTGACGACGACGAGGAGGACGACGACGACAGTCGTAGGTCGACGGCAGCTTTGTTGTGCTTTGCGCTGCGGGTTCTTTGCAACTCGAGGCGTGTCTTTTGCGTCGTGCTCGGCGAAAGCGCGAGAGAGCATCTCTCGACGAGGAACTGCTCGGGCGCATCCGCCTCCCCAAGTCCGGCAAGCTAGCGGCAGCGTTTCGACGAGCAGACAGCAGGTGTGAGCGTCCCAAAGCCAGAACTGGAGCGAGGGAAGCGCGCGAGATGGTCGCACGCGCGCGCCGAGGAGGAGAGGGAGGGCGGCGCGAGGCACGGACACCGCGGCCACCTCACGAGGCGCGGTGGGGACAGCATGAGCGTGCTCACTGCGACGAGCTACGGAGCCTCGACGCAAACCTGGTCCAGCCAGAGGGAGAGAACGGGGCAGGGGAGACCCCTCGCGAGCGATTGGCTGGGTTGGCGTCGCGCTCGCTCTCATCGGGCCGCCTTGCTCTCGCCCTTCTTCCACAGCCACCCGAGCACACCCACCACCATGCAGCTCGCAGCAGCACGCCCGCTCCTCACGGCAGCCACCCGCGTCGGCGGCCGCCGCATCGCCTCGCCCCTCGCCCACGGTGCTCGCCGCTCCTATGCCGCCGTCACCGACGCCGCCGCCAACCCGGTCAAGCGCCACGGTGGCCTCAAGGACCAGGACCGCATCTTCAGCAACGCCTACCGCATGCACGACTGGCAGCTCAAGGGCGCGCAGGTGCGGCGAGCTTCCTCCTTTGCCCCTCCCCCTCCCCTCCTCGTCGCCGCCAGCCGCACTCCACCATCGACTGCCTGTGGCAGCTCTGCGCGCTCAGCAGAGCTCACGACGAGCTGCTGCGATGGCCCTCTCGACCCGCCAAGACCGCCTGACTGACGACTCGCCCTCACCTTCTCCTCCCTCTACTCGCAACAGGCCCGCGGCGACTGGCACCGCACCAAGGACATCATCGCCAAGGGCGACGCCTATATCATCCAGCAGATCAAGGACTCTGGCCTCCGCGGTCGCGGCGGCGCCGGCTTCCCCTCGGGCCTCAAGTGGTCGTTCATGAACAAGCCCGGCTGGGAGAAGGACGGCCGCCCGCGCTACCTCGTCGTCAACGCCGACGAGGGCGAGCCCGGTACCTGGTGAGTTTCATCCTCGTGCCGCCTTTCGCAACTCGAGCCGACTGCTGACGCTGCGTCTCGCTCGTGTGCAGCAAGGACCGCGAGATCCTGCGCGGCGACCCGCACAAGCTCATCGAGGGCTGCCTGGTCGCCGGGCGCGCCATGAACGCCAACGCCGGTGCGTCCTTCGAGCATGCCGCCCTCCTCGAGCCTGTGCTGACCCGCCGATCCTCACGCCCCGTCCTGCTCCCCTTCGCGCCGCCACCCCACCACGCCCGACCCGACGATCCCTCCCTCCCTTCTCGACCATGACGCCCTCTCGACCTCGACCTCGCCTGCGCCTTCTGCACAGCCTACATCTACATCCGCGGCGAGTTCTACATGGAGTCGGACCACGTCGAGCACGCGATCCAGGAGGCGTACAAGGCGGGCCTCATCGGCAAGAACGCGTGCGGCAGCGGCTACGACTTTGACGTCTACCTGCACCGTGGAGCCGGCGCCTACATCTGCGGCGAGGAGACGGCCCTGATCGAGTCGATCGAGGGCAAGCAGGGCAAGCCCCGGTTGAAGCCGCCCTTCCCGGCCGACGTCGGCCTGTTCGGCTGCCCGACCACGGTCGCCAACGTCGAGACGGTCGCCGTCGCGCCGACCATCATCCGCCGCGGCGCGTCGTGGTTCAACAACTTTGGCCGCGAGCGCAACTCGGGCACCAAGCTCTTCTGCATCTCGGGCCACGTCAACAAGCCGTGCGTCGTCGAGGAGGAGATGTCGATCCCGCTCCAGGAGCTCATCGAGAAGCACTGCGGCGGCGTCCGCGGCGGGTGGGACAACCTGCTCGGCATCGTGCCCGGCGGCTCGTCGGTCCCGATCCTGCCCAAGGGCCAGTGCGAGGAGGCGCTCATGGACTTTGACTCGCTGCGCGACCTCCAGTCGGGCCTCGGGACCGGCGCCGTCATCGTCATGAACAAGGAGACGGACGTCATCCGCGCCATTGCGCGGTTCGCCAAGTTCTACAAGCACGAGTCGTGCGGCCAGTGCACGCCGTGCCGCGAGGGCACGACCTGGCTCGAGAAGATGATGGACCGTATGGTCGTCGGCCGGGCGCACGAGCGCGAGATCGAGATGCTGTGGGAGCTCACGAAGCAGATCGAGGGCCACACCATCTGCGCGCTCGGCGACGCTGCGGCGTGGCCCGTCCAGGGTCTCCTCCGCAACTTCCGTGCGTCCTCCTCCCCCTCTTCTCCTGCATGCGGCGTCGTGCAGCTACTGACGAGCCCTCACGACCCGCGCCCGCAGGTCCCGAGGTCGAGAAGCGCATCGCCGACTACCAGGCGAAGAACGGGCAGGTCCTGTTCGGCGGCCAGGTGCGTCCCTCGCCTCGTCTGGCTCTCCTAGTTGTGCAGACGCTGACTCGCTGTCCCGCTCCTCCTTCTCTTTCGTCCTCGCCTGCAGCACCGCTCGGACGTCAACCCGGCAATCGTGCGTCCCTCCCTCGTCCTCTCGCGCTCGTGCTCCCTTACTCGCCTCTGACCCTCACCCTCTCCTCCCTGCGCAGGCTGTTCCGGACAACCTTGGCATGTCGCTGCCGCTTCCGGGCGTCGGCACGTCGGTCGGCCCCTAGAAGGCTCGCCGAGTTGAATGTCGCCCTCTCGCTGTCGCCCTTGTTCCAGCTGTAATCTGCCACCGAGCCTCTCGTCGTCCACTACCTGGCCTTTGTCGTGACCCTTGCGAGAGCGACTGAGAGCGAGAGCGAGCAAGTTGAGCGACGGAGAGCTCGCTCGAGGCGGACTTCCAGCTCCGTCGTCGCCGCTCCGCCCTACCTCGCTTTGCTCACTTTCCGTGCACGCCATGGTCCGCAGCACGCTCATCGCACGTGCAACAGACGGTGCGCCACCTCTCTCGCTCGCTCCCTGGCCCGCCCGGCCACGGTCGCCTCCTCCACGTCCTCATCTCCTCCTCGCGATATGGGCTCGCTCGCTGACTCTGCGATCGTGCCGTGCAGGTCTTCCTCTTGCGGCGAGCAATGACGACGACGAGCAGGTGAGTCCTGGTCCTCTGCGCTGCACGCGGTTGAGCGAGGAGCGAGGGGAGCGGCAGCAGGGTGGGGGCGGCGACGAGCTCGTCGCTCGAGGCGCAGGCAGGGAGGGAGGGGCGCAGCACCGTGTGGGGCTTTCATCGCCGGCAGACGCGCTTGCTGTGGCCCTACGGCGGGCATGCTGTTGAGGTCTCCTCGAGGCTCCACTCCCCTCTCCTCGACGGCCGCCGTGCGAGCTGTCTCTGGCCTGCGCGCTCGTCGACGTCAGATTGGACCACCAGGAGGCTCACGCAGGCTACCGACCGCACCCGACAGACGCTGACCTTTCCTCTCCTCTCCTTCCCTCTCCTCCCCTCCCGTCCTCGACTCGCCCTCTCCGCACCCGCCCAGGACCAGGGCAAGCTTCCCGAGTACAAGCAGCAGGCCAAGCTCATCTTTCGGCGACTGACGGCCGACTCGGAGCCGCGATGCTCGATCGAGAGCGGGCAGTGCACCCTCCAGTGCGTCGTCCCCTTTCTCCCTCTCGAGCTGCTCGTGCGAGGTCTCTGACACCTCTCGCTCTCTCCGCGCAGCTACCTCATCGCCGACTCGATCGTGTACCTCGTCATCGCCGACCGCTCGTACCCGCGCAAGCTCGCCTTCTCCTACCTCGCCGAGCTCAGCACCGAGTTCGCGCGCTCGTACCCGCCCTCGATGTCGCTCAAGCCCGGCCTGCGCCCCTACGCCTTCGTCAAGTTCGACACGTTCATCCAGCGCACCAAGCGCCTGTACCTCGACCCGCGCGGCGCCGAGGCGAGCGGCAAAGGTGGGCCCGGTGCGGCAGGAGGAGGGACGGGCGCCTCGGCCGGGCTCGACCAGCTCAACGAGGACCTGCAGGACGTGACGCGCATCATGACCAAGAACATGGAGGACCTGCTGTGGCGCGGCGACTCGCTCGACCGCATGAGCACCATGAGCTCGAGCTTGAGGGACGAGTCGCTCAAGTACCGCAAGGCGGCGCGCAAAATCGTGCGTGGCCGTCTCGCTCTCTTATCGTGCCGAGTCTTCGGCACTCTCGAGCTTGGCAAAACTGACTCTGAGGGTTGCCTGATCGCGCAGAACATCGACGCCGCCATCCGCAAGTGGGCGCCCGTCGGCCTCGGCGCGCTCTTTTTCTTCGTCTTCATCTACTATCGCTTCTGTGCGTCCATCCCTGCACTCCTCACGAGTGCGTCGCGCCGCACCGCTGACTCGGTCGAGCGCGTCGATCCCACAGGGTGAGGAGGCGTCGACCGCTCTCCATTCTTGCAGCCCTTTTCCCACCTTTTCGTCTCCCTCGCTCCTCGCCGTACCCTGTAATCACACTGCAGCTGCACATACATCTTATTGACGTCTCTTTAGCGCTCTTGGGAGCCTTGGCGCGCTGAACCCAGCGACTTTGCGCTCACGAGGATGGCGAGGAGGGAGGACGAGGTGCGCCCGGCGACGAGGAGACGGCCGGGCGCTGCAGACAGTCCCAGTCTCTACGAAGCCAGCTCTCGAGACTGCTACCGCCCGATGAAGCGCAGCGAAGGAGCGCAGAGAGCTCCGCTCGAGGCTCGAGCGCTCGAGCGAGCGCCGGGCCCACATGTGGGGTGGCTCCGACCACGACGTCGCCAGAGTGTGGGGAACCGGCGTCTCTGAATTACCACCGTTGCTTGACCTTTCGCTTGACTTCCTTATTGATCTCGCTCGCTCGCTTTCGCCCTCGCCGGCCTCCTCGCGTTGCCCGAGGCGATCTCTACAGGGGCTCGCTCGTCGTGTCGAAACGAAGACTCGACGTTGGGGCCCTCTCGGCGACGAGCTCGAAAATCACAGCGCACGATTCCGAGCTGAGAAGGTTGGTGAAGAGGAGCAGGAGAGCATCGTTCTGAGCATCCAGTTCTGCGCCTGCTGGACCCTGCTCTCGCTCGATCGTCGCTTCGAGACGAGGACTCGACAGGGAGGCCCTCTCGACGACGAGCTGGAGGCCTTCACCGCACGAGTCGGAGCTGAGAAGGCGGGGCGAGGAGGAGAAGGTCGGTTGCGAACTCGCAGTTCTGCTCCTCCTGGGCCTCTAGAGCGCTCTGAGCACTTTTCGACAGCGTTCGAGCGACGAGGCTGGACGAGAGACAGGCGAAAGCGGGCCTGGACAGGGTCCGAGCGGGCCTTCTCAAGGCGAAGGCTCCTAAGGCGAACTCGCTCGCATGCTACTCTTCCGCTTGCGTTTCTACGCAGACCTGTCGAGCAGCACTCTGGAGCCTAGGCGAGGAGCTCAGCCGAGAGACAGGAGGGAAAGAGGCAGCGAGGTCACCTGCCCCTCGAGCCACTTCCTCCTGCCCAAGTCCCGCTCACTTGTGCGCACCCGTTGCTCTTTGGTACTCGAGGATGCGCGTGCGTGAAGGTCGGGTGCACGGGATGAGCTGGCGCAACAGGCGGGCCCGAGGTGCAACAGCGAGGCGAGGCGAGGCACGACCGAGCCAGCTGCTGGGCCGCGCTCGGCAAAATAGAAAGCCAAAGTCAAGGCCTTCATTAGCGAAAGCGTCAACCAAAAAAGTGTAGAGAGCGGTGCGTCCGCTCGGGTTCAGAGGGTCAAGCACCTGCGTCCGCTCGGATAATCCGAGGGTCAAGCAGGTGCGTCCGCTCGGACCCCGAGGGTCAAGCACGCTCACTTCACTTTTGTTAGCCCGGTTTGCGTGCCCCAACGTCTCGAGGTAATCCCGCAGCTTGATTACTGAGAGGGACCTAATCTACCCACTGCACGCGACAAAGGAGGGTATTGTTTTGCAAACACACGCAACACGCATTCGGTTCACCTCCTCGTCGGTCGTCCCTCTCGCTCCTCGACACGCCTCGGCTTGGGAAGGCCACCATCGTCTTGGGCATAATCTGCTGCACACCTGGGTGCGCGACACGACCCCCCTTGAGCGAGACGACGGGCGAGGGACGAGGAAAAACGCTCGACGACGAGGGCGCGCGCGCCGGGTCGGCTCGCCAGGTGCCCACACTCGCGCCCGTCCATCCTCTTCTCCTGCTGTTACAGAGCCCAGCTTTGTTCGGGAGGCAGCTCTGATCGGTGCTTGACTCGAAGCGAGGCCTCGCGAGCCGAGAGCGAACGAGAAGAGGGACGACTGGAGCTCGAGAAGAGGAGAGGCTCCCTGCTGGCGCGAGCTGTGCTCCTGCTTGAGCTCCTGCGTCTCTAGGACTTCCTCGAGGGATTTAAAGAGTTCAGCTCGAAAGGCTCCTCCACCGTGCGCTCCAGGCTCGGAGCGGTCCGTGCGCGTACTCGAGGTCAAAGCGCTGCCGCTCGTTTTCCCTCGGCGCCTTCACTTCCGCTTCGCCTTTCTTCGAAAGCTTCACGCAGTATCGTACAGGCGTCTGGGAAAGATGGCCGAGATGCTTACTCGGCGGCGAGCTGGGGACCGCCGTCCGACTCGGAGCTTCGCGCTCGGCGGAGAGCAAGTCGCGTCAGCACTCTCTCCTCCGTCCTTCCGAGCTCTCGAGCGACGCATCGAGAGGAGCAATCGCGAGCGAGGCCGTCGCGGGGCAGCCAGAGCCGATGCGAGGAGCGAAAACGCGGCCAGGGAGCCCTGCCTCTCGAGCCTCTCGGCGCGCGCGAGGGTGCACGATGAGCGAATGTAGCAAGGCGCGCCTCTCAGTCAGAGATAAATCACGTCTCGTCCCCTCCTCGTGCCTCAGCGGCTCGTCACCCTCTTGCCCCTGCGCTCCTCCGGGTCCTCCTCGCCGCCCACGTCCCGTTCCTCCTCCCGCTGCGCGTGCGGGACCCGCAGCGTCACATCCTCGACCTCCTCGGTCAGGTCGCGCAGGAAGGCCTCGTCGCGCTTGCGCAGCGCGCCCTCGCCGTTGCCGTCGAGGTCCGACTCGGGCTCGTCGATCGACGAGGTGAACGAGTCGAACGAGTTCTCGCCGGCGTCGTTGGCCGGCGGCTCGTCGTCGTGCGCAGGGAGCGCAGGCGAAGACGAGAAGGGCAGGCGGAACGTCGTCTGCCCGTTGTGCGAGGGGACCCACTCGAGCGGCGAAGCGGTCCGTGCGCCGAGGCGCGTCGGGCTCGACGGCACGCCCAGCGACGAGCCATACGACGACTTGGGCTCGCCGTCGCCCTCGACGTCCGTCTCGCCGCCCGTCGCACTGCCGCCGCCGCCGCCGGGCCCGAAGCGCAGGACCTGGCCCATGATGGGCGACCCGGCGAGCTCGGCGAGCGAGCGCGACAGGAAGCCGCCGACGGCCGGGTGGTTGTACGACGACGATGCCGACGACGAGGTAGAGCTGTACGAGTCCTTGGGGCCCCGAAGAGCGGTCGCCAGGCCCTCGGGCAAGGGCGCGACCGTCTCGGCGGACTCGCCGCGCATGGCGCCGGATGGGCGTGCCGTCGCGCTCGACGTCGAGCGAGACATGGATGCGAGGGTCGGCGAGAAGCCGGCCTCGGCGGTGGCATATGACGAGGGCGCGGCGGTCGAGCTGGCCGACGCCGTGAGGCTGCCGACGTTGGGCGAGGCCGTCGAGGTGGACGACGATGAGGGGCCCGACGACAGCGACGACAGCGTGCTCTGCTGCGCGTGGGCGGGATGCGGTCGACCTGCACGCTCGTCGAGCTGCATCTCGACGGCGGCGAGGCGGGCGCCCATGGCGATGTTCTCGCGCTCGAGGAGCTCCTGCCGCTCGCGCCCCTTGCCGACCTCGTCCCGCACGAGGTCGAGCTCGTGCTCGGCGCCTCGCAAGGCCTCGAGCGCCTCCTGCGCTCGACGCTCCCACGTCTGCCGCCCTTCGACGAGCGCGCCGAGTCGGTCGAGGTGGCGCTCTGGGTCGCCGCCGAGGTGCTGCAGGGGCGAGCGACGCTCGTCGTCAGCACATGGACAGAGGGTCAAGGAGAGGCTGTGACGCACCTGCTTGATCTTCTTGGCGAAGAGACGCTCGCGCTTGAGGTCGTCCTCGAAGGCGTCGCGCTGCCGACGGACGTCGCTCAGGGTAAGGCGCGTCTCGCGCAGGGCATCGAGGAGGGCGTCACGCTCGAGCACGGCCTTGTCCATCTCGGCCTTGGCCGCCGTGAATCTGCAGGCGTGGGCGCGAGGAAAGCGGGTCAGGGGCGGGTTTGGGAAGGTCGAAGGGGTCCGTGCGCGAGGAGCAGACGTACCGGAAGAAGATCTCGAGCTTGTCCATGTTGCGGATGTTGGCGATCGTCACGGTCTCGCCGAGCGACGCCGGCTCGTCGGCACCTTGCGGACCGGCGGTCGAGCTCGAGGAGAACGGCTCCTCGGAGCGGTGGGCCCGATCGGCACGACGGCTCGGCGTCTGCGGGTACCAGGACGACGCGTCGCCGCTCGCCGCTCGCACCATGCCGCGACGCTTGGGCGGGCTCATGGGCGGCTCCGAGAGGCGCTGACCGCTGATGCGGCGCATGCGGGCCGCCGGCGACTCGAAGCCCGCGCCGTCCTCGCCGCCTGCTGCACCCTCGGGCGCGCCGCGCCGCTGTAGCTCGCGCCCGACACCGCTGCGGAGCGGCGAGCCGAACGAGATGCGGTGCGGCGACGACCTGGCGCCGGGCGAGAGCGTCTGCGGGTTGCGGCGGCTCGGCGAGGTGGGCGGCGTCGTGAAGGCGCCTCGGTCCGTCTCGGCCGTCGCGAACGCCTCGGTGCTGTCGCCGGCCTGACTGAGCATGTCCTCGACGCTGACGAGCGAGAGCATGCTGTCGCGCTGGTTCTGGGCGCGCAGGCGGCTGGCGGCGGGGAGGACGAGGCGGCGCATCCCGCTCGCGTCGCTGTCGCCGCGCTTGCGGCCGAGGATGGGCACTCGTCCTGGCGAGTCGGGCGAGCGCAGCGTCCCGACCTGGCGCGGCGACGGAGAAGACAACTCGAGAGGCTGGCGGCCGTTGGGCGGGGTCGTGTGGCCGTCCTCGTGCTCGTCTTGCTCGCGTTGCTCGACGTCCTCGTCGTCCTGGCTCCTCGCCGACGGCTCGACCTCGTCTCGAGCGTCCTCGGCATGACGAGATGGGCCGCCGTCGAGCGCTCGCTCGGCGCCCGGCTGAGCCGAGAGCGGCTTGTCGTCGTCGGCTGCTCGCGGGAGCGGCGGTGCAGGCTCGCGCCCGATCGACGATGGCTGGCTGCGGATCGAGGGCGTGGGAGGAGGTAGACCGGGGAGGGGCTTGGCCTCGAAGTGGGTCGAGTCGAAGCTGTTGTCGGACGGGCGACGAGAGGACGGGTGCTCGAAGGACGAGTCGGGCGAGCTGTGCAGCCAGGACGTCAGGCACGAGTCGAGAGGGCGAGGAAGAGAGAAAGAGAGGACGCACAGGCCGATCTTGAGCGTGTCGTCGTCGTCTGCGGCCCGCTCGGACCGGTCGGCGAGCACCTCGAGCTCGTCGACGTCGTCGTCGCCCAAAGACCTGCTGATCCTCCTCGCCTGCGCGAGCGCGTCCTCCAGAGCTGCGTCGAACCCGCCGCTCGGGAACGTCGAGCTCTCGTCGGCGAAGCTGCCGGCGTCGCTCGGCGCTGTGTCGAAGCCGCCCATGGCGCCGACCGGCGGCCGTGACGACGACGAGCCGAGGAGGCGCTTCATGCGCTCGTAGGCCTTCTCGATCTCGAAGATGCTCCACTTGCGCGCCGTGCGCGGCGTGATCATGTCGCCCGAGACGGCGGGCGACGCGTCGCCGCCGACGAGCGGGCTTTGCCCGGCCGAGTCGTCGCCGCCAAGGGGCCCGCCCGCCGAGTTGAAGCCGTCGTCGCGCGCCGCCGGGCTCGCCGCACCGTACGCCATCGACGGCGACCGCCAAGCGCGGGCGAGCTCGGCCTCCATGCGGACGATCTCGCTCTCCATGTCGGCGAGCGTGAGCGCGCTCGAGGTGCTGTCGAGCCGAGTCTGCGGCTGCGGCGGCGCGCGGAGCGCAAAGGTCGGCGGCGGCGGCGGCGAGCCGGCTGGGCGGGGGGAAGGCGGAGCGTGCGAGGTCGGGCTGACGAGAAGGTCGGCGGCCGACAGGTAGGAAGGTCGAGAGCTCGTTGCGACGGCAGGCGGCGTGGTGGCGGGCGAGTTGTTGAGGTAGCTCGCGAGCTGGAAGGGGTGCTCGTCGCCCGGGCTCCTCGCGAGCGAGGTGTGGAGGGGCGAGGGCTCGGGCGCGAGAAGTCGCTGGACGATTGGCGAGCCGCCTGCTTCTTGCTGCGGCTCGTCGTCTTGGCCGTCGTCGGGCCGAGCCGAGTCGTCGATGCGCATTTGGCGCGTGAGCCGGGGCGACAAGCCTCGCTCGTCCTCGCCGTGCCCATCGTCCTGCGGCACGTCGACGATCGTCGGTCGACGACTCTCGCCGGCGAGCGTCGCCCGCCGCTGCGCCGCAAAGTCCTCGCTCCTCCTCCGGTACGAGCGCGACGCCCGGCGCCGAGGTGCGTCGTCGCCGTCGTCGGCGTTGTCGTCGCTCGACCCGTCTCGCGAGTCCGGGATCGGCGGCACGACCGACGACCGCAGCTGCGCGCTGTGCGACGCCATGCTCGAGGTCGAGCGCGCCTTGCGCAGCTCGTGAGTAGACGGGAGGAAGGGGTCGTGGAGGGAGGGACGTCGGGCGCCGGTGTGGAGCGAGGCGAGGACAGGAGGCGCCTCGGACGGTGCGCCGTACGAGCTCGCCGAGGACGACGAGGCCGACGATGACGACCCAGCCCGGGTGAGCGGGGCGAGGAACGGCGGCACGAACGGGTTCGAGCTGTTGCGGCGGGCCGACGACGGCGGTGTGTCGGGGCAGTCGAGGTCGTCTGCCCGCTGGACGTTGCCGAGCGCGACAGGGAGGAACGCCGGCGCCTCGACAGGAGGAGCCGCCGCTCGAGCCGTGTCCTCCCTCGACGGCTGCTGAACGACGACGCGCTGGACGGGCACCTCGTCAAACTCGGGCGGGAACGGCTTGCTCGGCCGGCGCTCATCGGGCCTGAGCGGCGACGAGAAGCCCAAGCCGGTGCTCGCCCGCCCGAGCAGTGCGCCGAGCGACGTGCCGCGGTGCTCGTCGCGCTTGACGGGGTCGATCGGTGGGCTCTCGGTCGACGTCTCGGCGCCGGGCTGAGGGAGCTTGGGCGTGACGACCGGGCTGACCGAGTGCCGCCGCTGCAGCCGGCCCTGCGAGTCGCGGCGCGTCGCCTCGCTCGCCACTGGGGCAAAGTCGAGGGCGGCATCGGGCGACAGGTAGCGCGACGTCGGGCGGCTGGCGCTCGGGCCGTCGTCGTCGGCCGCGCCGAGGCTGAGCGCCGACTTGCTGCGGACCATGGCGAGGTCGGCCACCTGGGCGGGCAGCGTCGCGCCGGGCAGGATGCGCGAGTGGCGGTGCCCTTGGCGCGAGAGCGTGCGCGTGACCGACTCGCGCTCCTCGGCTTGGCGCCGGCGCAGCGACGAGAGCGGCGGGTCGTCGGGTCGGCGCGCAAAGTCCTGCGAGACCCGGTTGAGGATGTGCCGATTGGCCGAGAGGACGGGCGACAAGGCGCGCTGAGGGACGGGTGCCGTGTCGGGCGCCGAGATGGGCGAGGCGAGAGGAGGAGCATCTCGGTCGGCGCGAGGCCAAGGTTGAGGCGTCATCGAGTCGCGCGCCCGCTTTGGCGAGGTCGGTGAGGTGGCGCTGCGGAGGAAGGGCGACGGGAGGGGCATGGGCGAGGGCGTGGTGCGCGGCGCGATGACGATGGGCCGACCTGGCAAGGGCGAGCCTCGGCCGAGGAGGGGGGAGCCGCCGCGAGGCGAAGGCGAGGTGGCGTCGCGTTGGCGGATCGAGAGGGCGGGCGTCGTCGCTCGTACCGAGGGAGGGTAAGGCGAGGTCGGAGAGGCGTAGCCGGACGCGAGGGCCTGGTCGACCGACTGCTTGACGCCGAACTCGTCGACGTTGTCGACGCTGAAGACGAGCTGCGGCAGTGCCGGCGCGCCCTCGCCATCGCCGCGCGCCACGTGCAGCTTGGACGGGAGCGACGCGCTGCGGCTCATGTCGCGCGCCGCGGGACCTGCGCCGGCGGGCCCGCCGAAGCCCTTGAGCCGAGGAGCGTCGCCGACGGTCGCGGTCGAGAAGCGGACGTGGTCGACCGTGATGCGCTTGGCGTCGTCGCCCTTGACGATCTTGGGGCCCTTGCGGCCGAACGTAAAGCTCTGCTGGAACCGGGTCTTGAGCGAGCGGATCGAGGGCAGGGTCGAGGTCGAGCTCTTGCTGCGCGAGTGGCCGCGGCGCTCGCTCGCTGCGCGGTCGAGGTTGGCGATCGTGTCCATGTCGAACGAGCTGCGGCGCCGAGGGAGGTCGGGCGGCGGCAGGGCCGAGGGGGAGGGCGCGGTCGGGTGGGGCAACGAGACGGAGCGCGGCGCTGGGTCGAGGGTGCGGCTGGCGCGGGTCGACGGGGCTCTGAGGCCTAGGTGGGCGGTGGTCGAGCTCTTGGCTGCAGCTGGATCTCTCGTCATCGCTCTCCTGCGAGCGGACACGAGGTGGGACGACAAGGTTAGCGACCTCGAAGGGGCGCGCGACGGAGGCTCGTCGCAGGAGGAGAGAACGCACCGAGAGAGGCGCAGGCAGTCACTGTAGCGTGCACTGTGTCGTGCAGCTGCTTGACCGAGGTCCGCGAGCGAGTGGTGAGAGCGCTCGGCAACGGGAGGTTGAGCGACGGCGACGAGGCGGTCGTTGGCGGCCGTGGACGGCGTGCAGGGGCCGGGTAGGCGTGTGGGCGAGTCGGGCGAGCGAGTGTGGGTGCACTAGGGGGCTTGGGTGGAGCGAGGAGCAGGCCGTGGTGGTCGTCGTCGTCGCAAGGTCTCCAAGTCGCCCACCCGGGCAACCTCGCCCTCGCGCAGATCTCTCTCAAGTGCTGAAACTTGCTGCATCCTGCCCAGGGACATGGTTCGCATTGCTCGCATTGCGCTCCGTCTTCTCTCGCTCGCACCGGCTCTCTCTCTCATGACGTCCGCTCAAACGCCCCGAGCCAGAGACCCTGCGCACGTTTCCCTCCGACACGCTCGACTACTCCCGCTTCGGCCCTGCGCCGCCCCTCGCGCCGACGCCGCCGTTCGGGATCGCCACGTAGCCCGGCGAGGCGAACGCGCGCTTGAGCACCCGCCAGGTGCCGATCCACGACGCGACGAGCGCGACGAGGAACAGCACAGGGTGCGCCCAGCACCACTCGTACACCGCCGTAAAGCCGTCGACGACCGACTGCGGGCAGAGCAAGTACGAGGAGAGAGTCAGCGGGGGCCCGCTCGTGGAGGAGCGCGCACGACGAGGGAGGCAGAGGACAACGACGACGCACGACGGCAAAGCGGTCGAGGAACTGGCGCGACGAGTGCGGCTTGGCCCTCGACGTGTGGATGCCCTCCTCGACGAGCTGATACACCTGGTTGGGGTCGTCGAGCGCGAGCGGCGAGCCTGAGAGCGCCTCGGGCCAGTAGTTGAGCGCCTGCGCGAGAGAGGGACCGTGCGTCGTCAGTCGCAGGACGAGGCGCTACGCAGACGCAGCGGCAGGCAGAGAGAGAGAGGGACGCAGTGCGACGCACCTTGGGGTCGGCGATGACGAGCGCCGGCGCGTCCTTGCCGCCCATCTTGACGTCGTACATCGTGCGCGCCCACCCGGCCCACTTGTCGCCGTCGACCCACGCCCACAGGACGTCCCTCTCCTCCGTGCTCGCCGTCCTCCTCCGCTGCGCCCAGCCCCTCGCGAGCGCCTTGACCTCGTCCTTCTTGTGCTCGAGCCCGTCGTCCCCGAGGCCCTTGCGGCTCAGGACGGCGAGCCCGACCAGCGGCGGCTCGCCGTCGGTCGGCATGAGGTCGGCGAACGTCGTCGACGTGAGCTCGGTCACGGTCGGGAGCTTGGCCGAGCGCAGCCAGCTGCGCGCGAGCGCGACGCGCTTGGTCGTCGAGCCGGCGTGCGGGAGGGCGAAGGTCGACGAGGGCGCGAGCGAGTGGTCCTTGAGCGTGACGAACGTCGCCTGGCCTGACGGGACCGAGAAGAGGGCGAGTAGTTCGGGCGAGCTCGAGGTGTAGACGGGCGACGAGCCCATGAGCGACTTGGCGGCGGCGTGCCCGGCGTCCTGCGAGCGGGGAAGAAGGCATCGAGCCGTCAGCCGTCGAGGCGCACGACGAGGAGACGGCGTCGGAAGCACGCACAACGTCCGTCTGCTTCGTGTCGGACGAGTGCAGGAAGAGCACGACGACCTCGTCGTCCTTGACGGCGCGCTTGAGCTCGTGCTCGCTCATGAGCGTCTTGACGGTCGTGCTGCAGCGAGAGCAGTCGAGCGTCAGCCTCTGCTATGCTCGAGGGAGAGGCCGAGAAGGGCGAGGAAGAGGGACGCACGCCGCCTTGGCCTTGAGCGCGAACGCCTCGAGCGACTTGACGTCGCGCTTGCCCAGGTATTCGGCCGACGCGCCCTTGTTGTAGCTGTGCATCGAGGGTGTCGTAGAGACCGTCAGCTCTGGGTGCGGGAACAGAGGAGGGAGAGGGAGAGGGATCGAGAGAGGAGACGCACAACTTGAGCGTCGGGTAGCCCTGCACGCCCTGGGTCCTGCACGCCCGCTTGTTCTCGGCCGCGTCGCAGTCGATCTCGTAGACGTGCACACCGGCAGGAGCGAGAACCTCGGCAAGCTCCTTCCACTCTGCGGGCGAGATGAGGTGGGGCGAGGAGGAGAGGAAGGCGGGAGGCGTCGCTGGTCAGCGAGGTGCGCAGGACACGGCAAGCGAGCTTACAGAGCACGCACTTGGACTCAATTGCTTGCAGTGACTGCACCAGGGCGCGTAGAACTTGACGAAAGACGCCGGCGTCTCCTCGTCGGTGAGGACGGCCATGTCCTCGGGCGTCAGGAGCTGCACCGAGCCGTCCATGGCCGGCCACTCGTGCCCGCTGCGCTTCTTCTCGACTGCAGGCTGCTGCGCGACGAACGCCGGGCGGGCGAAGCCGGTCGAGGTCGGCTCGGCGGCGTGGGGCGGCGTCTGGGTCGAGGTCGTGGTCGTCGCGGACGGGGAGGAGGCCGACGACGTCGGGTAGAGCGCGCCGAGCTTCTTCTCGGCGTCGGCGAGGAGCGGTGCGAGCGGCTCGTCGTCGGCGCCGCTCTTGGGGTTGCGCGCCGAGCCCGTCTTGGCGCTCGAGCCGTCCTCGTCCTCGTCGGCGACATGCAGGACCGGGTGCGCAGGCTTGGCCGGCGCAGCGTCGTCCTCGTCCACATCGTCGTCCCACTCCTGCGCGAGGCGCAGCTTGCCCTCGCCCTTGGCCGGGCGCGCCGCCGCCTTGACCTCGCCCTCGTCCTGCTTGACCTTGTCGAGCCCGCTCATGTCATCCACCGCCTGCTCCCGCCTGTCCCACTCGCCCTTGTCGCCCGCTGCGCGCTCCTTCTGCTCCTTGTCCTCCTTCTCGGCCGCGAGCTTCTCTGCCGAGACCGGGTAGTGCTCCTCGACGTACTTGCCGAGGACCTCGAGCGAGCGCTTGTCCTCAAACTCCTCGACGAAGGCGCCGTCGCGGTACAAGAAGATGGACGGGTAGTACTTGACCGAGTTGGCGTGGCACAGGTCGCCATTCGAGGCGCAGTCGACTTGGGCAAAGTAGAAATTGTGGGCCGAGGCGGCGTCCTCGTACGTGTCGACGACTGCGGGTGGTGCATCGGCGAGTCAGTCTGTGAGCATCTGCGAGGCTGCTGGGATCGACGACGCACGCTCTTTCCACTTGGGCGCAAAGGCCTTGCAGTGCGAGCAGTACGGCCTGGACGGGGAGAGAGGCAAAGCGTCAGCTCAGGCCGAGGCGGCGCGCGCTTGAGCGGCTGGGAGCGCAGCACTCACGAGTAGTGCTCGACGAGCCTGCAGAGAGACCCAGAGGGAGAGGGCGTCAGCAAATCGCTCATCAGTCCGGGGCAAGGAGGAGCTGCGCCCGACGACCACGAGGCGGCCCCGAGCGCTCCAGGACCGGCGCAGGGGCACATAGAACGCTCGTAAGCCTTGAACAGAGAGCAGACGCACCAGGTCCCGGTCTCGACGCGGCTCCACGTCTCCTGGGTGAGCGAGTCGCCGACGACGACAATGGGCGCGGCCTGGACGGCGGTGCTTGCGCCGAGGGCGAGTAGGGCCGCGAGCACAGCCGTGGACGAGGCTTGTAGCCAGCGCATGGCGGCTCGAGTCGAGTGGGCGGGTGTGCGCCTGGTCGGGCTCGGGTCCGGGGAGGGCGACGAGGTGGAGGCGAGGGTGGTGGCGGACGAGGCAAGGGAGGCTCGCTGGGGCAGTCGTGCACTGTCGTAAAGCTGCTGTGCTCGGGAGAGTGCCGGCTAGGTCGACACGGCGCGAGGTGAGGGAGCAAGGCCCTCGACACCTCCGCCGCCGCCCCCTCGCCTCCTTCTCACTCGCGCCGCCACGCTCACAGATCACAAGGACTGGTCTCGTCATGCGCAGTCTGCTCATCTGCTTGAAGGGCTTGGTACAGAGGCCCAGCGCCGCAGCTCGGCGATGGCCTCGCCCTCTCAACCTGCTCTTCGAGGTGCTCGATCCGCTTGACGGCACGGCGACGCGTGGCTCTCATGCTTTCCGGCCAGCAGAGCTCGACGGCGACACGCTCACGTCGGCAAGGGCGCCCATAACTCAGCTGTGCGCCTCCTTCTCTAGCTGTGCCGCCGCCCAGACCTCCTCGCGAGACGAACGAGTCGAGGGCACTGCTGTATGTACTGCACGACGCTCTAGGACTGCTTGAGGCACTACTGCAACATGAGCTGCGTCTTGGTATTGACGAGGTACGAGACCTGCTGGTCGATCCACTGCGAGCGCGAGAGCTGCGTCAGCCTGTGGGGATCAAAGCGGCGGCGAGCGTGAACGTCGACGCACCTGGCTCATCTCGTCGACATCGACCTGTGCAGCATCGAGAGAAGGATCAGAGTGAGCTCAGAGGAGGACGTGCGGCATCGGCGAGAGGGGGGGAGACGCACCACCTCGGACCCGCCCCGACCGTCCTCGTCGTCGTCGGCCGGCAGCAGCTCCTTCTTCTTCTCGAGCAGCGACGCCATAGTCGCAAAGCGCTCAGAGAGGAGCTTGAGGCGGTACACGGACCAGTGGTAGTTGAGTCGGTTGGCCTTCGAGATCGGGTGGATCGTCGAGAGCACTGCGAGACGACGAGGGGCTCGAGCGTCATCAGTACCAGGCGACGAAGACGAGAGCGAGACGATCGAAACGACGCACCGGAGCCGTCGTGCACCATCGGGTCCCGCGCGCGGAAGCTCGTCACCATCGTGATGCGCTCGCCGACGCCGTAGGCTCGAAGCGCGGCGTGGCTGATGTGCCGGCCCTGCATGACGACGCAGCTGCCGACGCTTGGGCCGCGCGCCTTGACGATGCGCCCGTCGCCCGTCTTGAGCGCCGTCTGTGGGAGGAGGGAGGAAGTCAGCCTCGGAGCTTGAGGAGGTCGGGGCTCGAGCGCGAGGCAGATAGAGATGGGAGAGCGCACCTCGCCGCCGATCATGTTCTCGCAGTCGCTCAGCATCAACACGCACACGAACGGGTACGAGTCGTGGTGGAACATGACGTTCGTCTCGCCGGTCCCGTCGTCGGCGTCGGCGAGCTCCTGCGCGCGCCTGCGCTGCTCCTCTGGCGGGCTCGGCTGCGCCCAGGGCTCGTGCGGCGTGCTAAGGAAGCCGTCGCGACCTGGCTGCGCGAGCTGGTAGTTGACGTGGCCGAGCTCGAGGTCCATGACGGGGACGAGGTCGATCCCTGCCGCGTCGCTCACGGCGGCGAGCACCTCGGGCGAGGTCCAGGCGGCGTGGACGAAAGGCGCGACGTGCTGAGGGTACTCGCGGCCCTGGAACGCCGAGATGTAGGACGAGACGGTGAACTTGTCGAGGACCTCCTCGGAAAGGACTGCGAGCGGGTTGACGGCGAGAGGGTCAGCGTGCAGGTCCGGCAGGTGCCGCCGAGGAAGGGGGAGGAAGTGGACGCACTCTCGCGACGAAGCTCGGTGATGGCCTCGCGAGAGAAGAGCGGGAAGGGCGCCGTGACGCCGATCGGAGAGATGCCGCCGTCAAGGGCGAGCTCCTTCATGGTGATGACCTTGTCGGGGCGGCGGTAGCACAGGTGCCTGTCGGCGTCGAACGAGGCGGGAGGGCGGACGAGGGCAGGCATGGCGGACGTTGGTGAGGAGGAGAGAGAGAGGAAGCGAGAGCAAGAAAGGCGAGGGAGGTCGACCGCTATCGCAGAGAGGCTGGGGGGATAGTGGAGGGCGCGAGCGATCCAGAGCCGGATCGTAGGCGCAACTGGGGGGTCCGACTGGGGGCACCCCCCACCTCGCTCGTGCCCTTGAGCCTTGTCGGCCGGGGAGAGAGTTGGCCGCGCAGCGAGCGTGACGGCGGGCTCCTCGCCCAGCGGGGTGGCCGAGAGGTAGCCGCAATGCTCGACGATAGGCTCGGGCACGCAGTTGCGCGGGTCAGACGTCCCCCAGGCGGGTTGGGAGGCTGCGGTCGAGTTGCGAGCCAGGCGGAGGAGGGCGACCCCGCCTCGAGCGGCCCCTCGCTCCTACCACTGCCGCTGCCGGCCCGCTCGACCGTGCAGAGCCTGCTACGAGTGCACAGGAGCGCTGCGTGCCCCGCAGGCTGCTCCTCGTGGTGGGAGACCGTGTCATCGCCTCGCCTCGCCGCCTCATCTCTCGAGCCGATCTCGAGCTCCCACACGGCACTGCAAGCAGCACAAACAGCTCGAAAGCGCCTTTCATCTTCCTCTCTCTGCTCTGCGGCGCTGACCGGCCTCCCCTGCGCACAGTGACGGTCGCCGCTCGCCGCCTCGTCCTCGTCGGCCTCAGAAACTATTCGCACCCGCTCACGCGCCACTCGGTGCGCTCCTCGACAGCTTCTACCAGTACCCTGAGCCCAGCTGACCCAGATCACGAACCCGCAGGTCGGCCAGATCCTCCCCAAGAACCTCGGTCGAGCGCAGCGAGGTCGCGAGCTACGTGCTGGGCCGCTCTCGCGGGACGAGGTGCGGGAGTGCGGGTACGCCGAAGATGACGGACGAGGTGGGGCGGTGCGCGAGTGGGTGTCGCAGGAGGTGCTCAGGATCGGGTTCGAGGACGAGTCGAGCGTCGGGCGGTTCTGCAACACGAGCGGGCGCCGGTCGCCTTTTTCCTCGTCTCTCTCATCGTCCACTGCGTCGAACAGATGCCCCAGGCAGGTGACGAGCGTCCTTGAGGCGTGAGAGCAAGGAGCGCGAGCACGAGGGTGACCTTCTCAAACGCGGTCCGAGCGTCGCAAGCGAGAGCTGGTGCAGCGAGGCCAGGAAGCTCTCGCAGTGCGTCGAGAGCTCGATGATGAACGTGTGCATCGCATGCTGCTCGCCGTCGAGCACTACTTGCGCTTGGCCATCCCCTCGAGCATGTCCGAGCCGGCGATCTGGAACTCGCCGCCGCCGTTCGCCTTCGGGCCACGCATGAGCTTCTTCATCCTCGCCTCGGCGTCCATCGCCTTGCGCCTGCGACCCGTCTCGAACGCGCCGCCGCTGCCGTCGTTCTCGTCGCGCTCGCGCTTGGTCGCCCCGCCTGCGCCGCCGGTCGAGCGCGAGTTGGCGCCCTTCTTGCCGCCCTTGGTCGGCGCCGCATGGCCAGGCGCCTCGCGCATGCCGAACGACTTGGCGAGGTGGCCGAGGTGGAGCGCCTTGGTGTTGAAGATGCTCTTCTCGGCCGAGGGGTGGGTCGCGTACGCGCGCACGTGAGCCTGGAAGGCGCGACGAGCGGCGGCAGCAGTCTGCAGCGAGCGTGCACAGAGAGTCGGCGAGTCAGCGAGGGCGCTTAGCGAGAGCGCGGCGAGAGAGAGAGACCGGGACGCACCTCCTCCGACGCACTGACCCACCGCTCGAACCCCATCTGCACGTCGGTCGCCCTCGTCTCGTACTCGCGCCCCTCGCCACCGTACCCCTCGCGCAGCACCTGCTCGACGCCGACCTCGCGCAGGCGCAGCTTGCCGCCGCCCGACGCCGCCGACGCGTTGATGCCCGACTCGAGGAACGACGTGTAGGCCGTCTCGGTCGGGAGGAGGAATGTGTAGGCCGTGCCCTGCGCACCGGCACGAGCGGTGCGGCCGACGCGGTGGACGTACTCGGTGACGCCGCCCTGCGAGCGCGAGAGAGGAGAGGTGGGACAGGGAGGAGGAGAAGGTCAGCACCTCGCGCTCGAGAGCAAGAAGACGACGACGAGAAAGACGCACCTCGGTCGGCGCGTCGACCTGGACGACGCACCCGACGTTCTTGACGTCGAGTCCTCGAGCGGCGACGCTCGTGCACAGGAGGACGCCGGCGTCCGTGTCCTGGCCCGCGCGCTTGCCCTCGGCGATCTTGTACTTGCCCGAGAAGGCGCCGAGCGACGCGAGGCGCGCCTGGAGCGGGAGCGAGCCGTGCAGGCGGTAGATGGGGACGGCGGGCAGGAGCGGGTGCGTCGACACGAGGCGCTTCGACTCGTCGTCGTAGCTGTCGGCCTCGCGCTCCTCGTCGGCCTGCTCGAGCGCGGCCGCCTCGTCCGACGACGACGAGCCCATGCGCATCTTGCCGAGCGCGCTCCACCAAAAGTCGACGGCGTCGGTGCACGACATGAAGACGAGGATCTTGCTGCCCTTGCCCGCCTGCTGCTGGCGCACGAGGAGCTTGCGCAGGAGGGCGACGAGCGCGACAAAGCGCAGCTTGGGCGGCACGACGACAAAGTGGTGCAGGAGCTGCGACGGCGGCGTGAAGCCCGTCGGAAGCGCGAGCGCCGACGCCTCGGCGCCGTCGTCGTCGCCATGTGCCGCCGCATCTCGTGCGCCCTCGTCGTCCTCCTCGTCCTCGGCGCCCGCCTTTGCGCCGCCGGCGCCGAGCGCAGTGAGGTCCTTCCTCACCGGCTCCTTGACGCGCACGTCGTCCCTCGCGCCGAGGACGGGCATGTCGCCGTCGGCCGCGCCGTCGCCGCCGTTGCCGAGCGCGAGCCCTGCGAGCCGGTCGACGCCCTCGCTCGCCGTCGCCGAGCACAGGATGGTGCGGCGACCCCACTCGCGCGCAGGGCCCTTGGGGCTCGCGGCGTTGCGGCGCTCGAGCTCCTCGAGGATGCCCTTCATCTGCTCCTCGAACCCGAGGTCCATGAGCCGGTCGCACTCGTCGACGACGAGCCACCGCAGGCCGACGCGCGCGTCGCCAGGTCCGCCGCCGGGGCCCGAGCGTGCACCGAGCGGCGCGTTGTTCGGGTTGCCCGGGCGGCCCTGCGGGCCCTTGACGCGCGCCGCCTCGCCCGCGAGCCGGAACGCCTCGGTCGTCTTGAGGTGGTCGAGGAGGCGACCCGGGGTCGCGACGACGATCGGGCACCCTTTGCGCAGGCGGCGCTTCTCGTGGGTGCGGTTGGCGCCGCCGACGAGGAGGCCGGCCGTGAGGGCGCGCGGCGAGATGCTGAACGGCTGGGCGGCCGACGCGGGCGCCGACGAGGGGAGCGACGACAGGAGCGACTCGAGGACGGTGTGGATCTGGGACGCGAGCTCGCGGGTCGGGGCGAGGATGAGGGCGAGGGTGCCGATCGAGCGGTCGGGCCCGGACGACGAGGCGGTCGGGGTCGTGGCCGAGCGGAGGAGCGAGGGCGGGAGGGTGAGGAGGTCCTGGACCATGGGGAGGAGGAAGGTGAGGGTCTTGCCCGAGCCCGTCTGGGCGCGGAGGATGGCGTCGTGGGCAAAGTCGCGCTGCTTGCGCTTGCTGGCCGAGGGGACGAGGCGCGGGATGGCGCCGGCCTGGCACGCCGTCGGGCCCGTGATGCCGAGCTTGCCCGCGAGGCCGGCGACGAGCTCGCGCGAGAGGCCGAGCTTGGTGAGCTCTGGGGCCGGGTCGGGCGTGTCGTCGTGCTCGGCGGCGGCGGCGTCGTCGGCGGCGGGAGGAGGGGCCGGCGCCGAGGTGAGGGGCGCGTTCGAGGGCTTGGCCGGCGCGAGGGGGGTGGACGAGGTCGAGGGTGCGAGTTCGGGGAGGCCCTCGCGGGTAAAGAGCGACGAGACGAACTGCTTCTTGCCGCCGGGCCCGACCTCCTGCTGCGGGCGGTGCCCTCCTGCTGCGCCTGCGCCGCCGCCTGCGCCGCCGCTCGGCCGAGGCGCCTTGCTCTTGGCGGGCCTGCGGTCGTCGTAGTCGGCGGCGTTGTCGTCGTCGCGCTGGCGCTTGGTGCCGTGCGGGTTGGCGGCGTGAGCGGTCGGGGCGTCGCCTCGTGCGGCCTTGCGCTGCTCGATCTGGCCGCGCTTGCGCTCCTTTGCGCGGTCGGTCCACCTGCCGCCCTTTTGGCTGCGGGCGCGAGACGAGGCTGGCGCTGGCGCGGGGAGGTCGAAGTTGAGGACGAGCTCGTCGGCCATGGCGGGGCGGCGCGACGGGGTGGGAGGACTGGGGCGGGGTGGGTGGTGGTAGAGGCCGAGCTGTGCGCGAGTTGGGAGACGCGCTAGCTGGTGAGGAACGAGAGGGACGAGAGCAGGCGGCGTGAGCTTGGAGAGGGCGAAGTGTCTCATCGAGGACGGCCCCACCTCTCGCCCTCTCGCTCCTCTCCCACCACTATAGCCACAGCAGCGACCCGCCGCACTGGCTCACCTACTCTCTCGCCACCTCGCCCGCATCCTCCCGCCACTCGCGGCGTCTCCAACCCGCTCCCTCCCCCTCCTCCTCCGGCCCCACTCGCCGCAACCAACCCTCGCCGCGCCCTCTCGCTCTCCCACCTGCACCAGAGCCACCATGTCGACCTCGGGCAGCCCCAAGCTCAAGTACATCAAGCCAGACGACGTCGCAACCCTCATCCGCTCCGGCGACCCCGCTTCCTTCCTCGTCATCGGTGCGCTCCTCTCCCTCGCTCCGAGTCGGTCCAGCGCGCACCAACGGGGCGGCAGGCTCTAAGTGTGGCTGAGGGCAGTAAAACGCTGACGAGCCTGCTCCACAGACGTGCGCTCGAGCGACTTTCCCGGCGGCAACCTCCCGCGAGCGCTCAACCTGCACACCGGCCACTTCCGCTCGGACCAAGACGTGTGCGTTCCTCTCCATTCTCGAGTAGCTCGTACTGGAGAAGCTGACGGGCACCTTCACCCTTGCCGTCCTCGCACTGCGCCTCGACCCCCCTCCTTCCTCCACGTCCACTTCCTCCCTCGCAGCGAGCGCGTCATCGCACAGCACATCTCGCCGCGCCTCCCCGCCCTGCGCACCGTCATCCTCCACTGCATGCGCTCGCAGACGCGCGGGCCCTACGCCGCCTCGCTCCTGCAGCGCTCGCCGGCGCTCCCGCCCGGCGTCGACGTCGTCGTCCTCGAGGGCGGGTTCCAGGGCTGGCTGAGGCGGTACCGCGGCGAACAGGCGCTGTTCGAGAACCTCGAGGGGCAGGGGACTGACGAGTGGGAGGACGTGGTGAACGCGCCCGAGGGGAGCCGGCTCGAGGCCGACGACTCGAGGAAGCTGCGCGAGGGCAAGGGGCCCTGAGCTCGAGCCCGAGGGTCGCGAGGGCGGCGCGAGGAGCACGAGTTGTAGAGGAGCGCAGCGATGCCCACGCTCCGTCGCGAGAGGTCCCCTCGAGAGCTTCCTCGAGAGCGCGACTCGGCTCTCTCCTCTTGCAGCTCAGGTTGACGACGACGAGCAAACTCAAGACGTGCATAGATCTCTACAACCAAGCCAGCGACGGACCTGCCGAGCGCTCATCGACCCGTCCCTCCCCCGCCGACCGCTGCACCGACCCTCCTCCCCGACCGCCTCAGCTCGACCTCGAGCGCCGGCCTCGCACTCGGGCTCGGGCTCGGGCTCACGCTCCTCCTCGGCGGCTTGAACCGGCTCGCGACCGCCTTGCGGCTGGCGCCCGTCTTGGTCGGCGAGTCGGGCGCGCGCGCGGGGACCGTGCGCTCGGCAGGAGGGACAGGCTCGGCGCCAGCCGCAGCGGCGGCGACGGCGGCAGGGCGAGGAAGAGAAGGTGGCGTCGCGAGCGCAGGAAGGGGAGGGAGCGCACGGCCGCGCAGGACGAGCGAGTTGCGCGTCGTGCGCGGGGTCGGGGTCGAGCTGGGCGGGGTCCGAGCGGGCGAGGGCGAGGAGGGCGTGCGGCTCGGCGTTGCGAGCTGGTGGCGGGCGCGCTTCGAGTGCGTGGCGGGCTCGGGCGAGGGCGAGGGAGAGGGCGCGAGGCGCTTCTTGCTCGTGCGGGCGGGCGAGGGAGGAGTGCCGTTGAGCGAAAGGGGCGACAGCGGCTTGCGCGGGCTCGATGGGGGAGCCTTCTTGGCGTTTGCGGCTGCGCGGAGTGAGGTAGAGTCAGTCTACTGCAGCAGCAATGAGAGAAAGAGAGAGAGCGGGAGCGCACCGGCTGCGTTCGTCTTGGACGCTGCGAAGAGCTCGCCGAGCGTCGCCTGCTTGCCCGACCAGTCCTGCGGCCGCAGGCGCTTCCAGTCGCCGACGAGGCGAGTCACGAACGCGTCCGTGTCGCCGAGCACTGCGAGCCGGGAGGAGAGCGTCAGCGTGACCCTCTGCGAGCGGAGGAGCGAGAGCAGCCCGACGCACCTTGAAAATCGAACACGTCGCGCCACTCGCTCTTGCTCCCAATCTCCTCGCGGTTGACGAGCACCCGGACGCCTCCTCGGCTCTTGACGCTCCTCGCAAACTCCTTGACGAGCTTCTTAAAGCCCGGGATCTTGAGGCTCGTGCCGAGGACGAGCATGACGTCGGGGCCGGGCGAGCCCGACAGGTCCGAGAGCGACAGCGAGCCGATCGTGAGCGCCGACGACGATTGCGGCGCCTCGTTGTAGAGCGTGATGGACGGGCGAAGGAAGGCGCGCGAGAGGGACGACAGGGTGCGCTGTCCGCGAGCGAGTCGGACCGAGGCTGCGACAGGCGTGCATCAGCGAGCGCACGAGAGGGAGAGCAGGGCGTCGAGAGCAAGCCGCACCTCGCTCCTCGCACTGCGGGCAGGCGCCGACGCTCCCGCTCGCAAAGACCTCGCCGTCCTCGTCGGTCCACGCCCGGACAAAGTCGCACCCGGTGCAGCGCACAGCGTGCACCGCGCCGTGCAGCTGGACGTAGTCGCCCTCGACCTTGGCCTTGCCCTTGCCCTTGCCGACGACAGCGCTCGGCGAGCTGCGAGGCGTGATGCCCTCGAGCGCGACGGGGATCAGGCCCGTCCCGACGCCCTCGAGCCCGTCGATGTTCTGCGTGTAGACGCGGAGGAGCTTGTTGCGCTTCTTGAGGAGGCGCATAAAGTCGTGCGTCGGCGTGACGGGGCGCCGAGGGGAGGAGGACGACGGCGTCGAGTTGAGCGTGACCGAGTCGAGCGAGTGCTTGAACGCGGCGATGAAGCGCAGATGCTCGGCGGTCGTGTTGGGAGACGAGTAGACGGACGCAGAGAAGAGTGCGGGGCCCTTGAGTGTCGAGGGAGGAGGTGTGACGGGAGGGATGCGCGAGGTCGAGGGAGGCGACGGGGTCGAGTACAGGCCGGTGCCCTGGGAGCGAAAGTCCTGCGCGCACTGGTGGGTCAGCTTGATGAGCTCGCTCGGCTGTACCGGAGAGCTGCACGCACGGGGATGCCTGCGCTGGTGGAGATGCCCGCGCCGACGAGGAGGACGGCTCGCTTCGAGCGAGCGACGGCGAGCGCGAGCGTGTCGAGGGCCTGGGCGGTGGCCTTGTCGGCTGCTGGCATGCCTGCAGGTGGCAGCGACACGGTCTGCATCCTCGCCAGGAGGGTGTGTGTGTGTGAAGAGCGAGAGGACGAGACGCGACGAGCACACGAGGAGGAGGCGCGCCTCGTCAACAACTTCCGAGACCTCTTTCCTCTCGAGCTGTTCGGCGGTTTTGTGCACCGCTCCTTCACCTTTATACGCAGAGCTGGTCTGTCCTGGGTCGACCGAACAAGTACACGGCGAGCGAGGCAAAGCTAATGAGCACACAAAAGCTAGTAAGGCTGATTACAAGACGGGCGCAGGGACCGGCGAACCGTGGCCGAGCGTGGGCCAGGTCTAGACCGCAACTAGTTACGCTCGCATGCATGGATCGGCTCGGTTTTGTCTTGCGGCGGGAAGCGAGCGTGCGGACGTCGGTACGAGACGGCGCGGGACTCTGCTCGCGCGAGGCGAGCGCAAGGCAGAGCTCAGAGCTTTGTGCGCCAGCGAAGATGCTCTTCTCACGGAAGCGCACGGTCGCTCGGCCGGAACACACCCAGCTGCAGCCGAGACAAGCTTCTGAATCGCCGCGCGCGGAGAACTCGGCCAAGGTGGACGAGGTGCGCACCCTCGCTCGCCCTCACTCGCACGCTCGCAAGCTCACCCAAGCGCAGCTGAGCACCCAGCCGCACTCGATGGACGACGGCAGAGCCCGACCAAGGCTCGCCGACCCGCCCCCGGCCCTCTCGTTCGTCCTCCAGGCTCCTCCCGACAGCTCCCCCCTCGCCCGCCGTCCCGCATCTCCTGCATCAGTGCATCTCCCGCCACCCTCTCGGTCCACATCCGCCAGACGGGCGCACTCGAGCGCACGCCCAGCCTCGAGCGAGCGCCGTCACGAGACGGCCGGCGGGAGCCATGGACCCGCCGCCGTCCTCCCCGGCCACGGCGGCGACGAGCAGCAGCAGGCGCACGATGGCGCACACGACGGCGACGACGAGTCGCTCGCCGAGTGGATGGCGCGGTACCGCGTCGGCATGGCTGGCCCGAGCGACGAGGCGCCGGTCCCTCCTCCCGCCATCCGCGCCATCCTCGAGGGCCGCGACACCAACCTGAGCCCGTCTGCGTCGTCCGGCCGCGACAGCCCCTTCTCGCTCGGCAGCGCCGAGTCGCCCCGCAGCTCGGTGTCGTCGCTCCCCTCGATCAACTCGCTCACGGCGACCGCCCTCCTCGACTTCTATCGGCGCAAGGGCCACTTCCCCGCCCCGCCTGGCCCGTACGAGGAGGAGCGCCTGCGCCTCGCGCACAAGTACGGCCTCGACCAACCCGTCCGCCGCAAGGCCATCGACCGCATCTGCGCCCTCGCCAAGGCCTACTTCCGCACCCAGAGCGTCGTCATCAGCCTCACGTTCGACGACCACCAGGTCCTCGGCGCCGAGCGCGGCTGGGGCGGCGAGGAGCCTGGCCTCGACGTGCCGCCTCGACCGCTCACGATGGAGCCCGCCTTCTGCACCCACGCCCTCCTCCACTCGTACCAGAACCCCAAGGCCGTCTTCATCGTCGGCGACGCCGACAAGGACTGGCGCTTCAAGAAGAACCCGTACACGGTGCTCAACGGCGGCGGGTTGGCCTTTTACGCCGCGGCCAACGTCTCGCTGCCGGTCGCGCCTTCATCCCGCACGACGGCCGACGGCCTCGAGCTGCCGGCGACGCTCGCGTCGGGCGCGCTCTGCCTCGTCGACCCGGTACCTCGCGCACCGTCCGACTTTGCCGACGAGGACCGCGTCATCCTCACCGACTTTGCCGAGATGATCTCGCGCGAGTTCCAGCTCGGGTTTGAGCAGCGCCGGCGCGAGCAGGAGGCCAAGCAGAGCGAGTTCATCGACTCGTTCCTGCGCAAGGCGCTCGTCCTCCCGAGCCAGGGCGAGGCGCTCAGGCCGCTCGGCCCCGAGGCGCCGAGCGCAGCGAGCCCTGCAGCAGCGTCCCCTCCTTCGCCTCGACCCGACGCTGCCGCCCCTGTCGCCGACCTTCCCTCGACCCCGCCCGCCTCGTCGTCCTCCACCTCGTCGCCTTCCCTCCCCGAGCCCCTCTTCCAGCTCGCCGCTCGCCAGCTCCGCATCCTCACCAACGCCGGCAGCGCCGCCATCCTCGACCTACGCGCACTGCGCACCTCGTCCGTCTACTCGCCCTTGCACCACCCTCAGCAGCAGGGCGCCCGCCACTACTTCTCGACGGCTGCGACGGCTGCGACGGCGGCGACGGCCGCCGCGCCGAGCTCGTCTCAGCGCGACGCGTGCGGCGCCGCAGGAGACGGCGCGATGCCGATGCCGACGAGCGAGAGCCTCGGCAGCCACTTCTGGCGCGTCGCGGGCGAGACGTCGATGAACGGCGCCGCGCTCCCGACGAGCCCGACGAGCCCGACGAGCCCTACGGGCCCCACGAGCCCAAGGAGCCCGTCGGGACCGACGAGCCCGCTCGATGGCCGAGCTGGGAGGGTCCCGCAGCCGGGCAAGGTGGCCCTCATGGGCGCCGAGGGCGACGTCGAGTGGCTGAGAGTGTTCGGCGAGGCGAGGGCGGGCAGGCGAGAGGGGCTGTTGGCGCAGGCGGCCGAGGAGGTTCTCCGTGCTTGTCTGCGGGTGCGCGCTCTCTCTCTCGAGCGCTCCCCCCTACCGATGCGCGCAGCCTCACTGACGCCGAGCTCCGCCCGCAGGAGATGGCCTCGAGCCCCGAGGGCTCGTACGTCGACGCCGCGCCGTTCGTCGACGCCGGCCTCCTCCCGCCGACCCTTTCGTCCTCGGCGTGTATCCCCGTCTTCGACACGGACAGCTCGCCCGTCGTCCTCATCGTCCTCACGAGCGCCGAGAAGTGGTTCTCGTTCGAGCCGACCGACCGCCGGTTCGCCGGGTCCGTCGGCGCCATCGTCGTCGGGTCGCTCCTGCGCCAGCGCGCGCTCGAGGCCGACATGGCCAAGCTGCGGTTCGTGAGCCACGTGAGCCACGAGCTGCGCACGCCCCTGCACGGGTGCAACTCGCAGATCGAGCTCATACGCGAGTTCGCGTCGCCCGAGGAGCTGCGCAAGCTCGCACCCCTCCTCGACACGGCCGACGTCTGCCTCGAGTCGCTCTCGGACGTCCTCAACGACACGCTCGACTTTTCCAAGCTGTCGCAAACGCTGTCGACGTCGGCCGAGGAGCAGGCCGAGTACCGCCGCCGCGCGTTCGTCGTCAGTCACCTCGACCAGCTCGTCGAGGGCGTCACCAAGAGCACCTGGGTCCGCAAGCAGCGCGTCGACGCCGTCACGGCCGACCTCGCCAAGGTCGAGGAGGGCGACAAGAAGGTCGACCTCGTGCTCGAGCTCGAGGACCGTGCGGGCGGGTGGCAGGCCATGATCGACGTCGGCGGCCTCAAGCGCGTCCTCCTCAACCTTGTCGGCAACGCGCTCAAGTTCACCGTCGCCGGCGAGGTCAAGATCTCGCTCAAGGAGGTCGGCATTCTGCCCGCGCCGCCGCCATCGACGCCGGGCGCGATCCCGCTCGAGCGCCGCCTCGTCTCGATCACCGTTCGCGACACCGGCATCGGCATGACCGACGACTTTATCCGCACGCGCAAGTACCTCGTTCCGTTCGTCCAGGCCGACCCGTTCAAGAGCGGCGCAGGACTCGGCTTGTCGAGTACGTCCTCCTCCTCGTCCTTCTTCCGCCTCGTCGCCTCAGTCGTGCCCGTGAGTGCCTCTCACTGACTCGAGAACGTGCTCGCAGTCGTCGACTCGATCGTCAAGCGCATGGGCGGCAAGCTCGACGTCGCATCGCAGTTTGGGCTCGGCACGGCCATCACGGTCACCCTTCCCCTCGACTTCACCGTGCATCCCTCGAGCCCTCAGCCGCCGACGTCCCTCCCGCGCATCGTCCGCCGCAACATCTCGGAAGAACTCGCCCGCCTTCTGCGACCTCGCCACGAGTACGCGCCCACCTCGAGCCCGCCCTCGACCTCGACCTCGACCTCGATCGCCGCCTCAGCGCCTGCGCCCGTATCGGCCGGGCGACGTCGCTCTACTATGCTGTCAAGCAGGTCCGGCGACGTGCCCGTGCCGGCTGGCCTCAGCAGGGGCAACACGCCCGTCGAGGAGCTCACGTTCGACCGCGCCGTCTCGGCCATGCACGCCTCGCTCGACTCGCCGCAGCCGTCGCCGGCACTGCCCGAGGGTCACCGGATGGCACGCCGGCCCTCGATGCGTCGACCGGACGAGCCGCGGCGCCAGGTGAGCGCTCGGGCGGACGAGGAGGACCTCGCGGTCGAGGCGGCCAAGCTGAGCCTGAGCGGCGTCGGCGACCCGGCGCGCATCGTCGTGCCGATGAAGGACCCGCTCTTGCCCTCGCCGCCGCTCGAGGAGCCGCCGAGCCCTGTATATCGCCGCAGGAAGGTCCGTGTGCTCGTCGCCGGTACGTGATCTCGCTCGTCCTCTCCTCCTTCGTCGAGACGGAGACTGATACGGCGCACCGCGTGTCGCAGAGGACAACCCGATCGCTCGCAACATCCTCATCAAGCTCCTCACGGGCAAGAAGATTGCCTTTTCCGCCGCCGAGGACGGCCAGGAGGCGCTCGAGCTGTTCCTCGCCGCCGAGGGCACCTTCACGCTCTTTCTCTGCGACGTCCAGATGCCTCGCATGGACGGCATCGAGGCGTCGACCCAGATCCGCCGCGTCGAGGCCGAGCGTGGGTGGGAGCCGCTGCGCATCATCGCGCTCACCGGGCTCAGCAACGACTCGGACATGCAGAAGGCGCTCGGGCAGAACGGGCCCGTCGACGAGTGGGTCGTCAAGGGCGGGCGGTCGCTGCGCATCATCCTCGAGGAGGTCGCCAAGATGCAGCGGGACCTCGAGGAGGAGGAGGAGGAGGAGGAGGACCGTGCCCCTCCCCTTGGCTGATTCCCTCGCTCTCCTCGTCCCTCATTCTCCCTCTCTTCTTCCGTGTTGTCACCCTGTCGTACCATGCATTCCCTCGTACTTTATCGCATCGCATCGTCCTCCTCTGCAACTCGCTCGTCGGTCCGTTCGTCCTCGCGCGGCCGAGAGGGCCAGCTCGCCGTCGTCCCTCGCCCTCGGCGAGGCCTTTGAGACCGCGAGCACACCGTCCACACGCGCCGGTAGCGGGTGCAGCTCAAGCGGCCCCTCGGAAGCCGGGCAGCGGCTCGGGTTTGCGTTTCATCTCCTCGCTCTCGCTTCGACCGCTCTGTTCGCCTCGACAACTCGAGCTGGCGCGCCACAAAGATGCCCTCGGGCTCTTCCAGCTCCAGCAGCGACCTCGAGATCGTCAGCAGCAGCACCAGCCGCAGCGCACCACGCCCACGTCGAGCGGCGGCCCCCACCTCGTCCAACCTCGCTCTCGGCGCCCTCCCCAGCCCCGCCCGCCGCCCAGATGCAGCTGCGGCCGCCCAAATGCCCCGCCACGACTCTCAGCACCGACCCACGCCCACTGCGCAGGCCGGCAGCACGCGAGAGCGGGACGGCGCGTGCGGCTCGAGCCCACGGGCGGGTGCGGCGGCGCAGGCAGGGGCCAGCACGAGCGCTACGGCGGGCGAGGGCGACGGTAAGGGCAAGGTCAAGCTCATCGACACGATTGAGATCAGCTCGTCGGACGACTCGGACGACGACCGCCTTCCACCACCGAGCAGTGTGCGTAACCGCCCCCTCGCCTCCTGTGACGGCGCCGGCAGCTGACGAGCGTGTACCCTTCGGTCCCCGGCTATTGCAGTCACGACCTCGCCAAGTCGCCGCCACGCGCCCGCGCGTCTCGCTCCCCCACCCCTCGACCTCACATCGCCCTCGTCCCGCGCCGCGCCGGTCCGAGCCTGCCCCGCGCTCGCTCGCCACCTTGACGCTCTCGTCGAGCGACAGCGAGGACGATGTCGACATGCTCCCGCAGCCGACCGCCCCGGCGAGGCCGTCGTCGTCGCAGAGCGTCGCTGCGAGCGGGCAAGCACGGCCCGCAGGCGCGCAGCCCAGCGGCTCTCGCATCCCTCGAGCTGCTCTGCAGGCGCGAGACGCCGCTCGCACGATGTCGGGCCCTGCATCGGCGTCGTCCGCTCCCTCGCGAGACGCAGCGCCCTTGCCGGCGGCGACGAGGCTGGAGCTCGCGACCGCGTCGCAGGCGCAGCCGCCGCCGGGCGCGAGTCGTCCGACTCCTTCGCTCGGCCAGAGCGCCTCGAGCACCTCCTCGCTACCTCGCCCGACCGCGGTCAAGCCCGTCGGCCGGACGACCTCGACCTCAGCCCCTCGCCCCTCCCTCCCTCCTTCGCAACCTCGCCTGCCAGCCTCGTCCTCGCTTCCTGCTCCTCCATCATCATCAACAAGCTCGAGCGGTGCCCTTCAAGCTCGCCCCGGCTCGACATCCACCTCGACCCAGCACGAGTCGGCACCCTCGGCAAACCGCCTCCCGTCCGGCATCCTGAGCAAGTACGGGCCCGCGGCGCCAACGCCCCGGGCAGCGGCGACGGCATCGCAGCCTACAGCGCAGCCCGTACGGCGCCCTTCCACCGCCGCTTCTGCGCGCACGGCGTCGAGCGTAGACGCGGACGTCGAGCTCGTCCGGGTCGACCGCGACGGCGTGCGGGCGTCGTCCAGTAGCGAGCTGCAGCACGGATCTGCGCACGTGCATCTACACGCGCAAGAGCCGACGCAGGCGGCCGCGTCGAGCGCGCCCGGGCGACCGGGCCTGCGGGCGCACGAGCGGCTCGAGCGCGCCCCGGGCCCTGCAGCGGCGACCTCGACGGCCTCGGGGCGGCCCGAGGAGGCGGCCTCCGGCTCGTCGCAGGCGGGCGGCGGCGAGGTGCGAGCTGAGCCCGCGGGAGCAGCATCTCTCGGGCGCTCGGCGGCGCGCCCTTCGCTCGAATCGGCAACCTCGTACGAGCGCAGCGCTGCCGAACGGCCTTCCGCAGGCGCCCTCGTCGACCGCGCCGCCGCCGCCACCGCCGCCGCCGCAGGTCCAGCTCGACTCGGCTCAACGGCCCGAGCGCCTCGTCTTCCTGCAGACGCCGTCGCTCGGCAATCGACCTCGGTGCCCTCGCCCGCTGCAGAGCCGTCGCTCAGCGTCGCGAGCGCCGGCGCCGCCCTGCTCAACGCGGCCCGCACGTCGACGGCGGGGCCGTTCGCCTCTCGCGCCCGCCCGACCGCCCGCAAGTCCATGGGCTCGCGGCATGCAGACGGAGCTCGAGCCCCATCGACAGCGGCGGCGGCGTCCCGCTCGGCTTCCCCGCTCGGACCGCGGCGTGGCACGGCGAGAAAGTCGCTGGGCGGGCGCCTGGCGCAGGCTCCGACTCGCTCGTCGTCTTCGCCTTCGTCATCGTCGACATCAGCATCTGAAGATGGCGGCTCGGACTCGAGCGCGTCGAGCTCGACGGGCGCAGGGAGCGCTCGCCGAGGGCAGCCTGAGCGCGCCGCGGCTTCGACAAGCCTCGCCCTCCCCGACGCCTCAACGACCAGTGCGACTCTCACGCCATCGTCTGCTCCGTCCAAGGCGACGGCCCGCAAGTCGACTGGCGGCCGCGCACCCGTCGAGCGCCCGAGCCAGATCAAGCCGGCCGAGCCTCCCCTTGCAGCCCCGACGACCAAGCGCAAGCCGCCGCCCTCTCCGGCCTCGTCGACGACGAGCACCGACGCTCCGCAGAAGAAGCGTCGTCGTCGATACGCCGACGACATCGTCGCCGAGAGCGCCACCAAGGAGGACGGGCCGCTCCGGTCGGGCCGACGCCTGCGCAAGAGCCGGGCGGTGGTCGAGCCGGTCGTCGAGCAAGCTCCTCCGCTCGTCCTCGAGCCCGACACGGCCGTCGCAGACGAGATGGGCGACCAGGACAAGGTCGACCAGATCGAGGACAAGGTCGAGAAGGTGCGGCGCGTCTCTCTCCGCCGCTCGCTCAACGACCTGGACAAGCTGACCTCTCTCTGGCTATAGTTCAAGCTCACTGAGGCGAGCGAGCAGCCCTGGAACCGCCTCATCGCCGGGCCGTCGTTCGACGTCGACGCCGAGTTCGACATCAGCATCCAGAACTACGTCAACCGCCGCGAGCGTCGATGGGCGAGGCGGCACCCGGACGAGCACCCGCTGCGCGAGGGCTACAAGACGCTGTTCGAGCTCATGGTGCTCGAGGCCAACGCCAAGGAGTACTCGCCGCGCGAGTCGGCGAGGCGCCCCAAGATCCGCATCCTGCCGCCGGTCGGCCAGAGCGCGCACCACTGGTCGAGCCCGCCGTTCGAGTTCATCTACACCAACCGGTGCGCCTCTCTCTCTCACCTACTCCTCCTCGTCGCTCAGCTCTCCCGGGCGCAGCCGCTGACTCGAGGCTCGTCTCGTGCGCCCGCAGGGTCGTCTACTCGGACGGCATCTGTCCGGTCCAGGCGCCGGGCTGCGACTGCGAGGGCAACTGCGGCTCGTCGACCAACAGGGCCAGGTGTGCCTGCCGCAAGCGCCAGATCGAGTCGTCGCGCGCTCGTCCAGGCGGCCATGAGCGCTCGGGCCACGGCGACTTTGCGTACGTCGACGGCCGGCTCGTCGACACCGTCTTCAAAGAGCAGGAGCCGATCATGTGCGTCTTCCAGCACTACGTCCTCCTTGGCCAGGTCCCGACAGGCTGACCTTGTGCTGCGCAGAGAGTGCAACTCCGAGTGCGGGTGCGGGCCCGAGTGCATCAACCGCGTGCGCTCTAGCTCGCTCTCGCTCTCCCACCGGCCACGCTGCTCACCTTCTTCCCCATCTCGTGTGCAGGTCGTCGGGCTTCGACCGAGCGTGAGCGTCGACATCTTCCACACGGGCAAGAACGGCTGGGGTACGTCCTCCCTCCTCTCCTCGGCCCCGCCACTGCTCGCTGACTCGTCAAGGCGCCTCTCTCCCGATCTGTGCAGGCGTGCGCTTGGCCCCGACGCACACGGACGAGGCGGGCGAGACGCACGTGGCTCGGGTCATCAAGCGCGGCGAGCCGCTCGCCATCTACGCCGGTGCGCTCGCTCCCTCCTCGGCCTCGAGCCCTCCCTCTCCAGACGCTCATGCGCGACACGTCCCGCAGGTGAACTGCTGCGCACGGCCGACGCCGACGCACGAGCTCAGTGCGCTGCGCACGGTCCTCTTTCTCGGCCGCAGAGTCCATGTCGCTGACCTTGCTCTCGCCCTCTGCTGCAGGCTCGTCTACATGTACACCAACCGCACATACATCTACGACCTCGACTGCTGGACGAGTGCGTCCTGTTCCTCCCTCGCTTCGAGCATGGCTGACGGACCTTGCCCTCGTCGCAGTCGCCGAGGACATCCAAGCTCTCGCTCCGCCCGACACGCCCATCCAGTCCGACATCGTCCCGAAAAGCGGTGCGCACAAGTCGAGCGAGCATGCGGCGCCGTCGAGCTCGGGCAAGGGCAAGGGCAAGAAGAAGGCGACGCCGGCGCCCGTCGACCAAGACGAGGAGGACGAGCCGCCCGCCTTCTCGTCGCTCTACTCGATCGACGCGTTCAACATGGGCAACGTGCGTTGTTTCTCGTCGTCGAGTCGCTCGGTCAGCAGGCTGACCTGGGCTCGCTCGTCGCCGCCGCGCAGTGGACTCGCTTCTCGAACCACGTGTGCCAGGGCTTCAACGTCGCGCCGAGGCCGGTCTACATCGACGACTTTGACGTCTCGCGCCCGCTGTGGGTCTACTTTGCCGTGCGCGACATCTCGGTGCGCCCTGCTCTCCTCGTCGACCGCTCGAGCGGTCCCTGCGCTGCCGCTGCTGACGCCCTCTCGCCCCCTCGCTCGCAGCCCGGCGAGGAGATCAACATTTCGTACGCCGGCGAGACCGAGCCCAACCCGCAGCAGTGGGGCTACACGCGCGCGCAGTGGAAGGCGGCGGCCGACGAGTCGCGGCGCAAGGCCGACAAGTGGCACCGGTGCTACTGTGCGTCGCCCTCTCTCTCGCTCTCTTCTCTGCGAGCGTCGCTGACTCGTCGAGGGCGTGCTGTGCAGGTGGCAAGCCGCTGTGTCGCGGGCGCATGTTCAACAACGAGACGGCGTCGTTCTGGGCGAGGGGAGAAGGGCTGCCGGGCTCGTGAGGGCGAGCGAGGGGAATCTCTAGCCTGCGGGGCGTGTCACTATCTTGTTGTCTAGCCTATGCAACGCGCTCTTTGCCCTGTCTAGCTGTGAGTGCGCAGGTTGGCGCGTGCGAGCGGCCGCCATCTCCTCTCGCCGTCACCGCCTCGCTCCTCGCCGTCCCTCGACCTGCGCGACCTGTGCGACGAGCTCGAGCGCACCAGTACACCTCTCTCGACCGCCAGCGACCCTCCACGACCCGCCCGCGATGAGCTATTACTCGTCTGGCTACGGCCAACCCCAGCCCTCGTCGTCGTCGTCGGCCCAGCTCGACCCAAGCCTCGCCTTCTACTCGGGCGGCGGCCAGCCCTCGTTCTACTCGGAGCAGCCCGCCCACGCCGCGCACGGCGCGCGCAGCGACATCTCGGGCGCGATTGGCGGCGGGGCGGGAGGAGCTGGCGGGGGAGCCGGGGCAGGAGCAGGAGGTGCAGGGGCGGCGTTTGGCGGCCAGATCGTCGTGCAGAACTGGTACAACGCCTTCACGCCCTGGACCGGCATGGAGGGCGAGCCGCCTTTGCTCGAGGGTGCGCACCTCCTCCTCCTCCTCCCCCGCACCTCTTCCTTCGCGTTCTGCTGGCCCTGATCCATGCTGACCATGCTCACTGTCTGCGCACAGAGCTCGGCATCAACTTTGACCACATCCTGCAAAAGTCGCTCACGGTCCTCAACCCGCTGCGCTCGGTCGACCCGCACATCATGGACGACGCCGACCTCGCCGGCCCGCTCGTCTTCTGCTTCGTCTTTGCGTCCTTCCTCCTCCTCGTGCGTCCTCTGTCATTCGCTCGCTCGCACCCTTGCGCCCTCACTGACCTCGAGAGCCCCCGCACGCAGTCGGGCAAGCCCCAGTTCTCGTACATCTACGGCGTGGCCCTCATCGGCTCGACGGCCATGTACTGCCTGCTCAACCTCATGTCCGAGAGCGGCATCGACGCGTACCGCACGGCGTCCGTCCTCGGGTACTGCATCCTGCCGCTCGTCCTCCTCAGCATGTTCTCGGTCGTCCTCAGCCTCGAGTGCGTCCAGTTTCTGTTCTCCTTTCGCAGGAACTCGGGCTGACTTGCGGCCCCACTCGCTCGCAGCGGCATGCTCGGCTACATCTTGTCGAGCCTGAGCGTCCTGTGGTGCTCGTACTCGGCGTCGAGCATCTTCTCGTCGGTCCTGCAGCTCTCCCATCAGCGCTTCCTCGTCGGCTATCCCGTCGGGCTCTTGTTCGTCACCGTCTTCCTCTCATGAACAAGACTCGAAGGCTGACTCGACAACGCACGCAGGTATACCGCGTTCAGCCTCTTCGTGTTCGAGGTGGAAAAGGTCAAGAAGTAGGGGCTCGAGCGCGCAGTGCACGGACCTCCTTTCCTCTCTAAAGAGCCTCGACGACGCAGAGAGACAAACAGAGAGATGCAGAGAGAGGACGAGGACGTGTTCCAGCCGGTACAACAACATGTCGGCGCAAGGAGAGGACCCGAGAAAGACAAGAGAGGAGAAGAGCTCGCACGTCGCGCCCGCCCTAGGCGAGCCTCCTGACGCCCTCCTGCCCGCTGCGAATGTCGGCCGACGCGCCGTCTGCGACCCTCCTGCCCTCGATGCGCTTCTGCCGCTTGACCTCGGAGCTGAAGGCCTCCTTGGTGCCCTTCTTCTCGACGCGGCGCGCGGCGCGCTCGGCCTTGACGGCCGCCTTGCGCGCCTTCTTGTCGTCGGTCGCCTCGGCGCGAGGGCGCTTGATGACCTCGCGAGGAACTGCGGGTGCAGGGACGTGCGAGCGTCAGTAGGAGCTCGGCGAGGAGCGGGAGCGCGAGTGCTGAGGAGGCGGGCGTGGAGCAGGGGGGAGAAGAGCGCGAGAGGGGACAGGTGCGGGCAAAGGGGTAGAGGGAGACATGTAGAGAGAGAGAAGGGAGAAAGCGGAAGAGAGGGAGGGAGAGGGGAGAGAGAGAGGGCGACGCACCATAGTCCTCCTCGTCTTCCTCCTCCTCTTCCTCCTCCATGACCGCGTCCTCCTGCTCTTCCTCCTTGCCGCCCTTCTTGCCCCTCCTCGGCCTGGCATCGAGCACGCTCACGCCGTCGACGGTCGGGAAGCCCGTCTTGGGGTCGATCTTGATCTGAGCCGCGCGCGCGCCGTTCGAGCCCGAGTTGGACCCGCCCGTGCGCCCAAAGTCGCGCAGGCGGAGCATGCGCGGGTGGTTCGACAGGTTCGAGTAGGTGCCTGCGCGTGCGTGCGTGTGGAAGAGTCAGTGCGAGCTCGAGAGCTAGAGAGAGTGAGGGGGAGAGGGAGGAAGGGGGACGCACTGAGGACCGTCTCGCAGTCCCACCGGTCGCGCCTCGCCTCCTCGAGGATCGTGACGCGGGGCACCTTGCGCGCGCCGCCCTTCTCGGCCTCCTCGTCCTGGCGCTCGACGATGGCGAGGATGCGCTCCTTCTCGCGGCGGCGCGCCGTCACCTCGGGGTCCTCGCCCTCCTCCTCCTCGCCGAGGTCGAGCCGCGCCATCTCGTGCCGCAGGCGGTCGAGCCTCGACGCGTTGGCGCTCAACGACGCGTCCTCGGCGCCGCCCGAGCCGTGAAGCGGTGCGAGCGCGGGGCGGAACTTGCCGCCGATGACCTCGTACTTGCTCAGGAAGTCGTCCATGATGCGCTCGAGCTCGGCGCGCTGCGCGCCCTGCGGCTCGAGGCCCGTCTCGTCGTCCGAGCCCGAGTGGTGCGAGCCGCCCCACGAGTCGTCGTCCGACTCGTCGTACATCTTCTCGATCTGCGAGCGGGCGAGAGGGAAAGAGGGTCAGTGCGCGGCTCTCGCTCGAGGACGTCGCGCACGAGAAAGAGAAAGCGCACCTGGTCGAACTGCTCATCGAGGGTCTGCAGGCCCTTGTTGCGCACCATGGCCGAGCTGCTCATCGAGAAGGCGCTCATGCCGCCGTGCGTGAGCGCCTTGCGCGCCGGGCGCTTGCTGAGCGACGCCCGGAGCGCGCCGATCGTGTCGCCGCCCTCGGACGCAAAGTCGTCGTCGTCGTCGTCGGTCGCGACCTCCTCGTCGTCCGACGCGAGCTCGGGACGGCCGGCGCCGCCCGCCGCCTTGAACGCCTTGACGGCGGCCCACGAGCCCTCGGCGTCGCCCTCGCCCTCCTCTGCGCCCTCTGCGCCGAGCTGGAGCCCGCGCACGCCCGCCGCGGCGCCCTCGACGCCCTCGTCCTCGTCGCTGTCCCACTCCTGCTCGCGCGCGCTCGACACCTCGCCGCCGTCGAGGACGCCGCCCCAGAACTCGTCCTCGTCGTCGGTGCCGGTGCCGTCGTCGGCGGCGTAGGCCTCGTCGTCGAGGGCCTCGAGGACCTCGCGGACAGAGGGGTCGAGGTCGGGCTGGAGACCGCGGGCGGGCGCCTTGGACGCCATGACGTCGGCGTAGGGGATCTCGTCGAGCGGGTGCGAGGGGAGGGCATCGTCGGGCATCTCGAACTGGCCCTGGTCGCGCGCGTCCTGGCGGGCGAGGGCGGCCTCGCTCAGCTGGAAGCCGCCTGCGGCCTCGGCGGCGCGCTTGCCCTTCTGCTTGGTCTGGACGGGCGCCTCGACGAGGTAGGCGTCGCCCGAGTTGGCGACACCGACCGAGCGGAGGTGCTGCAGGTAGTCGTAGTCGTCGGCGTCGTCGTAGAAGATGCCGTACGCGGCGGCGTCTCCTGCGGCGAGGGCGGCATCGTCGAGGTCGTCGACGACGGGTGCGGGGCCGCCGGCGTCGCTCGCGGCGTAGGACGTGACGCCGTCGGCGTTCTTGCGCTGTGTGCAGGGTGGGAGAGCGAGAGTCAGCCGGGGCAACGGGCGAGAGGTGCGAGAGGGGAGGACGAGCCTTTTGGCGCTTGTCGACGAGTTTGAGGACGCGGTCCGAGGCCGAGGGGTCGTTGATGAGCGGGTCGCGCTGGGAGCGGTGCACGAGCTGGAAGGTCTTTGTGCCCGGCCGCTTCCAGAGGGAGGGAGCCATGGTGGGTGGGTGCGTGGGGTGGTCGAGACGGGGGAGGTGGGTGGTTCGAGGTGAGGCGGGCGAGGGGCGGGTTGGCGGGTGGTCGAGGTGGTCGCAGTCGGGTGTGCGAGTGGTGCTGTGTGTGCAGCAGGTGCACCAGGCGGTGAGCGGGTCGAGGGAGAGGCGGGAGAGATGACAAGGCCGTGAGCTCGAGCTGGCCTCCCCTCCTCCGCCGGGACTGATGAGACCTTTCACCTCTCGCTCGCTCTTGCTCACCACACAAGCGCATGCTCAAAGCTTGGCTGCGCAGACTCGCTCCAGCCATGCCCCAGCCACACGACCCGCAACGCGCAAAACTCGTACAGCAGATCGCCAACCTCCAACACCGCCTCGCCCAACTCGACTCGCGCTCGTCCTCCTCGGCCGCGACCGCACCGCCCGAGACCGACCAGCCGACGCCGCCAACCCCGCCAGTCAAGCCCATCCTCACCGGAAAGCGCGCACGCAAAGCCGCCCTCCTCCAGGACCGCCAACCTCTCCCGCCCTCGCTCGCCAACGCGCCCAAGCGTCACATCGCCCTCCTCTTCTCGTCCGTCCCTGTCCTCCTGCGCCTTCTCGACTGTCCCACACCCACTGACTCGTACCCTCGCACCCGTAGCTACGAGGGCTGGGCCCACTCGGGCCTCGCCTACCAGCCAAAGGGCGTCTACACCCCGCTCCCGACCGTCGAGGGCTGCCTCCTCGACGCCCTCGAGCGCTCGCGCCTCATCGAGCCCATCGAGGAGTCGGACGGCTTTGGCTGCGGCTTCGAGCGCTGCGGCAGGACCGACGCCGGCGTCTCGTCGTCGGCCCAGGTCGTCAACCTCTGGGTCCGCAGCGACCTCGACGACCCCATGCTCGAGCGCACCCGCGACCTCGACCCCGACTCGGTCGAGGCCAAGCGCCACGAGCGCGCCAGGTCGCGCTCGCGCTCGAGGTCGCGCTCCAACTCGGCCTCGTCGTCGTCGTCCGACCTCAGCTTCGACCTCGCGCCGCGCAAACCCCCCTCCGACATCGAGATCCCCTATATCACGCTCCTCAACCGCCACCTCCCGCCCTCGATCCGCATCCACGCCTGGTCCCCCGTCTCGGCGTCCTTCTCGAGCCGGTTCAGCTGCATCTGGCGCCACTACAAGTACTTCTTCTCGACCTCCCCCTCCCTCCCTCTCGTCGCGACGGCGCGCCAGTTCGACTTTGGCGCCGCGTACCGCGCCGTCGGTTACCCGCCGCACGCCGCCCACGCCGCCGCCTCGTCGTGGCAGGACCGCCTCGCCGCCGTCGACTGGCACGGCCTCGAGCTCGACGTCGACCTGATGCGCGACGCCGTCTCGCGCCTCGTCGGCGAGCACGACTTCCGCAACTTTTGCAAGGTCGACCCGCCCAAGCAGCTCGCCATGCACGTGCGCACCGTCAACAGCGCGACGATCGACAAGGTCGACGGCGAGGGCGACGACATGTTTGTCCTCAACCTGCGCGGCGGCGCCTTTGTGCGTCTCCCTCTCGCTCTCTCCTTCGTGAGGGACGTCAAACTGACTCGATGTTCCCACCGCAGCTGTACAACCAAGTGCGCCACATCGTCGCCATCCTGTTCCTCGTCGGCGCGCGCCTCGAGCCGCCCTCGATCGTCGACGCGCTCCTTTGGACCTCGGACCGCACCCAGGACACGCTCGACATGCACACGCCGCCGCCCGACGCCGCCGAGCGCGAGGTCCTCGACCGCAAGCCGGGCTACCAGATGGCCGACGACCTCCCCCTCATCCTGTGGCAGTGCGGCTTCAACAGCTCCGAGTTCTCGTGGCGCACCGACAACGCGCCTCGAGCGGGCGACCTCCCGCCCGACGTCGAGCGGCAGCTCGCCGCGGCGGGCCTGTCGACCGACCACAACGGGCGCGACCGCGCGCGCGTGCGCGAGGGCGACACGTTCGCCAAGATGTTCCTCGACATGAACGAGCGCTACACCGAGTACCGCCTCAAGGCGCTCGTCCTCAAGCACCACCTCGCAAGCTTTGCGTTCCTCGCGCCGGCGGCAGCATCGTCGACTCCTCCCGCCGAGAGCGGCGCACGGACCGCCTCCTCTTCTTCCTCCTCCCCCGCCTCCTCTCCTCCTCGCCCGACCTCGTCCGCCAACCCCTCGATCCGCCTCACCCCGCTCGGCGCCTCCCTCCACGCCCGCACCACGTCGTACACGCCCCTCCTGTCGCGCCCGCGCTCCGAGCTCCCCGAGGTGCTCAACGCCCGGTGGGCCGCCGGCCGCGGCGCGCAGCGCATGCAGCGTCGCAAAGACAACCAGGACGAGAGCGACAAGGTGCGCGAGGTCAACTTGCGCATCAAGGCCGAGGCGGTCGAGCTCGCGAGGCGGACCGAGCAGGAGAGGCTCGAGCGCGGCGAGGAGGCGGCGGCGAGCGGGACGGGCGAGCGTGCGCTCGACGCACAGGGCGCGCAGGCGCAGCAGGAGCAGGAGGGCAAGGCGTGAGCGAGTGGACGAGGTCTAGCAGAACGAGGTCGTCGTTGCAACGAGGAAAGTGCGACGAACAAGGGCGCGCGCGCCGCGAGGAGAAGAGGGGGTATGCTGCGAGTGCGAGAGGAAGGTATGGCACAGAGAGAGTGGGGTGATAAAGATCGAGGGTCTCGACAAAGAAGGAGAGAGAGTGAAGGAGGGAAGAGAGGAGCGCTCAGGCCTCTCGGCGCCGAGCCGGGGTCGACGGCTGCGGCCCGTCCACGACGGCGTCGAGCCTCGGCCTGCGAGGCGTCGCCGTCGACGACGACGAGGCGGGTGCAGACGCCGGCGCCGACGTGCCGAGCGTGCCCGGCGTGCGGCTGAGCCTCCTCGAGGCGAAGAACGACGACGATGAGCGGTCCGTCCCGCCCGCTCTCATGCCGCCGCTACCGCCCGCAGGCACTGTCCCCGCCGCACTCTCCGACACGCTCCTCCTTGCGCTGGCCCTCCTGCCGAGCGCAGCTCCCGCTCCCACTCCAGGTCCTCCGCCGCCGGCGCTCGAGCCCCTCGCGAGCGCCCTCCTCGCCTCGTCGCGGCTCGCCTCGAACTCGGCGACGAGGCTCCTCGCGAGCTGCCGACTGAGGACCGCCTTGTCGTCGCGCGCGATGCGGCTTACGGGCGCGTCGAGGATCCGCACCGCCTTGTCGCGGTCCCGGCGGCGGTCGGTCGTCGCGGTCGCGGGCGAGGCGAGCGAGTCGAAGACCGTCTTGGTGATGCGCAAGAGGTTGAGGCGGACGAGGGCCTTGGACGCGCGCTCGAGGCGCTCGACGAGGCGCTTGAGGAAGCCGCTCTGGACGGCGAGCGAGGCGGCGAGCGCGGGCGAGGTGCGCAGGATCTACGAGCGGGACCAGATCGTGAGCGAGAGAGCGCGAGGGAGGATCGACAGGAGGGGACGGACCTTGTGGAGCGGCTCGAGGAGGTTGTCGAAGACGGTGCTCTTGGTGCGGCAGAAGAGGCGCACGAGCGCGTCGATGGCGCTCTGCTCGAGGAGGCACTGACCGACCCGGGTCGGCTCGTCTTGCAGCCTGCACGGACATCGAGTCAGTACGAGCCGCGGGAGGAGAATGAGAGCGAGAGAGGGACGCACCAGACGAGGATGGCCTCCAGAGCCGGGTTGACCCAGAAGGCGTCGGTGAGCAGGCGCAGATAGAGCGCGATGCCGTCGTGCTGCCACAGCCTGCAGGTCCTCGCACGTCAGCGTCGATCTCGAGCATGAGAGACGAGAGCGCGACGACGCACAGCCTCCTCGTCGCCTTGCCGGCGTGAGCGCAGTCGCACAGGACCGGGAGCGCAAACTGCTTGAGCGGCGAGTTGTCGTGGACGATCTGCTGCAGGAGCGGGATGGCGCCTGCTGCCGCCGCCTCGGCTTGACGAGCTTTGCTGAGCCGGCACAGATTGAAGAGGGCGTTGACGGCGTGGTTCTGGATCTCCTGCGGGCCGACGACGAGCCAGTCAGCGAGCGAGCGCACGTGCGTCGCAAGGAGCGTGGACGTACTGCGCCGAGACGGCCTCGGTAGGTCTGCCCGAGGAGCGAGACGAGCATGTCGATCGCGCCGGCTTGCTGAAGGGGCTCGAGCGCAGCCGGCAGCATGGACAGGTTCTTGATCGTCTTGAGCAGGATGGCGAGGAGCTCGGGCTCGAGCACGTTGGCGGCCTTGACGAGACCTGCAGAGACGAGCGAGCGACGTCAGCTCGACGTACTGGGTGGCTCGACGAGAGGAGAGAGGAAGGGGATCGCGCACGGAGGAGGATCGAGCGCCGCGCCATGGCCTCCTTGACCTTGTGGTCCGACTGGGCGAACAGGAGGAGGACGTGGACGATCTTGGCCTTGGCGCTCTCGGCGAGGTCGTCCGGGTCGCCGCAGACGGAGAGGAGCGCGTGCGAGAGCGGGTCGAGGAGGCCTTCCTGCGTCAGGAGGCGGCAGAAGTCGTTGCGCGGCGTCGGGCCCTGCACGGTGAGAGCTGAGTCAGCTGGAGGATGAGCGAGCATCGACAAGAGGAGAGACGTGACGCACGTTCATCTCGAAAACTCGGCAGACGCCGTCGACCGCCATCCAGATGAGGTCCTTGCTCTCCTCGTCTGCGCGAGCGAGGACGTCAGCTTCGCAAGGGCGACGAGCTCGAGAGAGACGTCCACGCACAGTCCTCGTCCAGCATCTCGACGAGCGTGCGCAGGCCCTGGCACGAGACGAACATCTGCAGCTGCGGTCGGGCGAGCGGGTGAGCGAGTGTCAGCTCTCGTCGCCCCATGCAGACGAGGACTAGATAAAGCTGTGCGCACCGTGAGGAGCGAGGTGCGGCACATGGCGCCGATGAAGAGGGCCGCCTCGAGGCGGATCTCGCGCGAGAATCGGCGCGAGGCGAAGCCGACGACGACGGGGCAGCCGCCGATCAGCTGCAGGCGCTCGAGCTTCAGCGAGATGTACTCACGGTGAAGGTGGGGAGGGAAAGAGGACGCACGGCGACCTTCTCGAGCGTGCTCGAGTCCGAACCGACGATCTGCTCGAGGAGGGAGAGCGTCAGCCCTGCTCGTCCTCGAGGGCGTGGGCCAGGAGAGTACGCACAAGGTTGACGACGCGCAGCAAGACGCTGATGACCTCGCGAGACCGTGCGACCCGCAGCGACTCGAGGATGACGAGCACGCCGTGGCACTTGAGGAAGTGGGTCCGAGCGTCGAGCGAGTCCTCGAGCAGGCCGGCCTGGAGAAGGAGCCACGTCAGCGTAGGTCCGCCATGCACAGATGACAGGAAGAGGGAGAGGACGACGTACCAGCTGCAGCGCCGCCTCGAGCACCTCTCGCCCGTCGCCCTCCCGCTCGCGCCTGCTCCCACCGCCCACACTCGCTCCCGCTCCGCTCGCCGCGCCCGACACGATGTCGACGAGCTCGCCGACAAGTGCGCACTGCCGCGCGAGCTGGTCGCGCTCGAGGTCGGCCGCGCTGTACTCGAACGCGCCTGCGTCGGCGCCCGAGCCGGCGTCGGCGAGCGCGATCGAGAGGGACGACGCGTCGTCGAGCGCAAAGGGGTCGTCCTCGTCCGAGTCCTCGTCGCCGAGCTGTAGGGAGCGAGGAGGTGTGTCAGTTCTCGAGCCTGGGCGGGCGAGGAGAGCTGGGGAGGTGAGAGGGTGACGCACCCACGACCGGCTCGACAACCTCGTGTTGAGCTTGAGGCTCTCGTCCACCTCTGCGGCGATCATCCAGGTGAACACGTGTACAGCGAAGAAGACGATCGCTGCGCAGGCGAAGACGAAGAGAGAGCGACGCACGGACCCCGCTCCTCCCCCAGCTCGTGCCGCCCGAGAACACCTCGTCATAGTCGTCCTCGTCGTGCTCGGTGTACTTCTCGATCGCGCTCGGCGTGCGGGCGTGTCCTGGGCGAGGCTGCTGAGGCGGTGAGGACGCGGGCGAGGAGAGGGCCGAGTGCGGGAGGGCGACGAGGTCCGAGGGACGGAGGAGCTGTGGACGGGCGGCGGATTTGGCCTGTACATGGACCTCACGGGCTATTAGTATCGCGGGAGTTGTTGTGCTCGACGAGATAGAGATGAGAGAGGTGCCGACGCACCTTGAAGCTGCTGATCCGCAGCGCGAACGCGTCCTCTCGCCCGCCCTCGCCCTCGTCCTCCCCGCCGAGCAGGTCCGAGTAGTCCTCGACGATCTGGCCCAGCTGCGCCCCTGCTCCTCCTGTCCTGCTCGCGCCCGTCCCGCCGCCCGCTGCCGTTGCGGCCGCAACCCGCTTCGGCCGGATCGTGAGCGAGTTGCCCTGCCACGCGTCCTCGCCCTCGTCCTCCTCAGACGAGGCCGCCCTTGCCGACGCCTCGCTCGCCGACCCGGACCCAGCCGGCGACGCCGCGACGGCGTGGATCTTGCCGACCGAGATGCCCTCCTCAAAGTCGCTGTCCCAGTTGTCGCTGTCGCTGTCGCGCTCGGCAGGCGCGAGCGCGGCGGCGGCGCTGTCGAGGTCGAGCGAGAGGGGTGACGAGGAGGGCGGGGCATGCGCGAGGGGAGGGAGCGCGGCGGTCGCAGAGGACGAGGAGGGGTGCAGGAGCGCGCTCGCGAGCGAGTGCGCGGCGGGGCTCGGCGCTGTCGATGTCGAGGGCGCGGCCGAGAAGGGTGGCGCCGAGACCGATGTTGAAGAAGGAGCGAGGGCGAGAGCAGTGGCGCTGCGAGGGCGAAGGGGGAGCCGAGGAGCGGGGAGCGCGGTCGGCGCGCGAGGTGCGGCGGGGTTGGCTGTGCGCGCGAGAGCCGCTTCGAGCAGTCAGCTATGCCGTCGCGAAAGAGCGAGACAAGCCGACATCTAAGGAGGGAAAGAGCCTGCGCACCTCTGAGCGCCTCGTTCCACTCCTTGACGATGCGCACCTCGTCCTCGTACGTGCTCGCCGGCCTCGCCGCGCCTCCGCTCTCCTGCCCCTCGCTCCCTCGTACCGCCGACCTCGCGCCCCTCGCGCCCGCCTCGCCCGCCGCCTCGCTCGAACCCCTCGCCGCCGCGGCCCTCGCGTCGCTCTCCTCGCGCTGCGCGTCGGCCTGGCGCTTGGCGGCGACCATCCACGGGTGGCGCAGGAGCTTGCGGGCGCCGACGCGCAGGTTGCCGTCCTTCTGGAAGCACTGGGCGAGAAAGTCGCGCACGCCGGCGCTCGCGCCGGGCGGGAGCGGCGGGCCGTCCGGGTCGTTGACGATGCGGAACAGGGCGGGCATCGGGTCGAGGTGGTGGTAGGGCGGCTTGCCCGTCAGGAGCTCGACGACGAGGGCGCCGAGGGACCAGATGTCGCTCGAGGGGGACGCGCCCGACTGGTCGACGACCTCGGGCGCCATCCAGTACGGCGAGCCGACGACGGACGAGTCGGGGAGCGAGCCGACCCGGGTCGCAACGCCAAAGTCGGCGACTGTGAGAGGAGGGAGGGGGGGCCAAAGGAGAGTCAGGTCGCGCTGAAGGAGAAGGACGGGCTCGAGCGGGAAAGGGGGAGGAGAGAGCGCACGCTTGATGCTGCCCTCCTTGGTGGCGAGGATGTTGCTGCCCTTGATGTCGCGGTGGATGACGCCCTGGTCGTGCAGGTACAGGAGGCCCTGGAGGACCTGGAGCGTGTACAGGCCGACGAGCGACTCGGGGATGCGGCCAAACTTCTTGATGATGGCCGACAGCGAGCCGTTCTCGCAGTACTCGAGGACGATGTAGAGCGAGGTCGACGTGCGGGCGTAGCCGCGGTACTGGACGATGTTGGGGTCTGCGGGAGCGAGGGTGCGCAGGAGGTCAGGGCGGTGTTCGAGGAGGAGAGGCTCGGCAACGGCACGGGCGAGAGGGCCGGCGCACGGTGCAGGTTCTTGAGGAGGTCGATCTCGGACTGTGGGAGGGTGGATCAGAGTCAGCGAGCCAGTCTTGAGCGGCAGGTGGAGAAAAAGCGAGGCGCACCATGATGTCGGGCAGCTCGCTCTCGGGGATGTGCCGCAGGTCGATCTGTGCAGGTTGCCTCGTGTCAGGCTTCGGCTTCTATCATACATCTCCTAGCGACCACAGCGCCTCGCGGTGTACGAGGAGCTGCACCCGCATCGAGGGAGTCGCGAGGAGGACGAAAGGCGAGCGACGCACCTGTTTGACGGCGCATGTCTCGCCCGTGGTCCCTGCGAGGGCGTGGGAGTGCAAGGTCAGCTTACGAGGCAGTGCAGGCACGAGGCGAGTGGGCGAGGACGTGCAGTTGAGCGCCTGAGTTGAGCGACGCGTCGAGGGGGAGCGGGCGGAGTGCGAGGCGTCAGCGGGGGCTTGCGGGTGACGCAAGGGGGTGGATGTACCTTGTAGACGGAGCCAAATGCGCCCTGGCCGAGCTTCTCTGCGAGTTTCTGCGGCGAGCGGAGGCGTGAGTCGGCGGAGTGTGGGGAGGGGGGAGGCGCGACGAGGAGAGGCTGCCGCACAAAGTTTGGGAGCGAGGGTGGTGGAGGTGGGCGGTCTGGCGAGAGGGCCATGGCTCTAGAGGCAGCCAGTGCCCGTGCCCAGGCGAGGACGAGAGCGAGAGCGGGTGCATGCGCCGCCTCGCTCGCCGTGAGCTCGAGCGGGACAACCGAGGCGGACGACGGCCTCATCTCGACCTCGCCTCACCCCGCTCTCCCTCTGCTGCAGGGACTAGCACCACAGCAGCACCAGCCATGGCCTCAGCAGCCGCACCCCAACCCGCCACGCCCGCACCTCGCCCCGGCCCCCGTCAGCGCCTCAACAAGCTCGAGCGCACCCAGCTCCGCCGCGACCTCGCTCACCACGACAAGGGCACCGACGAGCCTCAACACGCGCACGACCACGCCGAAGCCCACACGGCCCTCGACTGGCTCCCGCTCGCCGACACGCGCACCCACCCCTGCCCCGTCGTCTTCACCCCCGATGGCTCGTGAGCAGCAGCACCGCCTTCCATCTCTCTCCCTCCCTGGCACACCCACTGACGCCCATGCACCGCACAGCTACGCCTTTGTCGCCTCGGGCGCAGCCGTAAAGGTCTACTCGGTCGCGTCGACCCAGCTCATGTCGACCCTCTCGATCCGCCCCTACTCGTCCGCCTCCTCCCCCTCGACGACCAACGAGCCCGCCGCCCTGCGTCGTGCCACCGTCTCGGCCGTCCTCCTGTCGCCCTCGAACCCGCGCCAGCTCGTCGTCGCCGCCACCGACGGCAAGGTCCGCCTGTGGGACTACCTCGACGGCGCCCTCCTCCGCACCCTCGACCTCGGCGCCCCGATCCTCCACGCCACGGCCAACCCCAACCTCGCCGACCACCTCTTTGTCGCCCTCGGCACCAACTCGACCCTCGACGCCGAGGCGAGCGTCTACCTCGTGTCGCTCCGCGCCGCCAAGCACCTTGTCGACGGCGTCGTGTCGGCCGCCGACCCAGCGACGCCCGTCCAGCCCGCGCGCCGCGTTCGCCTCGCGACCCCGCGCGTCGTGCGCGCCCTCGCCCTGTCGCCCGACGGCGCCGTCCTCGCGAGCGTCACCCCGACCGCCGTCCACCTCGCGCGCACCCACGACATCCAGCGCGGCTTTACCCAGTCGGTCCCCGCCGCCGACGACGAGCTCCTGACGACCGTCGCCTTTCACCCGACCGACACGTACTTTGCCACGGGCAACGAGCGCGGCCAGATCCGCCTCTGGTACAACGTCCTCGGCGCCGCGACGACGACCGACGACGGCGCGCCCGCTCCTGCGCCGACGACGAGCGTCCTGCACTGGCACGCGCACGCCGTGTCGGCGCTCGCCTTTACGCCCAACGGCGCCTACCTCTTGTCGGGCGGGCAGGAGGCCGTCCTCGTCCTGTGGCAGCTCCACACGGGCCACCAGGAGTACGTGCCCCGCCTCGGCGCCCCCATCTCGAGCCTCACCGTGCTCGACGGCACGCGCGACAACCCCGAGCAGCAGGTCGCCGCGCGCCTGAGCGACGGCAGCGTTGCGTTCGTCGGCAGCCAGAGGCTCAGGGTTGGCAAGGTCATCTCGGGCCTCAAGGCCGGTGCGTCTCGCTCCTCTCGCTCTCTCTCTCTCTCTCGCCGACAAGTTCCTCGTCCTGACTCTCTCGAGCTCTGCCCCGCAGACGCCTCGTCTCGCCCGACCTTCGCCCCTGCGCCGTCGACCCTCCCGACCCCGCTCGCGCTCGACCCCTCGACCTCGGCCCTCGTCCTCCCCGCCGCGCACCCCTCGTCGCTCCAGTTCTACTCGCCCCTCGACGACGCCTCGGTCCTCGAGCTCGAGGTCGCGCCCTCGAACCGCGTCACGAGCGCACAGCGCGACCGCCCGCTCGAGCCGACGCGCGTCGAGCGCGTCGCCTTCTCGACGCCCGACCATAAGCACGCCGCCGGCGCCTACTGGATGGCGACGGTCGATTCGTGGGCCAAGGACGGCTTTACGCCCGTGCGCCAGCTCAAGCTGTGGCGCAAGCAGGTCGGCGCCGCCGCCGCCGGCGACGCCCCGCAGTCGTTCGTCCTGTCGACGCGCATCGACCGCCCGCACGACGGGCCCATCACGTCGCTCGCCTTCTCGCCCTCGGCCGCGTCGCCGCTCCTCCTCACGACCTCGACCGACGGCTCGATCAAGGTCTGGGCGCCCACCTCGACCTCGGCCTCTTCCTCGGCGGCGAGCGGCTCGTGGGCCTGCCGCGCCGCGCTCTCGCACCGCGGCTCGGCGCCCGTCGCCGGCGCGTGGAGCGCCGACGGCAGCATGTTTGCCGTCGCGCACGTGCGCGGGTCCGTCACACTGTGGAGCCTCGCCCAGGGCGGCGTCCTCATGCACTCGTTCGCGGCGACGAGCGTCGGGCGCCCGCGCCACGTGGCGTTCGTCGAGGGCGAGGGCGAGGGCCAAGGCGCAGGTGCGACGGCGCTCGTCGTGGCGGGTAGCCGAGGGTCGATCGCGTGGGACCTGCTCACGCTCGACGAGGTGCACACGACGAGCATCGACTTTGCGACGCTCGCTGTCGAGCCTGCGTCGGGCAGGCTCCTGGGCACCGAGGACGCGGCGCCCGCCGCCGCCTCGAGCTCGTCGTCGTCGTCGGGCACGGCCTCGAAGAAGTCGGCCAAGGCGACCAAGGCGGCCTCGAGCGAGGCCTCGACCGACAGCGGCGCCGCCCCGGCGCTCCTCTACTCGCTCCCCGTCGCATCGACCTCGCGCGAGGCGGCCCTCGCGCACCTCGAGGCGCGCCCGCTCCCCTTTGCCCCGCGGCAGCTCCTCCCGCTCCCTCCCTCGTCCGCCTCGACCTCGACCTCGACCTCGTCCGCCAGCACCTCGCGCCGCACCGACGCGCACGCCGTCTCGCTCGCGGCAGTCGACCCCGCCGGCGCCGTGTCGCTCCTCGGCGCGGCCGCCGCCCTCGGCGGGTCGGTCGCGCCCTCGGCGCTCCCTCGGGCCGCCGGCACAGGCGCCAAGGAGGGCCTCTTCGACGAGATCTTCGGCTCGGCCTCGAGCGCGGCGACGAGCGCGAGCAGGGGCAAGGGCAAGGGCCGTGCGCTCGCGGGCGACGGATCGGCCGCGGGCGCGAGGATCGACGTCGGCGCGCTCGGCAAGGGCGCCGCCGTGCTCCTCGAGACGCCGGCGCACGTGCTCCCGCCTGTGCGCATGCTCTGGCGTGAGCTCCTGCGCGTCGAGCAGCCTGCGGCGGCGGCGCCTGAGCTCGAGAGCGAGGGCGGCGAGGGTGGCTCGTCCGCAGCGGGCGCGGCAGCAGCCAGCTCGACGGCGGCGGTGCAGCAGCGCGACGTTGCTGCGTCGATGACGGCGCCCGTCTTCAGCTCGCTCGGGCAGGAGGCGATGCGCGGGATCTTCAGCAGGCGGTTGGCCGGAGGAGCGGCTGGGTCGGCCTAGAGCTCGAGCTAGAGGGCAAGACTTGCTGACGCATCTTTGGCTGAGTCCCTCGCCGAGAGTGTGTGGGAGCCGCAGAGTGCGAGAGCGGCTCGAGCCGGAGAGACCGATCGAGCAGAGGGGAGAGCGGCTAGCAAGCCCTCGAGTTGGCGCTGTCGCTCTCGTTCCGCGGCATTCAGGACCTCGTGCAGACCTCTTCTGTGGTGTCTTGCGCGCGATTCGGACCTGCGTGGGCGCTCAGGCGACGCCCAGGACCGATCTGCGCAGGAGGAGAACCGACTTGAGAAGGTCGCTCGTGAGGTCCGTGCGCTCTCGTTCGCGCTCGAGCACCGGTTCTCGCTAATGCTGCTGGTACCCCATCCTGAGCTAGAGGTAAATGTCTAGCAGCAGAGAGCCGGCCAGCAGCGGTCGGCTCTCCTGCTCTCCTCCTTGTCAGCACGCAGTCGCCTCGCGTGCGAAATAGCCCCTGCCTGTTCCCGTCCGGGCGAGCTGAGGAGGCTGAGAGCAGCTGCAGCAAAAGGAGGCGCGAGCGTGGAGCAAAAGGTCGAGAACCGAGCGCTAGAAACCGCTGCGTGCTCGAGGGCAGTGTAACTTCAGGCCGACATCCGTGCCCAGCCTGGAAGAAGGTAGACTCTGCGGAAGGAGGGTTTTCATCGCTGAGTCTCCAGGTGGAGGGGACCATCATGTGTTTACGCGCACTGCCTTCGAGCGAATTGACGGTGCGAAGGGGATTGGGAGGTGTTGAGAGAGAGGCGATGACCCCACCGTTGCCGACAAAGGAATGTACGGTTTTGCAAACACACGCCGCACGCATTCGGTTCACCTTTCGTCCCTCTTCCCTCTCGCGCCATCGTACGGTGCGACTTGGGAAGGTCACCATCGTCTCGGGCATAATCTGCTGCACGCCTGGGTGCGCTACACGAGCCCATCCGATCGAGACGACGAGCTGTAATCTAGGAAAAGGAGGGACGAGGAGGGCGCGCGCGGGGCGTCGACCCCCCTCTGCGCTATGCTCGGGCCTCCTCAGCCTCTTCTCGTGTTGTTCCAGAGCTCGAGTATATCTGGATGTCATTACAGTGGTCGAAGAGCGACTGGGAGAACGTAGCGAGCCCGGAAAGGGCGAAAGGAGGGGGAGGACGCCTCGCTCGAGCCACGTCCGCCGTCGCCTCGTCTGGCCAGCCTGCTCGCCGCGCTAATACTTCATTAACGTCGTGCACTCGCCGTCTTGAGTGGCACTCGCAGGCAACGACGAGCCGCAGCACGTGAGAACATCGTCGAGCAGCGAAAGTGAGGAGGACGAGGTGCTCTCCACGGGCCTGCGAACGCTCGCCGCGTCCTCGTCGCCAGTTCCTGCCCCTTGCAAGTGCAGCAAAAGACAGGGACCACTCGTCTCTGCGCTCTGAGCAAATCGGCGAGAACAGCAAAAATGCATTGGCCGGGAATCGAACCCGGGGCTAGGCAATTCAGCGGAAGCTGGCAATGCCCAATTTTGCCACTAAACCACCAATGCTTTGCTTTGAGTCGTCTCGGCTCAAATGCGTCTATGTCGGGCAAAGAACAACCCCGTTTTTTCCCCCACATCGGGCCGCGGCCTTTCCTCGACGGCTCTTGCTCTCGAGCCTCTCGCGCTCAGTTCTCTCCTGCTCAGCACACCATCGACTTGTTGTACCGCTGCATGCGACTCGTCGTCATCGTGATGCCGGAGGCAAAGGGCGACCGCGTCCGCGAGCTCCCGACGCTCTCCCTCGACGTCGTCGACGACCTCTCGCGACAGCTCTCGCCCGGCTTACGACTCGTGCCGCAAGTCCGTCTCTACTACCTCCGCAACTGCTCATGCCCTTGTTTCTGACTGCAGAGATCTCGAGCGCGGCGGGCAGTTCTCTCCCGCGCTCGCCTCGAAAGCGCTCCTCTGCCATCCTCTCGCTCTCGCTCTCGTCGAACCAGCTGGTCCGAGAGGCCGGTCTGAGAAGGATAGAGGGACAGTGATACAACACACAGAGTCGAGAGCACCTCTACTTGCGGCGCCCGATGCGGCCCACGACTGCCCTGGCGGAACGAGGTCGAGGACGAGCAGGGAGGGGAAGCGAGGGCGGGGCGCCTAGGGAGCGAGGGTGGCGCCGGGGAAGCACTCGGCGGGAGTAACCTTGGGGTGCTTGTTGCAGTGGCTGATGCGGGAGGCGAGAGCGTCAGCTCGAGACGAGACGAGCCAGGCGGCAGGAGGAAACAGGACGCACTCGCGCAGCGACACCGGCATGGACGCAATAATCATGGCCTTGCAAACTGTGCACTGAATCATGGGCTTCGCCGCCTTCTTGGGGACGCCGGCGGCCGTCGTCTCGACCTGCGAGGGGGAGGTCGGGGTGAGCGGGGGAGGCCGAGGACGCAGGCTCAAAGGGAGGCCAGGGACGCACCTTGATGCCCTTGGCGGCCTTCTCCTTCTGCTCACGAGTGCGCGCGTCCTTCTTCGAGAGGCCCATGGTCGGTAGCGGAGGAGGAGGAGGAGGAGGGAGATGAGGACGAGCGCGCGAGCTCAAGTCGCGGTGCACGTGCACAATTGCTCCTCGCGCGCTCAAGCAGTCTGCGAGAGCGGCTGCGGGCTCTCCTGAGCTTGACAAGGCTGTCAGAGGCGGTCCCGAAATTTCAGCTCGACCGGCGGCGGCAGCTCTTCCTTCACCTCCTTCTCGACGCTGCGGTTGCCGCTGCACCGCCTGCTGACGGCTCTCCTCTCTCGAGCGAGCAAGGAGACGAGCTTGAGCTCGACAAGGCTCGAGCGGCGGGGCGAGAGACGAAGAGGTGGTGGCAACAAGCTCGTTGAGGCTCGACGGACGCGCTACGACATGGTTGAACGGCGTACAGAAGATCTGCGCGAGAGGCGAGCGATACAAGGAACTCATCAGCACCCAAGGCTGCACCGAGTCGAGCGAGAGGAAGGACAGACGCACAACTTTGCCCACGCTCGGGCCTCTAGACCTCCTCCTCCTCTATCGCCGGCGCGCGGTGGATCGCGTCGACGACCTTGAGCGAGTCCTTGACCTCGCGCGTGTCGTGCACGCGGACGACCTCGCACACGCCGCTCGCGACGCACGCGCCCGTCGCGACTAGCGTCTCTGTGAGGCGGTCCTTGGCGTCGGCCTTGGTCGGCGCGAGGAACCGCTTGCGGCTCAGGCCGACGAGGACCGGGTACTCGCGCAGGGGCGAGTCGGCGCCGTCGCCCTCGCCGCCGAACAGGCGCGGCAGGGCGCGCAGGAGCGCGTAGTTGTGCTGCGCCGTCTTGGCGAACCCGATGCCCGGGTCGACGACGATGTTCCACCGCCGCACGCCCTTGCTCAGCGCGCGCTCGAGCATCTCCTCCATCTCGGCGCGCACGCCGGCGACGACGCCGCCCGCGCCGGGGTACGTCGCGAGCGCGCCCATCGTCGACGGGTCGCCGCGCGAGTGCATGAGGACGACGGGGCACGCCCGCTCGGCGAGCAGGTCGAGCATGCCCTCGCCGCGCCCGCCGTACACGTCGTTGACGACGTCTGCGCCGGCGTCGAGCGCCTCGCGCGCCACCTCGGCGCGGAACGTGTCGACCGAGAGCGGGACCGAGACGCCGCCCGCGCGCAGGGCCGCGATGACGGGCACGACGCGCGCCGCTTCCTCGGCGGCGGGCACGTCGGGCGCGTTTGGGCGCGTCGACATGCCGCCGAGGTCGAGCACGTCGGCGCCCGCGGCGAGGTGCGCGTCGCACGCTGCGAGCGCGAGCGGGACGGTCGCGGCGTCACCGCCGTCCGAGAACGAGTCGGGCGTCGTGTTGACGATCGACATGACGAGCGTGCGGGTCGAAGCGGTCGTCGTGGGTGCGGTCGGGCGCGAGTAAGGGTGCACGACGGAGCGCGAGAGGGGGAAGACCCGGTGGACGGTCGAGCGGGTCGACGAGAGGAGCGTGCGCAGGAGGGCGAGAGGGGTCTCGCGCAGAGTAGGGAGGATGAGGTCGGGAGCGAGGCTGCGAGGCAGGTTGGGCGCACGTCAGCTTAAGGAGAGGGAGCAAGAAAGGGCAGGAGGAGGAGGGACGCACTCGGCGAGCGGGCGCAGGACAAACTCTCGCTCCTGGATCCCCTGATGCGGCACCTTCAGCCACCTCTCCTCGCCCGCCTTCTCCCCCACTCCCTCGGCCGCCGCCGCCACCTTGTCGCCCTGGCGCGTGTCGAGCACGATGTCGTCGTACAGGAGCACGTCGAGGTCGATGACTCGCGGCCCGTTGCGGAACGTAGTAAAGTCGCGGCCGAGGGCCTCCTCGACCGACTTGCACGCGTGGAGGAGCGCCGTCGGCGAGAGCGAGGTCGAGATCTGGGCCCGAGCGGGGAGGAGGGTAAGTGCGCAGCTGGAGGGGGGGAAGGGGGAAGAGAGTGAGGGGCGCACCTTGACGGCGGCGTTGAGGAACTTTGCCTGCTCCTCGTGGTACATGGCCTCGCTCTCGTACAAGAAGCTCGTGTCGATGACCTTGACCTGGCCCTCGGCGACCTGCTCGAGCCGGCTCACGGCGTCGTTGAGGTTGCCCGCGCGCTCGCCGAGGTTGGTCCCGAGGCCGAGGTACGCGACGTGCTCGTGCTCGTGCGCAGGCGCGGACGACGCCGCCGCCGCCGCCGAGGCCGAGGTCGAGAGGGCGCGCACGCCGGGGACGAGGGCGAGCGCGGCAAAGTCGGCGCGGGTGCGCGTCACCTGGACCGACGGGTGGCGCGCAAACATGAGGGCCGACGGCTTGGAGACGCGGACGGTCGTGCGCGAGATGTCCCAGCCGGGCGTCGGCGGCGAGGTGGACGAGAGGGGGACGGCGGGCGCGGTGAGGAGGAGGGACGAGAGCGAGGTGACGATGTGCTCGATCGTGAGTGGGCCCGACGCCGAGAGGTGCTGTGCGCGGTCGAGGACCTTCTCATCAGCGCCTGTCGCAGGACAGCGACGCGAGAGAGCCGAGAGGAGAGCCGAGTCGACGCACCTGCTCGACCTGCTTGACGGCGTTGCGCCAGTGGGCCCAGCCGGCTCGTGCGCCGTTGGGCAGGCGCGTCATGGCCATCGTGTCGGGTCCAAACTCGAGGTCGACGATGACTTCTTGCTCGTCGAGGCGCTCGCACGGGTTGAGGCCGATGATGATTTGGCGGCGGAGGGCGCGGACGAAGAGGGTGTCGTGGGCGAGGGAGGGTGCGTCGGGGCGGAGGATGTAGGTCGGCGTGGACGACGAGGTGGTCGTAGAAGAAGAGGAGGAGGAGGAAGGAGGGGGAGAGGGCGGCGAGGCGGTGTAGTCGGAGCGGGAGCGCGAGAGGACGACGCCGACGGCCTCGGCGGTGAGGAGGGCGCGGGGTCGACGGAGCTCGAGGCGGACGTTGGGTGCGCTGGCTTGAAAGAGGACGACGTGGCACAGCTGCTCTGCGAGTTGTTCGAGGGGGAGGTGGTCGTCGGGGGAAGAGGTCGAGGAGGAAGGGGGGGCGAGGTGGGCGATGTGGCGCTCGATGGCTTTGGTGACGGTGCCGTAGTTGAGCGAGTCGGTGAGGAGGTTGTCCTCTGTGGCCTCTGAGCGGACCGAGGTTTGGATGTCGAGCGAGCAGACGAGGGGCTGAGGCTTGGAGGGACGCTGCCACAGGTCGACGCCGAGCGACGCGGTGCGCAGCTCGAGGTCGGTGACGCGGATCACGTCCAAGGGCATGCGCAGGGCGAGGGTGCGTGTCCCGTCTGGGTGGGGTGGTGGCACGGCGAGGCGACGACGACGAGAGCGAGCACCGCCTCCTCGCTTCCTCCCTCCTTCGCTCCTCTCACTCGCTACCTGCTCTGATGGCTCCTGCTCCAGTCACGCTTTACGTCTATGACCTCTCGAATGGACTCGCCCAGGTCTACGGCACAGCCCTCACCGGTGCGCCCCCCTCTCCCTCTCCTCCTCCCCACCTCGCCGCTCACGCCGCGTAAGCGCTCCCTCAAAACAGGTCGGCCAGTCGAGGGCATCTGGCACACCGCACTCGTCGTACACGACATGGAGATCTTCTACGGCCAGGGCATCTCGATCGTCTCGCCCCCTGGCACCACTCATGTCCGTCCACCTCTCCCCTCTTCTCCCTCGAGGGGCTCCTGCGCCACTGCACGGGCCATGAGCGCCGCTTCGACCGACCCAAGCTGACTCTGTGACCCGCTCGCAGCATGGTACGCCCAGGAAGCGCATCCCGTGCGGCGAGACGCACCTCGACAAGGCCACCATCCTCGAGTACGTCGACGCCGTGCGCGACTCGTGGACCGCAGACGCCTACCACCTCCTCGAGTACAACTGCAACTCGTTCACCGACACCCTCCTCGGCTTCCTCAACGGCAACTCGATCCCGGCCGACATCCGCAACCAGCCCTCGGGTCCGTCTTGCTACTCTCGCTCTCTCCTTCCGCTCTTCCCTGTGCGCAAAGCGCTGACGCCTCGCGTCGCAGACATCATGTCGACGCCCTTCGGCCAGCAGATGCGGCCAATGATCGAGTCGATGTTCGTCGGGCGCCGCAACCCCTCGGCAGGAGCCGCCGTCAACAACCTCGTGCCGCAGCTCGGCCTCACGACGCCGCCGACCTCGTCCACCCCGCCGTCGCGAGACGACGTACCTTCCCTCGCGTCGGCGACCTCGAACCTCGAGCTGTGCACGTCGTCGGCCTCGCTGCGCACGACCCTCTCCTCGTCCCCCGCCGTCGCCATCATGTTCACCTCGCCGACCTGCCCGCCCTGCGCCGCCATCAAGCCTCACTTTGAGCAGCTCGCCAAGCAGCACGCGACGCCGGCGACTCGCCGCATCGTCTTTGTCGTCGTCGAGACGCACGCCGGGCACGGCGCCGAGGTCGCGCGCGCGCCCGAGTTTGGCGGGCCCGTGACGGCGACGCCCTCGTTCGTCTTCTTCGCGCGCGGCGCCAAGGTCGGCGAGTGCAAGGGCGCCGACCGGCGAGAGCTCGAGACCCAGGTCGGCATGCTCGCGCTCGCGGCGTACCCGCCGCACCCGCACGACAAGGTCGCCGTCCCCGCGCTCGACAAGCTCGCGAGGCAGCTCGCGCCCGTCACGAGCTCGAGCTGGCCGCCCATGCCGGCGCTCAAGAAGAAGCTCGACGAGGCGCTGGGCGAGGGCGGTGCGGGTGCGAGCGAGCAGGACAAGGACGTCCTCGGCAAGAAGGTCCCGGCGTACCTCGCTGCGCTCCCTGCGCCGCCTGCGCCGGCACCTCGCGTCTCGACGCCGCTTCCTCCAGGGCTACTCGACGCCTGGCTCCCGGCGACGCTCGCATTCCTCTCCTCGCCAACCTCGTCCCCCTCGACCAAGTTCCCCATCCTCGACCTCGTCCGCCTCGCCCTCTCGCGGGATCTGACGCGCCTCGCGTCCCAGCCCCCCTTCATCGCCTTCCTCCCCGACCTCCTCGCCCTCCTCGCCGCCCAGCTCGCCGAGCACGCGCACGCGGCCGACTCGTCCGCCGCGAGCCCACCCGGCGAGCGTGCCTACCTCCTCACGGCGCTGCGCACGCTCTGCAACGCACTCGCGGCGCCCGCACTCGCCGCGCGCGTCCTTGCGCCCGCAGCGGCACCGGCGCCGGCGCCCGACGCCCGAGCGAGCGCGACGCGGCTCGTGCTCGCCGCGCTCCTCGACCGCTCGGACCCCAAGATGCGGCGCGAGGGCGCCGGCGCCGCGTGGAGCGTCGTCGCGAGGGTGTATGCTGCGAGGGTCGAGGGCGAGGGGGACGTGGATGGTGCGGCGGGTGGCGACGAGTGGGAGGCGGAGCTCGCGAGCGCGCTGCTCGAGGCGTTGACGCTCGAGGAGGACAGCGTCGAGGTGGGTGCGTCCTTCTCTCTTCTCATCTACCTCTCGTTCTTCATGCGTTTAAGGCACGCCTTGCTGACGCTGCACCTCGTCGCATTTACTACTCCTTCCACCCGTCCTCCCGCTCGCAGTGCATCGCCTCGCTGCCACCCTCGGCCTCCTCCTGTACCGCTCGCCCTACTCAACCGACCTGTGCGCCCTCCTCGACGTGCTCGACGCCCGGAGCACGCTCGAGGGCAAGGCGGCGCTTGTCGAGCAGCTGTCGAGCGCCGGCGAGGGAGGAGGCCCGGCCGAGGTCAAGGCGGTGCTGAAGGACGTGCGGGCCCTTCTGGCGCCGGCGTGAGGGCGTAGACGTATCGAGAGCAACGCGGTGAGTTGTCTGCGCCGAGCGCATCGCGCCTTGTCCTTGCTCGCCGCTCGTCTCCCTGTCAAGGACAACTCGCCAGACTCTCGCTCTTGCTGCTGCACACTTGCGGTCCTCCGAGACAGCTCGATCGCGACGATCGACGCACTCGTCTCTTCGGGCTGCTCACGAGCGCACTTCGGCGTTCGCGCCTCCTGCACGCGCTCGCACCTCTCCGTCCGCGGATCCTCCGGTCGCTCGTCCTGTCCGCACGCGGCCGCCGCGCGTCTCTGCCTCCCTCACCCCTCTCGTTCGACCTTGACGAGCCGCTCCGCTGGTCTGAGCAAGCCAGCATGCGGGCTGCACGACAAAGCGCCGCCGCGCTCACAAGTCGGCCTTCCCAAATCACGCCCGAGGCCGACCTGGAGAGCCGCCTCCTCTTCTCGCCGGGCCATCGTCGTCGCTCGAGCGAGGACGACTCGTTTACAGCGAGCAGCGGGTCGAGCGAGTCGAGCGGTGAGGAGGAGAAGCGGCATCGTCGGCGAAGAAGGCGGGCGGGCCCTGCAGCGGCGACCGCGATGGTGCGTGCCTCCCTCTTCTACGCTCGAGCGCTGAGCTCACCCTGCGCTTCGACAGAGCATCTCGCCGACAGTAGCGATTCTACTCGTCGCGCTGCTCGTTGCCGTCGGAATCGCGCTCTACTTTGCTCTGCGAGGCGGCAACCTTTTTGTGCGCGCCCTTCCTCCTCATCGCAATCTTCCAGGGCCCAGCTGACGCTCTATACTCACTGACAGGGCGCATCGAGCTCGCCTTCGAGCGGCGGCTCGGCCGCAGCACCTGCCACGACACGTCCGACCTCGGATCCCCCTTCGTCCGGTGGGTCCTCCTCCACCGCTTCGAGCCGCTCTCCGAGCGCGACCTCGTCCAGGGCGTCGCGCAGCTCCAGCGAGACGTCAACGGCGTCGTCGGGCCCGTCGTCCAAGGCGTCCATGGGCACGATCACCGTCCCTTCTCCCTGGAACTCGCTTACCCTGGTCTGACTCGCGCTGCGGGCCGCACAGATCCCGACAAGTCGGCGAGCAAGGGCGGCGACATGGGCTCAGCTCGGCCCGCTGGGTCGAGCGGGAGCGCGGCGAGCGGCGGCGGCGGCGACGCCGAGTCGACGCACGGACCCTCCCCATCCTCTTCCCCGACCGGCGGCTCTTCCTCGGGCAGACCGCTCGTCGACGACTCGCTCAAGGGCCACAACGACTTTCGGGCGACGCATCACGCCGACGCGCTTACCTGGAACGACACGCTCGCCGAGGCCGCTGCTCGGTGGGTCGAGAACTGCGTCTTCGAGCACAGCGGCGGCTCTTTGCTCGGCGGAGGAGTGCGTGTCTGTCTTCTCTTCTTCCTCTACATACCCTTCAGCTGACTCTCTACGCGCGCAGTACGGCGAGAACCTGTGGATGTCGAGCTCCAAGGCGTTTACCGAGGAGTCGAGCGCGAGCGTGCTCGACGCCGTCGCCTCGTGGTGCGCCTGTGCTGCTTGACTCGCCCCGATGAGCTCGTGCTGACACGCTCAACGCTGCAGGAACGACGAGGAGCACCTGTACGACTACGGCAACCCGGGCTTTGCGCACGACACGGGGCACGTGCGTCGTCCACCTCGCTGTCCCTTCTCGCTCGAGCGCCCGCATCGACCTCGAGCTCTCGCCCACAGTTCGCGCAGGACATCTGGGTCGGCACCAAGTCGGTCGGCTGCGCGATGGGCACATGCATGGGCCTGATGAGCTCTGGGCAGTGGGCTGTGCGTCGACGACTTGCTCTCGTTCCTCAACCCGCGCTCTCGTTCTGACTCGCCTTTGACTATCTCTCTCGCAGATCTACTACGTCTGCGAGGTGCGCACTCGACATGGTGATCTCCCCGAGGCAGAGGCTCAAGCGCTGACTCGGTGCACGGACCCTCTCCCTCTTCTCGACTTTTTCTCGCAGTACTTCCCGCCGGGTCGGTCTTCTTCCTCTCACCTCCTCAACCTCTCCACGCTCATCTTCTATCTCGCACAGGCAACTGGGAGGGGCAGTTCCCCGAGAACGTCCTGCCGCCGTAGTCCTGGCATGATAATCTGCAACCCGAGGCCCGTCTAGCTCGCCATCGCGCTCTACTTGCCCTCGCCGCTCCGCTCCCACATGTCCTGCACCGCGCCCCAGTACCGCTTCGGGTCGGCGCGCGCGTGAGCGACGTGCGGCGTCGCCTCGAACCGCTCGGCGTGGACCTCGAGCCCGAGCGAGCGCGCCTCGGCGATGTGGCGCTCGACGTCGGCGCAGGGCACGAGCTTGTCGGTCGTCGAGTAGAGGTACAGTCGAGGGACGGGAGCGAGGGCGGGCGAGTTGAAGTAGGCGGACACGCGGGCGAGGATGGACGGGCGTCGGCGGATTCTGCAAAGGGAGGTCGAGGTCAGTGCGCGCGCTCGCTGACACCGAGAGCCAGGAGGACGCACGTGTCCCACAGACGGAGGAAGCCGTAGACGACCGAGAGCACGCCCATGAGCGGGACCTTGACGAACGGGTTCTTGACGGCTGCCGTGAACGCGGCGATGATGCCGCTCAGGCTCGCCAGGCCCGGGCACGAGTCGAGCACGAGGGCTCGCGCAGGTATAGGAGTCGACGATGTAGCTAGCGGCTGTCGCTCCTCGGCTCGGCTCGGGCGCATGAGCTCGTTGAGCTTCTGGAGCGTGAGGCAGCCGCCGTTCGAGAAGGCGTGGATGAGAAGGCCGCTCGACGGGCCCGCCTCAAAGCCGCTCGTCCGTGATCGTAGAACGTCTGCGGCTGGTGCGAGAGCCTGGACGAGCTTGGCGGGGCGGAAGAAGTCGCTCTCCATCGAGCGCAGGAGGAGGATGGACGAGGTCGGGTACTGCGAGGGGGGAGCCGCATCGTCAGCTCTGGCGTCGATGTTCAGCGAGGGAGTCTCACGTACGATAGTGCGGTACGTCTCGGCGTACTTCTCGACATGCTTGAGCTGTGCCTGCGGAGCGGCCGGTCGAGAGAGAGGAAGGAGGAGGAGGTGCGGAGGTCAGCGTCGCCGACGTGGCTCAGACGCGAGACGGACGCACGTCCATCCAGCCCGAGATCAAGATGAGCTCTGGCGCCTGCTTTGCGCTGGCCCCTGCGGCTGCACCGTTGGCGAGGGAAGACGCCGGCTCGGCGAGGTAGACGGCCGGCGACAGCTTGCGGAAGAGCGACTTGGCGGCCATGCTGGGGTGGGGCTCGAGAGTGGTCGTAGGAACGTCGTGGTAGCGTCCTTGCGGCCAGCAGCAGGCGGTGACGGCGAGGAGGAGTCGAGGAAGAGGAAGCCGCTCTCGGCCCGATCACGCTGCCGAGCGGTGCCCGGTCTCAGATAATCGCTCGTGCGAGGAGTCTTAGGCTTCTCTCTGCTCTCCGTGCGACGCTCGAAGCGCATAAGGCGAGCGAAGAGAGGCGACCTGCGCCTGCCCGTGTTACAGATTCGCCCGAGGCTCTACTCGTCCTCGAACCCGATCCTGAGCACCTCCTGCCACGCCCGCTCGAGCACCGCCCCGCCTCGTCCATCGTCCTCGTCGTACTCGCACGCCCGCACCTCGTCCCGTGAGAGCGGCCGCAGCACGTAGCTCGCGACGTCGCTGCGCTCGACCGGCCGGCCGATGCCGATCCACAGGCGGTGAAAGTCGCGCGAGCCCTTGAGCGCGCTCGAGATGGAGCGCACGCCGTTGTGCCCTCGAGGTCCGCCGCCGCGCTGGTACTTGACGGCCGAGGGCGCGAGGTCGAGGTCGTCCTGGAGGGTGAGGAGGCGCAGCATCGGCTTGACGGGTGCGGCTGGCGGCTTCTTGCGCGGTCGAGGTGACGCGGCGGCGACGTCAAGGTCTGACGTAGGATGAGGGGGAGCGGGCGAGGCGAGAGGCGGAAGGAAGCCGTCAAAGGCGGCGGCGGCGGTCGGACCCGAGACGTTCATGAGGGCTCGAGGGAGGACGAACAGGACCTCGAGCGGGGTCTGGTCGGCGGCCGAGGGCGGAGCTGCGAGGAGGATGCGCGAGGTCCAGCTTGTGTGGCGGCCGTACTTAGTCGAGAGGAGGGTCGCCGAGCCAGAGAGGCGAAAGGGGCTGGCGGCGGCGCGCTGGGCGAGGTGCTTGAGGAGGACCTGGCCGACCTGCGGGTTCGACGTCCGGGTCAGCTACGCTCAGTGGACGTGCGAGAGCCGTCGAGGAGCGCACCGAGTGGCGCGTGAGCGGGTGCGTGTAGTTTCCGAGGCCGACGAGGACGAGGCGGCGAGCGGTGACCGTCACTGCGCACAGGGAAGGGCGATCAGCACGGCATACCCGAGAACCGGAGGTGTGCGACGCACTCAAGAGGTCTGTATCGCCTGCAGTGCCGTTTGAAAGCGCGAGGCCGGCCGCAAAGATGAGGCGGCGAGTCGAGGCGATGACACGGTCGCACTTCACGAGGAGCTGTCTAGGCGCGGCTGCGTTGTCCTTGGCACTTCTGCAGGCGACTGCGCGGTTCAAGCAGGCAGCAGGGTGCGAGCAAGACGAGGAGGGAGAGCAAGAGCTCGTCCTCGTCCTCGTCCGGCTCTTGCTCTCGCCAACGGCTGTGCACGACGCCAGAGCTTGCCAGCACTCGACGACTAGCACCACCATGGACAGCCTCCTCCACCTCGAGCGCGACTTTTACCAGCAGGGGCTCGCCGGCGGCCTCCCTCACGGTCACCTCCACGGCCTCATCGAGGGCCGTGAGCTCGGCAGGGACCACGCCTGGACCCTGTGGGACGAAATCGGGTACATGCAGGGCACCGCACTCCTGTGGAAGCAGATCCTCGCCGTCCAGGGTCCCGCCTCGTCCTCGTCCCGCGCCGCATCGACCCTCGACTCGCTCCTCGCCCTCGTCGACGCCTTCCCGACCTACAACGACTCCGAGGCCGCCGAGGGCGACGTCGACATGACGGCACAGCTGTCGACCCTGCGCACAAAGTACCGCACCGCGTGCGCCGCCCTCGGCATCCGCCCGCGCATGGCCGTCAGCTCGTCCAACGGCGACACCGCCCAGGGTCAGGACTCGCTCAAGAGCATGGGCATGAGCGTCTGAGGCGTCGCACTCGTCGTCGGGCCGCCTTCGCTGCTCGTCACGCCGGCCGACCCATGTGCGCAACTCGCTCGTTCCTCCTCTTCCCTCGACCCTCAACCTGACGCCGCTCTCCGCGCAGATCCGCCTGCACGCTCTCACCAAGGACGATCGACGACACTCAGGATGTCGTTGTCGGCGCAGCAAGCCCGGCCGAGCCCCTCCTCGGACGAGAAGGCGAGCGGGACGAGCAGGACGAGCAGGTCGGGCCAGACGAGGCGAGCGAGTAGAGCTCGAGGGGCTTGCAGTGCGATGAGGGTCCATCGTAGCCATGTCGAGTACATGCTCGTAACGCAATGAACCTGTCCTGCATCAGTTTCGCAGCGAGAGGAGCGAGGTCTCGGTCCCCGTCGATGCGCTCGAGCCTCTCCTCCTCCGCGTCGTCGCGCCTCGAGCGAGGCCAAGCGCGGTCAATATTGCACAAGAAGTAGAGACACGCTGCGCAGCTCGACGACGAGCTGACGAGAGGCGCACGTCCAGCGTCGCCCGCTCCCTCCTGCTCCCGCTCCAGCTCACTGCCCTCCTCCGAGCGCCGCCAAGTCCCACAGGCCCGACCCCTGCCCACCGCAACCATCCAGCATCCCAATGAGCACGTCGGCCTCGCTCGCGTCCGTCCCGCCGACCGACCCGAGCCCGAGGAGCTCCCACGCCGAGCCGCTCGTGCCCTTGAGCGCGCCCGTGTCGACGCCCAGGCTCGCGCCCGCACCCGAGCCCGCTCCGCCGCGCACGTTCGCCTCGAGGTCGATCTCGAGCGCGCCCTCCTCCTCATTGTAGCGGCCCATGCCCGGCTCGCGCTCGTGCAGCGGGACATAGTGCTCGTCGTCCGGGTGGCCCGCCTCGTCGACCGAGTCGGCGCGGCTGCGGCCGGCCGGGCGGCCCGCTGCTGCGCCCGGCGTGGTAGACGACGAGTGCGACGACGCCGAGGTCGAGGTCTGCGGCGGGGCCGAGACGGACTCGGCGAGGACCTGGAACGGGTGCAGGAGGAGGCGCTGCAGGTTGAGGGCCGTGATGGCTGTCGGCGGGCGAGGCGAGGTGGGCGAGGAGAAGATGAGGAGGAAGAGGGGAGCAAGGCGGCGGAAGAGGAGACGGAAGCAGGGAGGGAGAGCGTCAACGAGCGGCTCCTCGAGCGAGAGCTCGATGAGCGGAGAAGTGCGCGACGCACCGCCGACACGGCTCTTGTTGGCCTGCATCGCGCCGATGAGCGCCTTGACGTCGTTGGCGAGCTGCGCCGCCGCCGTCAGGTCGCCGCGGCGAGAAGCCAGGGCGAGAGCGCGCACGAGGGTCCCTGCGCGAGCGGATCGGGGCCACGTCAGCGCTGCTCGAGAAGAGCGAGAGACGAGCAGACGGAGAGCGACGAACGACCTGCGACAGCCCACAGATAGTTGAGGAAGCTCGCGAGAAGGCCGACCTCGAACGACGAGCCTGTGGACAGAGGGTCGAGACGGCGTCAGCGACGCTCGAGGTCGTGCAGTGAGCTCCCGTCGAGGGCACAGGACGCACCGTTGAGCTCGTACACGCTCGCGACGATGGCCTTGGCCGCCGAGGCGCACTTCTGGAAGCTCGAGTCTTGCTCGTCGACGTCGGACGCGAGGCAGAACGGCTCGTGGAGGAGGATGGTGAGGACGTGCAGGATCGTGAAGGCGAGGAAGGGCGTGTTCTCGATGCCGGCGCCCGAGGCGTAGTAGGCGTACGAGAGCTCGCGCGGGATAGAGAGGCGAAAGTGCGCGATGGTGCGCTCGAGGTTGCGGAAGGCGGGCCTGCGAGCGGTACGTGCGCTTCAGCTTCGGGAGCCTGTGCGCCAATCGAGAAGGAGGAAGGTGGACGCACGTCTCGCGCAGGTCAGGGTCACCCTCACGGGCGTAGCCGCTCCCGACGGGCTCGGGCGCTCGCTGGAGGAAGCGGACGACGCGGCCGAGGAGGATGTAGGCCTTGAAGTAGAGCTGGAGCGCGCCCGTCAGGTGCGACGGGCAGGCCGTGAAGAAGGCCGGGTTGTGCAGGTAGAGCGGCGACGAAAGCGGGTCCTCGTACTGCGGGCGCGAGAGCGAGGTCAGCCTTGAGAAGGCGGCGAGGGGTCCGAGCGGGAGAGCGCACCGTGTCCTCGGAGCCAGGCGGGTGCGGCAGCAAGCTCGTGACGTCGTCTGCAGAAGGAGGAAGCCCGTCAGCACTGCTCTAGTGGGAAGAGAGGAGGAAGGCGACGACAACGCACCCTCGTTGATGGCGGCCGCCCAGCCCGTCGCCGCGCTCGTCATCTTGTCGGCCGCGTAGCAGAAGAAGAAGACGGACGCGCGCTCGTCGACCTCCTCGCGGTCGCTCGTCGGGGCGAGCATGCTCTTGTCCTTGAGGCGCCGCTGCCGCCGGTGCGCGTTCTCGGTGCGCGCCGGCTCGCCGCCGGGTCCGTCGCCGCCACCGCCGCCGCCGCCGGGCGACGCTGCGCCGACGGGCGCGCGCCGCACGTGGTTGAGGCCGACCGTGACGGCGAGGCGGGCCGCCATGGCGCTGACGAGCCACGTGTCGCCGAACCGGGCGTCGGTGTAGGCGCAGAAGCAGCACAGGACGCTCGCCTGGACGACCTGGAGGAGCTGGCGCCCGCGCTGGAAGGCCGGGTCGAGGGCGCGCTCGGCGAGCTTGGCGTGGTGCGACGAGAGCGAGCTCTTGGGCGACCAGTACCGCGGCTCGTGCGGCGCGTAGAACGACTCGGGGACGAGGAGGGCCGCCGTCGCGACCATGGCGTGGAGGAGGCACGGCGACGGCGAGCGCGGGTCCGACGGCAGCTCGAGGTAGGTGAGCGACTGGCGGAACCGGCGCTCGTTGATGAGGCCCGTCGCGAGGTGGGGCTTGGCAAAGTAGACGTCGACGAGGCGCGCAAACAGGCCCGGGCTCGGGAGGTCGGACGGGTACGACGAGTGGGTGAGCGCGCCCCAGTTGATGGTCGGGAGCGGGAGCTGGTACAAGGGCTCGGCGGCCGTGGCGAGGTCGGTCAGGTCCGAGCCGGTCGAGTAGGGCGCGCTGACGGACGACGACCAGACGAGCGACGTCGACGCCGCCGGGTAGTAGTTGGTCGAGGCCGACGACGAGAAGGTCGGGGTCGAGGTCGACCAAGTCGGCGGCGGGTTGGCGTCGAGCGTGTGCGACGACGTGCTCGCGATAGGCTGCGGCGAGTGCTCGGGCTGCTGCTGCTGCTGAGGCCTCTGCTGGCTGAGCTGCTCCTTGAGCTCGGCTGCAGGTGTGGATGGAGCCGTCAGCCGTCGCTCGACTCGTGCGCAGATGGCGGGAGGAGGGCGCACCGATTTGTGCGGCGAGGTCGGCAATGGCGTCCGAGTCCTTGTTGACGGCGCCGGGCGAGGTCGACGTCTTGACCTTGGGGACGCCGGCATCGTAGACGCAGACGAAGCTCGACGGGTCCCTGCGGCGGCGGCGAACGAGGGGGAGTTAGTCGCGGTCGCGGCGAGGTAGGGAGCGAGGGCGAAATTGACGCACTCGCCGTGGGCGCGTGCCGACTTGGCGCAGCGTGCGCAGACTGGTCGTGCGCCGTCACCTGCGGAACGGGATTGAGGTCAGCATCATCTCCGACAGCGCGACGTCGGCCGGAGGGAGGAGGCGGAGGGGGACGGACACTTGACGCGGCGACGACGGCAAGTGAGGCAGGCCTGCGGGGTACACAGGTGAGCTCAAGCACAGCTGGGATAGCTGGGGACGGAGGGCGCACCTTGCCTCGTTCGAGCGAGGGAGGGTGAGCCGAGCCGACGGACGAGAGGGGTGCGCCCGTCTCGAGTGCGACCGAGAAGCGCGACGCGGTGCCGATGGGCGGGGTGCGGTCGGGAGGCATGCTGGGTGGGTGCTCGAGTCGCACAGAGAGTGCAGGAAGCGCAGGAGAGGGGCGCGGACTACAGAAGAGCGAGCGAGCGGGGAGGCGCGAGGCGGTGGAGAGCGAATCCCGACCTCGCCTCGGGGGGATCCAGCTTGAGCCTGTGTGTACTGTAGAGATAAGTCGCTACAAGTACAGCTCCTCGCGAGCCTCTCCCAGTAAGTAGGGAGCGGGAACGGCGGGCTGATTACGGTTGGTCAAGCGGAAGCGAGACGAGTCGCTCCTCGCCCTCGTCCCCGTCAGCCCGCCCCAGCCAGGCGTGTGCTGCTCGCCTGTACAGCACCCCGACACTCGCTCTCGAGCAACCCCGGCCTTCGACCGCCCGCGCCGAGCCCTCGCCGAGTCGTCGTTGCCCGCGTCCGTCGCCCCTCGCCGCGACGCCCACTCAGCACTCGACAACCACCGGCGCGCCACTCTAGCCCAGGTGAGCATCCACTCCGGCCCGCACTCGACCCACTCGCGCCCTCAAAAGCACCCCCGGCGGCCAAGTGGCGGAGCGTGGAGGACCTCGGTCGCGAGCGACGAGATGGCAGCACCGGCTCGACCGAGCAGGGGCCAGAGGAGGACACAGCGCGGTGCAGCAGTGCCCTGCTTCGTGCAGCAGCCCGTCTGACCCATCCCGCTCCTCTCTGCGCAGGCTCTGTCGACCCTCCTCTTCCCCCCTCGCCTCGTCCACATCTCCCGGCCTCGTCTCGACCTCGTCCAGCCTCACGACCCGACGAGCCAGCGCCTCAGGGCCTCGACGCACCCGCTTCACCGCGCGCACCCCTCGGCTCTCGGTACCTCGACCACCGCGACCGCCGCGCGCCACCACCTCCTCGACCACCTCGCGCCATGTCGTACGACTACGCCAACTACTCGCAGGCCTATGACGGCGTCATGGACGACGGCTACGGCTACGGCGCCGACGCGGCAGCAGCCGCCGAGGCCTACGCCGACGAGACGGTCACCCAGGAGGACTGCTGGGCCGTCATCGCCGCCTACTTCGAGGACAAGACGCTCGTCAGCCAGCAGATCGACTCGTTCGACGAGTTTGTCAACAACACGATGCAGGAGCTCGTCGACGAGTCGGGCTCGCTCATCCTCGACCAGAACATGCAGCACACGGGCAAGCAGAACGACCAGACAAAGCGCTACGAGCTCAACTTTGGCCAGATCTACCTCTCGCCGCCGACCCAGACCGAGGCCGACGGCACCGTCGCGCCCATGTTCCCCAACGAGGCCCGCCTGCGCAACTTGACGTGCGTCCCCCTCCTCTCCCTCCTCGCTCTCCTCCTCGCCTCCACCTCGTCGACCACACCCTGACCCGCTCCTTCCTTGCTCCACCTCGCAGCTACTCGGCACCGCTCTACATCGACCTCAAGAAGCGCGTCCTCGTCCAGGCGAGCGACGAGCCCAATCCCGAGACGGGCGAGCTCGACTGGGTCGACGAGGACCCGGACGCGGCAGACGGCGACGGCGGGCCGACAGAGGAGAAGATCTACATCGGCAAGGTGCGTCGCTGCTCGTCTCTGGTCGAGAGCCGTCGAGGCCTTGACGTCGAGAGCGCCGGCTGACCCGCCTCTCGCGCGCTCGCCCGCAGGTGCCCATCATGCTGCAGAGCAAGTTCTGCATCCTCGACGGCCTCGAGGAGAAGGACAAGCTCGAGCTCAACGAGTGCCCGTTCGACAAGGTCCGTCTCCCGGTACTCGCCCGACCCTTTCCTCGTCGTCGACCTCGCTGACCTCGGACCCGCTCCCCCGTCGTGCGCAGGGCGGCTACTTCATCATCAACGGCTCGGAGAAGGTCCTCATCGCGCAGGAGCGCATGGCGACCAACCGCGTGTACGTGTTCGCCAAGTCGCAGCCGTCGCCCATCTCGTACCTCGCCGAGATCCGGTCGGCCGTCGAGAAGGGCGGCAAGACCATCTCGTCGCTCCAGATCAAGATGATGCGCCGCACCGAGCGCCAGTCGGGCGCGACGATGAAGAGCACGATCCCCTACATCCGCGCCGACATCCCGATCGTCGTCGTCTTCCGCGCGCTCGACATCATCCCCGACAAGGACATCCTCGACCACATCGTCTACGACCGCACCGACACCGAGATGTTCGAGCTCATGAAGCCCTGCCTCGAGGACGCGTTCCCGATCCAGTCTCGAGACGTGCGTTTCGCGCCCTCCTCTCTCTTCTCGCTTCGTTCCCCTCGAGCGAGACGAGCTCGTGCTGACGCTCTCTTCTCTCTGTCGTCCTCCCTGCTCGCAGGTCGCCCTCGACTTTATCGGTCGCCGCGGCACCGTCTCGGCCCTGTCGCGCGACCGCCGCATCAACTACGCGCAGGAGATCCTCCAGAAGGAGATGCTGCCGCACGTGTCGATGGCGCCCGGCCAGAACACCAAGAAGGCCTTCTTCTTCGGCTACATGGTGCACCGCCTGCTCCTCGCGGCGCTCAAACGCCGAGAGCTCGACGACCGCGACCACTTTGGCGCCAAGCGCCTCGACCTCGCCGGCCCGCTCCTCGCCGCCTTGTTCCGCATGCTCTTCCGCAAGCTCACCAAGGACGTATACCGCCACCTCCAGAAGGTGAGCACCCTCTCTCGGCGCTGCTCGCGGCGACGACGAGGACGAGCGTGAGGCTGACCCTCTCCCTCCCTCTCTTCTCTCCCTCCCTCTCTCCTTTCCTTCTCCCTTTCCCCTCGCTCGCAGTGCGTCGAGACGAGCAAGCCGTTCAACATCAACTCGGCCGTCAAGTCGACGACGATCACCAACGGCCTCAAGTACTCGCTCGCGACGGGCAACTGGGGCGACCAGAAAAAGGCCATGTCGGCCAAGGCGGGCGTCTCGCAGGTGCTCAACCGCTACACGTTCGCGTCGACCTTGTCGCACTTGCGGCGCACCAACACGCCGATCGGCCGCGACGGCAAGATCGCCAAGCCGCGCCAGCTGCACAACACGCACTGGGGCATGGTCTGCCCCGCCGAGACGCCCGAGGGCCAGGCGTGCGGCCTCGTCAAGAACCTCGCCCTCATGGCCTACATCTCGGTCGGCACGCCGTCGGCGCCCATCGTCGAGTTCCTCGAGGAGTGGGGCATGGAGAACCTCGAGGAGTACTCGTCCGACATGAGCAAGGCGACCAAGGTCTTCGTCAACGGCGTGTGGCAGGGCGTGCACCGCGACCCGGCCCAGCTCGTGTCGACGATCAAGTCGCTCCGCCGGCGAGGCGACATCTCGTACGAGGTCTCGATCGTGCGCGACGTGCGCGAGCGCGAGCTGCGCCTCTTTACCGACGCCGGCCGCGTCTGCCGCCCGCTCTTCGTCGTCGAGGACCAGCGCCTCGCCCTGCGCAAGGAGCACATTGACGCGCTCAACCGCGACCCGGCCGGCCAGGCGCTCGACGACGACGAGGACGAGGCGGCGCGCAAGCTCAAGTGGAACGACCTCGTCGAGCAGGGCATCGTCGAGTACCTCGACGCCGAGGAGGAGGAGACGGTCATGATCTGCATGACGCCCGAGGACCTCGAGTCGTCGCGGCACCACGCCGAGACGGGCGAGCTCGAGGTGACGGCCGGCGGCCTCGGCGACGCGTCGGCGACGGTCAAGGCGACGGGCGCCGCCAAGACGCACACGTGGACCCACTGCGAGATCCACCCGAGCATGATCCTCGGCATCTGCGCGTCCATCATCCCGTTCCCCGACCACAACCAGTCGCCGCGCAACACGTACCAGTCGGCCATGGGCAAGCAGGCGATGGGCGTCTACCTGACCAACTACCAGGTCCGCATGGACACGATGGCCAACATCCTGTACTACCCGCAAAAGCCGCTCGCGACGACGCGCTCGATGGAGTACCTCCACTTCCGCGAGCTCCCCGCCGGCCAGAACGCCATCGTCGCCATCCTGTGCTACTCGGGCTACAACCAGGAGGACTCGGTCATCATGAACCAGTCGTCGATCGACCGCGGCCTGTTCCGCTCGCTGTACTACCGGTCCTACATGGACCAGGAGAAGAAGTCGGGCCAGGTCCAGCTCGAGGAGTTCGAGAAGCCGACGCGCGACTCGACCCTGCGCCTCAAGCACGGCACGTACGAGAAGCTCGACGCCGACGGCCTCGTCGGGCTCGGCGAGCGCGTCGCGGGCGAGGTGCGTCTCTCTCACCTTCCTCGCCGGCGTCAACCCGAGCTGACCTCGCTCTCCCTCTCCCTCCTCCTTCCTGCCTCTCTCTCCTTCTCCTCATCCTGCTCGTCGCTCGCAGGACATCATCATCGGCAAGACGGCGCCGCTGCCGACCGACTCGGAGGAGCTCGGCCAGCGCCTCAAGACGCACACCAAGCGCGACGTCTCGACGCCGCTCAAGTCGACCGAGAACGGCATCGTCGACCAGGTGCTCCTCACGACCAACTCGGAGGGCCTCAAGTTCGTCAAGATCCGCGTGCGCTCGACCCGCGTGCCCGAGATTGGCGACAAGTTTGCTTCTCGACACGGCCAGAAGGGCACGATCGGCATCACGTACCGCCACGAGGACATGCCCTTCTCCCCCGAGGGCACGACGCCCGACATCATCATCAACCCGCACGCCATCCCGTCGCGCATGACAATCGGCCACTTGGTCGAGTGCCTCCTGTCCAAGGTGTCGACCATCACGGGCAACGAGGGCGACGCGACGCCGTTCAGCGAGGTCACGGTCGAGGCCATCTCGTCGCTCCTGCGCAACTACGGCTACCACTCGCGCGGCCTCGAGGTCATGTACAACGGCCACACGGGCCGCAAGCTCCAGGCCCAGGTCTACCTCGGCCCGACCTACTACCAGCGCCTCAAGCACATGGTCGGCGACAAGATCCACGCGCGCGCACGAGGACCGGTGCAGATTCTGACGAGGCAGCCCGTCGAGGGTCGCTCGCGCGACGGCGGCCTCCGGTTCGGCGAGATGGAGCGCGAGTGCGTCTCTCCTCTCTCTCCTCTCTTCAGCGGCCCTCCTTCGCCGTGCTGACCCTCTCGGTCTCTCTCGCAGCTGCATGCTCGCGCACGGTGTCGCCGGCTTCCTCAAGGAGCGCGTGTTCGACGTCAGCGACGGCTACCGGGTCCACGTCTGCGAGATGTGCGTCTCGCCTCCCTCTCCCTCTCTCGCGCTCAGGTCTCCTCAGGCACAGTCTCTGACTCGGGCTCGGCACCTTGACACTCGCAGCTGCGGCTTGACGGCCATCGCCAACCTCAAGAAGCAGTCATTCGAGTGCCGAGCGTGCCGAAACAAGACGGCCAGTGCGTCGCTGCTCCTCTCCTCCTCCTTGACTCTCCTTGACGAGGCTCTCCTGCTGACGCTCTCGCGCTCTCGCAGTCGCCCAGGTCCACATCCCTTATGCAGCGAAGCTGCTGTTCCAGGAGCTCCAAGCGGTGCGTCCTCGAGCTCCCCTCTCGCGCGCTCGCTCGCTCGGCTGAGCCGCACCCCTGAGCGTCGCTGACATCTTCCGCCTCTCTTCTCGTCCCTCGCTCGCAGATGAACATCGCTTCCCGGTTCGGGTTCGAGGACAAGGCGAGCGAGAACGTCGCCCGTCAGCAGGCCATGTCGTGAGCGAGAAGGTCGAGCAGGGAGCGGGCGAGGGGTCGGGCTTGTCGGCGTGTTGTACGATGCCGAGTGTGCAAGGCAGTTCACCCATGTTCAGAGGAGCCCGTGCGACACGAGAAGGAAGCAGCGAGCCGAGGAGGTTGCGAGCGCTCGAACCCCGTCTCTCGCCTTCTTCGAACTCTCGTTCCCGCCAACGCACAGGCTCTTTGTTCGCACTCGCCAGACCTTCTCGTCCGACTCGCCGCGCTGCTCGTCGGCGCAGGAGAACCGCCGCAGACGGCGAGTCGTTGAGCAGCACGCTTTCCTCGCTCGCCGGCGTTCGTCTCTCCTGCTCTCCATCGTAAGCAGCTCGCCACCATCGCGAGCAGCTCGCCAAGTAAATCGAGACTCGCTCGTCTAAATCTGCTCGGTCTATGAAGGAGGGGATGCCGACAAGCGGCGGTGCAATCGCCGAGGACCCGGGGTCAAAGCGCGCACGACGAGAGAGAGGCATTTCCTGCGCCGTCTGCCACGGTCTTCCCGCTCGACCGTGACCTTCTCGAAAGGTCCGGAGAGAGGCTTCTGGGAAGAGCAAATGCAGAAAGGCGGGCTCTCGAGCAACGTCCTCCTGCTCCCTCCGCCTTCTCAAGCACAGAGTTGAACGGCAGGCCTCTCGAGCGGCGCTTCACGCCGCCTCCATCGTCGAGTATCCGTCTCGCAAAACCGTCAGAGAGCCTCCAGGAGCAGGAAGTGCAGAATTGCGAGCTTTCGAGCGACGTCGTCCCCCTCGCTCGGGCCTTCTCAAGCACAGAGTCGGGCGGTGAGCCTCTCGAGCGGCGCTTCGTTGGGCCTCCATCGTCGAGTACACGTCTCGACGGGTCGGTGCAGAGCCTCTCGGGACCAGGGAGTGCAGAATTGCGAGCTTTCGAGCAACGTCGTCCTCCTCGCTCGGGCCTTCTCAAGCACAAGGGCGGGCGGTGAGCGTCTCGAGCGGCGCTTCACCGGGCCTCCATCGTCGAGTAAGGGTCTCGACGGGTCGCGAGAGAGCCTTTAGGAGCAGGGAGTGCAGAACTGCGAGCTTTCGCGCAACGTCGTCCTCCTCGCTCGGGCCTTCTCAAGCACAAGGGCGGGCGGTGAGCGTCTCGAGCGGCGTTTCGCGCCGCCTCCATTGTCGAGAAGCTGTCTCGAGAGCTCGGTAGAGAGCCTCACGGGATCAGGAAGTGCAGAATTGCGAGCGAGAGAGCCACGTCCTCCTCCCCGCTCGGGCCTTCTCAAGCGTAGAGTTCTAGCCACTGCGAGCGGCTTCCTCTCTCGTGGCGACGAGGCGTGATCGAAATGAGTGATGCAGCACGCTCAACAGAAATACAGATAGTCGGTCGCCGTCCCACGCCTCAAAGCCGCAGCGTCTGCGGCGCTCGAGCCCCTTCCGACGTCCTCCTCGTCCTCCCGCTCGAACCGCGCGTTTACCGGCCAAAGTAGCGGACTTCTGCGTAGCGGAAGAGCGGGTACGTGATGAGGGACACGCCGGCCGAGATCTCGAAGCCTGCGGGCGGACGAGAGGCGTCAGCTTGAGGACAAGAGGAGCGAGGGCGAGGGGGAGGGGGAGGGGGAGGGGGAGGGACAGGAGGCGCACCGAGGTCACCGCCGTACGGCTTCGCGATGGCGAGCGCGATCGGGCCGACGTACCACGTCGCGGCCATGCCCATGACCACGACAGGGATGGTGCACGCGATCGAGGCGCAGCAGGCGATACCGGGCGGCAGCTTGCGGAAGTCGGCGACGTCGTCCCAGTTCGTCTTGGCGAGCGGGCCGTTCTTGCGGCGGAACCAGAAGACCTCGACGAAGACGATGGAAGCTAAAAACGCCGTGTAGTAGGCGAGAATACTGCGAGGCGTCAATGAGAGGCTCGTTAGCTGTCGGTCGAGGAGGACGCCGTCGCGAGCGTCGGCAAGAGAGGGAGAGGACGCACGCAGCAAAGTTGGAGACGATCTCGGAGAGGTGCTCACGGCCGGCGAGGGCGCACGCGAGGTAGATCGCCGTGAAGAGGATGACGAAGAAGATGCGAGGGACGCGCAGGAGGATGGGGTGGATCGCCTGGATGCAGAGCGCGCCTGCTCGTGAACGTCTAGTCAGCTTGGCGCTCTGGAGTGACGGCAAGATGAAGGAGGACAGAGGGCGAGGGTGAGGGAGGCGCACCAGAGTAGGCATTGGGGATTTGCGCCGAGACGGTCGAGAAGGCCAACAGGACCATGAGGAACTTGCCGAACCCGCCAGCATTGGTAATGAGGATGTGGCCAACGACTGCGCGCAGGAAAACGTCGAGGAGCGTCAGCGACCAGGATAGAGCCAGGCTCATCGAGAGGTCCGAGCGGCCGACGCACCACCACCAAGCGAGTCCTCCTCGAACGCCGTCACGTAGTCGGACTTGCTCAGGGCCTGCAGCACGCTGACGAGTCAGCTCATGTCCTTGCGAGAGGAAGCTCGACCAGCTCTGCGCCCCGAGAGCGTAGAAGGCCCGAGCGAGGTCCGTGCGCGAGAAGGTAACGCACCATGAACGTCGCCGACACGGTACAGGTAAAGACGATCGGGAGGTACATGCCGATCCAGGTCGAGCACCAGATGATCCACGACGGCGTCGACGCAGGGACCGTGATGTTGTAGTCGGCGGCGATCGAGGTCCAGCCCTGCAGCGAGAGAGGGAGTCAGGTCAGCGTACATCCTTTCGAGGCTCGAGAAAGCGTCACGAGATACGACGCACCGATCCCTGTGCGAGGAAGACGCAGAAGTAGGCGAGGGGAGGGCGAAGAAGAAGGTCAAAACAGGTGTGCGAGGAGGGGTCCGAGCGAGGTCAAGGACGACGCACGACGCTAAACATGATGCCGAGGAAGGAGAGCACGTCGCCCGTGAGCTCACGACCCTCGTCCATGGTCGGCGTGAGGCGGTTGACGTCGTAGTCGCCGCGCCCGCCGAGGCCGAGGACGATGCAGTAGATGATGAAGGACGCGATCCAGGCCCAGCTGCGGACGAGGGAGCAGCGTCAGCATGCGCAATGCAGTGAAGGTCGAAGAGGGTGCGCCAGGCGGGAAGGTTGTAGAGAGCGCGCGAGGCGGGAACGTCGAGGAGAGAGAGACTCGCCGCTCCCAGTAATGAACGTAGCGGTATCCAAAGACGCAGAGAACGAGGACGACGACTGTCAGGACCACGATGCCGACGACGAGCGAGCAGCCGTTGATGGCTCGGAGCGCCTGGCCGCCGACGATCGCAGTCGAGATGCTGCAAAGAAGAGTCGGTCAGCCGTGCTCGAGGAAGAGGTCGAGGGCGGGAGAGAGCCGCACCTGTAACAGATCTGCACGATCGCGTTGACGAGCGTCATGAAGGCGGTACCGGGGAAGCCGCCGGCGAAGCGCGCGATGGCCATCGTGCGCAGGCCGGTCTTGGGGCCGAGCTGCGAGAGCGACACAGCGTCAGCTTCGAAAGCAGGAGGAGACGCCGCAAGGGAGCAGGCGCACCGTCGCCATGGTTGCCGAGACGGCGCAGCCGAGAGCGACGCCGAGGTAGATGACGGCGAGCGACGTCTTGAAGTCGAGCGTGTAGTACTGGGAGGACGACGCGAGGTGAGTCCTGGCTCGAGTAGAGAGAGGCTCGAGAGCACGCACGAGACTGCCCAAGTAGCCCGTTGCCAAGCAGCTGAACGACAGGTTGACCGAGAACCAGAACGTGACCTGGAGCGAGGAGGAGCAAGGTCAGCGCTCAGGCCCCTTGAGCGGCCCCGCAACCGAGCGCGAAAGGGTCGCACCTGGAGAGCATCACGGCGAGCAATGGAGAGCAGCAGGACGGAGCACAGGGAGGATGCAGTCAGCGACGAGGCTCGGAGCCGACGCGCGAGCGCGAGACGACCTCGAGCGCACCTGTCGCAGCGCCAACCGCCACAGCGGGAGCTGCGCGCGCATGCTCGTCAGCGAGTGCTCTTCGGGTGCAGGGGCAGGAACTGGAAGCGTGGACGCACCTCGTCTCGCTGATCCTCGGGCACCCGCTCGAGCGACCTCGTCTCGACGCCGAGCGTCTTGAGATGCCGGCTCAACTTCACGAACGGGCCCTCGGTCTCGCTCACGATCTCGTGCTCGTGCGAGGCTGCAGTCGGCACGTCGCTGCCCTTGTTGCTGAGGGCCTTCTCCTCGTCGCCGGCGGTCGAGAGCTCGGACGGGGTGCGGGCCGCTGCCGGGTGCGAGGCCGGGGTTGACATTGCTGCTGGGCGTTCGAGAGGGTGCGAGGCGAGCAGCCGGGGCGGGTGCGGCGTGCGGCAGCAGCAGCGAGCGAGCTGTGGTGGCGAGGAGAGGGAGGGGCGAAGCTTTGCCTCGGTTAGCCCGGTCGGGCGGTCGGAGAGCGGGGGTCGCACGGACACCGCGTGTTCGCGTTCGGACGCGACGCCGCGCACCCAAACTTGGGCCTCCCCCGCCGCGCTCCATCCTTTATCGGAATCAGCGCTCGCCCACCCCGTCGATATCCTCGCCGCCTCGCCCGCTGACATTGAGAGCTTCGTCAGGCTCTCAGCTCGTACAGCGCTCGCCCGCCGCCCGCGCAGACGCCGACTCGGGTCGCCCTATCGCTCGCCGCTCGTCGACGCTGCCCCTGCGCACCTCCACGCTCTCAGTGCGGCCTCGACGGGACGGACTTGCACGGACAGGGCGATCCGGCAGCGCGCAGCGTGGTGCGCCGGTCGCGTGAGCAGGTCGAGCGCGCGCGACCCGACCCGCTGGGTCCTCTCGCCCGCTCACCCGCGCAGCGTGCGCAAGGAGAGCGCGAGCTAGGCGAGCGAGCCTCACCAGACGAACCGAGAGCCCTGCGAGCGCCCTCGAGGAGCGAGCGGGAAGCTGTCGCGCTCGCCGCCGCTCTTCACGAGCAAGGCTGGGCTCGTGCGCATGCCGCTCGTCGATGCGCGAGCATGCTCGAGTTGCACTTGCGCTACGACCCTCGCGCCGTCGGCAAGGGCGGAACCTCGTCGCCCTGCGTGACGCTCCTCCTCATGCTCTTGCCGAGGAGCCCGAACCCGCCGCTCACCCTCCTCGCCACCTTCGAGCCCGCGCCCGAAGCAGTGCCGCCCGTCGTCGCCGACGAGTCGCTCGAGCGCGTCGAGAGCGAGCTGCCCGGCCGTCGAGAGGGTGGCGGCCCGAGCGGGACGACGGGCGTGCTCCTCCCGCTGCGGCTGCTGCTGCTCGCCGGCACCATCCCTCGCCCGCCCACGCTCGCGCTCGCGCTCCCACTCGCGCTCGTGCTCGACGCCGCGCTCCCGCTGCGCCCATGCACGCTGCGCGACAAGCCCGCGACGGGCGGCGCGCCGCTCGTCCCGCTCACCGAGCGACGCTGCGTTGCGCCGCCTCCTGGGCCGAGCGACCTGCCGAGCCCGAGCGCCGAGCCCGGGCGCGTGCTCGCGCGCGTACTCGTGCCCGAGACTGAGCCCGAGGCAAGGCCCTGCGTCGGCGTCGGCGAGCGCGAGGGGAGGCTCGAGGGCGGCGCGGGCGAGACGGGGCGCGACGACGAGGCCGAGAGGTGGCTCATGCGGCTCGAGGGCCGCGGCGGCGCCGCGAGCGACGAGCGCAGGTACGACGAGCGCGAGGGCGGGCGCGACGACTCGCGCTGGGCGTCGACGCCGGTGCTGCCGAGCCGGCTCGGCGGGCGCATGCTCACCGCCGCCGCCGCGCCGTTGAGCCCGCGCATCGTCGAGCTGCGGGCCATGCCGCCACCGACGCCCGCTGCTGTCGACGCCGACGCTGCCGTCGGCGACCCGATCCTCGGGATGGCGCTGCCGCGCATGACGCTCGTGCGGCGGTGGTCGAGCCGGTTCGTGAGGGCGCGCACGCGCGTCGTCATCTGCTGCATGTCGCGGATCATGGTCGCCGTGTCGGTGCGCGGGATGCCGCGCGCCGGGCTCTGCGGCAGGCGCGAGGCGGCGGCCGCCTTGGACGGCGACGAGAGGACGGGCGTCGACGGCGAGCTCGTCAGGCCGCCTGCGCCGCCGCCGCGGGCCAGGTGCGCCGTGCGGGTCGAGCGCGCGAGAGAGGGTGCGCCCTGGACGAGTGGAGCGCGGAAGGGCGCAGGGCTCGAGGGGATGGCGGAGAACGAGGTCGAGCGGGCGATCTTGGAGGGGGAGGGGGATGCGAGGGTCGAGGGCAGCGCAGGCGCGGTCGAGGTCGCCGAGGGACGGATACGCGAGGAGAGGAGAGGCGTCGGGTCGGAGTGGTCGATCGAGGGCGAGGGCGAGTCGGGAGGAGCGGGCGAAGAAGTGCGGCGCGGCGGTAGGTCCTCGCCGAGCGCAAGTGCGCTCGACGAAGGGAAAGGGGAGGGCGACTCGGGCTCGACAGGCGTCGTTGAGGCAGTAGAGGGGGCTGCAGGTGGTGGGGGAGCGGTGGCGAGCTGAGTCCTCGTGAAGGAGAGCTCCTCGTTGACCTCTGCGAGGGGTGGATTGACGTCAGCCCGAGCGAGATCTCGACGGCAGACGGCAAGGAGAACGCACCGCGTAGCTCGTCTTTGAGCCTCTGCACCTCCTCGTCGAGCTGCGCCTTGGTGACGAGCTCCTCCTCGAGGAGGGCGATGCGCTCGAGCGACTTGTTGTACCGCGTGTCGAGGTCTTGCAGCGACGAGTCCTTCTCGCTGCGGCCGGCAAGATGGTGCACGAGTCAGTCTCTCGGCGACAAAAGATCGAAAAGACGCGGGCCTCGAGGAGGGACGCACCGCTCGCTCTTCTCGAGGTCGTCGTTGTCGAGCTCCATGTCGCGGACGCGGGCGCGCAGGCTCTTCTCGATGGCGCGCAGCGTCTCGAGCTCGCGCTGCATGTGCGAGATGGTGGTCGTGTGGTCGCGGAGGGCCGTCGTGTACTTGGTCTTCCAGTCGTCTGCCTGGTTCTTTGCGTCGTCGAGGTCGCGGCGGAGCGACTTTTCGGCTTGCTCGACGCGCTCGAGTTCTTGCTCGAGCTCGGCCTGGAGCTCCTTGGACGACTCGGTAAAGTCGAGAATGTCCTGCTCGGCGTTTGCGAGCTGCGACTGGAGCGAGCGGCAGCGGTCGCGGTAGTGGGCGAGGGCGGCGGCGTCCGAGTCGAACGAGCTGCGGGCGAGAGGGCACGTCAGCTCACTCGCAGTACGACCTAGCTGAAGGAGAGGGCGCACGGGTTGTCATCGTCGGCCATGGTGGCCTTGAGGGACGCGAGGTCGAGGGCCGGGGTTGAAGGAGCGTGCCGAGTGCGGCGGCGGCACGGGGCAAGTGCGCAGCTGGTGGAGCCACGAGTAGTGGTGCTCCCGAGTCGAGCGAGCGTGCTCTGTGCCCTGCTCGCAGAGGGCGAGGGGCTGGTGGTGGTGCGAGAGCGACGACGAGCGGGGCGGTGAAGGCGACGGCGCCCCTCGTCGGCCGTGGCGACCAGGGCGGCGATCGAGGACGTGCTACACTGTACTGCAGCTCTGCAAGGCAATCCAGCCTGCCCCGAGTCAGTCGAGCCACGAGCTGACTCGCCCGAGAAGACGACGTCGACCTCGTGGGGCCGTCGAGCGCTTTCCTCCCCGCCGACAACCACAGCAGCAGCGTGCACGACTAGAGCGTCCAGCCATGCTCGTGTTCGTCCTCGAGCACCTGCACACCAAGCCGGCCCCGGTCCCCGCGTGGGTCCCGTCGCTCGTCCTCGCGGTCGGGTCGACTGCGCTCGCACTCGGCCTCGCCCTCTCGCACCCGCCAAGGCGTCAGCCCATCCACCTCCCCCTCGACCACGACCACGATGCAGGCTCGCAGCCGCTCGTCGTCGCCCGCCTCGAGGAGGACGACGAGGCCGACCCCTCGTCCTTCTACCCGCGCCTGCGCCTGCACAAGCTCGCAACCACCGTCACCCTCGTCACCCTGCTCGCCGTAGAGCTCTTCAGGGCCGCGTGGGACGCGACCGTCGTCGGCACCCCGAGGTGGACCGTCTGGATCGAGCGCCTCAGCCCGCTCGCCCTGTGGGGGACGGCGAGCGTCGTCTCGCTCGTCTCGCTCCCGTTGAGCAACTCGCGCCGGTCCATCGACCTCCACTGGCGCTTCACCGTCGCCCTCTTTGCCCTCGCCGCGTCGGCCTTCGCCCTCACCCTCCTCCGCCTCGTCCTCCCGCGCACCACCGGGTGGTCCTTCCTCCCGCCGCGGACCCTCGAGCCCGCCTACTTCGTCGCTCCCGGCACGGCGACGACCATCACCGAGGTTACCTTCGTCGAGGCGCAGCCCCTCGACCCGCACCTGTACACGGCCCAACTCGCCCTCGTCCTCACGACCTCGATCCTCACCCTCGCCGCCTTCCTCCTCACCGGCACCACCCCGCGCTGCGCACCCCTCGTCCACCCCAAGACGCACCAGCCCGTCGTCACCCTCGCGTCGTGCTCGCCGTTCGGGTACCTGCTCTTCAACTGGGTCACGCCCGTCCTCCACCAGTGCTACTCGAGCGACTCGATCGACGAGCAGTCGCTCCCGGCCCTCCCCGCCGCCGACCGCGCCCACAACCTGTGGGAGCGCTTCCGCCTCACCGACGGCCTCATGGCGCGCGCCCCGAAGCGGTGGAACCGCCTCCTGTACCGCCTCATCGTCGTGAACCGCCGCCTCTTCGCGTGGCAGATCGCCCTCTCGGTCACCAACGCCCTCCTGTACTACGTTCCCGCCGCGTTCCTTCAGCGCCTCGTCGGCTTCCTCGAGGCGCGCGGGACCGACCAGGCGCAAACGCTCCAGTGGGCCTACGTCTACGTCATCGGCCTCTTCGCCGGCATCGTCGTCGAGAGCCTCGTCTCGGGCCAGCTCTGGTTCGGTGCGTCTCGCGTCTCTCCTCCCTCTCGGCATCGTCGGAGCACTCGTTGACTCGATCGCGCCCTCCCCGTCACCAACTTCCCCTGCTTCCCTCGACTCGCTCCCCTATCCCTTGCCCGCTCGCAGTCAGCAACTCGCTCCTGTCGACCCGCATCCGCGTCCAGCTCAACACGCTCATCTTCGACAAGACGCTCAAGCGCAAGGACGTCGCCAACGTCGGCAACGCGTCGGGCAAGCCCAACGGCGCCACCTCGACGGCGGCGCCCTCGTCGCGCGCGAGCGGGACGAGCGACAGCGGCGACGGCGACAGCGACGAGTCGGACGAGGCCGACACCAAGTTCAGCACCAAGTCGTCGCTCACCAACCTGTTTGCGATCGACTCGGAGCGGTGCGTCCTCGTCCTCGTCTCCTTCTCAGGTGGCGCTCCTCTCGACCATTCAGCTCACGATCCACCTCTCCCGCAGCGTCGCCGACTTCTCGATCTGGTCGTTCACCTTTGCCGACGCGCCCATCGAGATCCTCCTCGGCACGGGTGCGCTCGAGCCCCTCTTCCGCTTCCGGACCCGCTCAGCACGAGCTCGACAAGCTGACGCCCTTCCTCTCTCGCTGCGCAGTCTTCCTCTACTCGCTTATCGGCTATGCGTCGCTCATCGGCATCAGCGTCGCCATCCTGTTCCTGCCCCTCAACCACTACGCGTCCAAGGCGTTCACGACGACGCAGGAGCGCCTCATGAGCACGCGCGACCGCCGCGTCAGCCTCGTCAACGAGGTCCTCGGCAGCATCCGCTTCGTCAAGTTCATGGCGTTCGAGCGCCCATTTGAGGAGCGCATCCTCAAGGCCCGCGGCGACGAGATCCGCGAGCTCCGCCGCAACTTCTTCCTCGAGATCGCGTTCCAGGGCATCTACAGCATCTCGCCCATCCTCGTGCGTCCCTCGCCTCGCCTCCCTCTCTCGCCCGAGCCTCGCAGCAGCGACTGACGACCCCACGCCGTCGCAGTGCGTCCTCGTCAGCTTCTGGGCGTTCACGAGCCCGCTCCTCATGGGTCGCGAGCTCACGCCGAGCATCGCCTTTACCGCCCTCAGCGTCTGGAACGAGCTCAGGGTGCGTCCTGTCGCTCTCTCGAGGCCCGAGTCGATCTTGAAGCTGACGCTCTCCTCCGCGAACCCGCTCGCAGTTTGCGCTCAACGTCATTCCGGACGTCATCGTGTCCCTCTTCCAGTGCCTCGTCTCGCTCCGCCGCATCGACGCCTACCTCGACACGCCCGAGGTCGAGCTCGCCGCCGCCCTCGAGGACGCGACCGCCGTCGCCGACGTCGAGGCGCAGCAGCACCACGACCAGGCGCAGCAGCAGCCCCGCATCGCGTTCGACAAGGCGACCATCACGTTCCCGCAGGACCGCCGTGACCTGGACGCCGACGAGCCCGAGACCAAGCCGTTCGAGCTCCAGGACGTCGAGGTCGAGTTCCCGGTCGGCGAGCTGAGCCTCATCTGCGGTCGTCTCGGCAGCGGCAAGACGCTGATGCTCCTCTGTGCGTCCTCTCTATCGCACTCGTTCAGCTGAGCGCACTAGCTGACGCCCTCTGGGCCTCGCTCGCAGCGCTCCTCGGCGAGGTCGACGTCCTCTCGGGCTCGCTTTCGTGCCCTCGCTCCTCGCCCGGCGCCATCGCGCTCCCTTCGATCGCCTGGGACGCCTACCTGACGGACGACAACTGGGTCTCGCCGGCGCACGTCGCCTTCGTCCCGCAGCAGGCGTGGCTCCAGAACGCCTCGGTCCGCGACAACGTCATCTTTGGCCTGCCGTTCCGCGAGGAGCGGTACCGCGCGACGCTCGAGGCGTGCAGCCTTGTGAGCGACTTGGAGATCCTCGAGGACGGCGACTCGACCGAGATCGGCGAGAAGGTGCGCACGGGCCTCTTCCCTCACGGTCCCTCTCTGCGCCAACCTGCTGACGCTGCGCACGCCTCGCTCGCAGGGCATCAACCTCTCCGGGTGCGCAACGTCTCGAGCTTCATGCACGCCAAGCCTCTTGACGCTGACTCGCTCTCGACCTCTCCCCGCAGCGGCCAAAAAGCTCGCGTCTCGCTCGCTCGCGCCGTCTACAGCCGGGCCTCGGTCCTCCTCCTCGACGACGTTCTCTCGGCCGTCGACGCACACACGGCGGCGCATATCGTGCGTCCCCCATCTGCCTCGTCATCCTCGTCGAGAGAGAGCACCTGCTGACGCTCTCGCCCGATCGCGCGCAGTACGAGCACTGCCTCAAGGGCCCGCTCCTCAAGGGCCGCACGGCCATCCTCGTCTCGCACCATGTCGCCCTTACCGCACCCGGCGCAGCCTACGTCGTCCGTCGATGCCGCTCGCCGCTTCTCTTCTTTCTTCCCCGCTGACCTCTCTCTCCCTTCTCCGCTCGCGCAGGTCCAGCTCGCCAACGGTCGTGTCACCTTCAGCGGCACGGGCGCCGAGTTCCTCGACTCGGACGGCTTCAAGGCGGTCGACGGTCCCGGCGGTGCCGACGCCGACGAGCCGCCCACCTCGCCCGTCGCGACCAAGCAGGAGACCGTCTCGCTCCCCGCCGCACCCGCCGCGCCCAAGCCCAAGGGCACGCTCCCGAACAAGCCCAAGAACAAGACGTTCGCCCAGGTCGTCGCGCAGAGCAAGCGCGATGGGACGCCGGCGAGCAGCGCCGACGTGACGAGCGCGAGCGAGATCGGCTCGGACGACGACGACGACGACAGCGACTCGGACCCGCAGATCGACAAGCCCGGCGGCGCCGCCGACGAGGTGAGCGGCGAGCAGCAGGACACGGTCAAGGGCAAGGTCGACGACGAGCGCAAGCCGCGCAAGCTGGTCGAGGACGAGGCGCGCGCCGTCGGCAAGGTCAGCCTCGACGTGTGGAAGCTCTACCTCGGCCTCATGGGCGGTGCCTTCTTCTGGGTCGCGTTCGTCGTCACGTTCGGCGGCGCCAAGCTCAGCGATGTGTGCGTCGTCTCCTTCTCCTTCTCCCCTCGCGCGAGCAACAGCTGATCCTCAGGGACGCTCACAGCGCACAAACATGGTGGCTCGGCAAGTGGTCTGGCTCGTGTGCGTCTCTCTTCGAGCCGAGCAGCCGACGAGCAGCAGCTGATTCCTCCTCAACTTGATGCAGACGAGGACCCGAACGGGCCCGCCCACTCGACCAACTACTACCTCGCCCTCTACTCGGCTCTCTCGATCGGCGCCGTCCTCATCTCGACCCTTCAGTGGTGCGTCGACAGCTCCTCTCGCTCGTGAGCGCGCGCTCGGTGCTGACCCTGTCTCCCTCCCTCCCTGGGGCCTTCTCCTCCGCAGGCTCGTGCTCTATACTGGGACTCTGCGCGCTAGCGGTCGCCTGCACCAGATGCTCCTGCACTCGGTCCTGCGTGCGCCACTTCGTTGGTTCGACAGCCAAGCTCTCGGCCGCATCCAGGTGCGCTCGGACCCCTTCTCCTCCTTCTTCACCTCCTCGCTCCCTCCTCGCTTGGCAGATCAGCTGACTCTCCTCGGCCTGTAGAACCGGTTCTCGAAGGACCTCGAGGGCGTCGACGCGTCGCTGCCCGACAACTTTGGCCGCTCGCTCATGTACGGCCTCGGCGTCCTGACGACGCTCGCCGTCATCTCAAGCACCTCGCCGGCGTTCCTCGTCATGTTCGCCGTCATCGCCGTCGGCTACTTCCACTACGCGCGCCTCTTCTCGCACTCGGCTCGCGAGTTCCGCCGCCTCGACTCGGTGTCCAAGTCGCCCTTGTTCTCGATCTACGGCGAGGCGATCCAGGGCGTCGCCGTCATCCGCGCGTTCGGCAGCTCGGCGAGGTTCATGGCGCTCATGCTCGAGCGTGCGACGACGAACGTGTCGTTCTACGCCTACCTCTGGGGCACCAACGTGCGTCCCTCTCCCTCTCATCGTCGTTCTTCCCAAGCTTCCCCTCCGCGCCTGCGCTGACCTCGTGCGCCCTCCCGCCCGCAGCGTTGGCTCTCGATGCGCTTCTCGCTCCTGTCGGCCATCGTCGTCGCCCTCACGGGCTACGTCCTCATCGCCGCCGGCGACAAGATCGACGCGCCGCTCGCCGGCTTCACCCTCACGTTCGCGCTCAACATCTCGAACGAGATCCTCTTCCTCGTGCGCCGCTACACGCAGCTCGAGCTGTCGCTCGTCGGCGTCGAGCGCCTCAAGGCGTACAGCGAGATCGAGCAAGAGGTCCGTGCACCTCCTCTCCCCCCTCGTCGTTCAGCGCTGACCCCTCCGCGTCGTCTCGCAGGCTCCCGAGATCATCGAGCCGCGTCCACCCGCACACTGGCCGCAGGGCAACATCGAGGTCGAGAACCTCTCGATCCGCTACGCCGACGCGCTCCCCGACGTCCTGCACTCGCTCAGCTTCTCGATCAAGGCGGGCGAGAAGATCGGCATCGTCGGCCCGACCGGCTGCGGCAAGAGCACCATGATGCAGGCCTTCTTCCGCTTCGTCGAGGCGCGCGAGGGCAAGATCGTCATCGACGGCCTCGACATCTCCAAGATTGGCCTTCTCGACCTGCGCTCGAGGCTCACAATCGTGCCGCAGGACCCAGGTGCGCACCCGCCGTCGCTCTCTCGGTCTGTGACTGCTGCTGACGAAGCTTGTCGAGCGCGCAGTCATCCTCTCGGGCTCGCTCAGGTCGACGCTCGACATGTTCCTGCAATATGGTGCGCCTCGTCCTCCCGTTTGCTCCCCTTGAGTCTCGCTCCCTCGCTCACACCTCGCCTCCTCGCAGACGACGCCGAGATCTTTGACGCGCTTCGGCGAGTGCACCTCATCCGCGAGGGTGAGCGCCCCGACGACCAGGACGCGACGGCCAACCGCAGCGTCTTCTGGAACCTCGACTCGGAGGTTGCCGAGGGCGGCACCAACTACTCGACGGGTTCGTCACCCTCTCTCCCTGATGCTCGAACGACTGCTGACGGGCTCTCGCCACACAATGCTCCCTCTGCTCGCAGGTCAACGCCAACTCCTCTGCATGGCGCGGGCGCTGCTCAAGCGCAACAAGGTCCTCCTGCTCGACGAGGCGACGGCCTCGACCGACCACGAGACGGACGAGCTCATCACGCAGACGATCCGGCAAGAGTTCGCCGACTCGACCCTCCTCGTCATCGCCCATCGCCTGTGCGTCCCCTCGTCAGCCGCTCCTCCCCGCGCTACAGGCTGACCCTCTTCGCGCTCGCCTGCAGACGCACGATCATCGACTTTACGCGCGTGCTCGTGCTCGACCGCGGCGAGATCGTCGAGTTCGACTCGCCGGCCAAGCTCCTCGACGACCCCTCGAGCCGGTTCTACGCCCTCTGCCGCGCCAGCGGTCGTCGCGAGTTCGCCATCCTCAAGAAGATGGCGCAGGGACGGGCAAGGGTGACGCACAAGCCGCGCAAGGTGCGTCAGGACCGCCCCTCTCCGCCTCCTCGTCGACGGACCCGCTGACTGCCTCTCGCTCGCACGCTCGCAGCTCGTTCGCCGCTCGACGACGGGAACGACGGTCAAGCCTGAGGGTGGAGAGGCGAACGGTGGGACGGCGTAGACGCCGCAAGTTGCATGCGCATCGTCGTTTATCTCTGCTCGAGCGAAGAGGAGGTCCGAGAGCGAACGCCGCCGAGAGGCCTGAGCGGCCGAGTCGCCTCGAGAGCTTCGAGAGGCTGTGCTGTGGCTGTGCTGTGGCTGTGCGACGCGGCTTTCCTGCCCTCGTCCGCTTACGAGGAGAGCCGGCACGCTTGCAGCGAACCACGGCGCGGCAGCCGCCTCGTCAGCGATTCGGCCGGCAGGTCGGGGCGAGGCTCCGGATGTGGGGGCGATTGTCCGTCCTCCCTCTTCTCCTCCCTCTCGCTCTCTCACCACTCGCTCAGCTCTCGCTACAGCGCGTCATGACGACTCCTTACGGCCAGGGCAGCAAGTACACCCAGTGGGACTTCATCAAGGGCCACCTCACCGCTCGCGTCCCCGTTCCCGAGGCCAACCTCGAGGGACGAGTCGCCCTCATCACCGGCGCAACCTCTGGGTGAGCTCCTCTCACCTAGGCAGAGTCTGCGAGTGCCTGGGGAGGCACTGCAGAGTGCAACACGAGCGCAGGGATCCAAGCTGACCTCCCTCTTCCTCCTCCTCTTTCCGCTTCCTCCTCCCCGCAGACTCGGGTTCGCCGCAGCGCAGCACTTTGCTCGGCTCAACACGTCGACCATCATCTTTGCAGCACGCAACCCGGCCAAGGCCAAGCAGTACATCGAGCAGCTGTACAAGGACGTACCGACCTTTCGCGGCGAGGTCAAGACGGTCTCGCTCGACATGACGAGTTTCGACAGCGTGCGCGCCTGCGTCAAGGAGCTCGACAAGTACCCTCGCCTCGACTTTGCGCTCCTCAACGCCGGCATCGCCAACATGAAGCACGTCGAGACGGACGACGGCTGGCTCGCCGACATCCAGGTCAACGTCCTTTCGACAGGCTTGCTCGCCCTCCTCCTCTTGCCCAAGCTCCAGGCCACCGCAAAGCTTCCTCAACCTGCAAGCGCAAAACCGGCGAGCCTCAAGCCGCAGCTTCACATCGTCGCGTCCGAGGGTAAGCTCCCGCCCCGCTCGGTCCCCTCGTCGACTTTCTGGCGGCTCAAAGCTGACGGTCTCGGCCTCCTCGCCTCTCCACAGTGCACTACTGGGTCGCTCCAGCTACCGAGAAGCTCATGCTCGAGGCCGAGCACACGCTCAAGCTCGTGTCGACGCCCGACTTTCGCAAAAAGGTCCCGTTCAGCGAGATCTACCAGGTCACCAAGCTGTTCGACGTCTACCTCGCGCGCAAGATTGGCGCCCTCGACTCGGCCAAGGACGTCCAAGTCACGAGCTCGTCGCCCGGGCTGTGCAAGTCGTCGCTGCTCGACACGATGGGCCCGATCCTGTCCAGGTCCGCCACACCTCTCTCCCCGTTCCTCACACACTCGCTGACTCGATCTTCGGCAGGATCAACTATGCGATCGCCTGGCGTTCCGAGTTCGGCACGCGCACGTACATGCATGCCATGCTCGACCCGCAGCCGCAAGGCGCGTTCGTGTTCAAGGGCAAGACGCACCCGCCGTCGACGTTCTCGTGCTCGCCCAACGGCGTCAAGCTCGAGAGCAAGGTGTGGAGCGAGGCGTGCGAGGTTTGGGAGCAAGTGGCGCCCGAGGTCAAGGCCGTTCTCGGCGCGCGATGAGGGTGTGCTCTTTCGTCGGCGAGCTTCTTCTTCGCCCTTCCGCCTCGCATAATCCTTGTAGTCGCCCTTGCGTCTCATGAACTGTCTGTAGACTTTCTGGCTGTCCTGTGTCGAGCTGAGAGAGGCGCCTCTTACCCCTGCCATGCGTGCGCTTTTGAGAAGGTCGCCGACGCGTCGCCCGCTCGGACCTCCTCGACGGCCCGCACGGCTCCTCTCGGCCCTCGAGCCTCAGCTGAAAGCGTCTGTAGCCTTCCGAGGTTTGCTCACGTAACGGCCTAGGTCACCTTCGACTCGCCGGAGCCCGACCGTCGATCGCCGCTTCGGGCTCGTCGCGAGCCAGAGCCCGAGTGGACGACCCAGTCCGGGGGCTTGCTCGCACTGCTTCTTCTCCTTCTCTCACACACTCGAACAAGCTTCTCGCTACACGCAGTGCAGCTCGACTCGCTTTCCCGCCACCTCGACTCCTCCTCGCCTCTTCAGCTCGCCATGTCGACCCCGTACGGCCCCGGTCAGGACCTCTCGCGCCTCCAGCTCATCAAGGGCCACCTGACGGCCAAGATCCCCAAGCCCGTCGGCAACCTGACTGGCCGCGTCGCCCTTGTCACGGGCGCAACGTCTGGGTGCGTCTGCCCTCGCTCGCGCGCACGGGCCCCTCGTTGACATTCCCTCGTTGACCTCGCGCCGCCCTCTTCCCTTCCTCCCTCCTGCAGCCTCGGCTTCGAAGCAGCCCTGCACTTTGCCCGGCTCAACACGTCGACCATCATCTTCGGCGTGCGCAGCCCCGCCAAGGCCGCCAAGTACATCGAGCAGCTGTATAAGGACGTGCCGTCGTTCCGCGGCGAGGTCAAGACGATCGCACTCGACTACAGCAGCTTTGCCAGCGTGCGCTCGTTCGCCAAGGAGCTCAACGAGACGGTCCCCCGTCTCGACTTTGCCGTCCTCAACGCCGGCGTCGCTAACACCAAGCACATCGAGAGCAAGGACGGCTGGTCCGAGGACGTCCAGGTCAACGTCATCTCGACCGGCCTTCTCGGCGTCCTCCTCCTCCCCAAGCTCCAGGAGACGGCCCGTCTGCCGCAGCCGGCGGGTGCGCAGCCGGCGAACCTCAAGCCGCAGCTCCACGTTGTCGCGTCCGAGGGTGCGTGCTCTCTCTTTCCAGCCCCGAGCACCTGAGGCTGTACTTCTCGGCGCTCTCGCACGTTCGAGCTGTATCCGAAGCTGACTTTCGATCCTCCCGCAGTGCACTGGTGGCTCCGTCCCGCCACGGGCAAGATCATGACCGAGGCCGCCGATGCTGGTCGCTTCCTCAAGACGATCAGCGCGCCGTCGTACCGCAAGCAGATCCCGCTCGACGACATGTACAACACGACCAAGCTCCTGTGCATCATGATGGCGCGCAAGATCGGCACCCTCCCGGCGGCGCAGGGCATCCAGGTCACGTCGTCGTCGCCGGGATTGTGCAAGAGCGCTCTCCGCGACAGCATGGGCTCCTTCACGGCTTGGTGAGCGCTCGTCGTCTTTCTCGAGAGATTCTTCAGGGCGCTGACGGACGGTGCGCACTCGCAGGCTCATCAACGCCGTGTCGTGGCGCGGCGAGTTCGGCACGCGCACGTACCTGCACGCCATGCTCGAGCCGCACCCGCAAGGCACGTTCGTCTTCCAGGGCGAAGATCACCCGACGTCTAAGTACTCGTGCTCGCTCGAGGGCGTCCGGGTCGAGAGCCAGATGTGGGAGGAGTCGCGCCAGATCTGGCGCGAGGTCGCGCCCGAGGTCGACGGGGTGCTCCGCTGAGGAGCTGAGTCCCCCCATGTACTCTCTCTCACACCTTGTAGCACTCGAGACTGTCTATAGAGCACCTTGCACGACCTTGAGCGCCCTCGGGGCGACGCGAGCTCACTCCTCTCGACTTGAGAAGGTCAACTCTGAGGAGGTCAAAGCGCATTTTTGACCGAGGCCGCTCTGCACTGAACTCGCTGCGACCGAGACTCGATGCTTCGCTCTCGAGACAGGAGCTAGCGCGAAAGTGCTGAGAGAGAGCGCGAGGAGCGAGGAATCAGACGCTGTCGAGGCCACGAGCTTACATTCTGCGGTACAACAAGACGAGCGCACGGCAGCTGCACCCGCTCACAGCCACCCGACGAACCTCTGCTCGGTCTGGAGCAGGCTCCTCCAGTCGACCGTCCATCCCTTGTCGTCCGTCACCTCCCAGATCCGCTCGAGCGCGCTGACGTTGTCGCGGTACCCTTGCTGCCGCCCGCACACCTCGATGCCGCGCCGGCACAAGGCCCGGTCCGAGGGCAGCTGCGCGCACGTGCCGGCGAGGAACCACGGGACGGCGCGCATCGACGGCGCCGAGAGGTACTCCTCCTCGCCCGGAGGAGGCGCCGCCGCTGCCGACGCTCCGCCCGCCGCTCCTGCTGCCGTCCCCGCCTCGAGAGCTGCGACATGAGGCGCACTCGAGAGCGTCGACGCCGAAGATGCGGCTGGCGCCGACACCGAGCCGAGCGGCGCCCGGTACTGCTGCAGCATGCGCGAGCCGAGTTGGAGGATCTGCTGCATCGCCTCGCGGATGACGCGCGACAGCGGACCGTGACGATGCACGACTTGGTAGAGGAAGATGATGATGGCCTGCGAGCAGATAAGGAGGAGGGAGGGAGGGAAAAGAGTGCGCGAGGAGGACGAGGTCAGCTCGAGGTCAAGGTCGAGAGAGAGGAGCGGTCGACCCACATGGCGCCACATCTCTGCGCTCGAGAGCTTGTCGATGTACCATGCGCTGTCGGCGAGGTCCTCGATGTTGGGCGGCGCCGGCTTCCACTCGCGGATGGCGTTCTCGATCGCAGCCGCCTTGACGCGCACGACCTCGTCCGGGAGCGCGTCCATCTCGGCGCCGAGGTTGGCCGTCGCCGCGACGCACAGGAGGAGCCCGAGCGGGAGGCCGAGGTGCGCGTCGATCGAGTTTGAGTGCGACGAGACGTCCGAGACGACGGCCTCGGGCGTCGTCGGCGAGGGCTCGCCGGGCAGGCCCGAGAAGGCAAAGATGGTGCGCCGCCGAGGAATGCAGATGCAGCGCACGCAGTCGGACCAGGCGACGGCCGACAGGAGCACGTTCTTGGGGTCGCGCATGTCCGAGAGGTCGATCGAGGGTCTGTGCGGCGAGGGCGGGCGACGAGAGGTCAGACCGAGAAGGGGCAACGTCAACGGCGCTCGTCGAGGAAAGGAGACGCACTGTGAGCCGAGAGCCTCGTTGATGAAGAGCTCAGCGAGAAGCAGGATGGCGTTGGCGGCCGCAGCTCCCCACTGGTCAAACTGTGAGTGGATCGTCCCGAGTCAGCCCCGTACCCTCATTGCGGTCTGCTGAGGAGGGCGCGAGACGCACCTGGTACGTCTGCATGTCGAGGACGGCGACCATCTTGGCCTCGAAAGGGATCGGCGTTTGCAGGTGCTCGAGCGCCTTCTGGAAGTAGTGGTCCGACTGGGCGAGGAGCTTGGCGTGCTGCTCCGAGGCGGCGGCGACTTCTGCAGCACTGAGCGGCTCGGACGAGGCTTGCTGCGCCTGCTGCTGTACGCGGAGGCGGTAGAGCATGACCTGTGGCGGGCGGGGGAGAGAAGAGGAGGTCCGTGCGGGACGAGGTCAGCTTCGGCAGGTCGGCTCCAAAGTCGCGAGAACAGGCGCACCATCGCCATGGCAGCGTGTCGACTCAGGTCGGACGAACCGGCGACGTTGTGCGCATGCTGGACGACGACCTCGCGCACGGGTTTGGGCAGCGAGCGGAAGAAGCCGTCGTTGAACGTGTTGTCTGTGGGCGCCCGCTCAAGTCAGGTTCACTCGCACGACGAGCGGGAAGTGACGATCGACAAGTGAGAGGACGCACAGATCGGGTCGACCTCGACGGGCTCGACATCCTCGACTGCCGCAGGCGGCGCGAGCTGCGGCACCTGCGCCGGCGGCACGGACGGCAGGCGAGGCCGCTTCTCCTTGCGAGCGGACGCAGCGAGAGGTGCAGAGGACGACGCCGTCGCCTCGACGGCGTGAGCCGCCGGAGCAGGCGCCGAGGTCGGCGTCGAGCCGACGCCGTTGGCGGCGCTCAGCAGCGCCCGGACCGTCTCCTCCTCGGCCTCGACGCGCTCGCGGTCCGTCTCGAGGTCGCGGTGCGCCTGGGCGGCGGCCTCGGCCTCGGCGAGTGGCGTCAGGCCCGCGCCGGCGTACAGGACGGGCGGCGAGTCGGGCTCGACGGCGCTGCCGGGCGCGCTCGTCTCGCTCGGCCCTGCTGCGCCACTGGGCGCGCCGGTGACATCGACGCGGACCTGGCCCTGGAGCGAGTCCCAATAGCCGACCTCGGCGTCGAGCGACGAGAAGAAGTGCGACAGGTCGTCGCCGAGCTGCTCGGGCGGGGCGAGGAACGTCGAGAAGGACGACGCGGGCGCGAGGACGTCGAGGTCGGCGTACGGGTTGGGCGTCGACGAGCCAGCCGTCGAGGAGGCGGTGGGGAGGAAGGACGAGATAGGAAGGGAGGAAGACGAGGTCGACGACGAGGGGAGGAAAGGGAAGGGGGAAGGGGCGACACCGACCGGGATCGACCCGCCGACGCCGGCGCTCGTCATTGTCGATCCGGCAAGGGTCGAGTCGTAGTTCGAGGTGCTCGTGGAGGGCGGCGGGACGGGGAGCGGGCCAGGGTCGATGCGAGCGCCGTGGTCGGCGACGTCGGCGTCGACGAGGGCGTCGAGGGTCGCCCCTGCCGAGTCGTTGCGGGCGCCGTGCTTGGCGTTGGAAGCTTGTGCGCGCTTGCTGCCGCTGACGAAGCTGCGCAGCGGCTTGTTGCCCGGCGGGAGGGGCCACTGGCAGTCCCAGCTGCCGGTGAAGCAGCGCCTGCACGCGCCGCGGTTCTCGGGAAGGCGGGTCTCGTCGCACTTCTTGTGGCGGCCACGACCTGCAGCGCAGCGGGGCAAGAGAGGCGGGAGGCGGACGAGGTGAGCGGCCGAGAGGGCGAGATAAAGCCGAGGGGAGGAGGGACGGACAGGTGAGGCATCCAGCGCGGGAGCGGGTCTTGCCCTCGCTCGAGCGTTCTGCAGGCATGGTGTAGGGTGCTTGGCGAGGTCGAGCTTGCGTCTAGCCGACGAGGAGGACGAGCGAGCGAGAGGGCAATCAAGGCTGGAGGCGAGCGAGCGAGCGAGAGTCGGCTCCCCGCAGTCTCACGTTTTCCTCGCTCGCGCTTGCCGCCTGTTCTCTTCGTGCTGCTCATGCCTCACCAGTCGCAGAGCAGACGTTCATGTAGCAGTGCTCGAGCTGGGAGAGTGGGCCGGACTCTGCGGCTCGACGTGTAGGCACCCACCCTCGCCGCTGCCTAGCTGCTGTTGCTGCACCCGTGTCGAGACCGCGGTACACTCACACGTAGCACGAGCGTGACGGCGACTGTGCCGAATGACGAGGACGAAAGGGAATTGGCGAGACGGACGCGCTTTCGCCTCGAGCCAAGCTGGTTCCCGCCCTCGTCTCGTCTCCCCCCTCGTGCTCCCTCCTCTCCCCACCAGAGCCAGGTTGCGCGTGACAGGCCATGTACAGGCAGTCTGGAGAGTCGAGCATCCCGCTCAGCAACGTCAACTAGTGCGTCGTCCCTCCCCCTCGCCCCGCTCCTCCCTCATCGCAGCACCCTCCCCCCCTGCGGAACGCGCTGACCCTCTCCCCTCCCCTCGCAGCCAGCAGGCGCCTGGTGGCCAGAACACGCCCACCTTCGGCAGCGTCCACGAGAAGAACTATGCCTCGGTGCGCCTCCGTCTCTCTCTCTCCCCCGCCGCCACCCTCCCTCCACCTTGTCGAACGACGCGCGCTGACCGGAACTCCCGCCTCTCGCCGATGACAGCCCAAGCCCAAGCGCCGCGTCTGGCCCTGGATCGTAGCCGCCATTGTCGCCGTCATCATCATCCTCGGTGCCGTCCTCGGCGGCGTCCTCGGCTCGCGCGCCGCCAACGACAACGACAACTCGAAGAGCAACGCGGCCCAGGACGGCGCCGCCCAGACCGGCAGCGGCGTCGCCAGTGCCGCAACTCGCACCAAGGGCTCGGGCAATCTCGCCATCGTCCCGACCGTGCGTCGTCCCTGCCTCGACCCTCCCTATCCCAGTCGGACCTCGCGCTGACCCTCTCCTCCTGAATGCGCAGGCCACGGACCAGTTCGGCAACCCGATGTACCCGTCTTCGACTGGCTCGGCCCGCATCTCGGCCCCGACTAGCGTCGCCAACTTGTCGCTCTCGTGCACGGCCGACAACGCCGGCTCGCTCTCGCTCACGAGCCCCAAGACGACCCACCCGCTCCTCATCGCGACCGAGAACAAGTGGTCGTGCCTGCCCGGCCTCATCCAGGCCGACAGCTACATGAGCTACTGGAACGAGACCGTCTTCATCAACGCGACGCGCTTCTACGACATGACGCCGACCAACTACTCGATCGACGGCGGCCTCACGGGCTCGGGCGTCCTCGACGTCGCGCGCGAGGTCCAGCTCCGCATCAAGCACTGGGCGTACGCCTACAAGCTTTCGAACGACACCAAGTGGGTCGACCGCACCTGGCAGGAGCTCGTCGTCGCCGCCGGCAACGACACGAACCAGTACTTTGGCGAGGCCGGCGACAACTGGAACTCGGGCCACTTCCTCGACGTCGCCGAGTTCACCGAGGCGTTCGCCATCGCGTACGACTGGATGTACGACGCGTGGACGGCCGACCAGCGCAACGCCATCGCGTGGAGCATCATCAACCTCGGCCTCCAGTACGGCCTCAACGCCTACACCGACACGAGCGTCGGCTACCGCTGGTGGACCGCCGTCCAGGGCAACTGGAACTGCGTGCGTCCCGCTCCTCCTCGAGATCCTCGTCGTCGGCGTCCTCGTGCGCCTCGTCCTGACCCTCTCCCCCTTCCTCTCTTCCCCGCGCCCAGGTCTGCAACAAGGGCCTGACCATGGGCGCCCTCGCCATCATCAACGAGTACCCGGACTCGCCTGCTCGCGAGCTCCTCACCTACACGGTCGACAACGCCAACGCCATGTGCGCCTACGCCCCGAGCCCCGAGGGCACCTGGAGCGAGACGCCCAACTACTGGTGCGTCGGCAGCTCCTCCTCCTTGTCGTCCTGCACGCGCGCTCTCTCGCCTCCTGTGAGCGTCGACTGACGAGCACGGCGTCGCTCTCGCAGGTACTTTGGCACCTACTCGCACGCCGAGATGGCCGCCTCGCTCCTCACGGCGACGGGCTCGACCCAGGGCCTCCTGACGACCAACCCGGGCGTCAAGCTCACGAGCCTGTACCACATGTACGTCGTCGGCCAGCAGGGCATCTTCTCGTACGGCGACGCCGGCCCCAACAAGTACACGGCGACGGCGAACCACCTCATGTTCTACGGCTCCCAGTTCGGTGCGTCGGCCTTTCTCGCTCTCACCGAGTCGTTCGCGTCGATGAGCGCAGTTCCTGACGCCCTTCTCGCGCACCCTCGCCCGCAGACGAGCCGCTCTACACGCTCTACCAACGCGACCGCGGCGACGCTCCCGACCCCATGTCGCTCCTCTACTACGACCCGCAGGTCTCGGGCCAGTTCTGGGACGGCCTCGCGCTCGACCGCCACTTTGACAACACGACCGACGGCTGGTTCTCGGCGCGCTCGAGCTGGACCGACAACGACGGCGCCTACATCGCCATGAAGGCCGGCTACCTCCAGGGCCACCAGACGCACGGCGACCTTGATGCGGGCACGTTCGTCCTCGACGCCATGGGCCACCGTTGGGCTGGCGAGCTCGGCTCGGGGTGCGTCGACCGCCTCCTCTCCTCTTGCCCCTCACCTCTCGCTCGCTCACGTGCTGACCCTCTTCCTCTTCTGCAGCGACTATCTCTCGCAGGGCTACTTCTCGAGCGAGGCGCAGAACTCGCCCCGCTGGCTCTACTACCGCAAGGTGCGTTGCCGCCGCGCTCGGACCCCGCCCCGCTCGGACCCCCTCCCCACTCGGACCTCGACGAACCTCGCTGACTTCTCCTCTTCTCCCTCTCGCAGCGCACCGAGGGCCAGAACACGCTCATGATTGGCGACGAGGACCAGAACGTCGACGGCCGCCCGACCACCGGCTTCGGCTCGACCAACGAGGCGCAGGACGCGCTCGACTACAAGGTCGCCAACGGCTCTACGGCCTTCTTCACGGCCGAGCTCACGCCCATGTACAACTCGACGAGCAGCGCCAACCGCGCCATCCGCTTTGTCAACGGCCGCAAGCAGGTCCTCCTCCGCGACGAGGTGACGACGACCGCCGCCGTCCAGTGGTGCGTCTGCCTCTCCTCCTCGATGTCCTCTCCTACCTCGCCTCGCACGCCGGCCTGACTCTTCTCTCTGCTTGTTCGCAGGCGCATGCACACGAACGCGACCGTCGCCCTGTCCAACTCGGACCGCACGGCAACGCTCACGCTCGGCGACGAGACGCTCGTCGCGACCCTGCGCTCGCCGTCGGGCGCCACGTTCGGCACCGAGGACGCGCAGCGCCTCTCGTCGGACCCTACGACGACCTCGTACGACGGCCAGACCGTCACCATGTCCGAGGACCAGCCCAACCCGGGCGTCACGGTCCTCACGATCGACGTCGCCGCCGGCACCAACACGATCGAGGTCCTCTTCAACCCGCAGTGGAGCGGCTGGACCGCGAGCGACTTTGTCAACCCGCCCGACGTCGCCATCGCCGACTGGAGCGTCACGAGCCACAACTAGACGGCGTCGTCTTTCCTCCTTCCTTTCCTCACGACCTCTTTCTCCTCATCACGACCTCCTCCCACGAGCACATCCTCCCCTCCCTCCTCTCGTCCTCGAGCTTTCACCTGCCTGTCTAGCCACGCTATGTTGCATGCTTTCCCTCTCCCTCTCCCTCGTCCAGCTTAGCTCCCTCCTCTCGCCCCACTCGCCTATACCTCCCCTCTCACCTCGCTTTCTCACTTCATTAGGACAGACACTCGTGCACAGATCGTTCTCACTCAACCTGGCCGAGGCACCTTGCGATCGAGCTTGCCATGCGAGAACGAGAGCGAGAGAGAGGGGCGACGTCTCGAGAAACGAGGAAGAGCGCCTTCACCTGCTCGCGAGGAGGAACGAGAGCAGCGAGCGCTCCAGGCTCTCGGCTGTTCTCCCTCGTCGCGTCTCGCTCGGACGAGGAAGGTGCAGGCCGCGCAGCAGCTAGATCAATGCGAGCTCTGGAGCAACGTGTTCCTCCTCGCTCGGGCCTTTTCGAGCGCCGAGTCGCGCGATGAGCTTCTCGAGCGGCGCTTCGCGCCGCCTCTTTCGTCGAGTATGCGTCTCGAAAGGTCGCTACAGAGCCTCTGGGGAACAGCAGGTGTAGAAGGGCGAGCTGGAGAGCTACCTCCTCCTCCCCGCTCGGGCCTCCTCAAGCACAGCGTTGGGTGGCGCACCTCTCGAGCGGCGCTTTGCGCCACCCCCGCCGTCAAGTGACCGTCTCAAGTGGTCGCTAGAGAGGCTCCAGGGAAGAGCAAGTGCAGAAAGGCGGACTCTCGCGCAGCGTCGTCCTCCTCGCTCGGGCCTCCTCAAGCACAGAGTCGGGTGGTGAGCCTCTCGAGCGGCGCTTCGTTGGGCCTCCATCGTCGAGTAAACGTCTCGACGGGTCGGTTGAGAGCCTCCAGGAGCAGGGAGTGCAGAAGTGCGAGCTTTCGAGCAACGTCGTCCTCCTCGCTCGGGCCTCCTCAAGCACACAGGCGGGCGGTGAGCCTCTCGAGCGGCGCTTCGTTGGGCCTCCATCGTCGAGTAAACGTCTCGACGGGTCGGTTGAGAGCCTCCGGGAGCAGGGAGTGCAGAACTGCGAGCTTTCGCGCAACGTCGTCCCCCTCGCTCGGGCCTCCTCAAGCACAGAGTCGGGCGGTGAGCGTCTCGAGCGGCGCTTCACCGGGCCTCCATCGTCGAGTATCCGTCTCGAAAGGTCAGCAGAGAGCCTCCAGGAGTAGGGAGTGCAGAACTGCGAGCTAGAGAGCCACGTCGTCCTCCTCGCTCGGGCCTTCTCAAGCACAGAGTCGGGTGGTGAGCATCTCGAGCGGCGCTTCGTTGGGCCTCCATCGTCGAGTAAACGTCTCGACGGGTCGGTTGAGAGCCTCCAGGAGCAGGGAGCGCAGAACTGCGAGCTTTCGAGCAACGTCGTCCTCCTCGCTCGGGCCTTCTCAAGCACAGGGGCGGGCGGCGAGCCTCTCGAGCGGCGCTTCGCTGGGCCTCCATCGCCGAGTATCCGTCTCGAAAGGTCGCTAGAGAGCCTCCAGGGATCAGCAGGATCAGCAAGGCGAGCTAGAGAGCCACTTCCTCCTCCTCTCCTCGCCTCCTCGCGCTCTGCCCGGATCACATTTTCTTGCTTTCATTACCAGCGGACGTCAAGCAGTGCCAACGCGCAGGGCGCCGCCGAATCGCCCACATCCACTCGACGATTAGCCGAACGAAAGGAAGAGGCGAAAGCGAAAGCGCGCGACACGTGGAGGAAGAGCACGCTCGAGGGGCAGATGCGCTACAAGTTGACGACGAGGCGCACGTCGACGCCCTCCCACTCTCCCTCCCACACGCCCTCGCCTTCACTCGTCGCCTCGCCGCCGTCCTCCTGCTCGGCCATGAACAAGTCCTCGCCGAACCGGATGCGCGGCTTGGCGTGGTACGCCGTCTCGTCGCCCTCGGCCTCGTCGTCGTCGCCGTACCACTCGGTGTCGGCGGCGTCGAACGAGGGTGCGAAACAGTCGGGATGGAGCTCGATGCGGAGCGAGGAGGGCGAGGAGGAGCGGCGGAGCAGCCGGCCGTACTTGAGCGCGAGCGTCGGCGCGAAAGTCGACGGGTCGAGCTCGAGGACCTGCGCACAAGTAGCTCGTTAGTCACAGCTCTACGCAATCGCGCAAGGACGTCGAGAGGACGAGATGAGCGAGGGAAGGCGCACCTTGACAGCAACTCGAGCGCCCTCCTTGGCCGCAGCGTCACCTTCTCGAAGCGGGCGCAGCTTGTCCCACGCGCTCTCGACCTCCTCCGCGCTGCGCCAGCGCTCCCAGCCCGAGCCCTCGCCCTGCACCTCCTCCTCGATCTCGCCCAGAACGTCCTGTCCCTGCGCCTCGACCAAGGGCGCCGCCGCTGCGGGCGCAACCCAGTCGCGGCTCGTGCCCTTGACGACCCTGCTCAGGCCTGGCTCCCACCCTGCCGCCTCGACGTTGACACTCGTGATGACGAGGTTGGGCGGGAGGTCGGTGCGCTTCGAGGGCGGGACGAAGCGCGGCGCGCGAGGCTGCGACTGGTCGTCGAGTCGAGCGGACGCCAGCGCAAGAGCGGGTGCGACTGCGGGCGCAAGCGCAGGCTCGTCGTCGAGCATGGTCGGCGGCGAGAAGGCCGGCGAGGTAGGCGTGTACACCGGGCTGCCCTGCGCCGGGAACGCGGGCTTCTCCTGCGCCGCCGACGAGCGCTCTGGCTGAGGCGCGCGCTCTCCCGCTGCTGCTGCGCCGCCCCCGATCGCGGGCTGCGGCTCGCGGTAGAAGCCGCGCTTCTGCGCCTTGCTGACGCCGGCGCGCGAGCCCGCTGCGCCGCGCTCGGACGAGGGCGTGTTGCGCGTGCCGGCGCTCACGAGCGAGATGCCCGGCTCGCCGCCGGTCGAGTACTTGCGGGTGGCAGGAGGCGGAGAGGGAACGACGAGCTCGGCTGAGGGATGTGGGAGGGAGGAGGGTGTGGCGGGTAGAGCAGCTGCAACGGCGAGCGCTGTGCGCGGCGCGGCCGATCTAAGGGGCGCAGGCTCGTTCGGCGCGACGAGTGCGGATGCGGGTCCTGCGCCGCCGACCTCCTTCTCCTCGACGTCCATATCGACCACCGGCGCCGCTGCAGATCCTGCGGGTGCAGCGTCGAGCGCGCGCTCGCGCTTCCTCGCCGCCTTGAGCACTCGCTTGCGCTGGTTGCGCTTGCGGGTGCGGCGCTTGCCCTCGCCTGGCGGGACGAGCGCTGCAAGGGCGCGACGAGGCGAGACGGGCGTGTCGGCGCCGGATGCGGACGAGTCGCTGTCGCTGTCGCTGTCGGAAGAGGAAGAGGTGGAGGACGACGAGCCGGACGAGGATGAGCTCGACGAGGAGGACGAGGACGATGGTGACGAGATAGAGGTGGTACGTTGGCGCTTGGCCGGAGGCTCGTCGCGGTCTGGTGCAGGCGCCGCGGCGGGACCGTGCCCGTTGGCGAGGGCGAGAGGCCGCTTCGAGGGGAGCACCTCGGGCGCGGCGTCGTCGTCGCTCGACTCGTCCATGTCCGAGTACGAGTCGGCATTCGAGCTACTGTCGGTGTCGGTGCCGGACGAGCTCGAGGGCGGGAGCGGGACGGCGGCGGCTTGTGCGGCGGGTGCGACGGAGGGAGGGATGATGGGTGGGGCGAGGATGTCGGGAAAGGGTGGAAGGGGTGCAGGCGCGACCTTGATGCTGTTGGACGGGGTCGCGGGTCAGCTTGACGAAGAGCAAGGAGCTTCTGGAAGGGCGGCGCACTCGAGGATGTCGTTGACCTGCGCGAGCTCGAGGAGGAGGTCAGCTCGGCGATGACTGCAGGAGGCGGACAGGGTACAACGCACCGGATCGAGCACGCTCAGTGGCGAGTCTGTGAGCACCGTAAAGCCTGCGCAGGATCAGGCGCGAGGGAGCAGAGTGGGCTCATCAGCTCGAGTCGTCGAGGAGGTCGGCGAGAGGACGGGGACGCACCCTGGATCTCGCACGCGATGTCGGTGCGGCCCTGGAGGAGCCTGCTCACTGCTGCGAGCAAGTCTGCGACGACTGGCGGGCGGTGGAGCGACGTCGGGCTCGGGAGCGGCAGCCAGGCTCGCACCGGGGCCAAGGGCGGGTGCGCCACGACCCGGATCCGGGCGGGCGGCACAGGCGTCGCACTGTACTGGCTCGAGGCCATCGTGGGCGACCGAGCAGCCGGCGGGAGGCGCAAGAGTCGGGCGAGGACGAAGCACCGTCTTGCTCTCGCTCGACCAACTGCCGCCATCGGTCTCACTGTGAAGACCTGCTGCAGGCAGAGGGCTCGACCTGCGTCTTTGCAGAGAGGCGCACTACGGAAGAGGAGACGTCCCACGGAAATCTAGACCGAGAGCGCGAGAGGGTACTGAACAACGGCGACGGGCGAGGGGGTAAAGCTGCAAGTGCGAGGGGGGTTTTGCGAGGAGGGGTCGTGCGAAGGAGAGGGTCGTAAGGGAGAGCAGGAAAGGGTATGGGGAAGGTACGAGACCGTGAGGAGGATGAGGGGAAGGGAAAGGGAGAAAGTGTCTATGAGCGCGTCGCCGTCTCGTCGTCGAGCTTGGCCTGGCGAGCTGCCGACGCGCTCGAGGGCAAGCGCTACGTGTTGACCTCGAACTGGAGGTTGATCGCGTTGACCCACTGCAGGGCCTCCTTGCGCGCCTTGGCCGAGTCGGCGCCCGGGATCGACAGGTAGATGATCGCCTTGTCGCCGACGCGCAGGCGCAGCACTGCGAGGGGAAGCAGAGACGGACCATGGCCAGTCAGTACAGTGCGACGTAGGGCGACAAGTCCGGGAGCGAGGGAGAGCGACGCACTGTCCTCGCCGCCAAACAAGCTCGCCGGCGAGTCGCCGCGTCCAGCCGGGCTTCCGAGCACGGGCTGCGGGCTGTTAAGCCTCAGGACCGTGTACAGCTCGACGGGCGCCATCGGGTCCTGGTCGAGCGGCGGCAGCGGCGCCTTGACGAGGACAAGCAGGTCCGTGCACAGGAGGCCGATCTGCGAGCGGTCCAGGCTCAAGGTCAGCGACAAGCGGCAGCCATGTCGAATGACGAGCGAGAGCGAGACAGGGACGCACGAGGTGCACCTGCTTGGTCTCCTGGAAGAGCGTCGGGATCTCCTCGGGCTCGATCGGCGACGAGCCGTTGGCGCCGCGGTACAGGTTGGGCTGCGCCGGGTCGGCGGGCGCTGTCGAGCGCTTGACCGAGCGGACGAGTACCTGTCGGCGTCCACCGTCAGCGAATAACTTACGCGGAGAGGAAAAGGAGGGAGCGCGCACCAAGTTGCCGCTGCGGAGGAGGGTCCGGTGCGGCTGCACGAGCGGGCTCTTGAACCTCGTCGTGAGCCGGTTCTGCCACATGACGAGCTGCGCACGCCCCTCGTTCTCGCGCTTGCTCTCGTTGAGCGCGACGGCGACCTCGTCCATCTCCTGCACGGCCTGGGCGATCTGTGTGTGCGGGTCGAGCAGGGCGGCGAGCGTCGACGGGTCGGGCGCGATCGGCGGCGGTGGCGTGCACGACAGGAGCGTCTCGAGGAGGAGGCGGTACCGAGGGATGCGCTGGATCGGGAGGAGGAGGTACGACTCGAGCGAGATCTGCGAGTGCGACGGGTGGGCTCGAGCGCGCTGAGGGAGGATCGGCATGGTCAGCTCGGCGGCGAGGACAGAGCGAGGACAGCGAGACGCACTTTGAGCCAGCTCTTGATGCGCTTCTTCTGGCTTGACGAGAGCGTGGACGAGACGCCGGCTGTTGCGTCGAACGTGGTCGACGAGGCGAGGGCAGGTGAGCCGGCGGGCGGCCCGCTCGCCGTGTTGCTCCTCGAGCGAGTCGTCGTCGTCTTGGCCCAGGTCTGGATGCGGGCGAGGGCGTCGTCGAACGCGTTGATGTACTGCGTGTAGATCCTGGAGAGGCGGACCGAGCGTCAGCAGGTGTCCTCGGCTTGGGCGACAAGGGCGAGTGCACGCACTTCATGAACGACGCGTGCTGCACAAAGACGTCGCCGACTTTGCCTGCGACGACGGCCGACTCGCCGCCACCTCGCAGCGCGGCGAGCAGGTCGGGCAGGAGCACTCGGCGGTGGAAGTCCCGGATCGCCTCCTGCAGGGTCGACATCGGCTGCGTCAGCGACGACGGACTCGGCTCGAACGACGGAGAGAGCATGAGCGAGAGAGGGACGCACGATGTTGCTGAAGACGGCCCTGCGCTCGGCCGAGGGCAGCACCGTGTCCCTGCGGCCGCCGTTGGCGCTGCTCGACACGGGCACGCTCGCGCTGTCGACGTAGATGCCGCACAGCTCTTCGAGCCCGCGCAGGTACGTCTGCTCGGTCTCGACAATCTCCTTGAGCACGGCCTCGCGCTTGGACGGGTCGTCGACCGACTTCTTGACGCCGCCGCTCTCGGGCGCGACGAGCGGGCACGGCGTCGGCGAGCGGCTCGGCGGATCGGGCGACGAGTCGTCGTACGCCTGCGAGGCGCGGAACGACGCCGACGACGAGCGGAACGCGCTCGACGAGCCCGACCCGTACGAGGGCAGGCGGCGCGTGCTCTGGGCTCGGCGAACGGCGACGGCGGCGCTCGGGGCCGGCGATTCAGGGCGGGAGCTGAGGGCGCCGAGCGAGGGCGAGTGTCGAAGCGGCGACGAGGGCGTGTCGAGCGGGATGGCGGGGAGCGAGACGTCGGGCGAGAGGTCGTCGAGGTCGCGCAGATAGGCGAGGACCGAGCGCAGCGCGACCGAATGGGTCTGCGGGGCGGCGGGTGAGCCTGGTAGGGCGGACGGTGCAGCAAGACCGGTCGGCGACGAGGTGAAGGCGTCGAGGAGGAGGAATGACCTGCGCTTGCTCGGCGGCGCCGTCCTCGCGCCGTGAAGCGCCGTGCCCGCCGCCGCGGAGCTCGGGTCCTTGGACCGCTTCTTGAGCTTGCGCCCGACCGACCCGAACATCCTCGCGCCCGCACTGCTGCCGCCGACGCTGCTGCTGCCGTCGGCGGCCTTGCCCTCGACCTCGGACTCCTCGCCGCGCGTGACCGGCTGCGAGAACGTCCTCGACTCGGCGCCGAGCGCGCCCGGCCGCAGCGGGACCGACGGCGGCGGCGGCTTGGAGCCCGAGCGCAGCCTGGTGCCCGACACCTTCTTGAGGAGCCTTCCCCATTTGCGCTTGTCCTTCTTCTCGTTGGCCTCGGGCTCGGGCGGCGGCGGCGGCGACGACGCTGCGCCGGGCAGGTCGACCGCGGGTAGCGCCTCGACGAGCGCAGGCGTGAGCGCTGGGGTGAAGGCGGGCGTGAGGGAGGGCGTGAGCGCCGGCGTGAGGGAGGGGAACGTGCCCGACGAGGCGTCCCACCCGCGCAGGTCGGCGTGCACGCTCTCGAGTGCGGCCGCGAGCTCGGGTCCGCTCGGCACAACGCCCGTGGCGGCGAGCGGTGGCGTCGAGAAGGCGGCAAAGATGGGCGTGCCGGCCATCGAGTGGAAGGTCGGTGGGCTCGCCAGCGGCGGCGAGGGCGCCGTCGTGTTGATCGGCGGGGGAGGAAGCGGCGACCCTCGACGTGAGGCGGGCGCCGCTGGGGCGGTCGGGTCGAGCGGCAGAGGCGGCAATGGCGAGCCGAGGCGGGATGACGGCGCGGCGAGGTCGGCGTCTCTCGCGACGGCGGGCTGGACGAAGAGGGGCCGAACTACGCTCTGGACCTGCCAGTGGAACGGGTTGCCGTCGATGAGGAGCGTGTCGAGGGCGCCGAGGCGGGCGAGCCACGCCGGGAGGGACCGCAGGCGGTTGCCGCGCACGGTGAGCGTGTGCAAGCGGCCGAGTTGTGCGAGCGACGAGGGGAGGGTCGAGAGGTTGCACGAGTCGGCGAGAAGGACGTTGAGGGCGGGGAGGGTGCCGAGGAAGGAGGGGAGGGTGCCGGTGGCGAGAGGGTTGCCGCTGATCGAGAGCTCCTCGAGGAAGCAGCACGACGCGATGGCGGACGGCACCTCGGACAGGCCACAATCGCTGCAGATGGGAAGCGACGTCAGTGTGGCTCGACGGGCTCATGCGGCAGCTTCGGCGGCGGGGGCAAGACGCACGAGATGTCGAGGACAACGAGGCCGTGAGCGAGCGCCGGCACGGCGAGCGACAGCAGCGGCGCGATCTGAAATGGCGTCCTGCACCGCTTCAAGATGAGGTGCGTCGTGTCTGCGAGGAGGAGAGCAAGGTCAGGCTCGAGCGGAGCGAGGAAGGGCGGGGCGTAGAGGGAGAGAGACGCACCGGCCGGCAGCTCCTTCTTCTCGACCGCCCTGTCGCTCCAATCGACGACGTCCTCCTCGAGCGCGCCGCGCATGACGTGGAGCGGATCGTCACCGCGGCCGTACGGCCCGTAGCCGAGCGGGCCCGCCTCGAGGGCCCACGCCGGCGCGTCCTCGTTCCACAGGCTGTTGCCCCTCCCTCTCCCGCCGCCGCTCGCGACCCGCATCGAGTTCGGCGTCGCGCTCGCGCTCGCGGCCGACGACGAGGCCGTCGCGCTCGTCGCGAAGCTCGACTCGGCCGTCAAGGGCTGGCTGAACGAGCGGTAGCCCGCCGGCGCTGCACCGCCTCCACCCGCCGCCGCGCGACGGACCATGAGCCCGAACGAGTCGTCCTCGTCGTCGTCCTCGTCGGCGTCGACGTCGGTCGAGAGGAAGTCGGTCTCCTCGCCCATCGACGGGTAGTACGCCTCGCTGCCCTCGGTCACCGCCGGGCTCGCGAGGCGGTCGAGTGAGGGCTGGCTGCGCAGCGCGCCGCCGACCGAAGGGGACCCGCTCGACGGGATGTGCAGGAGCGACGGCCGGCGCGACGACGCGGCCGACGAGGCTGTCCAGGTCGACTGAGCGCTCGGCTCGCGAGGGCGTGGGGCGAAGACGGGGAGGAGCGGCGGCGGAGGAGGGAGCGAGTGCAGGCTCGCGTCGGGTGCGGCGGCCGACCTGCTCGACATGACGAGCGTGCGGTCGTCTGGCGGCGAGGGCTGGACGGGCGACTGGGCCGACGAGAGGCCCTGCTGCGCCACCTCGACGCGAGCGGGCGGGCGGTCGCTGCTCCACTCGCCGACGGCGTGCGACTGCGTCGTGATGCCCGGCAGCGGGCTCGGCAGGCTCTGCGCGAACGCCGACAGGCGGTCGAGGTTGCGCCCAAAGTCGCCGTCGCCGTCGAAGCTCGGTCGGCTGCCCGACGCCGGCTGCGACTGCGGGTCGTCGGCGCCCATGGCGGCCGAGGGCGACTCGAAGGCGATGCCGAGCCCGTCGAGGCGTGAAGGCGGAGGCCCGAGGCCGATGCCGCCGGCGTTGCGGGACGACGAGAAGGCCGGCTGCTCAAAGTGGAGCGGCGGGACCTGGTGCTGCCGCTTGTGGCCCGCCGGCAGCAGCGACGGCGAGCCCTCGGCGGCGGACGAGTAGTCGGCCGTCGTCGCGGGCGTGCCGAGCCAGCTGCTGTCGCCGCCTGTCGTCATGCCGCCCTCGTCGGACGAGCTGAGGAAGCCGCTCGAGCGGAGCGCGCCCGTCGAGGGCGTGTAGACGCTGCTGTTGGTGCGCGACGAGGCCTGCGAGCGCGACGGCGGGCGCGGGCGCGGGTGGGCGAGACTCGACGCGAGGCCGCTCGGTGTGCTCGTGTCGGCGAGGAGCGCGCCGTCGTCGATGACGGCCGACACGGGGCGCGAGTGGCCGACGCTCCCGGCCGTGCTGTCGTCGGCGCCACCCTGGCCGACGTTGCTGCTCGAGCGACTGCGCGACGAGTAGGTCGACGCGCGCGAGAGGCGCGCCGAGTTCTTGGGCGGGACGGGCGGGCGAGGACGGGCGGGCGAGTCGGCGAGGGCGGCCAGCGCGGCCGAGCTGAGGGAGCGCGAGTTGGGCCGAGAGGGATGAGGAGAGGTCGAGCGCGTCGTCGACGGCGGGGACGAGGTTGAGGGGACGAGTGGCTGAGCGTCGACGCTCGGGTCGGTGTCGTTCCGGGAAGCGGCACCGGGCGAGGCGGTGCTCGACGACGCGCGGCGCTGGGTCGGGGTCGTGTGCTGCGAGTCGAGGTAGGCCGCCGAAGCCGTGTCGGTCATGTCGGGGCTGGCGAGCGGCGTCTGGGGCCCGGTGATCGACCTCGATGCGCTCGCGGACGCGGGCGCGTGGGCCTCGAGAGCGCGGACCCTCGCGAGCACGCTGCCGCCCTGGGCATGCGGCTGCATGCTGCTCGCCTGGATCCCAGATGAGCGCGATGCGGCGTCTGGTACCGCGCCGGGGATGGCGGGCTGTTGGACGGCAGACGAGGTCGCGATCGGGACGGAGGTGGAAGACGGCGAGTTGGCGGCGAGGGAGGTTGCCGGTGTCGGTGAGCGTAACGAGGATGGATGTGGACGAGGTGGAGGGTCGCTCATGCGGCTCTGAGGGGTTACGGCGGTGTCGTCGGGGCAAGAATCGGAGGACGAGATGAGGACGGAGGAGGAGCGGGCGCGGGCGGTGCGAGAGCTGCGGCGCCTCGAGGAGCGGCCCTGGCACGGTTGGGGATGTACCAGGTGCTGGCTGTGGTCCTTGTCGGGTCTCTGGCGGGGTGAGGAGCACGCGAGGGCGACGAACCTCGTCCGCCTCGCCGAGTCGAGCTCTCGCTCAACCGCTCCCACGCACGCCCTCACAGCCACCAGGCTGGCTTGCCGTGCTCGTATGGAGCTCCAGTGCTGCACAGCTCCCTGCTGCGCGCGCTTCTCGCGCTCCAACGAGCCTTCCTGCCACTCGTCCTCGTCCGGTCGCCTCGTCGCGCGGCACTCGCTCGCACGCCTCGCACGCCTCGCACGTCGCCCAGGGCGAGCTTCTGCGGTCTAGAGCAGGTCCTTACCTGCTATCCGAGACGAGTCGGAAGCTCGAGCTGGCCCGAGGATCCCTTCCGCGGCTGGATCTGCGCTTCTTCGCCCTCTTCCGCCCTCGACGCCTCCCCTTCCTCGCCCACTGCGCCTTTTCTGGAGCCTGTGGCGGCAGCGTAGGGTCGCTAGAGTATGTATGAGTAGACCCGCGACACGGCACGACACCATCAGCGCTCAATTGAGGCGCAGTGCGTCCTCTCTCGCCTCCTCGAGCTACGAAGACAGCGTACTGACGGTCGCCGTGCGCAAGCAGGTCCCTCTTCGTCGCTTCGTCTATCTGCAACGTCCAAGGCGCGAGACGTATCCCGTCAGCGACGGCAGGCGCCGCCAGCTCTTCCTCGCCTCGACTCGCCTCGACCGTCCTCGAGCGGGCGACCACGCCGACGCCCTCTCGCTCGCACGGCCAGCCTGGCCGACCGGGCGACGACCCCTTCGACTACCGCTGCAGCACCATCGCCTCGCGCAGCAGGTCCTCGAGGTGCGCCTCTCAAGCTTCAACCCTATCGGCGCAGGATTGTCGCCCTCAAGTCCGGCTTCGACGCTCGCGCGTGACCTCTTCCCGCCCCGAGACGGCCCTCGTACCGCCTCGTATCACACAGTGCCCGCCTGTGCGGGCAGCAGCACTTGCAGGAGCTGCCGGTCGGCGACGAGGCCGCGACGAAGACCTCGCGATCGACCTTGCCCTCCTCGCGCGGCGGCGCTAGCCTTCTCTTGACCAATCGCGGTGCGTTGCCGTCCTCATCTCCGGCGCCTCGCCTGACCTCGTCTACGACGCTAACGACGCTTACCGCGGTGTCTATCGGCGCAGTGCCCGCTCGAGTGAGTTGCGGGGACGGACGCGGCCCCAGAGGCGGCCTTGGCCCGGTCGCTCGCTGATACTCCTCCTCGCCCAACAGGTCCTGCAGCTTCCTCTCCTCTCTACACCTCGCTCTCGCCTACCCTCCCACACCTCGTCGATCGCTCTTCCCTCCTCACGACCCCGCACCTGCTCAACATGGTCGCCCTCGCTCTCCTCGCCGCCCTCGCCTCGACCCTCTCGCTCGCCGCCGCTGCGCCGACGGGCGCCCTCGTCGAGCGTGCCGACACGTCGGCGTGCACGACGGGCTCTGCCATCCACATCATCGTCGCTCGCGGCTCGAACGAGGCTCAGGGCGAGGGTGAGCCTTCTTGCGCACGAGCCCCTTGCCTGCGAGTGAGCTGTATTGACGCCGTCCCTCCTTCGTGCAGGCGTCCTCGGCCAGATCGCCACCATGGTCAAGTCGCAGCTCCCCGGCTCGACGAGCGAGGGCATCGTCTGTGCGTCCCTCCCTCCTCCGCCACCTCCCTCCTCCCGCCTCGTCTTTCCTCCCTCCTTCCTCCTCACCCTTCAAAGTCTCTCCTCGTCCTCGTCTCGCACTGCTCGACTGACGCGTGACCTCGTCGCGCAGATCCGGCGACCCTCATCCCGTACGCCTCGTCCGAGGCCGCCGGCGTCTCGGCCATGACCAGCGCGATCCAGTCGTACACCGCCCGCTGCCCCTCCTCTCGTGTCGCGTACCTGGGTTACAGTCAGGTACGCGCTTCTTCCAGCTCCTCTGACCTCCCTTCCTAACTCGTTCCCTCCCGGCGCTCCTCCTTTCCTTCCTCCTCCGCCTCCCTCCTCACTTCCTCTCCCGCCCTCGACTCTCGCTGACTCACATTCGACCCGCAGGGTGCCCACATCGTCGGCGACACGCTGTGCGGCTCGTTCGGCCTGTTTGGCCGCTCGAGCGAGGACTTTAGCGCCATCGAGGCGCTCGACGCGAGCAGCGACTGGCAGTACGAGGGCCTCTCGGACGAGGAGATCAACGCGTTCTCGGTCGACGAGCCGACCCTCTCGGAGCGCGCCATCTCGGCGACGGCCAACAAGAACCTCGTCGCCATCCTCCTCACGGGCGACCCGACCTGGGTCCCAGGCCAGTCGTACAACGCCGGCACCTCGACCCGCAAGGGCATCTTCCCTCGCCCCAGCTCGGGCCTGCAGTGCCTCAACGCATTCGCGAGCCGCACGAGGAGCTACTGCGACGCCAACGACAGCGTCTGCGCGAGTGTGTCTCCTTCCTCCCTCACGCTCAGGCCTCCTCTCTCCGAGGCTGACGAGTTCCTCGTCTCGCAGGCGGCTTCTCGACTCTCGTCCACCTCTCGTACGTGGCCAAGTACGGTACTCAGGCGGCGACGTTCATCGTCAACAAGGCTCGTGCCTGAGCCCGTGCTTGCTCCTCTTCCCCCTCCTTCCCCTCTTCGTCCTCCGTCCTCGTTCTTCGCCTGTCTTCGGTCTCTCTGAAGGGTCTTTGAGTAGTATGCCGTGCAAAAGGAAGCCTCATTACGTGCCACTGCGCGTCCTCGTCCACTGAGAGCGAGCCGACCTCGCGATTGCTCGTCCCCGACCGGCTTCGCTCGGCGGCCTGCCGACGTCGCGCTCTCGGGGACTCGCCGCTCGCGGCCTGGAGAGAGCTTCCGAACGTGAGCTCACCGAACGCATCCCTTTCAACCCCTGCGAGCGGCAAAGCCGAGCGCACGACGAAAGACCGATCGGAGGGCCGAGCGGGGCGCGAAGTCAACCAAGTTTGACCTCTCTGCCTCCGCGCTATGACCTCTCGGGTCAAGCGCTGCGTCGGCCTCTCCGCGCACGGCGTGCAGCCGGGCTCGTGTCCGCCCTCGCTTGCGCTAAACGTGCTGGCCGAACGCCTCAATCGCGGTGGGCGAGCGCCGCTGGTACGGCTCGAGGTCGGGGGATGGCGCGTCAACGTCGGCGCCTTTTGCAGCCTCGTTCTCGCTCCGAGCTGCTGTTGCGCTCTCTTGCTCTCTGCTCTCCCTTCTCACCCCTCCTCGACGACCCGCACTCGGCCGCCCCAGAAGCCATGGTCGCCTTCTCCCTCCTCGCCGTTCTCGCCTCGACCCTCTCTCTCGCTGCCCCTGCGCCCGCCTCTGAGCTTGTCGCTCGCGACAGCTCTGCGTGCACTACCGGCGACGCTGTGCACATCATCGTCGCACGTGCTTCGACGGAGCTGCCGGGCGAGGGTGCGTCGCTCCCCGTTCGTGACGTGGCTCCGTCGACGAGGCGCTGACTAGCTCTCCTCCCCGTCCCTCGCACCTCGGACCTTGGTCACCTCGCACAGGCATTATCGGTCAGGTCGCGACGATGATCAAGTCGCAGCTGCCTGGCTCGACGAGCGAGGCCGTCTCCTGTGCGGCGCTTTCACCCCTTCTCCCTCGTCGTCGCCCAAGCTGATCCTTCTTCTCCTCGAGCGCCACAGACCCGGCGACGCTCTATCCGTACCTCTCGTCCGAGGCGGCCGGCGTCTCGGCGATGACCTCGCTCGTACAGTCGTACGCGGCTCGCTGCCCCTCTTCGAGAATTCTCCTTGCAGGTTACAGCCAATTAAGCCGCGCTCCCTCTACCCTTCCGTCGCGAGGACCGAGAACTAACACTTTCTCGACTGCAGGGCGCTCAGGTCGTCGGCGACACGTTGTGCGGGTCGTCGGGCCTGTTCGGCGGCTTCTCGGTCCCGAGCGGCTTTGGCTCGTCAACTTCCTCGCCCTGGTCCTTCTCGGGCCTCTCGAAGCGGGACCTGAACTCGTTCACCGCCTCGAACGAGAGCGACCTCGTCGAGCGCCAGCTCTCGAGCACGGTCTCGAGCAACATCGTCGCCGCCATCCAGATGGGCGACCCCTCGTTCGTCCCCGGCCAGAGCTTCGACGCCGGCACCTCGCGCACGAGGGGCCTCTTCCCTCGCTCGAGCTCGGGCGTGCAGTGCCTCCAGGGTTTTGCCGACCGCCTCAGGAGCTACTGCGACACGGGCGACGAGTTCTGCGCGAGTACGTCCTCTCGACTCTGCCTCCCTCGCCGGCCGAGCTGATGCAGCTACTGCCTCCTCAGGCGGCTACTCTCTCCCGGTCCACCTCTCGTACGTCCAGAAGTACGGCGCCGAGGCCGCGTCGTTCGCCGTCAGCAAGGCTCGCGCTTAGGCCCCTTGGTCGACCTTCCCAAGTCGACCTCTCCCTTTCCCTTTCTCGCGCACCCGCGCTCTCGCTCAATCTTTAGCAATCTCTGCGTCGCTCAAGTAGCTTCTCTTCGTTTCGTGCAACTCGCTCGCAAGGACCAAGCCCTGTCCTGAAGATGCTGGCGCGAGAGAGAAGGGAGAGGGAAGCACAGGCGCACAGGGTCAAAGTCGCAATGCAATAGCCTCGCGCCCTCCGGCCTGCCGTCATGCCTCTACCATGTGCCCCGCTACAGTACCCGGATGACCACGACCTCGCGCTCGCACAGCGCGACGACGGCCCTCTCGCCGCCCTCGAGCTCGATCGCCGCGACGCCGATGAGCGCGCCCGCACCCGGCCCGCCGACCCTTAGCACCATCTGCGCACCAGTGCGCGCACGAGCGCCTGCGGTGGGCGCCGGCGGCGAGAGGTAGACGAAGCAGTTGGCGCCGTCGCGGGTCGGTGCGCTCGGGCCGCCCGAGGTCGGGAGGGCTGGAGCGTCAAAGGCGAGGACGGCGCCGGACGAGGAAGAAGAGAGCGAGGAGGGGAGAAGGTGGTGCACGAAGCGGGTGTCGCGCTTGGTGGCGAGGACGAAGGCGAGGGCGGGGAAGGTCGAGGCGTGGGACCACTCGTAGGCGGCGGTCGAGGCCGGCGGCGGCGTGAAGAGGAGGCCGTCGACGTCGTGCTTGACGGTGATGCCGTCGAACGAGGCGAGTGAGGAGGTCGATGAAGATGTGCCGAGGGCGAGCGGGAAAGGCGTCGAGAGGAGCTCGTACGGGACGGCGGCGTGCGGGTGCACGAGCCTCGGCCGCCGCTGCTCGTCGCCGGTCGCGCCCTCGATCCACGTGACGACGAACGGCCGACCGCACTCGGCGTCAACCTCGACGTCGACCTCCTCGCCCGTCAAGCTCGTCGGGATGCCCGACCCGAGGCCCTCGTCCGAGTGCCCGATCCCGTGCCGCACGAGCCCTTGCGCCCACTGCTCCATCTGCTCGGTGATGGCGGCGAGCTCGGACGGGTCGAGTGACTCGGGCACGCCCTCGTACTCGAGCTCGGGGTCGAGCTCCTCGATCCTCGCCGCGCCCGCCGCCACCGCCGCCGCCGCCTCGTCGCCGTCTCTAGCCGGCGACGAGGCAAAGACGTCGCTCCACCGCGTGCCCGCATGCGCCTTCTCCAGGTGCAGCGTCAAGAGGCCGTAGCTCGAATCGCGGCCCTCGGCCTCGCGGTCGAACGTCCACACGCTCGTGTGCGGGTCAATGTCGGCCCACAGGCGCTTGTGGCTGACGCGCGGGAGGCCGACGCCGCCGGGAAGGCCAGTCGACGAGGCGGCGAACGCCGACGACGACGAGACGTGCAGGGTGAGGTACAGGCGCGAGAAGGTGAGGCGGATCGACGAGGTCGGCGTGTCGGACGGGACGGGGAACGCGACCGTGACCGAGTCCTTGTCCTGGGTCCACGAGAAAGGCGGCGGACGAGGTGCGGCGGGACCCGATGCCGAGGCAGCCGCGCTGGCTGCGCGAGCCGGCGTCATGAGGACGTCCTCGTCGTCGGCGCCCTCCTCCTCGTTGACCTGCTCGGCGCCTGCCCGCGTGCCTTTGGCCGAGTCGTCCGCCTGAGCGTGCACGAGCTTGGACCCGGCGCCGATGACGAACGCGCCTCGCTCGCGGTCGTAGACGACGAAGCTCGGCAGGTCGTGGCTCGTGAGCCGCCACGAGACGGCGAGCTGCCGAGGCGCGGCGGGCTCGGCGACTGGGGCGAGCGCGATGCGGGCCGAGAGGTAGACGAACTGGGTCGTGGACGAGATGGTGTGGCGGGTCGTGGCGGCCATTGAGCTAGGCGTGGGGAGGGCCGAGGGTGCGCCTGAGGTGGCGGGCGAGGGTGCGGCGGTCTTGGTGACGACCGAGAGGAGGACGACGGCCTCGGCGTCGGAGAGTTGCTCTACGGCGTGCAGCCGGAAGGGCGTGGGTGCGTCGGCGCCCTCGCGCAGCTCGAACGAGGCGTGGATCGTGCTGGCCCAAGACGGCGACGAGGCCGTGTCGACGCGGACGAGCGAGAGGCGGCCTCGCCCATCCGAGACGGCCCAGAGGCTTGGTGCGACAGCGAGAGCGGTCGGGTACTCGGCGACGGTGGAGGAGGGGGAGGTCGTCGAGGAGGAGGGGGACGAGGTCGAGTCGATGGGGAGGCGGAGGAGAGGGTGGAAAGTCGGGACGGCGGTCTGCGGGCGGTCGCAGGGTCAGCTCTCGAGTGCAAAGGGAGGCTGTGGAGGTGCAAGCGCACCTTTGGGTCGACGGTGAGGGCCGTGAGCTGCCCCTCGCCGTCGACGAAGACGAGGTCGCGTGCGTGGCCGGCGGCGAGGTGGTTGTGCCTGGCGCGGGCTGCGACCTCGTTGTAGCTGAGGCGGGCATGGTCTGGGAGGGCAGGGAGGCGGAAGGGGGCGGGGAGCGGGTGCGAGGTGGGCGGGTGGGGAGGTTGGGCGAGCTTGTACGACTCGAAGTGCGGGTTGAGGAGGGCGTGGTTGGCCTGGAACGACAGCCTGTCGCCTGCTGGCGGTACTCGAGCCATCCTGCCCAAGCTCTGGTGCGGTCGACGACAGCGAGGCGAGGTGCGACGACGACACGGAGCGATGAAGACGGACGTCGCCCTCCCTCTCACGCACTCGCCCTAGAGGATGCTTGTGGTGCTCGAGGGCTCCTATTAAAGCTCCAGCACTAGATCGGCCCCATCATTCACCCCCCACGAGGGGACAGCGACTTGCTGCCCCGCTCGTCGTCGCCGACTCAGGCTCGGCTCGTCCAGCCGCTCTCGCTCTCGCCTCTCACGCTCTACAGCTCTTCCTGCAGCGCTAGTCTCGAGCCTACCCTCTGCCTCGACGCCGCCATGTCGCGCTACCCGTTCACCCACCCGCCGTCGGTCCCCGCCGCCCAGCTCGACTTCCTCGCGCGCTTCTACCAGGCCTCGGACCGGCCAGACGCCATCGACGAGGTGCGCACCTCGCCCTCGAGCACTCTCAGTACAGCGCAAGCTGACCGCTCCCTCGCGCGCTCGCTCGCAGTACCTCTCGTTCCTCGCGCCCGACGTCGACTTCGTCATGGGCCTCAACGCCGTCAAGGGCCACGACGCCGTGCGCCAGATCCGCCAGAACATGTGGGGCGGCGTCGTCGAGCGCGTGCACCGACCGCAGGCTGTCTTTGCGGCCGGCGAGGCCAACGAGCTCATGCTCCATGGCACGGTGCGCTTCTCCTTCTCCTCGTTCTCGTCGGGAACGCTTTCCTTAAGCTCGAGTCTGACGTTCCCCGCCGCACCTTGACAGGTCAGCTACGGCCTGCGAGACGGAGCACGGGTCGATGACGTCGGCTGGGCAGCGCTCGTCGTCTTTGCCGACGGCGACGAGCTCAAGATGCGGCGGTACCAGGTGCGCTTGGCGCAATCTCTCTGTCCTCCGCACGACGCCGGCTGACTCTAAGATCGCGCGAGACGCAGGTCTGGCTCGTGAGTCGCTCTCCAACACCCAGTCGCCGTCCTCAAGCGCTGACGAGTCCTCGTTCCGCAGGACGGCGCACCGCTTTCGAGGGCGCTCGCGCAGCAGGCTGCGGCGAGTCGACAGACGTAGTTGACGAGCTGGAATCGCACTGCAGTACATCAAACCTCACCGCGAGCACACCCGTCCCCCGACCACCTTCGACCTCGTCCGCTCAAGCGCACCCTCGGCCCGCTCCTCCTTCCCGCTTGCTCGCTCCGCCTGGACTCCAAGTCGTCGACCTCGTATCGCCTACCCGCGCTTACCCTGGGCCCAAGCCGGCCTCGCGCCGCTCCCGTTCGCAGCGGCCTGCTGCGCGCTCGACCCGCGGCCGTCACTCGCCGCCGGCCCCTGCGCCGGCCCCCGCACGACAGGCTGCTGCTGCTGGCTTTTCCGCGCCTGCGCCTACGCCTGCGCGACCAGGATGCGCAGCTACGGCGGGCCCGTGCCGTCGCTCGCGCACGGACCCATGCTTGTGCTCGCGCTCGGCTGCGCAGCGGATCCTGCTGCCGACGGCGCGGCGCCGGGGCGCGGCGGGAACGAGTGCGTGCCAAGCGGCGGGGAGGCGGGCGAGCAGGCGGGCAAGGTCGAGCTGTGCTGGGGCACCCGAGAGCAGCTCGTCAAGCGCCGGACGGCCACGCTGCACCGCTAGCCGTCGCCATCGAGCGCAGCTCGCCCAACGTTCCGCACCTCTCGAGCTGCATAGGGACGGTTTAAGCGGCCCGGCGGTACCGTAGCGTCGAGAGCGAGAAGCTGGGGCGGACAAACACGCAGCGCGGCGACAGCTCGAGAGGCGAGTAGCGAGAGCAGCTCGCTCAGAGCCGCGCCTCGGGCCACCGGTCGTGGCAGATTCGAGAGCTCCTCTGAGCCACCCAGGACTTACAGCAAGCGAGTTGAACGGCGTGCGCAGGGCGGCGAGATGAAGGAGGATGCTGTCGCCAAACATCCCGCGATGGCAGCGCGACGAGCGGGTGCAGATGGTCGAGCCAAGCAGTCTCGAGGCTAGGTAGATACGCTGGAGGTGCGCAGATACACGCCCAGGTGCGAGCGAGGAGAGGCACGAGACCAAGGTTGAGCGAACCTCGCTCCTCGTCCTCCCCCGCTCACCGCGACTCGGGTCTACCACCGCCAGAGCCCCAGTCGAGCACCACCGAGCACTCAGCATGGCCACCTCGGTCGCCTCTGCCGTCGACCCACTCGCGCGCGGCCGCTCCCACTCGCGCTCCATCTCGCCCGCCGCCTCTGCCCTCACCGACCACGACGGCGACTCGATCATCGAGGACGCACCCGTGCCCCTCGCCACCATGAACGGCGACCACCGCGCACCCGCTGCACCGCTCCACCATGCGCCCGCGGCCGACGACCTCAAGCCCTCGGGCCCGATCTGCTCGTTCGGCCCCCGACTCGCCTACACCTACTTTGCCCAGCCCGCACCCCGCGCAGAGCTCCTCAACGCCCTCACGCCGGGCGCACCCGCCGCCGCCAGCGTCGCCGCGAGCCCCGAGGGCGTCGCCGCCGCCGTCGCCGACGAGGGCGTCCACTGGTTCTCGGTCGACGACCAGCTCGTCTACCTGAGCTTCTACCAGGACTACGGGCCCTTGAACGTCGGCTGCCTCTAGTGCGTCTGCCTTCACCGGCTCTACCCTCTTACTCGCGGACCTCGCTGACCCCTTCCCCACCTCCCCTGTCTCGGCCCCTCTCTTTCCCTTTCGACCTCGTCTCTGCACTTACTGCACGCACTGCGACCTTCCTCACGCCCTGCATCGTCCTCTACGCTCCTACCCTGCCCCTCGACACCCCTCGCCCTCGATCCCGCTCGTCCCTCCCGCACCTCCCCCACCACCAGCCGATTCTGCCTGCACCTGCACTCGCTCCTCAACGCGCCCGAGCATGCGCACCAACGCATCTTCCTCTACTCGTCCGACGAGCCCGACAAGAAGGTCAACGCCGCGCTCCTCATGGCCCTTTACGCCGTGCGTCGCCGTCCTCTCTCCCTCGAGTGCTCGCCCTGCACGCCCATGCCGTGCAAGCCAGAGCCAGGAAGCTGCTCGAGCACTGTAAGCTGACCCCTTGGCCTCCACGCAGATGGTCGTCATGCGGTGGTCGGTCGCCGACGTCCTCCACCCGCTCAGCTGCCTCGAGCTTGTACGTGTGGCCCTCTCCTCGTCGAGGCTCGGCGCCCTCATCTCGAGCTGACGACGTCCCTCCTCCTCGCCCACAGCAACCCTACCGTGACGCCGGCTACTCGCGCGCCGACTACCACCTCCACCCGCAGCACATCCTGTACGGCGTCCATCGCGCGCTGCAGCACCAGCTCCTCGACCTGTCGACGTTCGACCTCGCCGCGTACGAGGCCGCCGAGAAGGTCGAGACGGGCGACTGGAACTGGATCACGCCGGGCTTTGTCGCGTTCGCGAGCCCGGTTGAGGCGGGCTGGAGCGCCGGCGGGCAGACGCCCAAGAAGGGCGGCGCGCCCGGCGCCAAGATCAATAGGGCGTTCCGCAACGTCCTCGACGAGTTCGAGTCCAAGGGCGTCAAGGTCGTCGTGCGGTGCGTCCAGCTCTTCGTCATCCTCCGCGCCTGACCGTCGCGGCGCTCGAGCCCCTTGCTTGATCGCCTCGATGCTGACGCTCTTCCTCTTCTGCAGGCTCAACAAGAAGCTCTACGACGCCGGGCACTTTACTTCGCGCAACATGGAGCACGTCGAGATGTACTTTGACGACGGCACCAACCCGACGCTCGACATGTGCCGCCGCTTCATCGACCTGAGCGACAACGTCATCTCGAACGGCGGCGCCGTCGCCGTGCACTGCAAGGCCGGCCTCGGCCGCACGGGCACGCTCATCGGCGCCTACCTCATCTACAAGCACGGCTTTACCGCCGACGAGGGTGCGTACAGCTCTTGCTCTCGCGCTCGCTCTTCATCCTCTCGACCTCGAGGTTCACCCTGCTCCTTCTCACTCGCAGCGATCGGCTTCATGCGCCTCATGCGCCCCGGGTCGTGCGTCGGTCCGCAGCAGCACTTCCTCTACGAGAACCAGCTCGAGTGGGTCCGGTGGTCGGCGCAGGACGCCCTGCGCGCCGAGCTCGCCGCCCAACACGGCCTCGCCGGGACGACTTTTGGCGCCGCAAAGGCGTCGTCATCGGCGCAGGAGCGCAGGCCGACGACGCCTCCTGCCGATGAGCTGAGCGCCGGCGCCGCCGCTTTGGCCGCACCGACGACGCCCGGCCCAGGCGCCGTCCCGCCCGTCACGCCGCGCCGCACGGGCGCCAACGTGCCCGGGCAGCCGCGCAAGACGCCGGGCCGGTCTCGGCACGCCGTCGCGCAGCCCGAGGAGGTGTCGCCGCAGGAGAAGGAGCGGCTCGAGGCCGAGATGGAGGAGGAGCGCATGGAGGGCGTCGTCCTCTCGAGCCCGAGGAAGCGCACGAGCGACGTCGGCGCGGCAGTGAGTGCGGTCGTGGGCAAGGGCAAGGCGCCAATCCGCATGGAGGACGCCGTCGGAGGAGGCGCGGCCGGCGACGACGATGACGAGGACCCACTCGCGCTCGTCAGCCCCAAGAAGCTCCACCTCGCGCCTTCAGCCAGCACTGCCGCGAGCACGAGCGCGCGAGTGTCGACGTCGACCGCCGCACCACCTTCGAGCCGGCCCAAGACGCCCTCGGCCGCGACGAGCACGCGCCCGACCCGCGTTCCTCGACCTGCTCGGCCCCTCTCGGCGCTCGCCGACAACCGCATCGTCGACCGCCTCGCTTCGACGTCGCAGGGCACACGTATGTCGACCCGCACGGGCCAGGCGCCGTCGTCGCCCTCGACTGCCGGCGCCGGCGCAGGGCTCGCGCGCTCCAAGGCGGCCAAGAACCTGAACACGGTCTTCGAGGCCGACTCGTCCGCCGCGGGCCAGTCGCGGTATCCGCTGCGCAACACGCGCTCGTCGAGCGGCAGCGCAGCAGCAGCAGCAGGTCCAGGAGCGCACCAGCCGCAGCCGCCAAACAGCCCGACCAAGCTGCCGCAGCGCGTCCTCGGCAAGCGCGACGCCGCGCCCACTCGCGACTCGAGCCACGGCAGCAGCGGCACGAGCTCGTCCGTGTCGTCGGCGGCGCCGGGCTCGCGCGCTGGCTCGGTCGCTTCGAGCGCAGGAGGGTTCGACCCTGCGAGCGCCGTGCCGCTCGCGGGCAAGATCGGTGGGCGCAACGTGCGCAGGCGGAGGAGCAGCATGGGTAGCCAGGAGACGGTCAACGCCGGCTGAGCCTTGGCGCCGTCGTCGTCGTCATTGAGCAGGAGGTCCGAGCGCGGTGGAGCGAGCCGCATCTCTTCCCCTTTCTCCTCATCTGTTTGTGATACCCCTCTCTCCTCGCTCTATAATCGCCTCTGCGCCATCTTCTGTAGTGCGACTCACTCGTCGAGGCCGTTCTGTCTCTCCCCTCCTTCTCCTCCGCGCTCCTGTCGTCCCCCTCCCTCTCCTTCTCCTGCCCGCCTCCTCGTCTCGCGTCGCGTCTGTCCTGCACACAAACCATGTTGCACGATCTCGCTCGAGCCTCATGAGGGGGAATGTCCAGCAAGGGTAGAACTTGGCGTGAAAGAGCTACGTCGTCCTCCTCGCTCGGGCCTTCTCAAGCACAGAGTCGGGCGGTGAGCGTCTCGACCGGCGCGTCGCCGGGCCTCCAACGTCGAGTAAACGTCTCGACGGGTCGGTAGAGAGCCTTCAAGGGCAGGGAGTGCAGAACTGCGAGCTAGAGAGCCACGTCGTCCTCCTCGCTCGGGCCTTCTCAAGCACAGAGTCGGGCGGTGAGCGTCTCGAGCGGCGCGTCGCCGGGCCTCCAACGTCGAGTAAACGTCTCGACGGGTCGGTAGAGAGCCTTCAAGGGCAGGGAGTGCAGAACTGCGAGCTAGAGAGCCACGTCGTCCTCCTCGCTCGGGCCTTCTCAAGCACAGAGTCGGGCGGTGAGCGTCTCGAGCGGCGCTTCGTTGGGCCTCCAACGTCGAGTAAACGTCTCGACGGGTCGGTAGAGAGCCTTCAAGGGCAGGGAGTGCAGAACTGCGAGCTTTCGCGCAACGTCGTCCTCCTCGCTCGGGCCTTCTCAAGCACAGAGTCGGGGGGTGAGCGTCTCGAGCGGCGCTTCGTCGGGCCTCCATCGTCGAGTAAGGGTCTCGACGGGTCGGTAGAGAGCCTTCAAGGGCAGGGAGTGCAGAACTGCGAGCTTTCGCGCAACGTCGTCCCCCTCGCTCGGGCCTTCTCAAGCACAGAGTCGGGCAGTGAGCCTCCGGAGCGGCGCCTTCACGCCGCCTCCATTGTCGAGTGACCGTCTCGACGGGTCGGTGCAGAGCCTCTCGGGACCAGGGAGTGCAGAACTGCGAGCATTCGCGCAACGTCGTCCTCCTCGCTCGGGCCTTCTCAAGCACAGCGTCGGGCGGAGCGCGTGGACGTTTCCAGTCGTGCTCGAGCCCCTCCTGGACATCCTCCTCTCATAGTTTGGGTGCGAGAAAGACCTCGATTGCAGTTCTACCTGAGCACCTTCGCGCTACCCAGACCACCGTCTTGTGCCGTTATGCAGGGCCGGGCAGGCCGAGCGGCTTCCTGAGCCTCGCAGCGATCTCGAGGAAGCGCGTATCGCTCTCGGCCGTGAGGAGGCCATGGCGCATGAAGAAGTCGATGAGGACGCTGCGCACGAGGATATCGAGACGACGGTCAGGGAGGACAGGGCGCCGACACAGAGAGAGCGAGGGACGCACAGGGCGCAGTTGGGCTTGAACTCGCCTTCGCACATGCGCTGGACCGTCTCGTCGAGCGTGAGGAGTTCGAAGCTCTCGACCTCGCCGTCGGCCGGGTTCGTGCTCGGCTGCGTGCCCTCGGCGACGTGCGCGCTACCAGGAGCAGGCAGGCGCAGATCGTAGACGTACTGGACCTCGGGCTGAAGGAACCCGGCGGCGGTGCGGTAGTGGTACGTGAGGACGCCGGCCTGCTTGATGCGCGAGGCGACGAACGCAGGCGAAAGCGACGCCTCCTCGGCGCACTCGCGAATGATCGACATGCGCGGCGAGTCGCCCGCCGTGATGCCGCCGGCGACCGTGTTGTCGAGCATCGAGGGCCAGCTGCGGGCGAGGAGAGGAGGTCAAGGTCAGCACCGAAGCTGGCTGCTCTCGCACGAGCACACGATCGAGCAGAGACGCACGTCGGCTTGGTCGCACTGCGACGAGGGACCCAGAGCTTGAGCGGCTCGCCCTCCTCCTCGACGTAAGCTGCAGCGTGAGGAGGTCCGAGCGCATCAGCCTGGCTCGCGCTCGCACACAGTCTCTCCCACCCGTCGCACGATGTTGTGGGAGAGGAGTGAGACACGCACCAGTGCAGTGAACGCCGAAAGTCGCAAAGCCGAAGAGGGCGCACGCCGACCTCTCCATGCGGAACGCCTCGTTCGAGCCCGTCGCGAGCGGGTTGTCGTCGCCCTCGGGCGAGGGAGGAGGCGGCGGCCCGTAGACCGTGTAGAGCTCGTCGCGCCAACCTGCAGGCGGTGAGGGCAAGGTCGAGGCCGAGGGTCAGTGCGCGCGCCGGCGAGAGAGGACGGGCAGGAAGGGCGACGAACCGCCGAGGCACTCGGGGAACATGCCGGCGTGCTTCCACCCTCTCACGATGCGGTCGACGTGCTCCCTCCTCGCGTCGATACCCTCCTCGTTGACCCAGTCCTCGAACCCGACCGCCCACGGGCCCGTCTCGGCGCTCTGCGCCAGCGAGAGGGAGCGCAAGCCCTCGAGGACGTCGTCCATCGGGATGCCCTGCTCGCCGTCGCTGCTGCCGCCGGCGGGCGCGCTCGCCGCCGTGTTGGCCGTCACGCTCGAGCGGCGGCTGCCCGGGCGCGACGACGTGTAGCTCGGGCGACGAGCCGGCGCCGGGAACGAGATGGCCGGCTGGAACGACCACACGGGCTTGCAGTTCATGCCGACGAGCTTGCGGTTGTCGTCGATGAGGGCGCGCACGATGTCGGGGCGGAGAAAGCCGATGGGCGGAGCGTCGAGGGCGGCCGAGGGGTCGGCGCGCGCGCGCACGAATGACGAGGTCGACGGGGTTGGGGACGAGGCGCGAAGGCGGGGCATCGGGGTGAGGCGAGAGAAGGAAGGGCGGCCCGAAGCGGTCGAGGAGCGACGGCGGAGCGAGGCGCCGCTCGACGAGGCCGACGGCGCAGGTGGGGTCGGGAGGGTGAGGAAGAAGGGGACGAGGAACTCCTTGTCGAAGGCGGCCGCCCCCTCGAGCTTGTTGGCGTCGTCGGCATCGTCGTCGTCGTCGTCGTCATCGGCGAGGGCCGAGTCGCCCGGAGCGTGCGAGAGGTTCTCCTCGGCGAACGCGTTGCGCTCCTTTGCGAGGTGCTGCTCCCAGCGGCGCTTGCAGTCGGCGCCCGACCACGGCCCGGTCGGGAGCGAGACGTTGTCGCACTGGTCGACGAGGGGCAAGAGGGTGTAGGTGCCCGAGGGGAGAGGGAGGGTCGGCGGCGAGTCGAACGAGAGGTACGAGTCGGCGTCGCCGTTCGAGGGTCGGTCGAGGTAGTCGGCGGGCGAGTTCATGGTCGAGCTGGAGGAGCAAAGGTGGGCGTCAGCAAGTGCAGTGGCGCAGGCAGGGCTTGTCGTCTCGGCTGCTGACCCTCGCACTCGAAGGGGAGGACGAGGCGGCGAGGGCACCTTGTCACGCGCTCACCAAGTCATCTGTAGAGCGCTCCTCTCAGCTCCTGTGCCCATCCGATGCTCTGCTGTGCGCCTGCAGCTGCTCAGGAGTGGTGCTGACCCCTCGAGCCGGTCCCGCTCCTCCCGGCCGCCATGTTCACCGTCGCCGACGCCCGCCGCAGAGGATCCTCGGACACGCCCGGCATCGTCTAGCAGAGCCCAGGCAGCTTCTGGCCCACGTGGAGCTGCGCCGAGCGGGTGTGTCGAGCTGTGCGTGGTCGGGACGGCTCGGAAGGTCGTGGTGGGGAGCACTCGCTCGTCGGCGGGCGGCCCTGGAGGGGTGGAAGGAGCAGGGCTGCTGAGAAAAGTGTAGCCTTACCGCGACAAGGTGGCGGCGAGTCTGGGCGGTGCAGAGTCGAAGCGAGCAAGAGCGAGCCGAGCGAGAGCCGAGTGCGGCTTCCGACGAGGGACCGCGCACACCTCTCGAGCCCCGCCGCTCCCTCTCTCACGCAGCAGGGACCATACTTGCACGCCGTACCACTCGCTCGCACACGCTACTGCCCTTCCCGCGCCGTCGTTCCCGCCACCACCCGCGTCGCCGGCAGCCCGAACGCCTGGTTCATCACGTCGACGTCGCCCGCCATCCCCCTCACCGTGCGCGACACGTGGTCCAGCCCCGCCTGCTGACTGCTCAGGATCTGCAGCGAGAGACGAGAGAGCGCGTCAGTCGAGTGGCCGGCAAGAGAGAGAGAGTGAGAGAGAGAGCGAGAAGCGCACCTCGAGCACCCTCCGCAGCCCCTCCTCGTCGCTGACGGCCCACTCGACGCCGTCGCCCTCCTCCTTGCGCTTCTTGACGGCCCCGACACCGGCCCACAGCTCGCCCGCCTTGGCCCGCACCCGGTCCACCTCGCCCCGCGCGCGCTCGAGCTCGACCCGGAGCGCGTCCTCGTCGGCCCGCAGACCCGCCGCCCGCGCCGGCGACAAGGCCGCCGCCCTCGCGACGAGCGCCGTCAGGCGCGCGTGCAGCGCGACGGCCGTCTGCTGCGCGCGCAGCGTGCGCAGGCTCGTCGTGAGCGTGTGCGTCGACTGGAGCGACGCGAGGTGCGTGTGCAGCTCGCCGAGAAGCGCCGCGTGCTGCGACGCCCGTGCCGACTGGGCCGCGATGCGCTTCTCGAGCGCCGGGAAGCCGACGGCGAGAGCCGGAACGAGGCTGCGGGCGAGCACAGGCGACGTGGGGGACGGCGAGGGGTCAGTGCGAGGGTCGAGAACGGCTCAAGTTGGGCACTCGCTCGACGCGTGCAGCACGCTGGAGAGAGGGACGCACCGCTCGGGCTCTGGGTTCTCCCGCCTCGCCTTGTCCCACCTCGCCTCGTCCGTGCCCGGGGCCGGGCGCGCGTACATGTCGCGCGAGTGGCCCTGCGGCAGCTCGTTGTAGAAGTAGGCCTGGAACCGGCACTTGGGCGACTGCGGGTCCCACGCCGCCTTGAGCGCCTCGAGGCGCGACTCGATCGACGGCTCGTTGGGCGACGGCGGGAGCGGGTCGCCGAGGCGAGGGACGGGCGCGGCGGCTTGCTGCTGGTGCTGCTGCTGCTGACCTGGCGCCGACGTCGACGCGCCAAAGAGGCCGCCGCCGAGTGTCGACGAGGCGGGCTTGGAGCCGAAGAGGGACGACGTCGCCGCCGACTGCGACTGGCCGAAGAGGCTCGTCGACGGCTGGTTCTGCTGCTGCTGCTGCTGCTGCTGCTGCTGAGGCTGCTGCTGGCCAAAGAGCCCACCCGAGGCAGGCGCCGCGCTCGAGGCGCCGAAGAGCCCGCCGGCTGACGGCGCGGCGCTGCTGCCGAACAAGCCGCCGCTCGCGGGCGCGGCGCTCGACTGGCCGAACAAGCCGCTCGACGGCGCGGGCGTCGTCGTGCTGCCGAACAGGCCCATGCCGGGAGGCTTTGGCGCCGTACTGCCAAACAGGGAGGGTGCCGCACCGGGCTGCGACGCGGCGGGTTGGCCGAAGAGGGACGTGGTCGGCGCCTGCGAGGTCGGGGCCGGGGTAGAGCCAAAGAGGCCGCCGGCTGGCTGCGAGGTCGGCGCCTGACCGAAGAGGGACGGTGCGGCTACAGACTGGGACGCTGCGCCGAAGAGGGAAGGAGTGGCGGCGGGCTGGGAGGCGGCAGGAGTGCCGCCGAAGAGGGACGAGGTCGGGGCGGTCGAGGTGGGCGGTGCGCCGAAGCCTGGGGGCGTAGGTGCGTCAGTCGAGGCCCTTGAGGCGTCTTTGTTCAGATGAGCTGCGGTGCGCAGGACGCACTGAAGCCGGTCGAGGCGGGTTTGGCGGCGGGTGCGCCTGCGGAGCGAGGGAGAGGGGAGGGGGACGAGGTCAGCACACGAGGAGCGGAGGACGACGCCAGGGTGGGGGACCCACCGAAGGAGAAGGACATGGCTGCTGTGCGGGCGTGCGCAGGTCTGCACGCGGGAGCGAGGCAGAGAGTCAGCGAGGAGGACGACGGGGAAGGAGCGTGTTGATGCTCGAGCGGGCGGCCCACTGCGAGGGGGGGCGCAGTGCGCGGTGCCGCTCCAGGCTAGCTCATGAGCAGGCTGGACGTGCCCGCAGCTCGCTCTCGGCGATTGGGAGCGAGGTCGAGGTGGGCCGATGAGGGGTGATGGCGAGGGGACGTCCTGGCGCTCGGCACCGCCGTACGAGGGCCCTCTCCGACTGACTGCCCATCGAGCAAGCCCTCGAGCCCACACCGACGACGTCCTTGCCCGCGCAGAGGGTGCCGTGGTCGAGATGCGGGTCGCTCAACGGGGACGAGGGGGACGCGAGGAAGAGTCGACGCACCAGATGGGCCGGCTGGACGTGCAGTAGGGTTCTCGAGGTCGCCTGGTCGCTTGGCGGGGGTCGCTGGATACCCAGACCGAGTCGAGGGCGAGAGGAGCGGTTGGTCTTGGTCGAGCTTCGTCTCGCCTCGACTCTTTGGCCCCGCCCTCGTCGTCACTCCCGCTAGTGCACCGGGTGCTTGAGCTAGGCCGAGTGATCTGCTGTCTGCGACCACCGTAGTCTTAGTCTCGACCGGTCCCGTCCAGTCGTCGTCAAGCTCGCCTCGTCCTCGCCTTCATCTCTCGTCGCCATGTGCGTCCCCTCTCGTCCCCCTTGCCCTGCCTACATGGACTCTGACGCATCTACACCACCAGGCCCAAGTCCTCCAAGCACAAGAAGGAGCGCAAGGCCGACTTTACCGCGCGTCGCCGCTCCCTCCTCCTCCCCCGCGCTCTGTCCTCGCCAGCTGACCCTCGCCCCGGATCCGCGCGCAGAAAGCCAAGCTCAAGCTTGGCAAGGGCAAGGCCGTCGCCCAGAACGCCACCAACACATCGTTCGCCGCAAAGTCAATCGCCCTCCCCTCGCAATCCCTCGCCGCGACCTCGAAAGGCGCGCCCGTCTCGCGCCGCAACCTCACCCTCCCCGAGCTTCTCGTCCACTCGCGCCACTACTCGGTCCCGGTCAAGCGCGAGGCCCTCCACGAGATCGGCCAGCTCGTCGAGCAGCACCCGTTCCTCCTCTCGCAGCACCTCCTCCCGCTCGTCACGTCCCTCTCGCACCTCGTCGGCGACCCCTCGGCCTCGGTCCGCGCCGCCGTGCGCACCCTCCTGTCCACCGTCGCCGACCAGCTCCCGCACGCGAGCTTCGTCAGCGTCTCGCCCGCTGTCGTCCTCTTCACCCTCTCGGCCCTGTCGTCGCTCGACGACCCGGTCCGCATCGACGCCCTCGCGACCCTCGACCTCCTCCTGTCGCACATCCCCGCCGAGCTCACCCGCGGCTTCGACCCGTACCGCCCGACCGTCGACGTCGCCGAGGACGCGCCGACCGGCACCAAGGTCGTCGCCGCCCTCCTCGGCCTCCTCAAGATCCGCTCGGCCGCCCTCGCAGCGGCGAGCGGCACCTTTACCTCGGCGAGCGCAGCGTCGGACCTGAGCCCGTCAGCGCGCCTCGCCGTCCTCAAGACGCTCGCGCGCTTCCTCGCTGCGGCCGAGCGCCGCGCCGACGCGGCGGCGGCAGACGGGCCCGACGGCCGCAAGGAGCCCTGGTTCCTCGCCGGCGCGTTCGACTCGCCCGAGGCGTACGCCGATTGGCTCGCCGGCGTCCAGCCCCGGCGAGCTGCGCGTGTCGTCCCCGTCGTCCCGTCGTCGGGGTCAGGCTCGGCGACGAGCGCGGCCATCGAGCGCTTCGGCGCCGCCTTCAACGCTGTCGGCGCTTTCGACGCCGAGCAGGACGCGCTCGGTCCCGTCGGCCTCTTCGGCCTGCTGACGCCGCCAGCGTCGCCCGCACCCGCCGCCTCGACCTCGACCGCCGCGCCGGCGCAGGTCGGCAACCAGCAGCAGCCGACCCTTCTGCAGCTCCTCCACCCGACCCTCCTCTCGTCCTTCCTCGACTCGGCGCCGACTGCGTTCGCGCCCTCGCTCGTCGCCGTCCAGGCCTCGGGCTCGAGCGCGACCCTCCACGCCGACACGGTCCACGCCGTCCTGAGCGTGTCGAGGGCCCTCTTTGCGCGCGAGCTCGGCGTCGCAGCTGGTGCTGGAGCAGGCGCGGGCGCCGCAGAGGCTGCGCAGGCGAGCGCCAAGCGCAAGCGCGACGCTCGCAAGATGCTCCTCGCGCTCCTCGGGCACGCGGCGCCCTACTTCCCCTTCGGCGCCGACGCGCTCACGTCGCCGGCGAGCACCGGGTCGGCCGGCAGCCGTGCCGAGGCGGCGGCCAAGGAGGAGCGCTGGATGGAGCTCAATCTCGCGTTCGCCGAGCTGAGCTCGTTGCTCGTCTTGTCGACGAGCGCGAGTGCCGCCGAGGAGAGGGCCGCACGTGGCGGCGCCAAGGGCAAGGGCAAGGGCAAGGGCAAGAAGGCGGGCAGGGGCGTCGCGGCAGAGGCGGCGAGGGACAAGGTCGAGGACGTCGTGCTCGAGCGGGTCCAGGAGTGGGTCGTCCAAGCTCTGCGCGGCGAGGTGCGCTTGCTCCGCTTTCTCCGTCGTCGACCTTTTTTGTCGCTGACGTCCTGTGCATGTGCAGCTCACCTCCCCGTCGCACCCGCTCGGCCTCGCCCTCCCCGCTCAGGCCTTCTCGTCGCTCCGACCGACGCTGTGGTCCCTCCTCAACCAGCCGTCAGCGGCACAGGCCGCCGACGTCTTCGGCGCCGCTGTCGACTACTTTGCGCGAGCAGGTGCAGCGGGCGGAGGCGAGGCCAAGAAGGCGAGCGGCGAGTTCGTCGCGTGGGCCGTCCTCGTGCGTCCTCCCTCCCTCTCGCGCCTCACAATTCCCGGCTCGGCCGACAGTGACCTGACTCGCCGTCTTGCGCACCCAGATCCACTCGTGCCCGTCTTACCTTGCGCCGTTTAGCCTGTCGGCTCTCGCGTCGCAGCTCTCGGGCCTGTCGCCGCGCGAGCAGTCGGCCAATGCGCTCAGCAAATGGCTCGCGCAGCTGCCGAGGTGGCTGTGGGAGCTCGGGACGCAGGGGGAGAGCGAGACCGAGGTGCGCTACTGTGCTTGGTCCCGTACGCCTCGAGCAGCGAGCTGACCCGCGGCGAGTGCGCGCAGATGATCCTCACGACGCTCCTCAAGCTTGTGCAGCAGGCGCCCAGAGGCCTCTTCCCCTCGGCAGTGCGTCTTTCTCAAGGCCTTGACCCTCTCCCCGACTCGTGCGCTGACTCGCTCGCCCCGCTCCTCCCCTTGCGCTCACAGACGCTCGTCGCCCTCGCACCGACGCTCGGGCCCTTCTTCCACCTGTCGCACCCGTCTCGAGGGTCGATGCCCGGGCCGTTCACGAAGCTGTCGCCGAGCGTGCAGGCGCGTGCGCTCGACCTCGTCGCGCTCCTGGCCGGGCTCGACGGCGCCGACGGCGAGGCGACCAAGCCGCTGCGGGAGGCGGTCGGGCGGGCGGTGCGCACCAAGGGGGTCGACCGGGGGGTGCGGGCAAGGTGGCAGGTGCTCGAGCTGTAGTGCAGGGTGCGGCAGACGACGTTCGACTGTGCGTTTGGCTCGTGATTGCTGCCTCGCGAGGAGAGCGAGCGCGCGGGGGAGGGAGCAGGCTCTCGCTCTCGTTCGAGCCCGTTGGACCCTCGATTAGCGCTGCAGCTCACGGTAGCACGCCTTGCAGTCGGTCGCAGCCCTGCACTGCGCCCAGAGCGAGAGGCGCGCGAGGTGGACCGGCCTCTCGTCGCCGGACTTCGCGCCGGACGAGGTCCCCCGCGTCGCCCTCGCCATCAGCACCCGGCCTGCTGCTGCACGAGCTCTTCAAGCTCGAGCATGACGTCTGTCAGCTCGTACAGCACGCGCTCGCGTCCACCGCCGCACCCGCTCTCTGCCCACCCGGCCTGGGTCCACGCGTCCGTCCCTCCCCCCGCCCTCTCTCCTCGAGCAAGGTGCTGATCCTGGCGATGGTGCGCGCAGACGATTCGAGCGAGCAGTCGATATCATTCAGAGGTGCGTCAGCCCTGTCCCCTCGAGCGAGGCAGCTCGCCCGCTCTCCTCCTCCCCCCACCTGCCGCCTCGCTCTTCGCCGCCGCGTCGCGAGCAGTCGCTGACCCTCTTGACCCACACTCGCAGCTTGCCCAAGAGCGGCCCGATCCAGACGAGCTACGACCAGAAGCTCGAGCTGTATGCGTGCGTCCTCGTCCTTCTCGTTCCTCGCGGCTAGTGTCGTCCTCCCTCTCGCTGTCGCGCTGACCCTTCCTCTCTGCATCGCGCAGCGTGTACAAGCAGGGCATGTTCATCGACCTTGTCGCGCCCGCTCGAGCAAGCACGCTGACTCGTCGACGGTCCACACAGCTACCGAGGGCGACATCCGCGGCTCACGACCTGGCCTCCTCGACATCCTCGGACGGGCAAAGTGGTACGTCGCTCGCTTATCTGAAGCTACCTGTCCATACTCTCGTACGACGCCGAGCTGAAGCTGCTCTGGCACGTGCTCGCAGGGACGCGTGGAACAAGCGCAAGGGCATGAGCCAGCTCGAGGCCGAGCGACTCTACGTCGACGCCTTGATCAAGGTGCGCTGCTTCCGCCTCCACGCCTCAGTGTCATGGACTGGAAAGAGCTGACGCACATGCTTGCCCTCGTCGCCTCGCCGCAGATTCTGCGCAGCTTCTCGAGCCGTCCTCTCGCTGTCGAGCTCCTTCACGAGCTCGAGGACTTTGACCTCGATCCGCCATTGCGAGGGCCAACGGGTGCGTCGAGCTCGCTGAAGACGCTCGTCGCCGCCCTGAATGGGGCTAGGTGCGGCTCAACGTGCCTCGAGTTTTCGTTGACGCTTCCCCCTCGCCGCAGGATCTGCCCTGCGCCCTCGCTCCGACTCGACGAGCTCGTCTACCTCTTCCTCCACCGCATCGTATGACGCGCGCGATCGCCGCAACATGCCGCCACCTCCGCCGCTGCACGCGTCGGCGCACTCGGCCGCTCGGTCCTCTCGCTCGCATCGACCACCTCCACCTTCCCCCGCCGTCGCGCCGCCTTTGCCCGGCTACGGTCCTCCTCGGACCCGTGCCGACGCTGTGCGCACGCCCGTTCGGCGCGAGCAGCGCCCGCCGAGCGAGGGCTCGTACTCGTCCAGCTCATCGGCGCCTCGAGGCGAGGACGAGTTCCACCCGGCGGTCGCCAGCGTCCCGCCCTCGGTGCGGTCGCACGCGCCTCGTTCAGCGGTGCCTTCGCGCATCGCACCGCCTCGGAGCGTGGCAGGGTCCTCGGTCGCCGGCGCAGGGCCGCTCCCGCTCACGGCGGGCAACCTGCGCGCCGTCTCGTCACGCCCGCCGTCCGTCGCGCCCATGCGCGCTCCCACGCCCGCTCTTGCGCCGGTGCCCGGCAGCGTCGCCTCGCCTGCGCCGACGCCGAGCGCACCCCTCCCGCCACCGCCCCAGCTCGATGCCGCCCTCGAGCGAATCCAGCTTTCGCTCACGGCACTGCACGAGCGCCTGTCGCTCCTCGAGAGCGGCGGATCGAGCGCATCGGCGCCGCCCGGCGGTAGTGCGCCCCTCGCGCTCGTCGTCGAGACGGTCCGCCGCCTCCTCGAGGCCGTTCACCTCCGGCGGCACGCTTCCTGCCCGGCTGGCCCTGGGTCGCCGAGCATCGCGCTGCGAACGCGGTCCACTGCGCAGCGGCCCACTTTTGCGGCGCTCTTGTGGCGCCTCGTCGCGGGCCTCGTCTCGAGCGCGCGCCGCATCGCCGGCGACGCGGCGGTCGTCCTCGCGCTCGCCATTCTCGTCGGGCGCCTGCGAGGTGTCGACGTGCTCGGGCTCGTCGCAAGGAGGGTCCTGGGAGGGAGTGGAGGGTCGAGGCGGGTGCAGACATAGCGAGGCGAGCGGTCGGCTGTCGAATCGAGCGCATGTTGTTGTCCTCCCTCGCTCACGGAACGTTCCCTCGCTTCGGAGTTATGCGACTCAGCCTCCTCTCGTGCTCTGTGCGTTCTCGATGGGCGGCCGCAGTTCTTTCCGGGTAGCCTTTCCCATCCTGCTCGCACCTAGGAGTCGATGCTGCTCTCTTAGTCTTAGTCTTAGGGTTA